>OX377202.1:110639761-111239761 GCA_947396885.1 Heligmosomoides polygyrus polygyrus
CCATAAATGGGAGAAAGCAAAGAAGTGGATATAAGTGTATGCAACAAACACAAGTTGTAGAAAGAACAACGAACTAGGTTGGTACCCTGCGAGTAGGAGAACCACAAGGGACTTTTAAAAAGCGGATGAAATGTTGTGTTTTGTTACGACCAAACCTCGCGCCAGCAGATACGTGCGATCAAACAGCGAAAGTGGTATTAGGCGTAGTATCTTGCCCGGAAAGCAGAGGACGCAAGTTCGTGCCCCGTTTGGCGCAGAGGTTCCGGTCGTAACTAAACATCCATCTAACAACTGATAGCCTCCATAACGGCCGCTCTACGCTTAATGAAACGCGCAAAACAGTTTTGAATAGTTTTTGGGCTTCGATTTCACCTTCCTACATCAACATGAAACGAATGATGCACAGAAGCGCTGCTGAATGGCGCGATGACACTTCCATGCATATCCCGAATCAAGATTCATGGTTCGGGTCCGAACAACGAAGCCTTCCATCGTTCCGCTATCGGTTAATTGCAAGCAAGCTTTTCTCGAAAGGATAAAACACGAAGCTGTCCATCGATTGGGAACAGCATATCATAGGCCAAATACAGTACCGGACGCGTCTTTTGAATAGACGCCGAAAAAACCGCACTTTTGCGGTTTTTGCGTCTTTTTGCTATAACTCGCCCAAAGGTCATCCATTTGAAAAATCAAGGGTACGTCTGAGCTCAGGAGATCGAGCTCTATCGTTTGGTATATACATTTCATGTGAAAGATCAAAAATAGCCAAAATGGAAAACTTGCGCTCCATTGAGAAGGCCGGCGGCGGACGAGTTGTCGGCCGCAAGGCGTCGAAAACCGTTACATGCCCACAATTCCTCTAATTTGAAGTGGTTTGAGAAACGGATAGTACCGTTCGATTCGTCTCTTCGAGATCTACACAACCATGTATACATCTTCGCCAAACCACCGCATTTTCGCAGTGGGTGGTCAAAAATGACTGGAGCAGACTTTTTGCTATTGGAGAAGCTTATATTCCAGGACTTGCATGTTCTCGGAGCATCTGAAGCATGGCGTAAAGTGGTTTGTCATGCCAGGAATCCTCTGAGAGTGCGCCGTGCACAATGCATATAGGATCGAACCTATCATTCGAGGAGAGGGGACAGTTTGTAGAGTGAGCATTTAGGGGGTTTTATGAGAAATTCTTAGCTGCCTTACTTAGGAATTGCTGTACTCTGTTCCGGCGAGACTTTGGAGTGCGCTGTGCACAATGTATATAGGACCGAACCTATCAATCGACTGGGCGCGACAGCTCGTAGAGTGGGCGTTTGGAGAGTTTTTATCAGAAATTCGCAGCCGCCCTACTCAGGATTTGCTGTACTCGTTCCGGCGAGACAAAGGAGTGCGCCGGGAGCAGTGCGTATAGAATGGAACCTATCAATCGAGTGGGGCAACCGCTCGCAGATTGCACGCGCGGGCGTTTTCAGAGCGCAGTAACTCTGTCAAATTCGAATCGTTTCGGCTGCAAGTCCTGGGTCTTGTAGTCAGTAAAACGGCCTAGTAGTACGCTAAAGTAAAGCGGGGTAGCTTAAGAAACGGCAATGTTACAGGGGTGCGAATATGAAGGTGAGGCTTGTGTGACGTATTTTTTCCGATTTCAGTGGACCACTGCGGGAAGACGCGGCAAGCTAACATCCTCGAAACGCGTAGGCAAACAGGCTGTTAAGGGTACTTTACGATTACATGCTCAGAACACCTCAGCTGCGTAAACTGCTTTAGCTTCAGCTGCTAGTTTGAAGCGGCAGAAGATAGCAGTTAGAGTTTCTTGCGCTCTTACTCAGCCAACATTAAGTTTTCGAGACTCGCAATGGTACCACTCTGTTCACCATGAAAAGCGCTATCGAATGGTATCAATTTCGACCGACTTCGGGAACATCGATTTTTTGACGGTTTCCCATTGAGGACGAGGCCGCTCGAGACTTCGGCCCGCGGCAGGCGGACGGTGACGTCATCGAAAATCGATGTCTTCAAATTGTGCCATGCTTGACACCATTCGATAGAGCTTCTCATGCTGAATTGAACGGTGTTATTAAGAGCACACAGAACTGTAATCTGGGCGAGTAAGAGTGAGGAGAACATCGACCGTTACTGTGGTAAATGGCACGCGCGGGCGTGTTCGGAGAGCGATAACTCTGTCAGCTTCGAATCTTTCTGGGTGGAGCGTGTGGATTCCGTAGGCAGTAATATGGACTAGTAAAGCGCCAAAGCACAGTAAATTATCTTACGAATTGGCAAGGTTACCGCGGTGCGAAAATGCAGGTTGGGCATGTGTGACACGACTTTTTTCAGATTTCGGTCGACCACTGCGGGTACACGAGGCGAGCTAACGGCATGCAAACTCGTGCACGAGCAAAACAGCGAAGGCACTTTACGAAGCTCTGCTCCTAACCCTTCAGCTGCCTAAACTGCCTTAGCACCATCTGCCTTTTTAGAGCGGAGGACGGCAGCAGTGAAACTTCTTCCGCCCTTACTCGCCCATGTTCGAGCTTTCGAGCCCCAGCAAGGTTACCGTTCTGTTCAGCTCGAAAAGCCCTATCGAACGGTATCAATTTCGACCATTCTCTAAAACATCGATTTTTTGACAGTTTCCCATTCTTTAGACGGCCGCGCCAGACGGACGATGGCGTCATCGAAAGTCAATATTTCCGAAATGGGTCGAGTTTGATACCGTTTCATAGAGCTTTTCGAGCTGAATTGAACGGTGTTTATGAGTCGCGAGAGCTGTTATCTGGACGAGTAAGAGCACGGAGAACATAGACCGTTGTTGTGCTAAATTGCGCGCGCGGGCGTGTTCTGAGCGCAATAACTCTGTCACATCTGAATTTTTCCGGCTACGACTTGTGGATTTTGTAAGCAGTAGAATGCTAAAGAAGTGCGCTGAAACATAGCAGTGTAGCTTATGATTGTACAAAGTTACAGCGGTGCGAAAATGCAGGTAAACCTTGTGTGACACGTTTTTTTTCCGATTTCAGTCGACCACTGTGGAGACGCGCGATTAGCTAATGGATTACGAATGCGTAGGCTATCAATGCTGTTAAGCTACTTTACGAAGAAGTGCCCATAGCTCCTCATCTGCCTAACCTACATTAGTTCCAGCTGCCGTTTTGGAGATGCAGAGGGCAGCGGCGAAGTTTCTTCCGCCCTTACTCGCCCAAATTTGAGTTTTTGACAAACCAGATGGCACCGTTCTGCTCAGCTCGAAAAGCTCTATCGAACGGTATAAATCTCGGCGAACTCCGGGAGAATTGATTTTTACACAGTTTCCCTCGGGGACGAGGGCGCTCTTCGCCGAGCCTGTCCGGACGATGACGTCATCGAAAGTCGACGATTTCGAAATTCGCCAAATTTTCTTGTCCAAACTTCGTCCAAAATCGTCTACGGGTTATTTGGGGCGCTGATTAAATTTGACGTCCGTCTTTGAAAATTCCACCGATTTCGACTTTCGATGACGTCATCGTCCGTCTAGCGCGGCCGTCTTCGGTGAGAAACTGTCAAAAAATCGATGTTTTAGAGAATGGTCGAAATTGATACCGTTCGATAGGGCTTTTCGAGCTGAACAGAACGGTAACCTTGCTGGGGCTCGAAAGCTCGAACATGGGCGAGTAAGGGCGGAAGAAGTTTCACTGCTGCCGTCCTCCGCTCTAAAAAGGCAGATGGTGCTAAGGCAGTTTAGGCAGCTGAAGGGTTAGGAGCAGAGCTTCGTAAAGTGCCTTCGCTGTTTTGCTCGTGCACGAGTTTGCATGCCGTTAGCTCGCCTCGTGTACCCGCAGTGGTCGACCGAAATCTGAAAAAGTCGTGTCACACATGCCCAACCTGCATTTTCGCACCGCGGTAACCTTGCCAATTCGTAAGATAATTTACTGTGCTTTGGCGCTTTACTAGTCCATATTACTGCCTACGGAATCCACACGCTCCACCCAGAAAGATTCGAAGCTGACAGAGTTATCGCTCTCCGAACACGCCCGCGCGTGCCATTTACCACAGTAACGGTCGATGTTCTCCTCACTCTTACTCGCCCAGATTACAGTTCTGTGTGCTCTTAATAACACCGTTCAATTCAGCATGAGAAGCTCTATCGAATGGTGTCAAGCATGGCACAATTTGAAGACATCGATTTTCGATGACGTCACCGTCCGCCTGCCGCGGGCCGAAGTCTCGAGCGGCCTCGTCCTCAATGGGAAACCGTCAAAAAATCGATGTTCCCGAAGTCGGTCGAAATTGATACCATTCGATAGCGCTTTTCATGGTGAACAGAGTGGTACCATTGCGAGTCTCGAAAACTTAATGTTGGCTGAGTAAGAGCGCAAGAAACTCTAACTGCTATCTTCTGCCGCTTCAAACTAGCAGCTGAAGCTAAAGCAGTTTACGCAGCTGAGGTGTTCTGAGCATGTAATCGTAAAGTACCCTTAACAGCCTGTTCGCCTACGCGTTTCGAGGATGTTAGCTTGCCGCGTCTTCCCGCAGTGGTCCACTGAAATCGGAAAAAATACGTCACACAAGCCTCACCTTCATATTCGCACCCCTGTAACATTGCCGTTTCTTAAGCTACCCCGCTTTACTTTAGCGTACTACTAGGCCGTTTTACTGACTACAAGACCCAGGACTTGCAGCCGAAACGATTCGAATTTGACAGAGTTACTGCGCTCTGAAAACGCCCGCGCGTGCAATCTGCGAGCGGTTGCCCCACTCGATTGATAGGTTCCATTCTATACGCACTGCTCCCGGCGCACTCCTTTGTCTCGCCGGAACGAGTACAGCAAATCCTGAGTAGGGCGGCTGTGAATTTCTGATAAAAACTCTCCAAACGCCCACTCTACGAGCTGTCGCGCCCAGTCGATTGATAGGTTCGGTCCTATATACATTGTGCACAGCGCACTCCAAAGTCTCGCCGGAACAGAGTACAGCAATTCCTAAGTAAGGCAGCTAAGAATTTCTCATAAAACCCCCTAAATGCTCACTCTACAAACTGTCCCCTCCCCTCGAATGATAGGTTCGATCCTATATGCATTGTGCACGGCGCACTCTCAGAGGATTCCTGGCATGACAAACCACTTTACGCCATGCTTCAGATGCTCCGAGAACATGCAAGTCCTGGAATATAAGCTTCTCCAATAGCAAAAAGTCTGCTCCAGTCATTTTTGACCACCCACTGCGAAAATGCGGTGGTTTGGCGAAGATGTATACATGGTTGTGTAGATCTCGAAGAGACGAATCGAACGGTACTATCCGTTTTTCAAACCACTTCAAATTAGAGGAATTGTGGGCATGTAACGGTTTTCGACGCCTTGCGGCCGACAACTCGTCCGCCGCCGGCCTTCTCAATGGAGCGCAAGTTTTCCATTTTGGCTATTTTTGATCTTTCACATGAAATGTGTATACCAAACGATAGAGCTCGATCTCCTGAGCTCAGACGTACCCTTGATTTTTCAAATGGATGACCTTTGGGCGAGTTATAGCAAAAAGACGCAAAAACCGCAAAAGTGCGGTTTTTTCGGCGTCTATTCAAAAGACGCGTCCGGTACTGTATGAACATCGACAAGAGCGACAAGAGCGACTAGGGCGTCGGGCGTAGTGTGGCGTACGTAATCGCACCATAACGTCTTCTTCGTGGCCTAAAATATCAAGTGAATAGAGGTCTTCACGTCTAACTTCAACTTCAATTTCATTAGTTTTTGGAAACTGAAACAGACACAAGCAAACAGTTATATTAGTGAAAAGTTTCCTGAAACTGAGACAAACACAAGCAAACAGACATATTTTTAGTCAAAAAAGTTGTTATAAACTGAAACAAACAGAAGCGAACAATCATATTACCTACTCGTCAGTCTGGCACTCAAAATAGACATAAAAGCCCTTCTACCTTTGTGTAAAGAACGTCCGAACAGGAATCTTTTCCTTCCAGCACTAGTGCGCCTTCCAGCACTAGTGCGGTGTAATTACGTACTCCACACTCCGTTCGTCGCCCCAGTCGCTCCAGTCGCTCCTGGCGCTGGCGCAAAGTATGAACAAGCGACAAGAGCGACAAGAGCGAGTGGAGCGACGGCGCCGGCGCTCGAGTATGAACACTTTTCGGCGACGCGCGCTCGGTTTTAATCAATATGCATGTTTTGCACGAACGACGAGTCGCTCTTGTCGCGAAGTATGAACAGGCCCTTAGTTTTTCTTGGACGAACAGATACCAGTTTGGACAGATTGCTTTACCTTCATAATTCGTGACAGGGCATTCATCTGTATCACCTGTCGTCCCGTTGATCATCGGATTGCTCGAGCGGACGCAAGCAGCGCTTCCGTTCGCATGCCAGAGTGCTCCAATGTATCCTCCTCGCTCGAAAGACACGAAAGTCGTATATCGTTCGTCTAGGGCTTTCACGAAGAAGTCCGACCATTGCGTTGCTGGGCGTCCTGTTGTTCTCTTGATATTCTTGAGGGAAGAGCTCTATGTCTTGCTCTTCTTCACTGAAAAGTCACGCGAAGGCACCTTGACGAGGGTTTCTTTGAAGGCGATAGCTAAACTAACCCTTTCTTTTAAATTTCCATTGAAAATCTGCTCGTTTCATTTTATTTTTCGTACACCATCAAATGAGGGATCATTGCAGCATACTAATTCAATAAGATGTTCACGTAAGCCCTCAAGATTTTTTTGTTGAAATGTCAAGGCATCACAATTTTTGTTCTGCGTTCCATCAGTGAACTGCCTGCACATTAGCTTGACTCGTTCTCATCTCGGAGACGAATACCGACCGAGCAACCTTTCTAGGGGCACAAAAACGTAGTGCAGAGAGCGTGTAGTTGCGATAGTCCTTGAGGAAGAAGATGACGATGATCGGACCGAATAGGGGGAATGACGAAAGGAAGATGGTGGTCGTATACGAGATGACTATTTTGGAGCTGAGCCCGGTGAACAGCTGGAAATATGCCGAGAAGAGTGGGCCGTGGAGCAGAGCGAATGTGCACGCTGTCTGAAATTGCAACTATTTAGAAGCGTCTTCAGCCCCTCATTTATTCTGATTTCGGACGGTTTAGGAAGCATTTCGGGCCTTCTGAATATTCCGAAATCAGAATCAATGAGGGGCTGAAGACGGAAAGGAACCATAGGAAATTTATTTGGCAATATAAAGCAGAAATTCCCTCTTTCCCATCTCAAGCTTCATTTTTCAAGTATGCAATAAATTCAATTTTAGACTAATTCAAGCGCATGAAATTTATATCCTTCCGGAGAGGATATTCTAACGAAGGAACTGTCTCAGCGGCACGCAGCAACGGCAAGAACGAATACTATGCGAAGAATCGCCATCCTCCACGTGGTAACAGAGCATGTTTTGTTTTTGTCGATTCCTTAAGGAGAACATAGAGGTACAGAAAGTTTTTACGGTTAACTACGAGCTCACCACCCAGGCGCAAGGTGAGCGCAGCGTACATTGGGGCGCAGTGGAAGAGGCGTTGCTTTGTGAACGTGAGTTCGAGGGTTCGGTCCCCGCGCCATGCTTTTCGATTGCATTGTTACTCTACTATAGCGTTTCCATAGAGAAACGGCATCTGTATATGCTTCTAGACGACAGGTGATCCACCCAGGCGCGAGGTGAGCGCAGCGTGTCTTGGGGCGCAGTGGAAGAGGTGTTGTTCCGCGAACGTGAAGTCGAGGGTTCTGTGCCCCTACCATGCTTTTCTTTTGCATTGTTACTCTACAATACCGCCCGCGTCGCGCGGTCAAAAAGACGGTTTGCGACGGAAAAATCCGTCGCAAACCGTTGCATGCTCATAACTCCTTCAATTTTAAGTTGTTCGAAAAACTTTTGGCACCATTCGATTCGTCTCATTGAGATCCACAAAATCATGTATTAAACTTTACCAAACCACCGCATTTTCGCCGTGGGTGGCCTAAAAAATAACTAACTGTTGTAAGATGCTGCTGGTGTGCCAAGCGCTTGTGTTCATAGTTTTGCAGCATAGCAGTTGACTGGAAGGGAAATAATAAATATAGGACTTTTAATTTAATGATGTATACGACTTTTTATTTGCGGAGAAGTGATATGGTACAGATATGCATAGTTGAACAAAAGCACATATGAAGGCGCATATAGAGAGCCTTGTTTTGTTGTAAGCATTGGTGGTCTAAAACTGGCTCCTGTCATCATAAGAAAGTGTAATAACAACAAACTAATAATACGTGAAAAAATCATGGCAGCACTGGGACTCGAACTGAAAAGCCTTTCGGTGTGCCCCTATGAGCCGGCAGTGTTACCGGCTGCGCCACCGAGGCACGCCTCGTGGAGTGTCGTAGGGTTAAAGAAGCGTTTAGCAAAAACTGACTGTGGTTCTAGACTCCACTCACAAGGCCCTGCCAGAATAGCATCGTAAAAGCTCAACATGAGTTGGGAACCTTTCCTTGTGAGGCTTAGGCAGTTTAGGGAGCTGAGGAATTCTGAGCACGTCATCGTGAAGCTCGCGCGCACGCATGCACATGGGCACGTGATGACGGTGCGCTACTGCACCCCGCCTTGGATGGCCCTTTTGGTTCAGGGACTCAGCAAGAACGAAACATGATGTTCTACCACATGAAGGGTGGAAATTATCGCAGTACTATCCATTTCCCCCGTTCAGACACGCTTCACACCCTACCCTGGTTAGTTTTCTTGCGGATAGCTTCCCGGTGTTGTTTCACGTTCTCCCAACATTGAAAAATCCTGCCCTAATTTTGATTATCACTGGTGTGTGAGCGAAAGTAACACTGGAAATAAATCACAAAATGTCGTCAGGAGAAAAGTATTGAAAGCATCATAGCGCAGCGAAATCCAAAAACACGTGCACGTGATACCGGTGACATGGTAAAGGAAGCGTACCTTCGGCTTCACTTCTTAAAGCAACGCCTCTTCCACTTTGCCCCAAAGCCACGCTCACTTGCACCTGGTTGGTGTGCTCGTGGTTAACAAGCGGAAACTTTCATTGTTCATTGGTAAGTTCGACGCTAAGGACCCTTAACCATTACACCCTCCTACTCGTTTGCCTCAAAACGGCATAAACAAAATATGTTTTGTTACCATATTATTGAGTATGGAGATTCTTTCCATAGTATTCATTCTTGCCGTTCCAGGCGTACCGCTGAAAGTCTGCTTGTGAGAGATACTTATGGGGAGCTTTCGCGGGGCCTCCACGTCCGCTACCCGGCCTTTTTTTGTGGTGTCAAAATTGGAGAAGAAAATTGAACTATGTATTCTTTACTCTTAGGGAAAGGATCCCCAGATTGGGCAATAACTCGTTCCATTCTGAATCGGAATCGTCGCGTTATAAGTGAGTTGCTCAACTCGAAAGAAACGTAACTGTAACTACTTCATGTATTCCACTAACACGTGTGAACGCACCTGCAATAGAAGCAGGACAAACATTTGCTGATGCAGTTTTCGGAGATTTTTGCTGTAAGCGCTCTGTTTCAGAGTTCTGCTGATTTTTACGGCTGTGCGTGCCATAACTATAGCAATCAGCACCATAGAGATCCCGACTTCAATAATAAGCGTCAGGGTGACCGGTGTAACACTGAACTGAAAGGAAAACTATGCATTATTTACCGATTTACCACTGCGTCAACAAAGACGTCGGAGCCATACATAGATAGCCTTTGCTACTAACCCTCAGAGAAAAGCCCATTTGCGCGCACTCGGAGGAATTCAGGCCGGTCTTCCGGGCGACTATACCACTGAGCTCACTGACGAATCTTTCGCTGGGCCAGAGGGCAACCGCATGCATGAGGCACCAGTTCCCTGTGACGGCTGCGTTGAAGAGGGCGGCGAAGAATAAGAGTCGTGGCGTCAGACCCGCTTTGAAGGAATGGGGCCTGAAATCATGTCAACGGATAAGAATAAAGTACGGCGTTAATCAGTTCTTTTTGGGATGCGCCACACATTCTACTTCTAGGGATATCATGGAGGCAGCTATAGTTGAATGTCTATATCGCCTATGCAAGGGCTTGCGGTGGTCAGCCGATGTGCATGTCAGTGATTTATCCTTCCCAGACTAGTCTGGTACTGGCTCACCAACCCTGGGTAGATGGAAGGCTTGAAAACGAACAGAACTACTTTGATGAGAAGACGATCCGCGGAACCCACGAATTGCTGAACGGTTTCCAGGAAACAAGGAGAGGTCGCTGGGAAGACCGCCGACAAGGTGGGCAGGATTATTCTCGTGTAGGGAATGTGGTCTGCCTCACTGCATGCAAGTCGCCCGAAATCGAAGAGTTGTTGCTCCTTCTAGGACAATACCTGGTGACGATTCTTCAAAGCATCAGAATATTGGAGCAAAGTAGTAAGCGAGTTCTTTCGCCCAAATTGAGAGGCCAGTGAACGCGCGGACATCACAACACGTAAAATGGGCGATGATTCGGTTCATAATTCTTTTATTTTCTGTCATATACACAATTTTCAGTCGACCTGGACACTTCTCGAATCAAATTGGACGCCTCTAAGCCGGCTTAAAACTTTTGAAATCAAAGTGAACTTTTCCAAATCAAATTCTTTCTCATTAAACTAAAGACTTACCAAAAAAGATGGAAGAATTTTTGTTCATGAAAATTTTTAGTGTTTAATTCTTTTAATTTTTAATTTTTTAAATTTTTTTTTTACCCAGTAAGTGAACACATTGTTTGAGACCTACAAAATTGTCATTTTTAAGGAAAAAGAATGTTTAAAGCAAGAACAAGCACATTGATTGCAACACAAGTTCATAAGGTCGATGGGCATCCAACTATATATGAAGGAGTTGTGTGTGTGGGTGTGAGTGTGTGGTGTGTGTTCGTTTTTGAAGTATCGATCGCCGTCAATCGATATTGATCGAACTATCGAATTTCTGTGGATGACGTTCAAACGGTCCAAACTTTAGCATGGGGTAATCGAGCTTGCTGACCAGGAATCTGAAGTTTGTTTTTGAACTATCGATTGCCACCAATCGATATTGGTTAAGTAATCGATTTTTTATGAATGCCGCCAATCTTTCTATTTTTTCCAGCTTGCCCTAATCGACGTAGTTAAGGTGTTCTTCCTGAGGAAACCATGACATAGGTGGCAGCTACAATTGATGATGGGAAGTTACTACCACGACGAAGCCGTTAAGAGGCCGTCAGTGCGGCCGAGAGGCTGCTCTGACGGCCTCTCAATATTGGGCATTGGCAAACCATCGCATTCAGATACGCAATTAAATAGGCCACATTAATTACTTCGTGTCATTCTTGGGCGCGTGTAGCGCAGTCGGAGGAGGCGCGACTGCCGCGTGCACCCGATACCAGGTTCCTGGTTCAGATTTCCCGCCCAGGCCAACCAAGCCTTCCATTCCTCCGGGGTCGGTGAATTGGTACCAGACTTGTCTGAGAAGGATAAAGCGTTGACTTGTTCATCGGCTGGCCACCGCAAGTCATTGTAGTATGGAGTGCAGCCTGGTCCAAATGGCGTTCGTTGACTGGGGTGCTTTGCGACAAGACAATTCCTGAGTACCTCAAGTCAAAGGTGTATAGAGCAGTCGTCCGCTCAGTGGCGAAGTACGGTGCTGAGTGCTGGCCCGCGACGAAGGAAATTGATAGTCGTCTCAGTATAATGGAAACGAAGGTGCTACGGTAGACGGCCGGAGTTACGCGTTTCAGTGTTGCCCAGATAGCCGACAAATTGCACGAAGCTCGCCTACTATATGGCCACGTCCTTTGCGCTAACGACGACATCCCTCGTAAGATTAGCCTGGATCTTGAGTTCCCTGGAGCGCGGCCCAGAGGGCTCTCGAAGCAACGTTGGCTAGATACGTTGCATTTGGACTTAAAGGTGGCTGGTGGCTGAGCTAAGAAACTTCAAAGAATGTTATGGCAAATTTTCGTTGAACAAAAAACTATCATAACCGTTTTGGAGATCTGTAGTTTATCCTGTAAGAAGGTTATTCCAAATTGGAAGAGTACGCCTTGATATCAAAAGTCTTAGGCTGGCCTAGAAGAGTGTCCAATTTGATTTCAAATATGTCCAAATTGACAGGAAAGTGGTAAATATCATTATTTCTCCGGTAATTTTTGTGCTTCATTAATATGTAGAATTCAACTCTGTGTATTTTTCGAGTGACGGATCTGTTCGATGAATCCATGGTGCTGAAGACACTGCTGGCACTTGAGGCATACGGAAACTCAGATTCCTTAAGCCTCAATTGGCTGGTGTTGAGATTGCAAGGTGTTATAATGACGTTTTGTTGCTATTAAAACTCTAGGTGGGACTCGAACATGCACCTCCAGGTGACCGCGGGGGAATGCTCTACTCCATGACACCAACGGCGCAATTTGATCGGACGCAACATTCAACAACTGCGGATTTAATTTCACCTACAGTCAAGACAGTCAGGTGAGAAACAAAAATCCAGATTTCTACGAACCTGCAGACTTGTAGGTAGCGGTAGATGAAGCTGTTGGCGACTAGTAGTAAAGAGGTCATGAATATTTGGGTGAACACCATAATCAGGACTTGGCCTCCAGACTGCACACGCAGCGGTCCAATACTGAGTAAGATTGCCGAGAAATCCTCGGAGATGATTATCTGAAAAGGACTATGTTTGCGAAAAAGAAAAGCAGCCTTCTGCAGTAACCATTGCAGGATACATATGCTTTTAAAGTGCACCGCGTTCTTTCGCAAATATGGAGTGCCAGGCGCATTCAGAGATACTGTTCCCCAGCCAATAAAATCTTTAATTGCACTGCTTCACTATTTACAATCTTGAAGAGACCATCCTTGAAGATTTTGAATAGCGAAATAGTGGAATTAAACCGTGAAGCCGACGTTATATGCTGCTTCTTCTAAACTTACCGGAACTGTGGGAAGAATGCACAGCGAGTAGATGATGTCCTGTATAGCAGTGAGCAGAAAGAAGTACTTGAAGGACTTGATCATCTTCAGCGGGCAGCGGAAGTAGACGTAAAGCAGATAGACGTTGAGGACAACGGACACTGTAGAGATGAGCTGACAAATCCACACGAAGACGTCTTTCATACTCAATCTGGAAAAAAGCGTTTCATCATGCATAGATAGTGGTCTAGGTGTTTATTCCAACTGCTTCCAAGCTGACAGCTTTCACATCGTTGTTGAGGCTTGTAAGCCGTTCACCTTTGAGTCTGTGCTTTAAAAAGTTGAATTAAAAAGCTAATTTTGTTTCAAGACTATGTAAATGATTCTGGAGACTCTCAACGAGCACCCTCAGGCACTTAGAAAAATGAGTACATTTATGTATTAAATTTCATACCGAGCCCTTTCAAGCACAACGAAGTGTATCTGTAGTCAAAGTTGAAAAGAATTCATTTTGCAGCGTGTAATGAGAAGAAGGGCGCGTGTAGCGCAGTCGGAGGAGGAGCGACTGTCGCGTGCACCCGATACCAGGTTCCCATTTCGGATTTCCCGCCCAGGCCAACCAAGCCCTCCATCCCTCCGGGGTCGCTGAATTGGTACCAGACTTGTCTGGGAAGGATAGAGCGCTGACTTGTTCATCGGCTGGCCACCGCAAGTCATTGTATGGCCAAATACGCATTCATGTCGCCTCCACGACATCCCGTAGAAGTAGAATGCGCTGGCGCATCCCAGAAGGGATTGAACAACGCCGTCCTTTATCCTTTTTAATGAGAAGAAATATGTTCGCTTTTCGAATCAGCATAGCATTTCTTGTGCTTTGATCAGAACTGCACAGCGCGGTTTCTCCCTATAATAGACTATCAAGTTCATTGATCTCCAGTCCGTCGGAATATACCTAGAAATATTGTTGGTTGACAAATGATAAAAATGTTGTGTTTATTCGACCAGTGTTAATTGTTGTTATTTTTTATAATTTTTATAAAACTTTTCTTTAAAAGTGTTTTTTATTTAAAATTTTCCTTTAATATAGGATAATGAAAGGTCAAGATCTATACTTTGTATATGTCTGACTTACTTTGCAAGTGTTCATATAATTTTTAAAGACTTCTATTATTTCTAAAAGCGTGCGATTTAAAATTAAAAAGTGCTCAGGTTAAAATGAAAAGCGTCCAGACGATACGAGTTATGTGAAAAAGAGAGAAAGGATGCCGCTATTGCGGAACTGCGTTTTGCTCGATGGCAGAATGATGGCAGACGATTCCTCTGCTAGGGTAAAGGGGTGATTCTCTTAACGACCATCTGTAGGGGTATATTTTCGTCTCTGTCACTTATAATTGACAACGTTTGCACAGAGAGATGCAGTTGTGTTCTAGGGACGAATACGGTGTTTTCACTGTCGGCAGCTGCTATCCACAGCCATCACACTGCCAGTCAGGGTGTGCACTGTGGGTGTTCTTCTTGACCAGCGAGTGTTTGAACGGTGCTCTGATTCGCTACGGTTAGCTGGCGCGCCTTCATATCCCAGTGCTGTTCAGATTTGCGACATGAACCAAAAAGCAGAAGATCTGTCATGTGAAATCACACAAAAAGTTTTTTGGATGTCGCTTTGGTTGCTGTTGTTATGAAGCTTGTTGCAGCGCATCTCTTTCAGCTAATATACAAAACGTTGGAGCAGTTTTGGTGAAGAAGAGTCCTTGCTCATGTTAGAGAAAGTACACAGATAGGCAGGTACTATACTTGTGATTTTCCAAAATTTTTCGAATGAACGAATAATCGAATAACCCCATTTTTCGAAAGCTCGAATGAACGAGTAATCGAATAACGCCATTTTTTCAAACTTGGATCGGGGTTCGGCAGGTTATCAACTCTGCGTGGCGATTCAGAAGACGTGCCAGAGAAATCGTCTAACGGGCGTCAGCATCTAAAGGACGTGCCGAACGTCGTCAAAGTTGGTCGGATTTCTGCAGACGTGCCGAAGACGTCGCCCGCCGTACGTATGGATTCAGAAGGCGTACCGCAGACGTCGTTCAGCGTGCTTGGCTATTTGGAAGAGTAAGATGAATTGGTGCAGAACAGCTTTACTGAGAAACTTTGGATAGGAGTTCAAGGATATACATAATTACAATATTATACCACGGCACCTTCGGCATCGCCCAGGAAGATAATCTTTAGCTTACGTACTCTTGCGTATCGTAGGAGACAATATGATCTGGTCATGATTTACAAGTTGATAAATGGTATGGTACCTCTCTAGTTCTATTCGGTCTTTTCTTCTCATACAGTAGGTGCACAATGGAAAATTCAAATTCCCAGATGACGGCATGTTGTCTGTACGTCCTGAACAAGCTTGCTTCAGCGTGAGCTTGATTGGGTCTACTTGATGACGGCCTGTTGCCCTCAGATACGGCGTGCTTGGCGAGTTCTCACGGAAGGATCGATCGGTTCGACGGTACGAAGATCCAAAAACCAATGTGGGATCGTCATTTTTCACCCAGGGCGCAGGGCTTGAATTTTTGAAGCCTTCGATGGAAAACAATATACCAAACACCTAAACACAATTTAAAAGACTAGTTGGAGGTATCTCCAGAAAATTTTGTAGTTTGCTGCTGTTGTTGGTGTATTGCGTTGCTGTGCACGCAAGTCACTTGTTTTGTCACCTGTGGTCTTGTGTTTGAATCATCATCTTCTTCTTCTTCAGCGTTTGTCCCGCTCCGTGGCGGGGTCCGCTATCCTGGTGTCATGACGCCACCTTTCCCGATCCAGCGCTAGATCAAGGTGGACACCAGCTACTTTCAAGTCCATATGTAACGTATCAGCCCAGCTCTGCTTCGGGCGCCCTCTGAGCCGCTTTCCTGACACTTCCAACTCAAGGCCTATCTTGCGGACACTGTCTTCCTTTCCACGAAGAACGTGGCCGTACCATCGCAAGCGAGCTTCGCGCATCTTGTCAGCTATCGGCGCGACACCGAACTTTTGCCGAATAGCATCGTTTCGGATGCGGTCCATGCGCGTGACTCCCGCCGTCCAGCGCAGCATCTTCGTCTCCATGACGCTGAGGCGCGTTTCAACTTCCTTGGTCGCAGGCCAACACTCAGCGCCGTACATTGCTACCGGCCGGACGACTGCCCTGTAGATCTTCGACTTAAAGCGCTCTGGTATCCTCTTGTCGCAGAGCACGCCAGTCAACGAGCGCCACTTGAACCAAGCTGCACTCACGCGTGAATTCACTTCGACCATCAGTCTGCCGTCAGACGCGACTGCTGATCCCAGATACTTAAAGACCGCAGTGCATGGAAGCTCGATGCCTCTATGTTGTGAGATTTCCTCTATCAGGAACGAAAAAAGAGGGAGGTGACACTCAGATTATTCAAAACAATGCCCCACAGTCGATCATTCATCCACCTACCCTGGCCGTGAGTGGTCGTGCGGACTCCGCTCTCCGTTATCATTTATCGGTGATTTCAACCTACTTTTGATTCAAACGCTTGCTTTGCCTTTGTGGTACTGTCTCGTAACTACTTCTTTGCGTTCAGCCTAAATTTTTCAGTGAAATACCGCCTAAGACTCAACGTGTTGTGAGATCCGGTACACCGTCGACTCAGCTACCCTCATCAAATAATGCCGCACTTTCCGCCAGTCTTGATCCTGTGCTCCATCCTGATAGAATGTCTGTTGATTCCCTGCTTGATAAAGCACTGGAAATCAATAGAGATCCTACGGTCCAACAATTACTTCTCGCTCTCAAGGATAAAATTCCTGGCGAGTTTTCCGCGTTCCTGGAACGTGAGAAGCGTGAACGCAGTGTGGTAATTAGCGGGATTGATGATGAACCGATGGAAGCTTGGCCCTCTGACCGGCAAAAACGCTTTGAAGAGAAGATCAACAAGGTTTTCGATGCCATAAATGTAGAGTGCCGACCATCTGAAATCTACCGCATGGGAAAAATAGACCCTAGACGTCCACGCTTAGTTAAAGTTGTCTTCCCTTCTCAAGCTCATTGGCGTACTGCTTTAGCAAATGCTCGTTTGCTTAAAGAGTCAGGATTTCCCAATGTGTTATAAGAAGAAGCATGACGGCAGAAGAACGACAACGGAAATATGAGCTCCGTCAGACAGCAAGAGAGCGAAACAGAGACAAAGGGTTCAAAGAGTGGGTTGCCTATGAAGGTAGTCTTATCCGTGCTTCTGAAATTTCTCACAAATACTCGGGAAACTTATAGACCCGCATGGTAGTCCTACTTTGAAATGCTTTTTGTTTAGTGCCCGTAGCATATGCAACAAAATAGACCATTTTCATTCGCTTTTATGTACAAATGATTTCGATTTGATATTTATAACCGAGACATGGCTCACTGATAAAATTCAGGACTCAGAAATCGTGGGTGGCCTTCCGTACTCCTTTTATAGAACTGATCGTAACCATGGTAAAGGAGGGGGTGTTTGTTGCCTTCATATGCTGACTTCATAGTACACGCATCTCCCAAAGCAGCGGAAGTGCTTTGCATAGACCTGTTTCTCCCGTTGACATGCTCCCGCATAGTCTCATCACTGTTTACAGGCCCCGAATTCAACCCAAGTAGACGACAGTTCGCTTCTTGAGCTGCTTCGTGACCTGGCTTGCGTTCACGCTAGCATTATATTGGTTGGTGATTTTAATCTCGATGTTGACTAGGTCACTACTACATCTCTAAATTCAAGTGCTAGGACCTTCTTTGACTTTTTTCGGAATTCAGATTTCACGCAGTTTGTAAAGAATCCCACACACACAACAACAAAATTCTTGATGTCGTTCTCTCATCCACCCACAACGTTTGTAATGTAAGCTCACTTCCACCACTAGCAACATCTGATCATGCAATCGTAAAATTCGAAATCACCTCGACCTTTGGTCGACTGAAAAGTTTTCCCGTGCCGGATTTTTCAAGAATAGACTTTTCTGCACTGAATCAATATCTGTTCAATATTAGTTGGCTCAATCTATTTGATCAGTACTCTTCTGTAAATGATGTTTATCAGCGTTTCTGCCTAACCCTTTACAATGCACTTGCCTTGTTTGTTCCTTTCAAAGTTCCAAAATGCTCGCACATCACCTATCCACTTCATATCACAAATTTATTGCACCAAAAGACAAGGCTTTACCTACAACTGCCTAATCCACTTTCCAATAAACTTTATAGGAAAGTTTGCACCGACCTGCGCTATCATCTAAAAAAATTCTTGTAATTACGAGCGCCGCATATCAAAAAAAGCACCTCTTAATCTATTTTACCAGTATCTGCGAAAAAAGTGGAACCTGCTGCATCGTTATCTACTTTAATTGATCATAAGGGTAATCGCTATATTGATGACAACGAGAAAGCTGAAGCACTTGCGCAGTATTTTGCTAGTGTCTTTAATGCCGACTGTCCTTCCAGTGAATCTCAACTGGGACTAAACAGTTATGGTCGAGAATTACTCAGCGATTTGTACTTTTATCCTGATGAGGTGTCTGCCGTACTAAAAAGACTTCAACCATCAATAAGTGAACCCTACGATGGTCTTCCGCAAATATTGTACCGCAAATGCTACCTTTCTCTATGCAAACCGCTAGCGCATCTGTTTAATCTTTCCCTCCTCTTAGGAAAAGTTCCACAGTTATGAAAACATGCCATTGTTAGAGCTATTCCAAAATCATAGAAGAACAATGATCTTAGTAACTTTCGGCCGATAAGTCTGAGGCCTGCTCCAGTAAAGGTGATGTAAAGATTAATAAGAGACAAACTTGTGGCCTGGTTGAACAGAATCTCCTTCATTCCTCGCGAACAACACCGCTTCTTATCTGGTGCTTCTACCACTACTAATATACTTGATTCCGTTTATGATTGGAGCAAAGCTATTAGCAATGGCAAGTCAGTAGAAATCTTATACCTCGATTTTTCTAAGGCGTTTGATAAGGTATGCCATAGTAAGTTGATAGAAAAACTTAGATTTGCTGGCATACGTGGTAAACTGTTAGTGTGGTTTAGATCCTACTTACGTGACAGATTTATGGCAGTTAAAGTAAGACATTCGTTTTCGAGAAATTACAGATGCTCTAGCGGAGTACCTCAAGGGGCCGTTTTATCACCACTTCTTTTTTTAATGTACACTCATGATTTGCCAAAGGCCCTCATGTCCCATTCTGCTATTAGTGTCAAGGCTTTTGCTGACGACGTAAAAATCTATGCTACTTATGACGCAGCCTAAACAGGTCAGAGGTGCATGAAGCCCTTGTCAATGCAGTTAGAAGATTAAACGTATGGACTAATCAATGGAACCTCCCACTCAACGTAAGCAAAAGTATGGTGATGCATATTGGTAGCTCTGCTCCTATGGATTTCTACGTCAACAGTGTTGCTATGTTGAGAAGTAATATTGTCAAAGATCTGGGAATAACATTTGATGCTGATCTCAAGTTTTCTAAGCATATCGATTGTGTAACAAAAAAGGCATCTAGAGCCATATTCATGATTTTCGCAATATCAAATGTTCAGATGTGCCAATATTATTACGACTCTATAAGGCGTATGTATTGCCTCATGATGAGTACGGCACGCATGTTTGGTACCCTGTTCTCAAAAAAAAAATGTTTTGAAAGTTGAACAAGTACAAAAACTCTTTACCCAAATTTTATGGTGCCGATTCACCGAATGTTCTGATCCTTCTGCACTGCCAAACTATAAAGAGCACTTGAAATTATTTTCCTTACGTTGCCCTGTCTGTAGAAGATTACTGGCCGATCTATCGCTTTGCTATCGCATTCTAAAAAGAGAGGTTAAGCTGTCTGCAAGCAAATATTGGATATTTCGAGCTAGTAGCCCTAGAATGAACAACTTCAATATCCATTATAATAGAATCCATAAAAAACATTTTTCTACTGTTTTCAATTCGTTTTCCTACCGATTCGCAAGACGTTTGAGCCTTCTACCTGAACTGTTCCAGGCGAGATCAGTGATCATTTTTAGGCGCAATTTAATGAGGTTAGATCTTCCGCACTTACTTAGAATCGAGCATTTTTGTTACCAATTAGACTGTTACAGACACCACGTTTGCTGCTCTCGTTTCGCACAGTATTTGTTCATGGTCATGACTGCCATTCGAAAACGAAGAATAAAGCTCCGAATTTCATATGGGAGGAGAAAGCATGACAAACACCTCAATTACGTAGCTTCTAGCTTGATTGTTGTATGGTGTTTCTCATTCCATCACTTCACAAACAATAAGAATCGTAACTCGCAACAGAAAATCTCCTTACTCTCTTCAATGTTCACCTATTTCTTAAGCTTATAATAATTATGTACTGTTTCAGATATGGTATCGGCACTGCAGCATTAGCACGTTACAACTCATCATCCTTATCTCAAAATCCTTATCATAATCTCTCCTCCAAAGTCTCTGCATTCCATTTTTGCAATTGAGAGGTTGTTTTGTTGCGACGTTACGATTCATTGAATTTTGCTTCCAAACATAGAATCGAGACACTCAAGTTCGTTAAATGTTATGTTTTTCTTCGATTACATTCCTTTTCTTGTATAGCGCACAAACATGTGCAATAAATCAATAAATCAATAACCTTGATGGGGCTGGACTCAGTAACGTCTGTCGTTAGATATTCGGTCTTCTTCACGTTCAGTTTGAGTCCAAACCGCTCCAAGCAATCACACCAAGCTTGCACCTCTCGCTCGAGTTCATCTTGTGTTTGAATCATATTTTGACTTATTTTGTCTGTCAGCGTACAGAAATAAATAAATAAATTCTGAATGCGTTTTCGCAACGGTGAGCTCCTCGACAGTGTGCTATCGAAAACAGTTCTAACCGGAATGAACATCGCTTACAAAAATGATCATTATGCTACATTCGAAACAACCACGTATTCGAAATTCTAATGTTATTCAAATTTGCTACCCCTCGAACAGTCGAATTTGAATAACTACTCGAATTTTCGATCCTCGATTAATCGAATTCGAATAATTATTCGAGTTAGCGAAACTCGAATAATCGAATAATCGAAAATCGAATTCGAATACATTATTCGAACAGTTATTCAAATTCGACTATTCGAGCGCAAGTATAGCAGATACCATATGTCTGTACACAAGTCCTCGAGTAATAACGCTTACTAGACCAATGAATAGTCACTTTTGACTGCTTTGTAGTATTAAGTCTTCTTTTGTTGAATCATGGATCACACTTTCATTTATGGTTGCTTTGAGCAAATGCAGGAAATTGACCCAAACTGAGTCCAGTAAATTCATTTATAACCAGCTCAGAAAACGCTATAAGCTTTTGTCTTTCCGAATCCTACTTCAGCTGATTTTAGGAGTGCAACGCACAAAGAGGTCGATAACTAAAATTCTACTTAAATAAGCTTATGAACCCCGTTCGAACCTCAGTTCACAGCGTACGGTCTAAGAAGCAGGTCAGTTATTTTCTTCGGTTTTTTTTATTTGGTGGCGTTCCGACGCGTTGCGAAGTTCTATGGTTGATTTTTTAAAGCTCATTACTAGTCAGCTTTTTAAGCCTCCGCAATCTTTAATTTATTGATTTGGTTATTGACATCCTTTTGAGTCGAACACTTTATCCTTTTAGTGCTGACTCGTTACAGTTCCTGCAAACTGAGACTAAATAACAGAGTTAAATATTTTTATGGAATATTTATTGAATCAAAAATCTAAAATAACAGCAGTGAATAACATTTACACGGACATTCATGCATTGTATATTCAGTAATGTATACTCAGCTACTTTCGAAGTGGCCGCCCTTAGCGCGGATACACAGCCTCGAACGTCCCATGAAATTTTCGGCGATAGCACCCAGCTCATCCGATAGAATTCGATCCCACTCCCACACCCGACAAAACGATTGCTTTAGCGGTTCGAAATTTTCACAGGCTCTGTACCATCTGGTGAGTGCAGCGGCCATTCCTGAAATGTGATAAAACTTGGAGAATGAGCCTTGCAGCAGTCTTTATTCGTTTTCGCCCCTCGGGCTGGTGCAGATTCCTGCCGAAACGTTCACTGTTTGCTGCCGCAATTCTGCTGGGCCCAGAAAAGCACCGCAGTCGATAGCACTTCGGAGTGCACACTTCCTTGCTCATTTTTATTTTGATTCACTAAGACTAGGGATGTATTGCCGAATGCAGGCGGAAATTCCCCACACCATTAGAGAGCTGAGGTATTGGCGACAAGAGACGGTCGCGAGGGGTACGGGGACCTCTGCACATCAGATTCGACAACCCGTGAACACTTTTCATTTTTTTTAGCTTTTTTCAATGTTGAGTTGCGTACCACTGCAGCAGTTGACGACGTCATTGGAGTGTTAAACCTTTAAACCTTTTCTGGAGCTTCCAGGGCTTGAGGTCGAGCTACCCCTTTTGTAATTCGATGCGCCTATGGGTCACAAATGCCGATTTCATGATCAACATTCTCGGATTTCGGTTGACTCGCAATTTGATGACCTTGCGGATTCTAGGAATGCCGACGGTGCATTTTCTTGCTCTTCCCGGACGACAACCTTCATGACCAAATTCACTGAACCGCTTAGTTGTTTTGAACAATGTTCGTTGAGGTACACTCAGCAGATAAACAATTACACACTGACGCTTTGATTGACGATGACGCTTCAATATCGCGCCACGATTGTTTGACATTCCAAAAACACAAATAAACTGAAAAGTTCAAAGACGAATATAATAATAACACAATACAAGAAGCCGAAGGGGATACGGAAGACCAGTGCGCATAAAAAAGGGTTTTGTCCACCAAAATCCTGGCACATGTTAAATCTGTGAGTGTTAGCGTTCTAGATGCTACATCTTGCACGTGACGCCATATTTCTAATGCAGGTGTGAAGCTCGTAGGTGTACAACAGAGACAAAATTAGAGATAATACTCCACCTTACGGAACGCGACTAAAAGTGAACGCGACATTAAAGTGATGATCCTTCACCCTATGTAACTTGATAGGTTCACTTTGTTAAAAACTGACTAGTCCAAATGGTTACCATGAGTTGACTACTTCCATTTTGACCATCAACTTTTCAACAGGTTCTTTGACAAAAGCCTTTGAAAAATCAAAATACGCTACATTGTGCGCTTCCTGTTCTCAATGGTCGTCATTTAGGGAAGTTAGCCCGTTTGCCTCCACAGACCTTCCCTTAAGAAAACCATGCTAATCTTCCGATATTATCTTTTTTTGATTCTAAATGTTTCACAATATGTTTTTTGAGGATTTTTTCAAAAGTTCTTGCAAAAATTGAAGTGATGATAATTGAACGATAGCTCCTTGGTTCACTGAGTGGAGATTTTTCAGGAACGGGGGTCACAAACGCTTGCCTCCATCCTACAGGAGCTTCAGTTTTAGTGTAGCTTGAATCGAAATTACATTCTAGAGGATAAGTTATATAATGAACGATTTTCTTAATGAAATCTAAAGAAATGAAATCCGGAGATACCGAAGAGGATTTCGGCCACTTAGTAAATACCTCATCAATCTCTTCGCGGTAAAACCATACGGTCGGGCCCATCTGCTCAAAACGTGATAGATCCTCTACATAATTTGCCATGCTTTCGTCGGCACTTCTTTCCCTATTGACACCTTGTTGAACATTTACCCCAACAGGTCGGCTTTATCGATTTCTTTATAGGACAGTTTATCATTATCTTTTACCAAGATGGGGATTCCATTATCGCTACCAGTGCAACATGCCGGATAGGTAATTTTCAACTTCATGATGGTCTGCATTTTTGAAATTCCTGACCCATTTTCACACCTTTTTCTTCCGGTCCAGATTCAACTGAAAACTAACCGTGGCATGATCACTAGTGCCTATCGTGAATTGATATGAATATAAATATAATATCACTAACACAAAAATCCTGTGAATTCAGTACCTTAAAATTTCTATCCTAGAATAGATTACTTTCGCGCCAAGACAAATTAAGCTTTAGGGCCCGTTTATAGTTCGGCGCGAGCGACGCGACGCCACGTATAGTGGCTACATTGATCAAGCGACGCGATCGATCAATTTGGCTACTATATGCGGCATGGCATCGCATAGTCGGAATTATAAACGGGGCCTAACGTAATCCCCGTTATTTTACCGCACTCTGTATTGGTTCGATTTTAGATATGTTCCGGTTTGAATAATATGTATGTAGGATACAGTCTCAGTTTTAACACCTTGGAAACTATGTATTCGTCTCGAATTCAACGTACACGAATGATGTTAGCATTGTGTGAGGTCGTTTTATTTTGTCATTTATTTTGATCTGTACCTGAGGTGTGCTGATATAGCGGAACGAAAAAATACCAAATCTTCAACACCTTCAATTGAATATTGACTTTCCACCTTATCTTTGTATTTCTCGGTCTGAATTTTTGAAATTCTGTCCAACAATATGTTGGCCATCCGCAGGGATGTGCGGAATTTCCATTTCCGTGTTCCGAATTCCCGTTTCCGGCCGATTTTGGTCGTTCCGTTCCGTATTCCGCTTTCTTTTGGTCCGGGAGACGGAACGGAAATGATGACTCACCACTCATTGTTGTAGTGTCTTCATTCACCTTTCGAACATAAACAAAGGCTGAAGAAAGAGGTTAACTATGCGTCGCCTTTCTTGTGAATGTGTTACCTTCAAACTAGTGATTCATGTCGAAACATGTGATAACGAAACTGGATTCTTTCTTCTTTAAACGATGTACTATCGAATAGTATGAGCGCACATAGATATCATGAGTGTTTGAATCAAGAATCAAATTCCTTATCCGGGGCATGCTTATCTTTTTTCCCCACAATCTTAGCCTGTCCTGGAACACCTATTTTAAATCAGAGTTATAAGCGCTCTTAGGTTGCTAACAATGCGCTCCATGGGGATCTATCACACTCGAAGGAGGGCATGCGGTATCTTGCCTCTCCATCCTCCTCTGAGTTTGTTTCGGAGTTTAGCTACTGCCAAATGATACAATGGTACCCATGCGAACTCAGAGAGTGGGTGTCGTGTCGTGGGTGCTGAGCGCAACTCTAACCATAGCGCCGCCCCCTCCCCCCCCCCCCAATTAGGATAGATTCGGGACGTTCATTAAGACCTGTTAAGTGTTATGAGTGGCGAAATCTCTGACATCCTACTCGTCAGCTGTGTTCGTTGCCTGTAAAATACCTTCTTTCGATTTACAGAAAGATTTTACACAGACTTCGATTTGTTACCCTAGTAATGTTTGAAAAAACATCTTAGTAATGATACGAATACAAGGATTTTTTTAAATCGTTATATATTGCTGGAAAAGAGTCGCATGCTACCTTACCCGCTTCCTACATTTGTTAACGGCAACCCAGTTATTACTACCATTATGGATATATATATATATTTATTTATTTATGAAAAATTAGACGAAGTAATGAGTTTTGAGTCGTTTCCGTTTCCGTGTTCGGTATTCCGGTTTCCGCCCATTTTTGAGCTCTTCTGTTCCGCATTCCGTCTTCTGCTTTTCTCGAAAAAATTTCCGCACATCCCTGGTCAACTGGCTTTTTGAATTTTCAACGTACAGGGACGTCACAATGTAGTATAGATTTAATTTATTGCATTTGTTTGAAGAATGTTTTTAATCCACTTTATTTATTTATTTATTTATTTATTTATTTATTTATTTATTTATTTATTTATTTATTAGGTCATCCGATAATTCATGTCGTTTTTTCAACCTTGATTTCAACTGAACAAAATTTCAATAAAACTTCATTTTAGCCAACAAGGTAGTCACCATCATTGTCAACAATCTTTTCCATCTAGCGAACAAACCTTCAACACCTGAGCAATAAAACTGTTGTGGTTTTTGAGCAAAATATGTGAACATAGCATTTTGAATATCCTCCAAACTTTCAATTTTCTTGCCACATAGAAAATCCTGTAGAGACCCGAATAAGTAGTAATCCGAGGGTGAAAGATCGGGAGAATACGGTGAATGAAGCAGAACCTCCCATCCTAATTCGTTGATTTCTTCCAGCGTCCGTTTTGCACAGTGCGGTCTTGCATTGTCTTGTTCTTCTTCTCCTGAGCGCTTAGTCCCGCGCAGTCGCAGGGTCCGCTGTTCTTCTTGTGATCTGTCGCCACCTCATCCTATCAAGGGCGTCATCTGCCGTGGCGCCGACTTCGGCGAGATCTCTCTTGATGATGTCCTTCCATCTTTTCCTTGGGGCTCCTCTCGCACGCTTTCCGGGTGCCTCGAAATCTAGGGCCAACCTTGTGGGGTGATCCTCTGGCCTTCTGAGGACGTGTCCATACCACCTTAGGCGCTGCTCTCTCATCTTCAGCTGGATCGGGGCTGTCTTCATCACTGCCCTAACATCCTCGTTTTGCACCCTGTCCCGACGGGTCCATCCACATGCCCACCTCAGCATCCTCATCTCCGCCGCATGCAGTTGCCGGTCCTGCGCCTTACCCAGGGCCCAGCACTCACTGCCGTAGAGGAGGGCAGGTCTCACAACTGTTCTATAGAGCTTGCCTTTGAGCGTCCTGGAGCATCTACGGCCGCAGGGGATCCCTGTGGACTCCCTCCACTTGAGCCAGGCTGCGTTTATCCGTCCCCTGGCCGCCTGGTCCACCACACTTCCTTCCTCGGATAGGTCACTTCCGAGGTAGCGGAATTCCTCCACCTTCTCGATCGTTTCCCCTTGGCAGTCTAGGGTCGATCCAGCGCACTGCTCAGAGCAGATGAACTTCGTCTTCTTCACGTTCAGCCGTAGGCCGTTGTCTGCGAGGGCTCTCTGCCACAGCTGCACGTTCTCCTCCAGCTCCTCCTGGTTGCCGGCTACTAGGGCGATGTCGTCCGCGTAGAGGATCGTTCTGAGAAGGCCTACCTTAAGGTGGTTCACTATAGAGTCAAGCGTCAGCAGGAAGAGGAACGGGCTCAGGGCCGACCCTTGGTGTACCCCCACTGTGATGTCCACTTTCCTTGTCACCCCGTGTGGGGTTCGTATCGCCGTTTCGAGCCCTCGTACATGTCCCTTATGACCGTGATCAGACGTTCCGGGACATCCCTCCCTCGAAGGGCATTCCAGATTACGGCCCGAGCTAGCCTGTCGTAGGCCTTCTCCAGGTTTAGGAATGCCAGGTAGCAGGGTTTTCGTTTCTCCCGATATTTCTCCATCACCTGAGGAGCGATGAAGATGGCGTCTGTGGTGGACCTTTCAGGCATGAAGCCCCACTGCACCTGAGAGATGGGTACCATCTCCCTCAGCCCTGAGTCGACCAGTCGTTTGTAGATCCTCATCGTGTGTGAGATCAGTTTGATCCCTCGGTAGTTAGAGCATTCGGAAGCGTCTCTCTTCTGCTTGAAGATGGGGAATATGCTGCTGTTCCTCCAGTCATCCGGCATCTTCCCTTCTTTCGTGATTCTGTTGAGGAACTGCGTCAGCCAGTTGATTCCGAGGTCCCCGAGCACCTTCCAAGCCTCTACTGGCACACCGTCAGGCCTTGCTGCCTTTCCGAGTTTCATCTTCCCTATGGTCTTGCAAACCTCTTCTTGCGTCCAGAGTGGGATGGGTCCTCCCGTTGGTTGTTCTTCCTCGGCCTCCCGACGAGGGAACTTCTCGTTCAGGAGTTCCTTGAAGTCCTCCTCCCAAACTTGAACTTGGAAAACCATCGCTGGCATTTGCGAACGTCTATTGCATCTGGATATACATCGCAGATACTTTGGTAGCACGTTACTTTACGTTACTACCCTTCCGAAATTCGAACAGCATGCAATGCCGATTATGCTCATCGAAGATTTGCCGAGCCATTTCACCTGAACTTGCAAGCCAACAATTCAACGAGTGGTAGATTCTAAAAAGCATATCTCATTTACCTTAGAATCACTTCAGTGCACCTTCGAAATACACAAATCTGCCGACAAATAATGAGCTAAAACAGTAGTGCACAAAAAACGACATTACTTATTGGATGATCTTATATAATATATTTGTACCTAAACTTTGCCCGTGTTGCGAAACGAGAAAGAACAGATGTCCTTTGACGTGTTGGCTTCGAATTTTTAAAATTATCTAACAAACACTTTTGTAATAAACACGTTTTACCGAACTCCATAAGGCAATATAAAAAAAACTTCTTAACCGGTGTCTTCAGGATGCAGCTTAGTAGGTTGATTATTGTTCCCTGTTTTGTTTTTTCCTACTTAAAATGATTTCAGTTTATGTTGATTTGCGTTGTTTTGCCTTTGCACGGTTATCTATATACGGAATAAGTAGATAAATAAATATATCGATGAATGAATACGTCGTTCAGATTGAGGACTATGGATGCCTTCGTGGAATGATGTCCTAGTACAAAACCCTGAATATTATTATTTATTACACAGGCAAGCCTGTGTGAAATCAGCAGTATCAACAATCAGAAAAACAACAAGAAAAACAGAACACAACTCACAAAACAAACGTGTAGAACTTTAGGAAAAGGAATCATGAGTTTATATAGATGTCAGATACCTATTTATGAGAACTTTGAATTTTGCAATCTTCAAATCTAGAGGTATATTGTGTCCCCTTCTTAGATTCTCAAGCTCGATCCCAGCTCTGTTGACAAAAAACTTCTGCCTAATGCTTCGCTTTGATCTTCTAATATGCACTTTACAGGAACCACCCCTTGTGATTGACGTTCTCAGTTGAAGTATCATATGTGGCTTAAGACCTGATTGACCAGACAAAATTTTTGTATAGCATAATAAGGTCAAACTTCTTTCTCCTGCAAGCTAAGGTCTCAATTTCTAAGTTGAAATTACGAGCATTACTGCATGGTATTCTGTCATAACTAAATCCTACACACCTAACAAAGATTTTCCGGGTAAAATTGTTTTGAACCCTTTCTAAAACTTTTGTAGTGCTCAGTTTGTGTGGGCTAAAAATCACCGTCCCATACTGCAATAGTGGTCTGACGTATGTCTTGTATGCTTCCAGAAGGATGCGCGGATTCTGTGTTGTAAGGCCTCTGAAGATCCTATGCATCGTAATTGTTGCTTGACGTGCTATTCTCATGCAATGCTCATCAAAGGAGAGGTCCTCCTTTACCAAAAATCCAAGATCAGTGATCTGCTGAACCTCCTCAAGCTCAGGTCATCAATCCTATACTTAAAATTCATTATAGTCTGACCAATGTGTAGGACTTTCGTCTTCTCCTTAGATAATGGGAGGCTCCAATTTAATGACCAGTGATATACATCATCCACCGCCTTTTGCAGAATATCTTTATCTGACCTAGACTGCACAGGAAGGTATAGTTTAAGATCATCAGCAAAGGCAGTGCACTTAACTCCGTTACTTTTCACAATTTCGGGTAATTCGTAGGTGAAAATGTTGAACAGCACTGGCGAAAGGACGCCTCCTTGAGGAACCGCACTAATAACGTGTCTTGGCCTCGAAAACTTTGAGTTAACCCTAACAGTATATGTCCTGTTAGTAAGGAATGATCTGATCCAAGAAACAATCCTAGGATGTATGCCTACTTCATTCAATTTTATTAACAATTTGTTGTGAGAGACCCTGTCAAAGGCCTTAGCAATGTCTACATATACAACGTCTACCCCTGCTCCTTCATCAAGAGCTGTGGTCCAATCGTTAATGGACTGCAGCATGGCAGTCACTGTTGACTTGTTCTTTTGAAAACCATGCTGAGAGTCCGAGATGATGCCATTATCCTTTAAATGACGTACTATCTTCTTTTTAAGTATCTTCTCGATTACTCTTGCAAAGATTGACGTAATACTAACCGGCCTATAATTATTAGAATCAGAATGTGGAGCTTTTTTAGGAATAGGGGTCACAATGGATGTACGCCACCTTTTCGGCACCTCTGCTCTCATGAAACTCAAATTGAATATTTGTGTAAGAGGCCCTGCTATAATTGGAGCAACCTCCTTAATGAATTTTAGTGGGATGTGGTCAGGCGTATCAGAAAAAGACTTAGGCCATTTGCAAAGAAGCGAGAGAACTTCTTCCTTGTAACACCAAACCGAATCATTCATCAAAGGAAATCTGGAAGGCACCTCAGAAGGACCAACATCCATGTCAACATGAAATGCTTTTTGGAATACCTCAGCTAATACCTCAGCTTTATCATAATATCATCGAAATTTATCTAGCAATGCTCGAGGATTTATTACACATTGACGAACCCTTAAACTGTATTTCTGGGCACTAAGATAAGCTCGTCTTTATCCGGAACAGCATTACTGAACAGTCTGTACGGTTTTTCTCATCTCGGGGACGACAGTCGTCTGAGCAACATTTCTGCCACTGGAGAGACGCAACACGGAGAGGGTGTAGTCGCGGTAGTCCTTCAGAAAGAAGACGACGATAAATGGAACAAGTAAGGGGAAGAACGAGAGTAGCACGGTGATTGTGTAGGAGGTGGCTGTGTTGAAGCTGAAGCCGGTGAACAGCTGAAGGTAAGCTACAAAACACGGTGCATAGAGTAGCGCCAACGGACATGCGGTCTGAAACGGTTGTCGGTTGATTCTTACATAGGCGAGCTCAAGGCATGTATCTGATTCCGAAATGTCTGACCAAGGGACATTTACTGGCACTGTAGTGAAAACGTTTGAGAATTTCTCTATCAGTAATTAGAGAAAAGGGGATGTATCCCATTTTGGAGGTGGCGGTTGTGTCTACACTATCACTGCACATAAATTTTCTCAGTAGTCATCAATATCATGGAGAGCAGGTAAAGCTCTCGGACAAGTTCAAGGGAAGGAATTGCAAGTAAAAACTTTATTTGCCATTCCCTCGCCTTCTACTACAAGGGCAGAACCGTAAAACACCTTTTGTGGAATGTTATAGAGTGTGTCAAAATAACGTGATGAAGATTTGACGTTATCTCAAGCGAATGCATCGGATCTTCAGCATGGCGGCAATAGCGCCATTTTTTGTGCGTATCCTTCTTCCTCCGTCATATTTTTTTCGAGTTCTAATTAGTCGACTGACTCCACATAAACTCGTCGATGTAAGGAGCTTTGCCATGAACGTGATCGTCTAGGATAAAGAGGAAATAGCACTGTCAAAACGACACAGATCCGAAAAATCATCAAGAAGCGAAAAATTAAAGCTTGAGGATTCCATGAGGAAAATAGCCCGTTATATTGGCGTCAAGCCTCAGTGTATCCAATAGCCAGAAAAAACGCGAACTCAAGCGTTAGAAGTTCCATAAAGTCCAGCTCCTGATCTACAATAATACGCGCGTACGGCTCCACCGATTCCGCTAGCTCAAGCAGCGGGCCGCAGGTCGTGGGTAGGAGCGAATACTTTTCACGGACAAGCTGTTCACCGTGTAGTAGGCTCACAACTCCAATACGGCAGGTCTGGAGAGGATCCAGCCACCTTTGCCAGCGCCAAACATCGTCAAAATCTGCAGGCGCTTATGTTTTGGGGATGAATCTATACCAACAGAAAGACATCGTGATTTTTGTGGACGAAAGAGTGAAAATAAATTAAAATGTATGCCGACGGGACATCTTCAAGGCTTTGGCACTACCAGCAATGCTCAGCAATGCACAGTGGATGTTTCAACAAGACTCAATCCTTAGACACAGGGCGAAAAGCACGCAAGCATGGTGCAAGGCCAATTTTCCGACATCATCATGTCTGCGGAATAGCCACCACACTCCCCGGATCCGAATGCGACGGATTACAGCGAGTGGTTCATTTTGGAGGCCAGGGTCGTCGCCAAGATCACCACAGCCTCGAGGCCCAGAAGACATCTCTGCGTGGGGAGTCGGAACGACTGTCTTCAGATGACCTGCGGCCCATCGCAAAAAAATTCACTAAGCGTTGCGCCAAAGGGGACCACATCGAATCCGATCGAATGTGGTGCTGCCTAGTGTCTATGTTGTTGTTATTTATGTATTGTTTTGTTGGCTTTTCAGTTGTTTCATAATTACAATTAAAACCTTCATCACGTTCTTTTGGAACAACCTGTATTCTGGTGGATAGACAATTGTAGACAAAAATTGGAATGCCGACTTTACTCTCTGATTCCTTTACATCATCATGCACTTACAGTAGATGAGCAAGTTCGTGCTTTTTTGTGACAGCATGTTGCTTACCCCGGGAAGCATGAAGGCTTGATAAATTTTAGTTCGTATTTGATTACATTGTTATATTATCTTGTTACTACGTAGTCTGTGTCGTCACCGTGTGTAAACTCACCTGTACTAGAAGCAGCACGAACATCTGCTGATGCAGTCTTCGGAGGTTCCTGCTGAATGCGCTCCGCTTAAGAGTTCTGTTGATGTTTAGGGCAGAATATGCTATTATAATTGCGATGAGTAGCATAGAGACACCCATCTCGATGATAAGCGAAAGAGTGAGTGGTGTGATGCTGTACTGAAATATGAGCAGAGATTTATTTAATCTCAAATTTTGACTTATTAAAAAAATCTGAATAAAGGCATTCGATTAGCACGTTGACGACCGCGAGATCTTCGTGTGTCTGGCGCGTGAGACCAATCGCTTTTTGCAGCGTAAAGAGGTCTTTGTTAATAGAGGCCACTACTTGTCAAGAAGCTCAATCAGTAAATGAAAATGGTTTTCGTGGACCACGCTTATTACAAGAATTACTAAAGATAAAGTACACATAACACAAAAAGTTCCTTCGAAAGATTTGAATCCTGAGAGAAAATTAAACTAAAGGTTGTAACGCGGCATCGTGTCACACGGTCCCATGTGGCCGAAACGGTGTGACACGACGTTGTGTCTTACGGTCGTCAGCGTGAGACATTTGGGAGCAACAATCGATACAGAAAAAAACAATGAACAATGGATGAAATCCTGTATGTGAAACGCTGAGTGACCCTCAGTTCCCTTTAGTAATGTGGCTTAGAGCTCTAATCTTCTACAGATAGTAGCAGCTTGCCTTCTGTTTGGTTTACCTTCATGGAAAATCCGAGTTGTGCGCACTCGCTAGAGTTCAGCCCAGTCGTTCGAGCTACCATTCCACTGAGCTCTCTGATGAGATCTTCGTTGGGCCAAAGTGCAACCACAATCATGACACACCAGTCTGCTATGACAGCCGTACTGAAGAGCACGGCGATGAATAGAATTCGTGGAGTCGGACTCGTTCTGAAGAAGCGGGGCCTGAAATGACTGCAGGGTGTGCCATTTTCACGTCAAATTGGACACTTTTCAAAACATATTGGACACTCCCCTAAGGCTAAGCCTAAGACTTTTGAAATCAAACCGAACTCCGCCAAATCTAAACAAGCTTCTTCTATATTAAACTAGAGAATTTCCAAAAAGATTAGAATAATTTTTTGTTCAAGGAAACGTTTAGTATACGTTTCGTCAAAGTTTTAATTCACATTATTTAAAGTTTTATAAATTCTCATTTTTGAGGAAAAGTAAAGGATTAAAGCTTGTTTTAAAGAGCAGGAAAGTGGCCATTTTTCAGTGGCAAAAGTAAAGACTGCGCCAAGCCCTCGTCCAAGACATTGCGATTTTTATTCGATTGATAGATAGCAAAGTCACCGTTTGAATAGTTTAACACCTGTAAACGATGCAACGAACACATTTGTAAAGGAAATTTTCACGTCGATGCTTCATGTAAGCAGCATTTACACTATCAATTAAACAAAAATCAGATAACTTTTCGAGAGCATAGCGCGATCTCTTTTAATGCACTGAATGATGGCTGCCTCGTTGCGCTTTAAAACAAAATTTAATTTATTATTCTTTCGAAAAAATTGTTTTTAAAAAATTTAATTTTTTTTAAATTTTAATTTTTTTTAATTTAAAATTTTTTTAAAAGAAATTTTACACAGGAAGTGTGAATACTGTACATAGGCGATATACGACATGTGGAGTGCCGCGGGAGGTCGCAGGGGCAGCGCATGGCCCGCCGCCGTGTCCGCACTCGGGCCGAAGCGCAGCCCCAATCTTGTTTCGGCGGCCGAAGAGGTGAAAATGGTTTTCAGTTTGAATGCGGACAATATTACATCTGTGGACAGCTTGCAACGAGCTGAGAAATGCTGTCTAGTTGATTTTTCGAATAAACTCATCCATAAAGAGGTAAGCGACTGAAACGAAATCTTCTGTTGTTTTCGTCAAACTTTGGCCGCATAGAAATCTACTTTGAACGGCCAAAATCTTTTCGTTCTTTTTAGATTCGAATGTGCTTGTGGTACTGTAGACCACAAAAAATACGGCTTTCGTACTTATCCTGTACAGGAGCAACCGAAGTTCAAAGATAGGAGAAATCCTGCGCCGCATATTGAGATTGGACCAATCCCTTGTTGGAAAAAGAAAATCTATTCATTTCTATCCATTTCTCAAAGTTACTTTACACAATTTATAAAGACCATCGTTTTCGCGATGGAATAGTAGAATACTGTTTTCTGTAGCAGGCTACTAGTTGGGTAATTCTTAACTGAATCTTAGGTTTCCGCGCGTTTGCGCTTATCTCAAATCGGGCCCATGTTATTCAAACTTGGCACTATTTAGTACCACAATGACACTTGATGCGTAACAATTACAGATCTGCCGAAACAATAGGGGATTTCTGAGTTTCGATGAACCTCGTCAGCGAAAAGCCTTAGGGACATGCCACTGGGAATCTCGGAGGGGTCGTAAATCAATTAGCGGAGTCGAGGAAGCAAAAGCTTCATAGCAAGGTCACTGTGCAATCGTTTTAGATGACGTTTAGATCGTTGGATTAAAAATGAGACGGGGCTTCTAATTGTGTTAATTAGATTTTAAACAAATAACTTTGAGAAGAGATATGGCAATGCGACGCTTTGTGAAGGATTAATCCATCGCAAAGCGTCTTTTTTGCAAAGAATTTGAGCGGTATTGTACCAACTGACGTCCGAGTTTGCGAAGCTATGCAGAGCGGCGATAAAGGAGGATCTTAAGGAGAGAAGGGCGGAAGTGTTGGCTGAAGCTGCAGAGGCAGGTTTGAGCATCCGCAATGCCCGCCGGAACTTCGCCAACTTCAAGACCAAGATGACTGCTCTCCGACGTCCTGAAGGAACCATCACCTTTTCCGGAAGGACCATGGAGAAAGTCATCCACGACTTCTACTCCGATCTCTTCGATAGCCACGTCCACCCGCCCCCACGCCATCTTCCATAGGATGGATACGTCGTCCCCTCTGTTCTCTCTTCCGAAATCCGACACGCCATCTCGTCGGTGAAGAAACATACAGCACCCGGTCCCGACAGGATCAGACCGAACACCTGAAGAACCTCCCGCCAGCGCTCATCAACACCCTGGCGTGGCCCTTCACACGCTACCTGTCGGAGTGCAAGGTTCCATCTAAGTGGAAGACCAGTAGGACCGTCTTGCTGTACAAGAAGGGAGACGTGCACGACATTGGCAACTATCCCTCGATCTGCCTGCTGTCCGTAGTCTACAAGCTGTTCACTCGAGTCATCCTGAATGGGATCAGCAAAACGCTGGACGAAGGACAGTCATGCGAGCAAGCAGGATTTCGGAGAGGATTCAGCACGATCGACCACATACACACCATTACGAAGCTCATCAAAGTGTAGCGAGAGTACAAGCTGCCGCTGTGGCTTACGTTCATCGACCTGAAGAAGGCATTCGACTCCGCCGAATATGAAGCGGTCGTCAAAGCCCTGCTCACTCAGGGCGTTCCTACTCAGTACATTAGAGTCCTTCGAGAGCTGTACAGTGGATTCACGACCAAGATCTCTCCATTCTACAACGACGTTGTCATCGACGTTAAGAGAGGGGTTCGGCAGGGGGATACCATATCCCCGAAGCTCTTCAGCGCCACCCTCGAAAACGTCATGCGCGAATTAGAATGGGAAGACATGGGAGTGAAGATCGACGGCCGGCAACTACATCATCCTTGCTTCGCTGACGACATCGTGCTCATAACACCGAGCATCAGCCAAGCGGAGCGAATGCTGGCCGTCTTCGATCGTGTAAGTGGAAACATTGGATGCAGCTGAATCGCACGAAGACCATGTTCATGAGGAACGGACAAGTTTCTGATGCCCCATTCTCGCTCAACGGACGGACATCTCCGAATGCTCCAGCTACGTGTATCTGGGTCGCGAAGTCAATATGGCCAACGACCTAGCGCCAGGGCTGAGCAGGAGGAAACGAGCGGCTTGGGAAGCTTTGAAGAGCGTCAAAGAAGTCGCGAAGAAGAGAAGAACGTCCGACTCCGTGCTCACCTATTCGACTCCACTGTTCTTCCTGCCCTAAGGCCGGGGGCATACTTCCATCGCCGCGATGCCATCGCGGCGCTCAGTTCATGGCCATTCCGCCGCACGCGGTCAAATAGTCAAAGGAAACTTCGCTGCGGCCGCCGCAACAGTGGCGGTCGGCATGCGCGATGGCTTCCCGCGCCCATCGCGGGCATGGCATACTTTTTCGCGCCGCGCGCGGTGTCTAGCGTTGGTCCTGGACGGATCGCCGTCGCACTCCCTTGCAGAGCGATGAGCGATGCGACGGGCACTGAGAAGTTCAAATTCCTTCGCGTCGCTCTGCAAGACTCATCGCCGCGATTCCATCGCGGCGACGGGAAGTATGCACGAGGCCTAACATACGCCTCAGAGACCTGGGCTATACGAAAGCAGGACGAACACGCGACCAGCGTCGCGCAGCGTGGGATCGAGAGGACGATGCTCGGAGTAACACGACTCACGCAAGTGAGAGAAGGCTTCCGGAGGTCCGAGCTTCGCCGACGTTCGAAGATCAGAGGTGCTGTCGCGTGGGACAAGTTGTCGAAAAGTAGGTGGGCGGCCACGTCGTGCGCTTCGCAGACACCCGGTGGAAGAGAGCCGTCACCGACTGGATTCCGCGGGATGTCAAGAGAACAACAGGACGCCCACCAACGCGTTGGTCGGATTTCTTCGTGGAAGTCCTGAACGACCGATATGACGCTCTTCGTGTCCCTCGAGCGAGGAGGATCCATTGGAGCACTCTGGCACGCGACAGGGACGAATGGAGACGCTGCTGGCGCCCGCTCGAGCAAGTCGATAATCAACGGGACGACTGGTGATACTGGTGAATGGAAGTGAGGATCAACAAACTATCGACTACTGGGGTGATTCAATATATTATCGCCATTAACGCGCGGATTTATCATTGTGCGCTGATGCGGTCGAGAAGGAAAGAACTATATTGGCTCTTCTAGTGCGCACCTACGAGTGCAAATAAATAAATAAATAAATAAATAATTCTGGCGGAAGGCTCGCTGCGAGAGAGGTGCATCCGGCCAGTATTATGGTTTGTGCATTCATCACAAGCGTCTCTCGTTTTCGTGGATACAGGAGTGAAGATAAATCAGTACAACCATTTTTATTGATGTCCTAAAGAAGCAACTAGTTCCATGGCTTGAATCCCACCTCGAGAGTAAGCCGTATGTTTTCCAGCAGGATTAGACTTCTGCGCAGAGTCGAGGACTGGTGCCGCGCCAACTTGAAGGACTTCATTTTGGCAGAGGAATAACCTCTGCATAGAACGGATTTAAATCCGCTGAATTGCTCTATATGGGAAGTTTTGAAGAACAAGGCCTGTGCTACTTCCCACAAAAGTATTAAGTCAGTGGAGGATGATCTGGTCAAAGCATGGAACGAAATCGACGTGGTCTACTTGCGGCGTAAAGTCGATGCCTTTCCTCGACGTCTTCGCCCCTGCATTCGCAGCAAAGAAGCACATATAAAATTCAAGTGGTGCTATCCTGTCCGCTAGATCATTGTTGTCATTTTGTACATAAACTTGTTAAATTATATAACGTGTTCTAACGTTTACGTTTAGTGCGTCAATACTTTTTACGCACGCTGTACACGAATTACGTAAGGTAGAATGATACTAATTTTACGGTAGTGCTTGGCGAGCTTTTCTGCAAGTAAAATACTGCGATCTTGCAGCAAAAAAAGCTGATGGAGTCGTTCACAGCTTATTTAAATCATTGCGAACAAACTCAGTTGAGCATTTGGTGTTAGCTTACAAATCGTACGTTAGGCCTATTCTAGAATATGGTAGCACTGTTTTCAGTCCTAAATGTAGACGTGAAGTAGCTAGACTTGAGTCAGTGCAAAACAGCTTCACAAGGAAGCTTTGGATAAGAATTCACGGATATAATTACAACACCATACCTTCAGTATCACAGAGAAATAAGATCTTTAACCTACGTACTCTCTCGTATCGTAGAAGAAAATATGATTTAGTCATGATTTATAAGTTGATAAATGGTATGGTACGCCTTCCTCTTCAGGAGTTCTATTCGGTCTCTCCTTCTAACACAAGGGGTGGCCAATGGAAAATCCAAGTTCCCACTGCTAAAACTAATGTGAGATCCTCATTTTTCACTAATCGAGCGGGTGTTGAATTTCTGAAGCTTTCCAAGAAATATAACCTACCAAGCAGTCTAAGGCAAATCAAAAAACTAGCTGACAGGTATCTCCAGGAAACTTTATAGTTTGCTGTTGTTTTTGATGTTTTTGCTTTGTTGTATAAACTAAATTCACTTATCGAATTTACCGCTGTTGTGTATTGATTTGTATTTGGTCTAACTGTATTTCTTAATTGTATCGCGTGGCTGTCCACGTACAGAATAAATAAATAAATAAATAAATAAATAAAATAGTAATCAATATCGATCGATCGCCTTTCTATGCTCTTCGTTCTCCATCAGTTACCGTTGCCGAACTCACTGGCAGACGAGTAGATAGCGATGGATGAAACTGTTGGTGACGAGCAGTAGCGAGGTGATAAATAATAGACCGAATACCATGATGAGGACTTGACCCGCAGCCTGCATGCGCAGCGGTCCGATAGAAATGAAGATCGATGAGCAGTCATCGGAGACGATTACCTAGAACGCGCTACGTTTAGAGGAAATGCAGCTTTGGTCGCTGAAAACCGTGTGCAAATTACATTCTTTTAGCTGAAATAACCTCACGGGACTCCCACATCTCAAACTTGGGTAACTAAACTCTGATTTAATATTTTGCTTAAACATTACGTACGAAGGACGATTTATGGGTTGGGATATAATATTTCTTGCTCTACAACTACAAGAATGGATGAGGAATCAAGAATAAGAATTAAACGGAAAAACAACGCTAGCTTTATATTTGTTTCTATGCGGAAGATGTGCAAAAGCAAAAATTGAAAAATATAATATTTCTTCATGACTAAATTTTAATTTAATAACAGGCGTTCTTATGTCATGGACAGAAACAAGTACAAAAACATTCTAAAGAAAAGGATAAGTAGTCTAGAGTTTTCTCTATAATTGGGCCTTTCTAGAATCCATCCTAATTGAAAGGGATATAGTTCTGTGGTATGGGGTGACGTAGCCAATTGACGCTTTACAGTTGCCCCTCCAGACGGGTATAGATTCGGACGCTCCGCTCATCCTACTGGAGCTGATCTAGACTCACTGGTACTGTAAGAATGATGCACAGCGAGAAGATGATGTCCTGTATGGCAGCGAACAGGAAGAAGTACTTGTAGGACTTGATCATCTTCAGCGGGCAGCGGAAGTAGACATACAGCAAGTAGACGTTCAGAACAATTGATACTGCAGAGATGAACTGACATATCCATTCGAAGGCTTTGTTCATTCTTGACCTGGAGACAAGCATTTTACTCTACTTTTTATATTAAGCACTTATCTTGACGAGTTAAATGCTTGACAGTTGTCATGACGTGTGTTGATTTTTCGAGCCCTATAAGCTATTCATCTTTGATGAAGTGTTTGATAAATTTAAGAGTCAAAAAGAGCCTTCTAAAAACGTCGACCTATTTCCATTAGTTGTGTGAAGAACAACATTTCAGCAGGTAATCAAAAGTGTAAATTACTGAACAAACGCTTTTTGCATATACAAGGTCAGCGCTAGCCAGTCCATCGTCGGTGTGCAACGTCGCGGCGCTGAAAGGCGGACGTGCGCTCGGTGACGCATGGTTAGCCGCGGAGCACGAAATTTTGTGCAGTGTTTAAGCTCCTAGACTAGTTTTTTGTGTGTTTTGCTTGAAATCGGTTCACTGTGTATACAAAATTGTCGTCCATCCTATCAACAGAGCCAATCAGTGTTAATCTCAACGTTCCTGGAGAAGGACCACAAGTGCAAGTCTAGAACGGGGGTCCACGGTCCCCTTTCATAACGATTTTGTATAAAAACTTTCAAAACGAAGGCGTTAAGTACAGTTGCATATACATAGGTAATGGCTGTAGTAGAGGAGGACAGAACACATAGCCTTCGCACGGCTAGATCACACAGGTTGCACCCCCAGCTCTAGACTTGCCACGGACCAAATAAACACCGTTGCTTTTACATGTAGTGTGGGGGTCAGCGTTTAGATGCTGGCCCGTTGACGAACTCAATAAAGAAAAATCAATGTAGAAAAAATGTAATATCCTGATGTATTCCATTATCTAATGGAGAGGTTCTATTCTAAATAGAACACTACATATGATTTGAGTCGATTCACTATATATATGCTATGCAACTCGACCAGCACACACTTTCGCGCTCTACTGCGAGTCACTAGCCGCCCCTGTCGGAAGCATCGGACCGCGACAACTCGTCCAATTTCGTCTCTCACCGTGCGCGATGCCAGCGGGGTTCGCGCGGCGTTGGAGTTGTCTGCCCCCCCCCCCCTTATAGCGCCGCGGAGCAAGGGTGCAGTTTGAGTCTAAATTACTCACCTAATGCCTCCGCACACTTTTGCGGCAAGCAGCGGGCGGCAAAACTCGTGAAGTACGCCGCTCACCCACACTCGATTGTTGCTGTCGGCAAGCGGCAGAAGCGGTGCACTCTTCCTAGTCGGGTCCCACTGCTACTATTCGTTTTCCCGCCTTCTGTCTGCGCTCTAGACGATCCCTGCCGCAGGCAGAACACTGCGGCGTCAAATCTCGGCAAATCAGCTGCAGTGGTCACATCAGTCGCAAAAGTGTGCGGCTGCGACACGGAACCGCTCGCCGCCGACGGCAAGCTTTGCTTCCCTGCCCTATGGTTGAAGATAGAGCTGCCGCTTAGACGCAAAACTGTGCGCAGGCCTTTGCAGACATCTCAGGGAGCTCAACCATTTGTTTTTGTGAGAACGAGAACTTTTCTGATATTTCATTGTCTTGCTTAAAGCGCTCGCTAGATTGTATTTGGCTCATGGTGTTTAACTCCCAGTTGTGCTTTAAATTCTAGCCTTTGAATTCCATTTTGCTCCTAACTCTGCTGTGATTTATGTCATGCAATAAATAAATGAATAAAGGAGTGTACATAATATTGTTGCATTATGGGTGTTATCGATCTACTGCCTGAATATTCATCTCTGGTTCAAATATCTAGGCCAATTTCATTGTTAGCGGTTAAAAACCGAAATAAAGAAGGTTCTGCTCGATGAATGTGGGTGATGGCAGTCGATTTGTCTGCTAGAGGAAGAGGAATGGTTCAACTAACCGCTACGTATAGGGATATGTTTTTGCTTCTGCCACTTGTAATTGGCAACTTCTTGCATAAGGGAGCGTAGTTGCATGTTTTGGTAGTAACCACGGGTGGTGATTTCACTGTCTACAGCTGATCAGCACGCCTATGATTAGGCGGAGCTGGAACTGTATCACTTCTGAACTTCTGGAACTTTGGAACTTCCGCCCACAGTTTCGAAGGATACAAGGCGATCCGAACCGTTCTTAGGCACGGATTTAAATTGAGCAACATAGCGCTAAACAGGGTGGCCACAAAGCATCGTCCGCTGTTTTCTGAGGGTGGTTCCCGAGAATAGATTGTCATTTCAAGGAGACATGGTATACGTTTTATAGAGCAGTTCCGACATGTGTTCTCGCACAAATTCCATTTCGGCCGGATCAACGGTCAACGAGTTGTGTGTCCATCTTCTCATCGAGCCTCCATCGCGCGTCTCGGGGCGAAGGACTTCGACCAGCGGAGATTGCGAGAGAACTCCACATCAACGACAGGACTGTAAGGAGGGTTACGGCCAGTACCAACATGGAGGGCACCATCATTCGCTGCTAAAAACAAACGGACCCCTCACCGACAACATACCCGGCATGCCCGAGGTAATCAAGAGGATGATAGAGGGAACGACGAGGTTAGCCTGAACAAAATTTCTTCCGACTCACATAGCTCACGGCGAAGAATTCTGAACATTGTCTAACAGGAGCTAGGGCTTCGCAGTTATTGTTTCTTTCGTACCCTCGTTGAAACTTAAAAGAAGGATAGCTTTGAAATTCACCTGTCACCTGTCATCTGTCGTCCCCTTGATCATCGACTTGATCGAGCGGACGCCAACATCGTCTCCATTCACCCCTGTCGCGGGCCAGAGTGCTCCAATGGATCCTCCTCGCTCGAGGGACACGAAGAGCGTCATAGCGGTCGTTCACGGCTTTCACGAAGAAGTCCGACCAATGCGTTGGTGGGCGTCCTGGTGTTCTCTTGAGATCCCGCGGAATCCAGTCGGTGACGGCTCTCGTCCAGTGGGTGTCTGCGAAGCGCATTACGTGGCCGGCCCACCTAATTTTCGACAACTTGGCCTACGCGACAGCGTCTCTGATCTTCGAACGTCGGCGAAGCTCGGAACTCCGGAGGCCTTCTCTCACTTGCGTGAGTCGTGTCACTCCGAGCATCGTCCTCTCGATTCCACGCTGCGCGACGCTGATCGCGTGTTCATCCTGCTTTCGCATATGCATTTCCCCAGGTCTCTGATGCATATGTTAGGGCAGGAAGAACAGTGGAGTCGAATAGTTGGGCACAGAGTCGGACGTTCTTGGTCTTCTTCGCGACTTCTTCGACGCTCTTGAAAGCTTCCCAAGTGCTCGTTTCCTCCTGCTCAGCTCTGGCGCTAGGTCGTTGGCCATGTTGCTTCGCGACCCACATATATATAGCTGGAACATTCGGAGATATTCGTTCCGTTGAGCGAGAATGGGGCATCAGAAACTTGTCCGCTCCTCATGAACATCGTCTTCGTAAGATTCAGCTGCACTCCAACGTTCCAACGTTCCTACATACACGATCGAAGTCGACCAGCATTAGCTTCGCCTGGCTGATGCTCGGTGTTATGAGCACGATGTCGTCAGCGAAGCGAAGATGGTGTAGTTGCCGGCCGTCGACCTTCACTCCCATGTCTTCCCATTCTAGTTCGCCCATGACGTTTTCGAGGGTTGCGCTGAAGAGCTTCGGGGATATGGTATCCCCTGCCGAATCCCTCTCTTCACGTCGATGGCGACGTCGTTGTAGAATGGTGAGATCTTGCTCGTGAATCCACTGTACAGCTCTCGAAGGACTCTGATGGACTGAGCAGGAGCTCCTTGAGTGAGCAGGACGTCGATGACCGCTTCAGTTTCGATGGAGTCGAATGCCTTCCTCAGGTCGATGAACCGCAGGCACAGCGGCAGCTTGTATTCTCGCGACATTTCGATGATCTTCGTAATGGTGTGAATGTAGTCGATCGTGCTGAATCCTCTCCGAAATCCTGCTTTTCGCTTGGCTGTCCTTCTTCCAGCGTTCTGCTAATCCTATTCAGGATCACTCGAGTGAACAGCTTGTAGACTACGGACAGCAGGCAGATCGGGCATAGTTGCCAATGTCGTGCACGTCTCCCTTCTTGTACGTCAAGACGGTTCTGCTGGTCTTCCACTGAGATGGAACCTTGCGATCCGACAGGTGGCGTGTGAAGAGCCGCGCCAGGGTGTTGATGAGAGCTGGCCGGAGGTTCTTCAGGTGTTCGGGTCTGATCCTGTCGGGACCGGGTGCTGTACGTTTCTTCACCGACGTGTAGGATCTCGGAAGGGAGAACAGAGGGGACGACGTATCCATCCTGCGGAAGTTGGCGTGGGGGCAGGTAGACGTGGCTATCGAAGAGATCGGAGTAGAAGTCGTGAATGACCTTCTCCATGGTCCTTCTGGAGGAACAGCTTTGAAAATACAAAAAAAAACTTCTCGATTTCACTCCCGAGGGCTGCTTACCGGACGACGTTTGTACTGACAAAAGAATTTGTCTGTGAAGGTTGCTCACAAGAGTCAGAATCCCCGACAACTTCTGTCTCTGACCGTGAAAAAATCTCGAAAATGCCGTGCGCACTCAAGAACCCTATTGTCTGAGGTCCGAAGTCTGTGATGGATTGAGCTGGAACAGCATATGAAGGCAGGACACCCCTAGTTTTTGGGGACGTCCAAATTTTTTCCGATGTCTGTCAGAATATTACTTTTAAAGGTAATCTGACAAAAACCACTCTTCATGAGGATGGTTTGATCTTCAGCAGAAGTGGGCGCAGGTACATGGATCAGAGTCGTTGATCGCACTCTGTGAGCAGAATTGTCCTCGGTTCTGGGGCAAGGATATATGGGCCTTCAAACTCGTCGGACCTCAATCCAGTTGACAACTCGGTCTGGAGGCATTTACAGCAAAGGATTCCTTTGAACTCTCACTGAAGCTGGAGAGTTTGGAGACAGCCTACTTGGAGAATGGCAGGAGATCGAAGTCGACTACCTGTGGCCCACAGTAGAAGCGGTCACCAAGCGACTCGAACTCTGCATCCGTGGAAACTGAGATCATTTAAAGCATTAGCTAAACCAAGTGATTCACTATAGTTTGATACTTCACCATTACTAATAATATTAGAATATGTGTTGTGAGTCCAAAATTATGACGAAGAAGCCATGCGTTGTAACAGGATGTTTTGTTGCGACCAAGCCAGGCGGGACTCGAACCGGCATCTTCTGCTTTCCGGACAGCGATGTTCGCCTTACACCACCGGCGCTGATTGACCGCACATAACATCCGCGATATCCTCGAAGTCTGTCAGCACCCACCTTGATACGGGATGGGCCGGCCGCTGATATCAGCAGGGAACCGGTTAAGCTGAAGACCTTACTAGTAACAATTCTTGAACACATTTGCTTAAGCCTGGAGCGGCTGGTAGAGCGGCTATATGTTGTTACAGGATGTTTTGTTGCGATCAAAACTCTTGCGCCAGGCCGGACTCGAACCCGCATCTTCTGCTTTCCGGGCAGCGATGTTCGCCTTACACCACCGGCGCTGTTTGGCCGCACATAACATCCGCGATATTCTCCGAAGAAGCCATGGACTATACTTTGTAAACACGCTGTACATTGAACGAAGATAAGGAATGTTAAATTTGGAGCATTTCTCCAACAATAGTGCCGATGTGTTTAACTTTAATAAGACTTATTTAGCACTTTATTATTGAACAGACTGTGCGGTTACTTGGTTTGTTCTCATCTCGGATACGAACACTGACGGAACTGAAGCGCTCTTGCGACGGAAGCAGCGAAATTGAGACAGGGTGTAGTTGCGGTAGTCCTTGATGAAGAAGACAATGATGAGAGGGCCGAATAGAGGGTAGAATGTCATCAGGGTGGTGATCACGAACGACATTGCTGGACTAGATGTCACGCCGGCGAATAGAAGAAAATAGGCGAACGTGGCCGGACCGTGGAGTAAAGCAAACGGGCAGGCAGTCTGAAATAAAACGTTTATGCGGGGTCGTATGGGTGTCATTATCGTTTCAAGTGGGCGAAAATCGGGTACATGTCGCGAAGATGCACCGCGGGGATGCGGAAACGCGCCGTCGCTCCTGCCGTAACCGCGGCAGCTAATCACGCACCGGCTTAGCTGGGCAGGCAGGCACACGATTGGCTCCGGTGAACGAACCTGAAGTAGCAACAGAACGAACATCTGCTGGTGCAGCCTGCGCAGGTTCTTGCTCAGGGCGCCTTCCTTCAGTGTTCTGTTGATATGGATAGCTGAATATACGGCTATGCTCCCAGCAAGCAACAACAGAACGGCGACCTCGATCACAAGCGTCAGTGTGAATGGCGTGAGACTGTACTGAAACGGAGGTCGATATTCTACTGAAGAAGGTGGCAACTTTTGAAAGATATTCTGCGTGGTCTGTCCTGAATTTTTCATTGAATTATGCTGAAAATTCCAGTACCTCGGCGCTTATCGATGGAGATGATTTGTTCATGCGACCACCATCTGGACTATAAACAGCTATATGCAAACCGATCATCGTCTTGTATGTTATTTCGGAGAATTTATTACGTGGTTCTGGTCTTTAATTTGGCCTGCATGCGGCGACGGAAACGCAGCAGTGATACGCGACTAATCGAAGCTAATTGTAAGACCAAACGCCGGCTAGCTACTCAGTGAGTAGAACACGCTGAACATTCGCGACCAGCACCTGGACTATAAACGGCATCGCAGGAGCCGATTATCGTCCTCGGCCAATATCAGAAAAATGCCTCATTCGGTGTTAGTCGCTGATTTGGCCTACATACATAGGCATGAGTGCGACAGTTAATTGCGACCAAATGAAGCACCCACAGAGCGCGTGTTTGCCAATCAGAGCAGTGTAAAGTACATACATGTCACCTATACTAGTACTCAACAAGAGCTAGCCAATCAGAGACTAAAATATGCTGAAAATTCCTATATCTCGGCGCTAATCGATTTCCATGATTTCTTCATATGACCAATATCTGGACTATAGACGGCTACATACAAGCCGGTCATCGTCTTCGACTAATATTTCTAGGATTTATTGTGCGGTACTATTATTTATGTTGGCCTACATGCTGTACGGAAATGCGACAGTTATTCGCGACCAATCGGAAGCATCGACCAAGCACGAGTCTGCCAATCAGAGCGGCGTCAAGGCATGCACCGCCTGGGTGGTTATCTCATGCATATTCTAGTAGGGTAGGGGACGGGTGCGGAAACACGGCAAAAACGACCCTTATTCCATTCGCCCCCGTGAAGCCCAGAATTCGGTGCGACTGGTTTATTCAGACTAGCAAGCGACTGAGGATTAATGGATTCTACTATTAGAGCACTCAACGAACTGGCCCATCTGAGGAACTCGCTCGGTACTGAGGCACAAAGAATCGAGACAGTCAATTTTGGATACATTTCGAAAACTACGACCTAAGATTTGGCGGAATTCTCACCTTCATGGAAAATCCGAGCTGTGCACGATCAAAGCTCTTCAGTCCTGTCGCGCGTTCAAAAAAATCGCTGAAGTCGCTCTTGAACTCGCTGCTCGGCCAGAATCCCACTAAGATGATGACGACCCAATTCATAAGGATGAATATATTGAGCAGGACAGCAACGAAGACGTATCGTGGCTTCAGATGGCTTAGGAAGAAATGGGGCCTAAAATCGGAAAATTAAAGTGCAACACTGTCGCGAAATTCATGAAGTACGGAGTTTGGTGGATTTAGTGGCTGACAACCTGAAATCGGCGATAATCCCGAAGCGAGGTGATAAGGATGTAATTCGATATTTTCGCTGAAATTCTATTAGAAAATAAAAGAAGATAATAATCGACCTTTGCGACCACTTTTCTACGGCGTACTGCGCGAAGGTATGCTGATCGATATTGATTGCTCGCATTGAACGCAATGAAATTATTATAGTATCTGATTCTTGGCAATTCCGTTTCGTTCGTTTTGGGTGCTTGTCGTTAATGTGTCCAGCATAGGGTAGCGGTAATAAGCCAGACCAATCATGCCGCATCGAATGGGCATGGGCATGGTATTTGGAAGAGCTGGCCTAGGTCGTGCTCTGATTGGCTGACACACGTTCGGTCGATGGCCTGATTGGCTGGCGCCTTTCTTCACTCATTATTTTTGCGGCTAGTTTAATTATTAAGTAGTAATAGTAATAAATAATAAATAGTATTTCTGTAACGAATGAAGTGATAATTTTGTTTAGTAATTAGTAACAGTAGAAAAATAGTTACTGGTTTAGTAATAAATAAATAGGTACATAAATAAATAAATAATATTCACATTTGACATACCTGCAGACTTGTAAGTAGCGGTAGATGAAGCTGTCGGCGAGGAGATGTAGAGAGGTGATGAAGGTGGAGCAAAACAGCAGCATCAGGATTTGGCTTTCGGGCTGAGTTTGCATTGGCCCAGTAGAAAGAAACATAATCGAGAAATCATGCGAGATCAATATCTGCAAGAGAATGGCGTCATTTAAAAGAAACAATTTTTCATTTTGTCCTGCACGCTGAGATATTATATCAGCCAGTAGACGCTATGACAGTGGGTGGGGCTTAGCTCCTAGCAGTCCTACTATTTGGGGATGGATATTGGGAGACCCGATCGATTCTGTCTAGTGTGTTAAATGCTTTCTCTCCTGCCGTCCGATTCACACCTTCTCAGACGCTGAAATCTACGTAAAAGTCGATGAAATCGATCAGTATGAAATGGCCAACTGGTTTATTGACTGGCTTTATATGTATGCTACCGTCCATCGGCCAATTTTTTCCCAGACGGACCAACAGACAGAGGCACAGATTAACAGTTTTATCCCAAGCAGAATTCGTAAAGTAGACTAGAAGGCTACGATGTTTGCATGCGAAGATTCAGCAACAAAGAGCATACGCCTCTGATATTCAAGATAATAGAATATTATGCAGTGCTAATATAGCACGGGACATGAAAAAGACAAAAAAGGTGCCCTAATAAACTACGGACATGAAAATGAGGCGATTTGACTGGAAAGCGTTTTCAGCAGCTGCCACGCTCCGGCGACAATGAAGTAGTGGACAGTAACCAAACGGTGGGACTGATCCCGGTCAGTGCCAAACTTCAAAGCACCGCTGTCAGTGAGGACCTCACAAGGAAAGGTTCCCAACTCAAGGGGAGCTTTTGCGATGGTACTTTGATAGGGTTTAGGGCCGTGTGAGCGGAGTCCAGAATTACAGTTAGTTTTTGTTGAACGATTTTTTAAAGACTTGAAAAAGGGGTGTGAAAATGTATGCGCAACACCCATCAAGTCCAATAATACCCCTCGAGATGTCCCTCGGTGGCACGGTCGGTAGGAGTGTCTCTTCATAGTAGCGCACCGGCGGGCTTTTGAGTTCGACTCCGCGTACTGCCAGTATTTTTGGACGTAATGGTTGGTTGCTATTACGCTTTTTCATGATCACAGGAGTCAACTTTAGACCATCAATGCTTACAACAAACCAAGGCTGTCTGTTTGCGCCTTCATATGTTGTAGTTCTTCAACGAAGCGTATCTCACCATATCAGTTCTCTGAAAATAAAAGGCCTTATTGCTCTTCCCTTATAGTCAGCAGCTATGGTACAAATCTCTGAAACAGGTAAAACACAAGCGCGGTCACACCAGCAGCATTTTAGAAATGCCAGTGAGGAACAATCTTCTCCCTGGCAAGGAATTGCCGCTTCTTCTTCGTTGAACGCGTCATCCCTGGGTTTAAAGAAGGGTCCTGGGTATACATCGGCGTAACCAACTGCCACGCATGAAAAACTAGTACATATGGAGACGCAAGTAGACAGCCTCGCTTTGTTTTAAGCAACGGTCGCCTACAATTCACTCTTGTAATCATGATAAGGCGTAATCGCAACAAACTGAGGTGTGCAAAAATCTTGGCAGTTAGCGGACTCGAACTCAAAAGCTCGCCGTCGTGCTTCTATGAGGTGGCGCTGCCACCGACTGCGCCACCGAGGCATGTTTCCTGGACTGTCGTAGGGGTTGATGAGTGTTCCGTATACGTTTTCACACCTCTTTTTCAGGCCGTTAAAATGCGTTCATCAAAAACTAACAGTGGTTCTGGACTCCGCTTACAGGGCCCTACATCCTATCAAAATATTATCGCAAAAGCTCATCTTGAGTTGGGAATTTTCCTTGTTAGGAGCGGGGAATTTGAAACCTTTCATTTTTGAAAGCTTTATATTCTTTGCTTTTCTTGTTCGCTTTTTTGGACGCGCTCATGATGGGCTGCAATGGTAGCACACACTGTCTGTAATGCAGAAATATGCCCAGGAATGGTCATAGGGGACTCTCCTCCTGAAGTAGCATTGCATAATACGATAATATTCTTTAAACTCACAGGTACTAGAAGAAGCAAAGTGATAGAGAAGCCAAGATTCTGAATAGCAGTGAGTAGGAAGAAGTACTTGTAGGACCGAATCATCCTCAGCGGGCAACGGAAGTAGACGTAGAGCAAATAGATGTTGAAGATCGTGGACAGCGCCGATACGATTTGGCATGTCCATGAGAACGCGGTGCTCATCTCCTTTGAAAGTGAATGCCTAAACGAGTATGCTATTTTTGACGTTTCAATCTATTATACGCCATTTTCGCGTCAAATCGGACACTCTTCTGAACAAGCGCTACGCTTTTGGAATGAAGCAGAACATCTTCCAAATCAAAGCAAGCTCCTTCCACATTAAACTACATGTAGGAAAACGTAGAATAATTTTTTAGGAAAATTTTAGCATCACTTTTTTGGCGTTTCAATTAATAAGTGGACACATCGTTTCAAATTTTGTAAAGTTCTTATTCTTTGAGGAAAAGTAGTGGTTTAAAGCATGTTTCAGAGAGCAGGTCAGCGGCTATTTTTAGTGCACAAAGAAGCGCCATGCCCTGGTCCAAGGCGATTCGATTTTTATTCGTTGATAATGAAATTTCTGTTTGCATGGAGTCTCGCACCTGTAAATCATACAACAAAAACATTTGTAAAGAACACACGTATCTTCACTTTGTTGCTTCATTTACTCAGCATTTACACTGTCATAAAGGATAAAAGGACAAAAGACGGCGTTACTCAATCCCTTTTTGACATGCGCCACGCATTCTACTTCAACGGGATCTCGTGGACGCGTTTTGAATGCGTATTTGGCCATACAATGACCTGCGGTGGCCAGCCGATGAACAAGTCAGCGCTCTGTCCTTCCCAGACAAGTCTAGTACCAATTCACCGACCCCGGAGGGATGGAAGGCTTGGTTGGCCTGGGCGGGAAATCCGAACCAGAAACCTGGTATCGGGTGCACGCGACAGCCAGCGCCTCCTCCGACTGCGCTACACGCTCTCTTACACTATCATACAAATTAAAATCGCAAGGAGTTTTTCAGGAGGTGGTGTGTGGCGCGATCTCGTCTTTTAATGCTCTAAGTGATTGCTGCCTTGTTGCGGTTTAAGACAAATGTTAAGTTGTTATTTTTTTTCAAAAAAAAATTTATAAAAATAATACACTCGTTTGGGCGGGCAGCTGATTTAAAAAATTTAAAAAGTTATAGCAAGTTTTCCTTTAACAAGAAATTATTCTAACCAGCTTTAAGGGTCTGCAGTTTAACCAGTAAGTAGCACGTTTCGATTTGAAAGACGTTCACTTTGATTTCAGAAGCTTGAAATTTGTTTAGAGGAGTTTACAACTTGACGTGAAAATTGCATATGTTTATCTCCACGGACACGCAAGGGTTCATAGGTTGGTGAAAATATACCTTTGAAAAAGTAATAAGTAAGCAGTAAATTATCAATATTGGAAGGTCGCTCCTTCCTTGAATTCGTTCTTCCTGATACTTAAGGTTATTATTTCTACTTGCTGTTATTTTTTTTTTTTTGATGTAGTAGTATGCTACTAGTGGCGTTACAAAAAGCAAACAGCAGTCCTTGAATCGGCCCAAATTTCATCATTCTACGTATATCTGGTAGGTGACATAAATTTAATGAATTAGGCTGCCGTAGGCCTTCAGAAATCCAGTCTTCAGGAAAGACCTAGGGTTAACAAGTGTAGCCGGTAAATATTAGATTGTCCCATAGGTCCCCGCCGTTTTTTTTTTCATCGATTCACTGCAGATTTCGCCGGCGGTCTCTTCCATAGCGCTGCATAGCATTCGAAAGAAAATGATTTGCTCTATCAGAGCATATATTGCATTTCTTTTTCCATCATGAATTTTGTCAATCTTTAGGTCGTTGAAGTGAAAAGTGAAAAAGTGAAAGAGTAGCCATTTGCGCACTTGTTCTCTCCGCTTAGGTTTGTAATTTTTTGCACAGTTTTTTACAGCATTTGGAGGACAATGTACTGGACTACAAGAATATGTGTTGGTCCCATTTTCTCACTTGCCCTTTATTGATTTTTAGGCCATCAAATTGGGAATTCCGACTTTTCCGTCCGAATTTTTACCAAAACTCCGGTTCTGTGGTTGAACTCTTTTGCTTGGTCGTTTGGAAGCGGATGTCTTGCTCAGTAAGAACTTGTGTCGCGTTTATTGGCTCACGCTGATTTCTGTCGAATATCAGCAACTGAAGAAGGAGAAGGAGTTGTTGGTGAAGACGATTTTTCTCTTTTTAGCGTTTTGTTGATATTCAATAGAAATCAATAAACACAACACATATTCTTATAGAGCCAGACAATTTCTTTCGAACGATATATAACACCAACCCAAAAAGTCCAACCGCAGAGCAGGAGCTGTCGGCAAAAATAACCATCCTCCTTCGGACGTCCCAATTTGATGACCTAAAAGTCAATAGAGGACAAATGAGCAAATAGGACTAACACATTCCTGTAGTACAGAACATTTTCTTTCAAATGCTGTAAAAAACTGCACAAAAAATTACAAACCTAAGCGGAGAGAACAAGTGCGCAAATGGCTACTTTTTCACTTTTTCGCTTTTCACTTCAACGACCTAAAAATTGACAACGTTCATGATGAAAAAAGAAATGCAATACATGTTCTGATAGAGCAATTTATTCCCTTTCGAAAGCTATGCAGCGCTATGCAAGAAACCGCCGGCGAAATCTGCAGTGAATCGTTGAAAAAATCGGCGGGGACTTATGGGACAACCTAATAATATACGCTTCGATATCACGGGCGTCATGAATCGACTTTAGTTCGACTTCATATCCACTTGTCTTACAGTACATAATTGTCTGGGACAGAAAATAAGGGCATTTGGATCTACTTTGGTCCTATAAAGTCGCGCTGGCAGTCATCTTTAAGTATATCTAACAGCGTATGGATACTAGAATGCGTGAGAGAGGTGAAAGCAGGTTAGAAAACGATGACAGGCGAGTGAGAAGCGCCAACTAGCCATGCTAGCTATTATATTGTGCAAAACACTTTTTCTTCCGTGCCAGTTCTGTTATAATTGCTAACGTCGGGTAAAAGAGAGTTAATTGTATCTTCTTAGCGAGCAGGCTGCTGTTTTGGATTTCAGACTGTTTCTTGAGATCCTTCTGAGATACCTCGATAAGCACTTGATGGTATAGGACAATGATATAAGCAGGACATGTGTTCGCCTGTCACCCGGAACGTAACATTTCTGGAGGTGCTCAAGGTCGAGAAGTTGGGTTAGCGATTAATAACAACATTAATGGCGTGTACGTAACCGTGAGGTTCGTGTGGCGCAGTAGGGAGGACGCGCCAGTATCGTGGGAGGCTTCCCCAACCAGGTCCCGTAATGCCGTGATCCTCAGAAAGAGTTGTCTAGCTCCACCATTGCCTGGTAAGGGTAAAATGCTGATTGAGTAGTATATGTTTACTTATTTATTTATTTATCGCATGAAAAAATACCATGTGAAAAGTGAGGACCAGTGAATTAATAACCACGACACATACTATGTTTCTTGGAGAAAAGAGTAACTACTAAACAGAAACAAAAAACATCCGAAAACATTAAGAATGCTGTTACAGGATGTTTTGTTACGGTCAAAACTCTTGCGCCAGGCGGGACTCGAACCCGCATCTTCTGCTTTCCGGGCAGCGATGTTCGCCTTACACCACCGGCGCTGTTTGACGCACGTAACATCCGCGATATCCCCGAGGTCCGTCAGCACCCACACGTGATACGGGGATGGGCCGGCCGCTGATATCAGCATGGAACCGGTTAAGCTGAGGACCTTACCAGTAACAATGCTTGAACACATTTGTTTAAGCCTGGAGCGGCTGATATAGAGGCTATATGTTGTTACAGGATGTTTTGTTACGGTCAAAACTCTTGCGCCAGGCGGGACTCGAACCCGCATCTTCTGCTTTCCGGGCAGCGATGTTAGGATGTTACGTGCGGTCAAACAGCGCCGGTGGTGTAAGGCGAACATAGCTGCCCGGAAAGCAGAAGATGCGGGTTCGAGTCCATATATAGCCATATATGTACATATAGCCTCTCTACTAGTCGCTCCAGGCTTAAGCAAATGTATTAGAACATGTTACTAGTAAGGTCTTCAGCTTAACCGGCTCCATGCTGATATCAGCGACCGACCCACTCCGTATCACGGGTGGGTGCTGACAGGCCTCGAGGACATCGCGGATATTACGTGCGGTCAAACGGCGCCGGTGGTGTAAGGCGAACATAGCTGCCCGGAAAGCAGAAGATGCGGGTTCGAGTCCCGCCTGGCGCAAGAGTTTTGATCGTAACAAAACATTTTGTAACAACATATAGCCTCTATATCAGCCGCTCCAGGCTTAAACAAATGTGTTCAAGCATTAAGAATGCATTGTTATAACTACCGAAAAACACGGCATCGGATCAAAGTAACTAAGAGAGGTTTTGTATAACTTCAAATTGCAGAGGAGGCGGGGACTTTTCAAAATACTGTTGGCAAGACAAGAAGCTCCAGCTCTAACGGAGAAAATGTGATACCTTTGATATTTACAATTAATACTTGTCAGCGAATTGGTACCGTACTTGTCTGTAAAGGACAAAGCACCGATTTGTTCATCTGTGCCACCGCAAATCATTATATGGCCAAATTCAAGTCGTCTCCACGAAAACCGTTGGAGTATCAAGTTGTAGGGAAACTACCACGCCAATTGTTCATTTTTTCAAATCTATTTCTTTCGTTCCATAAATACAACAACTAACGAACATATGAACCATTATTATCTACAACAGATTGCCATTTATCAGGTAATATGTGGGTTCCGCTTCTATAGAATTCTTGGGATTTTGACAAAAAAAAAACTCAGAGAGGCACTTTTCAAGTTGTTCCCTGTCGTCAAATTGTTTCCCCTGCAAATGGTAGACAACGAAAGAAACAGATGGCAGTTCGTTGGAGCAGGGTCCGATGAATACGGTGGGTTGGCCAGAACACGCCATCCGAAACAGTGGAGTTTTTTCTGAGTCTCCCTTGCGACGTGTGGACGCGCATTGTCGTGGAGGAAAAAGATCTCGCCTTGTTTCCCACAAAGAGCTGCCACAATGCGATCCAACTGCCTGCAGTAGAGACGATAGAGACAGTAGTGTTTGCAGGCAGCAGCTCCCAATGAACGAATCCTCTGCAATTCCACCAGACACTGAGCATCACCTTTTTCTGGGTGAAGTTCCGGTCTTCGCGTGGGATTCCTGCTTCGCCGCAATTGAGCCGCCGACGCTTTCGCGTGTGATTCATGTAGAACTACCCACTCTTCGCCGCCAGTGACCAGGTCCTAAGAGAAATTCCGCCGTAAATTCGCCTCCTGGCCCACCTCTAGCTGGTGACCGCTAAGTTCAAGCGGTATTCATGCACCACATCTACATACCTTCTCAAGGCCACACAAGTGTTGAGCTATGGTAGTGTGATTGCACTCGAGTTTCTCTGCCTGTTCACGGGTGCAGCGTCGGCGATTCTCCTGAGGCAGCATCAGGAGGCGCTCCTCATTCACTGTAAGCGGCCTTCCAGATCGTGGTTGGTCCTCCAAGCAAAAGTCTCCGCTCTTGAACTTCCGGAACCATATTTTCGCTGTGTCGCAAGAGACAGTAGTAGGACCCATCGTTCCGCTGAACGCCAAAGTAAGGTAGGGTACTTTCCTTACAACCTAATAGAATGCGCGGCGTCCCAAAATGTATTGCCTAACGCCGTGCATTATTCGTTCTTTACCAAAAGTGCAGACGTTGCCATTCAGTATAACATTATGTGAGTTCCAGAGTTTGGAAGTTTCCCTTGAGCAGCCTGACGAGAGGAAGGCACCTAGGAGTCCGGTATTATACCACGTCCCTTGCCACATTACGATACCTCTCGATTATCCTTCCATAGGGACGGAAGTATGACCAACCCACTTGCACTGAGTGATTTATCCAAATACGGAAATAGAACAGAAGCACGCCAAACTTGCTGCGTTTCTTCAACTGGAGAGCCGAAGTGCTCATGTGTTTATACCAATCTTCAATCGGCACCATTCCTCTATTGAACAGATAGCACAATAGATTGGTTCGTTCTTATCCTGGATACGAAGACTGACGGAATTATCGCGCTCTTACGACTGAAGCAGCGAAAGGGAGACAGGCTGTAGTTCGGTAGTCTTTGAGGAAGAAGCCTATGATGATGAGGCCGCATAGTGGGTAGAATGCAATCAGAATGTGTAGAAGATTACTTGAGTCGAAGTGAACCCAGCTAACAGAAGGAGGACGCGGTCGGACTGTGCAGGATTGTGAACGGACAGGCAGTCTGAAATCGCGTTTATAAGTCATTTTTTTAGTACTCAGATTTTCTAGTTTTGCTCTCTAGTTTCTAGTTTTCAGTTCTATTAGGGTATGCAAAAATAATGGCTGTTTCTGTACTTGCTATGTTTCAGCACCGTTAATTGAACAAAACCTGGACGAATGCAGCCATTTTGCACATATTTAGAAATTTAATCCAAAGCGTTATCATACAAAATTATTGCCTCATCTTTATCACAATTTGTTCAGTCATTTCAGATTGCTTGCGAAGATGCTATCAAAACGGAAAATTCGCATTGTTTTGCTTCACGAGTTCAAACTCAGCATAGCAGTGCGGAAGCATCTCAAAATGCCATTAGCGCATGGGGTGAGGACTCCATATCTGAACGTATCGTGCGTTGATGATTCGAGAAAATCTGAGCTGGAGACTCCAGTCTCGAAGATCGGGAAGGACGCGGTCAGCTATCGGTGTTGCGGTCGGCGACTTTGCTGGCAGGGGCAAGGCCTGCTTACGAGGTCCTTTCTCTTCCCACGAAACACCTAGGGGTTCGTCAAGAAGGACGAAAACCGATGGAAAAGATGGTCCATAGCCTTCTCTCTCTCAAAAAGAAGGTACCAGTTACCATTTGTAGGTCGAATCGTAGTAGCTTCATGGTTTAAACTCAAGTTTTCCGGTCGCTGTTCTAGCCTGGGCTTGATCTCTGCCTGCTGTTAGCCTGTCATATGCGTCATTTGCCACTACTCTACCAGTGCCTTTGAGGGCTTCAGTCAACAGTGCAAATGGCTTCCTTTGCTCGATCAATAGACGTCGAATTTTAGGAAACGCCCGAGGAGATCAGGAGACCGCACCGAGTGCCATGCAGCCGACCCGGATCAGCCACCTAGTCCCCGTCGAATCGATGCAGACACCATCGGCGCCATCCGCGTCGTGCTGGGGACCGTTGAAGGTCGGTTTCTTTGTGTCTCTTTTTATTTTTTTAACGGAATTTTCGTTTTATTGTTAGTGCCTAAAAGCCAGGCTACCTCTGGAGCTTTACTTTTCATAAGTCAGGAGTTCTTGTAGATCTGCATCCTTCTGATGTTACTTTTATGTTGTAAACCCCACATAATCCCCCACACCGTTTTTGTACTGCCAATCCAAGTGTCTATGAACAATAATCACATTTTTATTGTGCCGATTCTACGGTAGCATGGTTCGTCCTCATCTCAGAAACAAATACTGTCGGAGTAGCGCTTTTACGAATCAAGAAGCGAACTGCAGATAGGAAGTGGTTGCGGTACTCTTTGAGAAAGAGGATGATAATGACTGGGCCGAATAAGGAATAGCATTGGACGAGAAATGTAATCGTATAGGAGACACCTGCACTGCAGGTGAGTCCGGAGAATAAAATCACATAAGCTATCAGCGTCGGACCGTGAAGGAAGGCGAACGGACACGCGGTCTGAAACAAAATTGTAGTCGTGAGTGCCTCGATTCTATTTGCTGTTTCTTCCAAAACCTCAACGAAGACACTCTACTGTCTAGCAGGTTCCAATTAGTGTTAGTTTCGTTTACATAGCTAATTGGCCATAAAATGTTTGTAAACCTTAGTTGCGTATGAGATCATCAGCTTTTTCAGGGCGGAAATATTTTGCTGTGTTAGAGGATGAAGTCGTGTCTCGTATCTGTTCGGTGTGCAGCAGTGTTTCGTTGTTGTTATTCATATTCAGAATAGCTCCACGATTTTTATTTATTTTTCTATTTGTGGGCGCGTGGAGCGCAGTCGGAGGAGGCCCCGGCTGTCGTCTGCACCCGATACAAGGTTTCTGGTTCGGATTTCCCGCTCAGACCAACCAAGCCTTCCATCCCTCCGGGGTCGGTTAATTGGTAACAGACTTGTCTGGAAAGGATGAAGCGCTGACTTGTTCATCGGCTGGCCACCGCAAGTCATTGTATGGCCAATTACGCATTCAATCGCCTTCACGACATCCCGTAGGAGTAGAATGCGTGGCGCATCCCGATGGAGATTAAATAACGCTGACCTTTATCCTCTATCCTTATCTATTTATACACTATATAAGGGGAATATATAAAGTATGCTCCGCAAATAAAGTAAAGAGCACGTTAGGATGTCGATATCGTGATGAAAATAAACGAAGAAAAAACAGCAAAGACGAGATCTAGCGCGAAATGAAAACCCGCCGAATCGTAGTAAAATCTCCCAGGCAAAGTCAGAGAAGATGTTCTGGACGTATACTTTGCAATTACCCTATTATTAGGTTAAGGAATAAGTTCGTAGCGTCACCTTCGAGAAGTTTTTATCAAAAAACTTGTATTTTCCTTGACAGACGAATTATGTTTATTAGAATAACTTTTTTCTGCTTTACAAAACTGTGTTATTTTGTTTTTATTATAAATTAGCTTTTTTATTTTTTAGGCTCAGAAATCGAATATCCAGGAGTCAAAAATCAGCATTTTCGACACCTCCTCTTCTTCGCTTTTCGTCCTGGTCAAAAAGCAGTCATGGCGGCGCGGGGTATTTGCCGAAAATTTTGGAAGTCCGGGGATCTTCAAATCGCTTCACAACATTTCGCCCGGCATTGAGCAACACGCGGCCATAAACGACGTTTTTTTGTACCGTTCTTGGTTCGGATCCCCGCCCAGGCCAACCAAGCCTTCCATCCCTCCGGGGTCGGTAAATTGGTACCAGGCTTGTTTGGGAAGGATACATAGCTGACTTGTTTATCGGCTGGCCACCGCAGTTCACTGTACGGCTAAAAGGCTAAAACCATTCGAATCGCTTCCACGACATCCCACAGAAGTAGAATGCGTGGCGCATCCCAAAAGAGATTAAGTAACACCATCCTTTATCCTTGTTGTTCTCTATGTGAAGACTGACGGCATTCCATCGACGACAGACGGTCGGGACCTTTAGTGGGCATTGGCGGAACCTAAACCTTATTACTAGATTTTGATGCGCGCGAAGGTCGGCGTCTAATCCGACTGAGCTACCCGCGCTTTCATGTGCCAGGCTGTCCAACAATCTTTGTCCGAAAATTTCACTGTTTTTAATTTTTTCAACTTTATTGAAGAGCAAGTGTAATCAATAATATAATCACCACAGTTATCCTCCACAGTGGCCCATCGATTGGGCAGGTCGCCGATGCCCTTCGCCCAGAACTCCGGGGGCTGCGACTCGAAGAAGTCCGCGATGTCGGATTTGAGGTTGTCGTAGTTGGTGAATTTTCTTCCGGCCAAATGGTGCTTCAGCGGACGGAACAAGTCGTAGTCGGAGGGGCGAGGTCCGGGGAGTACGGCGGATGGGCAACCGTCTACCAGCCGAGCGTCGCCAACTTCTGCTGGGTCTCCTTCGGAGGAGGGACTGGCAGACGGCCAGCGGCTCTGCTTGTTGGCGTCCGTCAGACGGTGGGGGGCCAGAACTTGGCCAGAACTTTGTGGTAGCCGAGTAAGTTGAGTCGATTGTAGATGGCGGACTTGCTGCAGCCGAGCGTCGTCGCCAGTTCACGGGTGGTGGCTTCCGGCTTCTCCTTGATACAGCGACGGACTTCGTCCATCCACCGTAGAAGGCCTCCCGCTGTGTTCTCTGTCCTCGAGGCTCGTGTCGCCGCTCTCGAAACGATTGAACCAGCGCCTGACTGTTGGGACACTGCATCCTCCTTGCACGCTCTGCAGATGTTGGCGACCGCGGTGCCCGTGTCGTTGCCCAGCAGCCATTCGTAGTACACGAACGTACGAATTCGACCTTGGTCCACTTTAGCTTCTACTGGTAGCTAGACGCGGCGACTGCGCCCTATATACCCCTAGCGTGGAACTCTGGAGAACCTTCTAGAAGGTTTTTACACTTGCCTGGTATTATAACACTTCTACGGAAAATTATAGAATTTCGAAAATTTTCGGACAGGAATTATTGGACAGCCTGGTAAAAAAGAGGTACTGCGGCGAACATGCGAGCTTTAGTCTGTCCTCGAAAAATTATCAGGTAAATGTCAGGTAAACGTTCTACGGGTTGATATTACCTTTAGACTATCCATATTTGTTGATGTTTATTTTGTTGAAAATGATCCTCTCATTGGGGAAAATCCTATTTTTTAATAGCATTTTCACTAGAAACGCTAAACAACTGTGTGTAAACGCACCTGCATCAGCAGCAGAGTGAACATTTTCTGGTGCAGACTCCGAAGATTCCTGCTGAATGCGCCTTCCTTCAGAGTTTTGTTAATGCTCATAGCCGAGTGTACTATTATAGTCGCAATGGCCGACATCAGAATCAAGACTTCACTCACCAGCACCAGAGTAAACGGCGTGAGGCTGTGCTAAAACGAACTTCTATATCTTCTGAAAACATCTGAGAGGAGAGAACTGTTCAGGTTGATTAAAACGAAATGCATCTGGAATTTGTGCGCGGTTTCCAGCGCTCTTTTAGGTCTTTGAATGAAGATTAGGAAATCCCTTCTGAATCTATTGAAGGCTATGATTCTAATGTCATGTGAGGGCTTCTAGGATTCATTCTTCTCGCAAATGTTATAAGATCTCGCAGAATGTAGCGAAATATAGCCAGCACAATCATGAGATAGTGACGAAGCAGAGGTTCCGTGGAAGTCACGAGTTTCATATTTCACAGATCATAGTGGTTGAACCCGCCTTCATAGAGAATCCGACTTGTGCGCCCTCGAGGGAGTTGAGACCGGTCATTCTGGCGACGATCTCACTGAGGTCCTTCTTGAATTCCTTGTTCGGCTGGAAAGCGATGAAGATGATGGCGCACCAATTGGCAATAATCGCTGCATTTACCAGAACAGCGATCAATACATATCGTGGTGTCAGATGGCTTTGGAAGAAGTGCGGTCTAAAAAATAATTTTTATATAAACTTCCTTTTTGTCTCATTTAACTTTCGAGACCTTCGTAGCTTGAAATGAGCCGTGAACGGGTAATTTCCCCTGCTCCTTTTGTCTTTTCCAGGCCCTGAGGAAGGCGGTTATATCAAGCGAAACCCGACTAAAGAAATTTATCAAACCTGACTATAAGTGCTCCAGGCACTAATCGGGCAGGCCGTTTGGTCCGCTCAATCCCCCAGCTCAATAAAGAAAGAAGTCAGCGATTTATCCTTTTCAGACAAGTCCGGTACCAATTCACCGACCCCGGAGGGATGGAGGGCTTGGTTGGCCTGGGCGGGAAATCCGAACCAGCAACAGGGCATCGGGTGCACGCGACAGTCGGCGCCTCCTCCGAATGCGCTACACGCGCCCAGTCCGCTCAGTACTCTGATTAAAGTTAATCTGCAGCTTTGCTTAGGCACGATGTTTGGCCACTCTTTTTCCAGCCACCGTAATCCCACTCACTTGCAGACCTGTAGATAGCGGTAGATGAAGCTGTTGGTGACGAGGTGCAGAGAGGTGACGAATGTCAGGCAGAATATCACCATCAGCACTTGGCCCTCGGGTTGCTGCCGCAGTGGTCCAATAGGAAAATAGATATAGGAGAAGTTCTCGGAGATCAGCATCTAGAAAAGGGCTATAAGATAGGAAATCTAGTATCGATTTCCGAGGTTCTATCCTAGATTTACGCCGAAACTTCATTATTTTTATTTTGTTTTGCTTTTAGCAACTAATTTTATTTTTTAATCAACTGAGCAGCACACTGTTGTGCACGTGGAAGCAAAATAAAATATAGACAAACGTCTGAAAATACTTCATAGATTTTGATGCGTGGTCTCGCATTTTTGATCTAATATTTTGGATTTTTAAAATGTTCCCTAAGCAATTTTTGGATAGCTTCTTGAAACTCATTGGCTTACATCTATTTTAAAAATATTTATCCCGTTTTTCTAACTCACCGGGACCAGTAGAAGCAAGGTGATCGTGAAGATTAGATTCTGAATAGCAGTGAGCAAGAAGAAGAATTTATAGGATTTAACCGCTCTCAGTGGGCAGCGGAAGTAGACGTAAAGCAAGTAGACGTTGAACACGATCGATATTGATGAGATGGTCTGAGAGGCCCACTGAAATCCCGTATTCATTTGCGAGCCGTGTAACACCCTGAAATACAAAAACTTGAATTTTAAAGTTTTGGTACGTTATAACGTGTACTACGTATTTGGCAGCATAATTTCAGTGAAAGTAGGCTCTCACTGATAGTTTCACTTTGTAAGAAGTGTGAAAGAAACTAATGACAAGGCGGGAGTAAGCCAGTTCCAGTGCATGTTTCTCGTGAACTCGGAATTGATTCAGAGTTCGGGTCACACCCAAACCTACGTTCCCACATCTTCATTATTTTTTTCGTTTTTTTTTCATCGTCTAATAGCGTGTTTGTTCAAGCTATATGTAGGTTTCACTATTCTAGACGTAAAAATAAAATAAATAAAAACATATTGACAAAAACATATTGGGCGCGTGTGGCGCAGTCGGAGGAGGCGCGACTGTCGCGTGCATCCGATACCAGGTTCCTGGTTCGGATTTCCCGCCCAGGCCAACCAAGCCTTCCATCCCTCCGGGGTCGGTGAATTGGTACCAGACTTGTCTGGGAAGGATAAAGCACTGACTTGTACATCGGCTGGCCACCGTAAGTCATTGTATGACCAAATATGCATTCAATCGTCTCCGCGATATCCCGTAGAAGTAGAATGCGCTGGCGCATCCCAGAAGGGATTGAGTAACGCCGTCCTTTATCCTTCATCCTTTATATTGACAAAACGTTTGAAAGAAGTTCCTCCCTTTTTCGAGGTCGGTGAATTCTATGTACCAGGCTCGCCTGGGAAGGAAAAAACACGAAAAAACTGAGTTGACCATAGGCTGGCCACCGCAATTTATTGTACGGTCCAGATACGTATTTCGATTGTCTTTACGGCATAACGTAGAATGAATGCGTGGCACATCCCGAAAGGATTGATTATCGCGTCATTTATCCTTTATTCCGTTAAGTTTTTTAAGTAGTAGTACATATCTATTGGCCATCCTGTATGGTGACTTGCGGTGGCCAGCTAAAGGGCAAGCCAGCACTGTGATTTATCTTTCTCAGACGAGTCTCATACTAATTTACTGACCATAAGTATGGAAAGCCTGGTTGCTCAGGACGCGATCCGATCCAAGAATCTCGACCGCGGCTACCGGCGACGGCTGCCTTCTCTTCCGGCTGCACTGCCATACGCCCAGGCCGGAAATAGTGTTCAGAAACTCCTTTGGCGACTTCTCCGAGCTATTGTTCTCCTATTGCTTCTGAATGCTTCCTAACTTTCGCTTTATCTGATAAACGACTAGAAGTTATTAGGTATTATATGTGGTTGGGTGCCGTTCCGCATCAAGCCTTCTAAAAATACTTGAAAATTCCAGAAATATTTGTATGCAAATAAGACGCTGTTATCGATTATGGCTACCCAATGCAAACAGAAGAGTAGAGATGTAGAAATAGGCCACTCAGTGCTCCGAAAAATGCGAAGAAAGAAGAAGTCTAGTCGCTATAAGCAGTAATTTTCTGTGTTAGCTTCTATCCAGTCTGTCTCCTATTTGCAAGTTTTTTTCTAAATGGTAATGTCGGTCAGAAGGGAGATAATCGTGTGTTGTACAGCGAGGAAACTGGTGCTTTATTCTTCATCATCTACTATCAAGAAGCAGCAGCTTTGAGACAGTTACATCGGTAGTTAGTGGAAGGTTTTGAGATGATTTTAATTCGATGTATAAAACTAATTAAAAAATAAACATGGCCCTAAACCAAAACTACACGTCAACTCTTTCACGTATGGAGCAGAAGTTACGTACCTTCGAGTCATATGTCTGTCACGGTGCTGTCGCTATGCCAGTTGAAATGGTTAGTTATTATAGAAAGACACTGTTTCAGTATGACGCTTCTTGAAGTGGCCCGTAGAGTAGTATGGATTACTAGTTGTTGCTTTTTCTGTTTGTGATGTGATGGAATGTTTTTTTCGTACTGTTTTTGATTTTTCCCTTTTGAAAATGTAGCAGACTTAAACTATCAGCCTGTAACTTATTGTGCTGCCCCCCCCTCCCAGTGAAAATGCTCTCATTGTTCGACTAAGGTAGTAGTGTGTTAGCAGCTGTAGAACTTAATGGATTAGACACGTCTTGAAGGAACTGATGAAGCGAACTGATCTTCGGCCTCAATCAGTATGAAGACAACAATTTCAGAGCTAGAAAGGAGACGTTAAGGCAGATCAGAAGCCCTCAATGGGAGCGATGTCTGTCACTTCTCTTGAGAAGCCGCTCAGCCATCGTGGGCCATGCTCAGAAGGTTCAGCCAGTAGACCAGGTGCGCTGTTTGATCGTTTTTTGGTTTTCCAGATGATTTTCGACGAGTGGTCGCTCCTTCGTGTATGGTTTTTTCGCATGAATTTTGCTCTCACTTTTTTCTTTGTTTTTTGTTTTTCCTTTTTCGTGACGATTTGGTTTTCGTGAGACATGCAGTTTTTTTTTTGAAAATCTTATACGTTGAATCGCCTATTTCTTCAAAGGCGCTTTAGACAATTAGATCCGTCTGCCTCATACCCTCAGCCAGTTTTGAAAAAATGCAGCTTGGCCGGATGGTTTTTTAACCGCGATGAACTGCGATAGATTGGTTTAAAAACGGAGAATGTAGGTTGATATTTCTTAATAAAGGCCTGTAAGACCTACCACTGAGCCCTTGAAGAAATTAATTACTATACTGTCCTTAATTTCTTCAAGGACTCGATGGTAGCTTGCAACGCAATTTTATTCTCGGTTCCTTATCGCAAAATCAGTTCAATTCCTTCGAAGTATGCAAAGGAAGAACATTCCTTCCTGACCTCCTGATTATTCGATTCCTCTCGGTGGTGATGCTCGGTAGTTTGAAGGACTGTAGCTCTGACATCTCAAAGTCACTTTAGATCCGCACAAATCGGACCAACTCACTGCTTCCCTAACTCGGCAGCGTTCTTCACTTTCTCTATCTTTTAATGTTTTGCTTGTTCCGTACCTCACCTCTCTTTACGTCGCTCTTTTGGGTTTTCTGGAAGCTCTTGCACTGTCCTTTTGCTCAGTATGGCTTAGAAATTTATCTGTGAAGACCAACAAACCACCATACTTAATTCTTTCACTGCTTTGTCTCTTCTCAGGAAGAATAGGTCAATTATATCATTTAATTATAACATAAATCAGAGCGCCAACACAACCAACCTTGATTGTAAATATCGAAATTAAACTGCAAATAAGGCACGAATTCATCAGGAAACCGCTACATGTCTATGGGACGAAATCAGTTTTTTGACGACAGAAAATGGGAAGAAGAGTGCGTTAAGCACACTGTTTAAATGATGAGAACAATCGTATAGGATTTACCTTTCTTGAAGTATCTGTAACCTAGTAAGTGGAGCCCTCAGGTATTGTACTTGCTCCTCTAGTTCTAAAAGGTGCTAGGTGAAAAATCGCATCAGAATTCAGATCCGTTTTACCGACAAACACTTTAGTAACAATTAGTAGGTCATTTTGGCTCTTTGGTGGACCTTGCGAGTGGAATAGTTCTGGCAGCTACAATGAGAACTATAAATGTCTGTTTATAAGGCCAGAACAGCGCTGTACCTCCCCCCAGAAGTGGATACGCGTAGAGATTTTGAACACTTTGATCAATTTGCGAGGATTTTTTGTTCGGAGCGCGCCGTGGAAAGTTTATTCACCCTACAATTTGCCTTCGAAACCAGAGCTTTGCAATGATTATCGATGCGAGTTTATCGTTAGCCAGACTCCTCGACTTTTGTATATATTTAAGCAAATTTAAGTAAATCCTTTGTCTTATACATTCCGTCGATGCTGTTTACTTCAGAAGTAGTTTTTGAGCTACTTACTGATTTATTCAACTTACTGTTATTAGGTTGTAACGAATTAAATGGCACTGGCTCGCGCCATTTTTTGGCGCGTCTTTACGCGTTTGATCAAGAACAACCGTAACATGTGGCATATCATTTAGAAGCGCAAACTTTGCTCTACCAGTGAGTACGAAATTTTCTATGTAAAAGTGGGAAAACTTTGAGTTTTATTGACTTTTTGCAGATGGACAAAAGGGTAATCCGAGGCATTTACTTGTATGAATTCAAGCTGGGCACTACAGCTAAGGAGGCGGACGAGAAGATCAACGCCGCATTCGGTCAAGGATGTTCCACAATTCGGACGGTGTATCGTTGGTATCAGAAGTTCCGGAATGGAGATGAGAGCTTGGAAGAACATGAAGGTCGTGGGAGGCATAGTGATGTTGATGAGGACAAGCTGAGAGATGTGGTAGAGGAGGATCCACACAAAGGTACCAGGGAGATAGCGAAGGTTCTTGGCGTCAGTCACAACATAGCTGCCCGGCATCTGAAGGAAATTGGAAAGACCAAAAAGCTGGAAAGATGGGTGCCTCACGAGCTGTCTGAGGAGCAAAGAAACCGACGATATGAGATCTCGTCCGCACTGCTTCTACGGAACGAAACGGACCCATTCCTTGATCGCATCGCAACCTGTGACGAGAAATGGATAATGTACGACAACAGGCGACGATCGGCACAGTGGGTGGACAGCGATGAGAGCCCCAAGGTTTTTGCGAAGCCGGAATTGCACCAAAAGAAAGTAATGGTGTTCGCTGGGAGTTATTCCCCACAGCTTCCTCCCTCCCGGTGAATCCATCACGGCAGAGAAGTACTGCATTAAAATTGAAGAAATGATGAAAAAGTTGAAGGATATCCGGCCGGCCTTGGTAAACCGAAGGCGAGTTCTCCTTCTGCACGACAATGCTCGCCCCCATGTAGCACGAATGACGTTGCAGAAATTGAATGAGCTGAGCGTTGAAACTCTACCACATCCTCCGTTTTCTCCCGACCTCTCCCCAACAGACTACCATTTCTTCAAGCATCTTGACGAGTTCTTGGTAGGGAAAATAAGGCAAAGATGTGTAGAATCAGAAGGTTTTTATTTCGATTAATAAACTTGCCTACAAGCCGAGATATTAACTGTTTAAATTTGCAGTGGTTCAATGCCATATATTTCGTTACAACCTAATAATATAGTATAGTTAAGCGTATTTTCTGTGCAGAAATTTCCGCCTCTACATTTCTTATGCCACAGCTTTGCAATTCTTCCATATCTTCTGATGTGTTTGTCCTCCAAAGGCTTTCATAAACGGGAACTTCCGTATGCTCAGAGCAGTTCAAAAAGTCAACCGGAGAAGTGAGAGGACTCGCTTTTGTTGTGAAAATACTTGCCGCTGGGGGTTTGTTACACATATGCTGTCGAGTAACGAATACAGGTTCCTCGTGCGGGCATAAAAGACAACGACATAGTAGACGCGCGGAGAGCCGTCTGTTATTCCAGCCATGAACACCGCTGTCCTCGTGGTGCTTCTGATTTCCAATGGTCTTCTCGCGTACCCTCGTCCAGGCTACGGCGTACCGATGATGGGCGGCGGCATGATACCTCCGATGGGGATGGGAGGAGGTGAGTATGTACGGCTACAGCAGCAGGAGCTGTGTCTCCTCCTAAGGACGCCTTTTCCTCCAGGGGTTAGGCTGGGTAGGGTGCGCCATGCTTTCGTTTTCCACGTTTTTTTAGTTTAAGAAGGATCAAGATCAAAAGTTAGCGCATATTATAATTTTCTGAACACATCTATTGACTGAGATCTCTTGCTATAACTATCCGACTGCTGTAGTTTCTGCGAACCGGAAGTTTAATAGATTCTGATTAACTGGGTGGAATTTAAATTAAATTTACCCTTTGCAACTAATGACCATTCTATCTATAAAATTGCAGATCAGACTTGGCCAAGGGCATGATCGAATTTAGAATTTTCAAAATTTATCGAGGGTTAATTTAAATTCAAACTTATTATATATTAGTTATTTAAACATAAAGATAGATTAGATAAATATTAAAAAATAATTATAGATGAATATTAAAATTATTATCTTTGGTAATTAAAAATTAAAGTTTTTAACAAGTACTACATAGTAACCCTCTCGTTTTAAGGTCCAACGATAAATCACTCCTGAGAAGGTCTAATTGCGATCGAAAGTTTCGCGAGAATTAGTTGAACCTCACATCACATTTCTTCAGTTGCAAGTTGTCTTCGGTTCTGTTTTCTAAAGGTCTTTCTGTGGATAGAAATCAATTTTTATAACTTCTAACATGCTCTTTCTGAAACGCTCCTACTAGGACGTCGTGATGCAACAAATCTTTTGCATTAAATATTTTTTGGGTTACTTTAGGCGTTTTGATGCTGAAATTTGTAAAAAAAATCTTGGGCGCTTAATTTGGATTTTCCAAACAATTACACCCTCAGAAACATTATGCATGCTGAAATGACTAGGAATTAACGTTTTCACTGAAATATTGAGATAATCGTCACCCCTTTTAATCATCCTTATCATAATGCCTCCTCCAAAGTCGCTGTAGTCCATATTTGCCAACAAGAGCTTGTTTCTACTGCGACGTTACGATTCATTAAATTTCGCATCAGAGAGAAACATTAAATCAAGGGTATATGTCGCGTAGGTGAGCAGCATTGATAGGTGGGAGCGCCTAAACCAATCAGACCGCATGGAATGGGCATGCCGTTCAGAGAGAGCATGTACCATTGGTACCCTGATGCGCTGGCTTGTGTTCGGTCTGTGCTGTGTTTGGTTACTATTGGCTGGCGCCCTCTCACCTACCCATGCTGCTCGCCTACGCGACATGTACCAAAGTGCAATACGTAAATAAATAAATCATTAAATAAATAAATAAATAAATAATCCATGGCTTGAATTATCATCTGTGTCCCTTGTCGCTCCCTCAATCATCGATCTACTCGAGCGAGTTCCGGAAACGTCTCCATTGATCAGCGTTGCGTGCCAGAATGCTCCATGGATCCTCCTCTTGCTCGAAAGGCAGGAAAAGTGTCATTCCGTTCGCTAAAGGCTCTTGCAAAAATATCCGGACAGCGCACTGGTGAACGTTCTGGTGTTCTCTTGCCACCTCGAGAAATCCACTCGGTGACGGTTCTCGGCGAGTGTGCGTGAGTGAGGCGTCTAATTTCCCATGCGACTTGAACCATAGGTTGAATTATAGACAAAAATAATTGATAAAGCTATCAGAAAGGCTCTAATGTCACGAAAGTTTTGCGGAGAAACACCTTGTGTATTTCACTGCTTTACAACACCTTCATCTAAATCTCAGAAGTGATGCACCTAAATCGATTAGACTGAATCGTGGTTGATGTGATTACCGCTGCGACTTTCTGGGTTGAAATATAAATAAATAAATAAGTAAATATTCTCCATGTTTGACTGTCATGAAGCCTGGGCATGTCTGAATTGTTTCAATACTTCTGTGCCACGCAGGTTTGATATGATGGAACGTTTACTTCGGTCTGACGTTTCGACAATTTCGTCGTTTTCAAAGGCCTGAAAGAAGTTTGAAGCCTAAGATCAGGAACTCATCTCGGCAAAGACATAGGCTTCCAACTTAGCCAGTTTCAACGAATTCCTAAGAGCGCCAAGGTGAATCCTACTGAAGCAAACCGAACCCACCGTTGTTCCACCAGTACTGAGTGAAAGCTCAGTTATTGGACCACCGTAGAGCAAACGAGACCTACCAAGTATAAATCTGCAGTGATGTTGAGCTACAGAAGTACTTGGTTTTGGTCTCATATCCCACACAACGGAATGAACGGCAAAAGGTCACTTGTGATCGAAATGCACTCGTTTCGGTTGTTCATCGTTGGGTTTCGTTCTCGAATCCAAAAAGCCTCTAGAGTCTTTCCGGCTCCAATCTCACTTTCACATATCAACACAGTGCACTTTATACTAAAATCCTCTCCATCGCGGGCTAAATAAATAAATAAATAAGTAAATAAACAAGTGACTACTGTAGACGAAGGGTTGCTTTTTCAATCGTTCTTTGTAAGCGCCACACAAGCTGAAAATACAATATTGTGGAAGAATTTCTGGAAGATCTTAAATGATGTCACATAATTCAATGTACGAAGGTAATCGTGGGATTAAGAGTGCAAGGACCCATACTGACGTGGCCTTTTTGGGATGCGCCATGCCATGAACTTCAGTGGAATAACCGCGATGCACTTTGAATGCCTAGTTGTCCCGTATGCATACAGTGTTCAACGAACAGCTTAATGGTTCGTCGTTCTCGTGTGCACAATGTCCCGTTCTCCGATGATGGAATGATGTGGAAACGTTAATTCTTCGCTCAAATCCTAACGGTTAACGGAATCCTAATGGCCATCGTAATTCACTGTAGAGGTCACATGCGTATTTATGGTGTTTCACATTTTTCGGGCTGCACGGCGCATACTAAATGAAGTTTGATGAACGGCGATATTTACGTCTTAATTTAAATACTGACGTAGAAGTTTACTTCTAAAACGTTACAAGGACCCCATCGCGCCCAACCTAATTTTTGCTTATCATTCTGTAGATCTAGCTCAAGACGAAGTGAAGTATCGCGGCGCTTTTGGCAAAATTTTCTACATAAGGCCTTCTAAATAGCTTCTGAATAGAAACTGCAGAGATCGCACCCCTTCCTGTAGGCAACCACAAGGACTGTACTCTTACTAAGTTCAAGAAAATTGAACACTTCATGACTCTTAATAGCAAAACAACCAGAAATCGTTTTATGAATCAGACTTTGGGAGTATATGACTCTCTTTACAATTAGCTGTAACGGTGTGTCTCCCAGAACAGCTAGCCGCTCACGGTAGTCGTCATTGAACAAGCCATTTCTGGATAATACCGTCTTTGTCGAAATTGGCAGTAGAATCGTATGAGGAGCGTATAGCGTTGGGGTTTATTCATCGGCTGGACACCGCAAGTATTTACATGGGCCAAATACGCATTCAGACTGCTGAATCAGGATGCGTGGCGCATCCTACGAAAGAATTGGATATTAGGTTGGTGCATAAGTTTTCGGACATTTGGGGCGTGAAATATTTATTATCACAACATACGAACAACAACATCAAATCATTTGAAGTAACCACCCTTTACATCAATTGTCTTTCGCCAACGTGCTGGCAAGTCATGAATGCCTTTTCTCCAAAACGTGGCCGGTTGTGATTCGAAAAATGTGCGCAGTGCCTCCTTGACATCCTCTCGGTTCCTAAATTGCTGGCCGTCCAAATAGCGTTGAAGGCTGAAAACAAATGATAGTCAGAAGGAGCGAGATCCGGTGAGTAAGGTGGATGTGGAAGAACGGTCCATCCGTAGTCCGCCAACTCAGCCGCCGTCGCTCTGGCAATATGCGGTCTAGCGTTGTCGCGTTGAAAGTACACCTTCACTTGCTCTCCTCGTGTGGTTTGAAGGAGGGCCCTCAACTTCCTCAGTTGGTTGACGTAAACCCCTGCCGTCACTGTTATCCCTTCGTCCAGCAGCTCCCAGTATTCTACGCCAGAAAGGCTCCACCAAATGCATAGCATCACCTTCTTCACGTGAAGGTCGGGATTCGGAACGTCCTCTGCCTCCTCAGTTGCGTCAACCCACTGTGCACGCCGGTGATAATTAGACTAGAGTATCCACTTCTCATCCCCGGTGACGAGGTTGTCCAGCCATCCGTGGGTATGTCTGAAGGTAAGGAGAGACAGAGCGACATCGGCTCTGCGATCCATGTCATGTTGTGTCAAGTCGTGAGGTACCCAGCGACCCAATTTTTGCACCTTGTCAATCGACTTCAATCCTCGAACGACTGTTGATTGGCTAACACCAGGAGTGCTTGATAGTTCGCGAGTGGTTTGGTATGGGTCCGCTTCCACTCTACTTCGGATGCCGTCCAAATCCAGTGTCATCGGGCGCCCTTCTCGTTCATTATCTTCAACGGAGAATTCATCAACTGCAAACTTCGAGAACCACCGGTACACAGTACTTCGAGCAGGAGCACTCTCGTTGTAAACGTCCTTCAGGCGACGGTACGATTCGTTGGCATTGAGGCCAGATTGATGCAGGAGTAACATGACGTGCCGAATATGCGTCTCAGTTGGGATGAATTGCTTAGCCATAATAGCTGACGTTAACAACGCAGAAGTAAATGTTAGGAACAGTTTTGTAGCCCTTTCCTTTCTCTATCGATCGATCATTCACGCGTTGATACATGTGAGAAATTTGGCGGGAAAATGTGCTTTCAACTCAGGAGGGATCAAATGCCCGAGAACTTATGCACCAACCTAATAGTTCTGTCCCTTATCCATTATATCCTACCCTTATTCTTTATCCTTTATATGGCCTAAACGATGATTTTTTTGGTTTTCGGCTGATGGAAAAGTCAGTGTTCACCACTCACAGACATATTCAATGCCAATTCACCGGAAAGGAGGGATTAGTAGGTTCTGGGCGGTACCGATCCTTAAATCGATTCCGGGTGCAAGCGATAGCAGATGTCTACTTCTGCTGCGCTCTAGAGAAGAATGGTCTATGCAGAAACTTGACTGATTGCCCCTTAATGTCCTCTCTTATAATGAAACACTTAACCAACTTCTCATATTATTAAGGTGGCTATGGTTTCCCAGGCGGTGGTGGAGGCTTCCCGATGGGCGGTGGAGGCCTCCCCATGGGTGGTGGCTTTGGAGGCCAGTCATCAGGTTTCTCCGAATCGCAGTCGTCATCCGTGCGACAGAGTCAGTTCCAGAACAACGAAGGTTTTGGGGGTACGCAACGCTCAGCAACTGCTTACCAAATTCGCTTTCAAGCCCCTCAACATAATCGTTCGTTCAGGTGGCTTCGGACGACGACGACGCTAGACAAGCGGAACTGGTATTTCGCTTTATGGGCGCTCGTCGTCGTTGATCATCATGTTTATGTTGTTTCTTTTTGTGCGCATGTTTGAAGGTCTTTCCTATAGGTTCAGAAGTACCTTCAGTCCACCACAATCATCTGAATCCTTTCGTTTTAAAATAAAACATCAACGATCTATGCCTTGTTATGGAAGGACCCCGTTGCCTCCGCCGCCGTCTGAAGGGCTCGTGTTACAGCGTATGATTTAGTCAAGGCTGTGGAAGGGCCAGAAAGCATCAACACAAAGGCGGTTTTTTTTCATGCCTGCTCCTGAAAACAGTGTCAGCCCAAAATACCACGGAAAACAGAGAACAAGACGAGTAAAGTTGCCTCTCGAATTGAAAGCCTCCGGGATTTCTCTACGCATTTTACTCCGAACAGGATTTGTTATTTTAACGGGAACTTCAACGAAATTCTTAGCAGTGGTACTAGGCCATGTCAAGTTGTTCACCAAGTCTAGTACAGTGGAATTGTTCCGGTTTACGTTTCGTCGTTATCGACTTCTTCGGAACGAGTAGCTAGCTGCACACCGAAACTCTATTTCATTCTGCAAAGATGAATTCGAAGGTAAAAAGGATGCCAAGGATGGTCTTAAAAAAATAACCAAGGCTAACTTTTTTAGTGGACGTCGAGAACGTTCACTTTTCCTCCCAGTAGGAATTCTAAGGGATGTCGTCGATGCGATTTGAATGTGTATTTGCCCATAAGATGGCCAACGGTGTCCGGCCGGTGAACAAATCAGTGCTTTATCCTTCTCAGACTAGTCTGGTAGCAATTCTCCGACCCCGGAGGGATGGAAGGCTTGTTTGGCCTGAGTGGGAAATCCGAACCAGGAACCTGCTGTCGGGTGCACGCGACAGCCGGCAACTCCTCCGACTGCGCTACACGCGCCCTGGTTACCATTTGCATTATCTTCAAATGTATTGTATAGAAAATGCAGAACATGTTATATAAAGAATGTCTGAAAACATTTAAGGTCCATGTCGCGAATGTGGGCCGCATTGACAGCTGGTGCGCACGGCAGCGCGACAGGAGGTACAGCCGCTGTTCTGAGAACCAGAAACTTTTGTTTTGCGTGTCAAAGGTTTCGTAAGGCGGCCGTTACACTCTCTGTGAAGCCTAGGGGATTGGGGATGGGTGCAAGGGAGATGAGAGGAACATCGCATGCCCCCTTGCAGAGGGCGGGTGTACCTGCTGACCGTCCCCGGTGTGCACCAACCGAATACGCACCGGCCAATCAGGGTACCGGTCGCACACGTCCTCTCTGACTGGCATGCATTGATGCCCTGGTTGGCCAGCGCATTCTCACCCTTAATACTGCCCACATTTGCGACTAGGATGCAGTTACCCTCCTTGACTTAGGGTTGGTGCCATGTTCTTTTTTAGCCTATTTTCCGCGCTCTTTTTAGTGCACTTTGGGTGCATAGGTGACTTTTTCTGTGCCGTACAGTTTAGGATAATGTAACGACGTGGTTTTGTAACACAACCTTGTAATGTGTTCCTGTATTCTACAAAGTAAGAAAGCAGAAGTTGGAGTCTACTCCACATACTGTAATAACTTGTTCTTGCTTGGAATAACCTCCGCTAGAATTGTCCGGTCGGTAGTTGATAATCGGATGGTCTTGCATGTCTTTCTGTGGTTGGGAAAGCAACTATCTCGGACGGTTGGAATTATACTTGTGTCCTTCCAAAATTTTTTCGAATAAACGAATAATCGAATAATGAATATACTCGAATTTTGGACCTTGTCGAATATTCGAATAATGAATATTTTCGAATTTTGGGACTCACCGAATATTCGAATAATGAATATTCGAATATTCGAATTTATTCGAATATTGGTTCGAAATTATTCGAGTCGGTCGGAAGTATACGACAGATGTATTTGAAATGAAAGTCAAATTGAGCCCTAGGCTAAATGCCTTTTCTAAATTCTTCTGTAAGATCGTGTCTTCAATTTTCAAATCCAAACTCTTCTAATCTTAATGAATTCAGACCGTAACGCACAACTAACATAGCGCCACAAAATTTATCAATAAAGAACACTTTGGTTGAAATTGTAAACATTCTACGGCTTCTATCCACAAAATTTATCAATAAAGAACACTTTGGTTGAAATTGTAGATATTCTACGGCTTCTAATGACCCTCGTAAAGCAAATACAGAAATAAACGTAATCTCAAACACGACATGTTATTTAAAGGCATTATGTCAATATGTATATGATGTTTTATGTTACAAACCCGGACAAGAAATAACAACAATTGAGTGAGGAAACACCTCGCCGTTAAGCTGAGAAATAAGGTCTCCTACAAGTGAATCACAGAAAAGGACTTTGAGAAGGATGAATGATGTTGTGGCAATTTGGGGTGAGATCGCAGCCAGTCTATACCCTTCCGACTGAGAAGATGAATGTCAAATAGTCTGCCCATGCGACACTTCTCGAACGGTACGACTGGAAGATGGTCTCCCAGACACATATTACTATCAACCAGAAGATCGCTCCTTGGCACTCAGCGTGACATACTTCCGATTGGTATTGGTGGCCGGTGATTGCGGTCGAAGAAAGCCTCAACCAAAGAACCAGAATGTGTTCCTAAGCCACACCAATGGTAGACCAAACAAACCGACGATGAAGTACTTTCGACAGAGGTCGACCTTGGCCGCATCGTTCATGTTTCTCAAGTCCATTGGTCGGCCTTCGCTTGGGTAATTAAACATGTATCCCATTTCGAATAATCTTATGGCTCCATATGAAATATGTATACCAAACGATAGAGCTCGAGCTGCTGAGCTCAAACATATCCTTGGTTTTCATATACTTGACTTTAGGCGAGTTATATCCAGAATGCGCAAAAACTGACTCCCAGTAGTCTATCTCAATAGCGTCGAATATATTCGAATATATTCGAATTTTGGGGCACGACGAATAGAGGAATAACGAATATATTCGAATTTTAGACCTTGTCGAATATCCGAATAACGAATATATTCGAATTTTGGGCCTCAGCGAATATTCGAATAATGAATATTTTCGAATTTTCGGCCTCATCGAATATTCGAATAATGAATACATCCGAATTTTGGACCTCACCGAATATTCGAATAATGAATATTCGAATATTCGAATTTATTCGAATATTCATTCGAAATTATTCGATTCGGTCCGAAGTATAGTTGGAATGCTAGGTGAGCATGCGACCAGTTGGGGATGGGCTCCTTCCTCCCATTCTCCTGATCAGGAGATACTTTCTAACGACTTGCTGTCCTCGCTGAAACACAGCTGAAACTAAACGACGAATCTTGCAGTATTCGAGAAGCGGGAAAGCAGCTTAAGCGGAAACTCTAGTCGAAGTCGAGCTACCTGTACATAAGACGGTGTTTTACACATGCTGCCGATAAGTCAAGGATCATATGTATTTACTAATCGTCGGTAATCGTAAATCGTGATCACGCACATCACTGCTGTGGACACGGTATTGCGGAATTCAGGGGTGGAAGGATTTCTAGTGCAGCTCTTTCTACTGGATGAGCGCTACGGCTTTCGTTTCTGCAATCAAACAGTTTTCCGTGGCGTTGGCCCGAGGTCACCTGGCCGCGGCAGCTTTGGTGTTCTGGATGCTAGAGCTCTCATTATACCTCGGGACTCATCCGTATCACCTATATCCCTCTGATCATCGATTTGATCGAGCGAGCGTCAGCAGCGTCTACATTCGTCCCTGTCACGTGCCAGAGTGCTCCAATGGATCCTCCTCGCTCGAGGGACACGAAGAGCATAGTATCCTTCGTTCACGGCTTTCGAAGAAGTCCCACCAACGCGTTGGTGGGTGTCCTGGTGTTCTCCTGACATCCCGCGGAATCCAGTCGGTGACGTCTCTCCTCCAGCGGGTGTCTGCAAAGCGCATTACGTGGCTGGCTCACCTAATTTTCGACGACTTGGCCTATGCGACAGCGTCTCTGATATTCGAACGTAGATGAGGCTCGGAACTTCGGAGTCCTTCTCTGAGTCGTGTCACTCCGAGCATCCATTCCTCGCGATCGAGTGTTCATCCTGCTCTTGTGTGGCCGAGGTCACTGAGGCGTGAGTGAAGGCAGGAAGGACAGTGGAGTCGAATTGGTGGGCACGGAGTCGGACGTTCTTCGTCTTCTTCACGACTTCTTTGACGCTCTTGAAAGCTCCCCAAGCCGCTCTTTTCCTCCTGCTCAGCTCTGGTGCTAGGTCGTTGGCCATGTTGACTTCGCGACCCAGATACACATAGCTGGATCCTTCGGAGATGTTCGTTCCGTTGAGCGAGAATGGGGCATCAGAAACTCGCCCGTTCCTCATGAGCATCGTCTTCGTAAGACTCAGCTGCAGTCCAGCGTTCCCACATACATGATCGAAGTCGGCCAACATTCGCTCTTCCTGGGTCGTGCTCGGTGTTATGAGCACGATGTTGTCAGCGAAGCGAAGTCGGTGCATATTTGTCTTACTTGTGCTTAATAAAAAGAGATATTTCTCCCTCTGAAGACAGGGTAGCATTTATAATCTGAAGCTACTTTGCTCCTTCACAGCCCTTTCATGACAACATATTCAAATGCAGTTTAGTCATTGTATGTTACTCAATCAATAGAGAAATCTGTGCATAACAGAGTGTAAGGCCTCGTGCATACTTCCTGTCGCCGCGATGAAATCGCGGCGATGAGTTTTGCAGAGCGACGCGAAAGAATTCGAAATTCTCGCTGCTCGTCGCATCGCTCATCGCTCTGCAAAGGAGCGCGACGGCGAACTGCCCAGGACCAACGCTAAACACCGCGCGCGGCGCGAAAAAGTATGCCATGCCCGCGATGAGCGCGGGAAGTCGTCACGCATGCCGACCGCAACTGTTGCGATGGCATTGCGGCGATGGAAGTATGCACTGGCATAAGGTGAGCTCCATTTAGAACACGACTCCCGTTATATCGTGGCATTTCTCCAGTCTCCTAAAACATTGTTATAACGAGAAGGACTGTAAATTTTATGTTTTGAAAATATTTAAAATCTTTTTTCAATATTTAAATATTTTTAAATATTTATTCAAGGTATGCTATAATGCGCTCATTAATCAAGTATTAAAAACAATCATGACAGGAAGGATAATCTGAATGCTTAGAAAGAACTCCGAAAAAAGCAATAACGAGCAGAAGAATGGAACGCACTGGTTGCAACCTAAAACTTTTTTTTTTCAAAAATAGCAAACGTCCTATAAGACGCCTTTCTTTGTTTGGAGAGAAAGCCTGGTGGTTAGCGTGAGAGAACTGCTACTCCTTCGAGCCGTTTGTTGGGCACACTGCACTGAATCTGGCACTGGATTCAATAAATAAATAAATAGGATGTGATGCATACTAAGCTTATTTTTTAAACTACTTTGTATTTTCATCCAATTTTTGAAAGACTATTGAGGCCAGTCGATGGTCGTTGGTCCACGCTGTGACGGAAACACGGAAATGGTCGATACCTCAGAAGTGGGTCGATAGATACGTAACGACACAAGAGCAAATCGACGGTATTCCTTAAGGAAGGCGATTATAATGATAGGACTAAACAGAGGAAATGATGCCATCAAGATGGAGCAGACGGAGGTGAGGAATGGAGTCGAGGTCACTCCACCGAAGAAGAGGATGTATACCAAGAAGCATGGCGCGTGGAGAAAACAGAGCGGACACGCTGACTGAAATTATTATTTTTTGTAAAATAAATGTCAGATCTTTTTTACACTGAGGTGTGGGGTTGTATACGAAAAAATTTCCTTGAACTTGTTTTACGGGGTATAATCGAAGAACTGTACATACCTGTAGCAGCAACAGCACGAACATCTGCCGATGAAGCTCCTTCAGTCGGCTACTGTAGATAGCCTTCTTCAAAGTTGTGTGAATTTTGAAAGCAGCCCAGCTGATTATTGCGCCCAATGCCGACATCAAAAGAACCAACGCAATAAACAGTGTAAACGTCAGCACAGTGAAAGTCTGAATAATGTAGAAGATTTTTTAGAGCATAAAAGGTTCCAAATCCTGAGCCATACCTTCATGGAGACTCCTATTATGGCCAATTCGGTCACACGTAGGCCAGTGTTGTCTAGAATAATGGCTCCCAACTCCTCATCCAAGGATGGAGTTGGCCAAAAAACGATCCTGATGATGGACAACCAAAATGCAATGATAAGCGCATTGCAAATCAGACCCAGAGTCACATTGCGTCTGCACAGCAGGACGTTGAATAGCTGGCCTCTGGAATAGGAACAGAACAGTGGACAAGCCAATTTGATGAGATAATTTTAGCTGAAATCATGCGGTCGTTTTCCCAGTTTAATAGGCTAGATGACGACATCTAATTTTAAGGTAAAAGCACTAATATAAGTAGTGGTGGACGCAAATGCGTAGTTGAGTATGTGTGTAGTTGAGCTAATTCGTCGTCCGTTCATTGTTTTTTCCGTCTGCCCATCCGTGCAGAATTGATGGCTGGTAAAAGAAGATCAATCCTGTTGGGAGGGGGCAACCGTAATGTGTCAGATGCATGCGTCATCCTATAGCACACATTCCTTGAATTTAAATAGTAGCCCTAGTTAGATGGGATGACAGCTGAAGATTTTGTAGAAAACCAAGGAAGAGATTAAAGATGCAAATCTCCACATGCCCCTCCCGATTAGGATAGATCCAGAATATCTCATCTCGCTCGCACGATCGAAATAGATTTTTGTAGGGAGATGGGTGCTGTAACTCGGAGTCACTCAAATACCTTGACTTCGTAGCAATCGAGAATATCAATTATCCACCAATCAATACCGATCGATTTTGTCGGTTTCTGAGGAAATCATATATTGGGTTGGTGCATAAGTTCTCGGACATTTGATCCCTCCTGAATTGAAAGCGCATTTTCCCGCCAAATTTCTCACATGTATCAACGCCTAAATGATCGATCGATAGAGAAAGGAAAGGGCTACAGAACTGTTCCTAACATTTACTTCTGCGTTGTTAACGTCAGCTATTATGGCTAAGCAATTCATCCCAACTGAGACGCATATTCGGCTCGTCATGCTATTCCTGCATCAATCTGGCCTCAATGCCAACGAGTCGTATCGTCGCCTGAAGGATGTTTACAACGAGAGTGCTCCTGCTCGAAGCACTGTGTACCAGTGGTTCTCGAAGTTTGCAGTTGGTGAATTCTCCGTTGAAGATAATGAACGAGAAGGGCGCCCGATGACACTGGATTTGGATGGCCTCCGAAGTAGAGTGGAAGCGGACCCATACCCATCCACTCGCGAACAATCAAGCACTCTTGGTGTTGGTCACTCAACAGTCGTTCGAGGATTGAAGTCGATTGGCAAGGTGCAAAAATTGGGTCGCTGGGTACCTCACGACTTGACACAACATGACATGGATCGCAGAGCCGATGTCGCTCTGTCTCTCCTTACCCTCAGACGTACCCACGGATGGCTGGACAACCTTGTCACCGGGGATGAGAAGTGGATACTCTACTCTAATTATCACCGGCGTGCACAGTGGGTTGGAGGCAACTGGAGAGGCAGAGGACGTTCCGAAACCCGACCTTCACGTGAAAAAGGTGATGCTATGCATTTTGTGGAGCGTTCTTGGCGTAGAATACTGGGAGCTGCTGGACGAAGGGACAACAGTGACGGCAGAGGTTTGCGTCAACCAACTGAGGAAGTTGAGGGCCCACCTTCAAACCACACGAGGAGAGCAAGTGAAGGTGTATTTTCAACACGACAACGCTAGACCGCATATTGCTAGAGCGACGGCGGCTGAGTTGGCAGACTACGGATGGACCGTTCTTCCACATCCACCTTACTCACCGGATCTCGCTCCTTCTGATTATCATTCGTTTTCAAGCCTTCAATGCTATTTGGATGGCCAGCAATTTAGGAACCGAGAGGATGTCAAGGAGGCACTGCTCACATTTTTCGAATCACAACCGGCCACGTTTCGGAGGTTCAAATGATTTGATATTGTTGTTCGCATGTTGTGATAATAAATATTTCATGCCCCAAATGTCCGAGAACTTATGCACCAACCTAATATCATTGTTCAGGTTGGCTTCACTGACTGCTGGTGTATTAATTTGCGGGCATCTCTACTGGCTCTCTGAGTGTGTCTTCCGTATAGGTAAGGTTTGAAATCCATCAGCATAAATCAGCTGATCGATTTCGATTATTCGAAGCCTTCTTAGATGCACCATAAACCGTTCTCATGTCAAATTGGACGCTTGAGATGAATCTAGACGCCTTCAAAATCTGATCGCACGTATTTCCAAATCAAATTAGACTCTCGTCGCACCACAAACTGCTACTCTCGCGGGAGCTTTATTTGTATCATAAAATCGATAATATTGATCAACACTTAATAATCGAGCTCTTTGAATCAGCCATCATATATTTCCGATTTCTACTTCACGCGGTCACCCGCTGAAAATCTATAATCCGTTGATGATTCTTATTGATTTGGTCGATTTTCTTTAGTGATCATAAAGCTCCTACAACGGCCTTTACACTCGCGTCACTCGACGTTGATTGGCTGGCTGATTGTGTTTACCAAAGGTGGAGTCGGCGGCCATTTATTTTGCGCAGACGCACGATCCGATGGGCTAACCCATTTAATTAATCACAAAATAATTATGATTAGTTGTAAGCTGACAAACTTGCAGACTTGAACGTATCTGTAGATGAAGCTGTCCGTCACCAACACCATCGAGCTGGCGAACGCCATACAGAAGAGCATCATAAGACCCAGTCCTTCCGCTCTCTCGCGAAGTGGCCCATAGGCAAGGAATACGAACGCGAAGTCCCTTGATAGAGTTATCTAGAACCATCGTTAGAGTTTCCTAATCGCAAGTTCTCAAGTAGTACTTAATTTTCAGGAATCCATTAAATTTGAAGTAATTTTTACTTCAAAAATAGTGCACTGTTTTTCTGGTTTTGAATATGAGGGCAGTAGACTTAGCTGAAACAATTTCTCTTGAACAATGACGCCTTAAAAAGTGCAGAAAAGGTAAGAGTTCAACCTACAGGTGCGAGGAGAATGATGCACGTGGAGAAGAGCAGATCCTGCAGTGCCGTCGCAAGAAAGAAGTGCTTGTAGGCGTTGAGATTTCGCACAGGGCAGCGAAGATACAGGTAGAGCAGATAGAAGTTGGCCACCAGTGATAGCGATGAAATCACTTGGCAGATGACGGCGATCTCTTGATACATCTTTTGGTCGTGTCTGTTCGTGCGCCAGCTTTACACCTGAATTTTAAACTTTTATCCCCACTTCAGTTGCTCTTGGAATTCAAGATGCAATTCGACCGAAAATGAAGCTACTCAAGATTGGAAACGTAGTGGACAGAAACTTTAAGGTTTACTAACCACGACGTACAAAAAAGGTTGATGTTGAGATGCCCATAATTTCTTGGCATTTTTACCCTTCAGTAGCACCATAGTTCTAGAGCACAGCCGGGGAGTGGAAAAGCGTGGCAAGGAGTGGAAAAGCGAAAGTGATTTGTCTGGTGTTGAGACTGCGCTACACTCCCATTCAAAATTTCGTAATATTTGTCTTATTTGATACGTAATGTAGGCGTATTTTTCATACAATTTCTATAGCGGAAGGACGCACGAGTTTCTACCAGGCTATCCAATAATGCTTGTCCGAAAATTTCACAGTTTTTAATTTTTTTTTCAACTTTATTGAAAAACAAGTATAATCAACAATATAATCACCACAGTTATCCACAACAGTGACCCATCGATTGGGCAGGTCGCCGATGCCCTTCGCCTAGAACTCCGGGGGCTGCGACTCGAAGAAGTCCGCGATGTCGATTTGAGGTTGTTGTAGTTGGTGGATTTTCTTCCGGCCAAATGGTGCTTCAGCGGGCAGAACAATGGTAGTCGGAGGGGCGAGGTCCGGGGAATACGGCGGATGGGCAACCGTCTCCCAGCCGAGTGTCGCCAACTTCTGCTGGGTCTCCTTCGCCAGGTGGGGGTGCGCATTGTCGTGCAGCAGGTGGACCGAGGCCCGTCGGGGACGTTTTTCTCGGATGGCGGCGGCCAGTTTCTCGAGCTGATCGCTGTAGATGGAGGCGGTGACCGTCCTGCCTTGCGGGAGCAGCTCGAAGTGCAGCATGCCCTTGGCGTCCCACCAGCAGCAGAGCATGATCTTCAGCGGGTGCTCCCTGTCCTCGAGGCTCGTGTCGCCGCTCTCGAAACGATTGACCAGCGCCTGACTGTGCGTTGGAGCACTGCGTCCTCCTTGCACGCTCTGCAGATGTTGGCGACCGCGGTGCCCGTGTCGCTGCCCAGCAGCACTCGTAGTACAAGAACGTACGAATTGACCTTGGTCCATTTCAGCTTGTACTGGTAGCTAGACGCGGCGACTGCGCCTTATATACCCCTAGCGTGGAACTCTGGAGAACCGTCTAGAAGGTTTTTACACTTGCCTGATATTATAACACTTCTAAGGAAAATTATAGAATTTTGAAATTTTTCGGACAGGAATTATTGGACAGCCTGGAACGTATTACTCCTCTAGACCATTAGTTTGAGGAACGCTTTTGGTTAGCCAAAATAGAACAAAAACTAGAACTTTGGTCTGGAGCTAGTGTTTTGAGATGAAACTAGAAGTTGTGTATGCAGGTCATAAGAAAAATATTCCTCGACAGGATATTCTTATCCTTTAAAAACAGTACAGTAGACAGCAGAACAAAGAGAAAGAGCCGTAGGTAAAGGTGATTTTTATCGTTTTTAAAATCCTGCTGAAAATTTATAAAAATCAGCATAAACATGCAGACCCATCAAAAGGTTCTTGCAGAGAAAATCATCGCCTTTCGAGTGCTGTATAAAGTTGTGGAAAAAATACTCAAATGTAGGTAGAGAGAAGAAGCTGCCGGTCAAGATGCCGTAGAAAAGGAATAGAAGGATCTTCCTCGAAGATAATTTTTTCTTTTTTGGCGGCCCACTTCAATGGCTGAAAAATTGACAAGACGAAGGGGAGAAAAACGAGGCATACCTTCTGATAGAGTAGGTCATTCTCTTGTAAAGATGTATAACGTTGTGCGAAAAACTTTCTGCGAAATTTAGAATAAATTGTGAAAAAACGGCGGAAGGACTTAGCTTCCAACCTAGTATAGTCGGTTTGTCCATCTATCCCTCTGTCCGACCAGGCACCTGCGCAAAATTGATAGCTGATGGAAAGATTCCTAATTTCGATCTCTTGTTGGACATCGGGTTGGGTCCGTAGCAGTTAAACCAGTAACTGCTCAAATACATTTGCTTCACTACAGTAAACAGCATAGATTATCCCACCACTGCTTATCGATTGAAATTATCGATTTCGATGTTTCAGGCGCGTAGTAGCGCAGTCAGAGAAGGCGCCAGGGTTCTTGGTTCGGATTTTCTGCCCGGTTAGCCTAGGCCTTCCATCTCTATGGGATCGGTGAATTGGTACCAGACTTGTCTGTCCATTGGCCACGGTAGGTCATTGTACAGGCCAAATACACATTTAAATCGTCCCCACGATGTCCTGTAGATGTAGAATGCGCCGTGCACAACAGTTGACTCACGCCTTTCCTTTATCCTGTATTTTTTATCCATTATTATCGATTTCTGGTGGAAATTCCCAACCATTAATCGAGTCGGTTATGAATTGCGCCACGACAGGGTACATACATATGTAGTTAGAGGCGCATTACCTATCGGTTGTAACTTAGGCACCACGATCGTATCTTTGGTGCCGGTTAACAACTCATATTCAGATCTGACACAACACATCAACAAAACAAAACATTGATTCTCAGATGTGCTATGTAAATATTCGGAATTGTTGTTTTTGTGAAAATTTAGTCAATCAGGGTTGTTGCTGAAAACAAACATTCTGCAATAACGGGCGCAAAAACAGGTGTATTTTCCATCTGCTAAACTCCAGGTAAATTGCATTTACACGACCGATCAAGCAAACATTGTGACACGTGGGGCAAGTTCAGAGCGCGACCTGGACGTTCGACGACCAGGCGATTTCCGCAAATCTGCACAAAATTGCGTGTTCCCTACAGTCTTCATCTCAAAAAAGTCCTGTTTTTCCGCTTCTATACATGCTTTCTACCTCAGTTACCTCCGGAATTCCGAGCTTCGCCGACGTTCGAAGATCAGAGACGCTGTCGCGTGGGCGAAGTTGTCGGAAATTAGGTGGGCCAGAAACGTAATGCGCAAACACCCGCTAGATAAGAGCCGTCACCGACTGGATTCCGCGGGCCATCGAGAGAACATGAGGGTGCCCCCAACACTTTGGGCGGGCCTCTTTGTGAAAGCCCTGAATTGACGACATGACACTCTCCGTGTCCCTCGAGCAAGGAGGATCCATTAGAGCACTCTGGCACGCGACAGGGCGCTGCTGGCGCCCGCTCGAGCAAGTTGATCATCAACGGGACGACAGGTGATACAGGTGATACATGCTTTAGACTTTTCCAAAAATGGCCACAGAGTACACCTACATGTCCTTTTGTGGCGTCCTCTATGTAGGTCATACCAACCAATCGGGTCTAAAATTTCACACTCTGGGGAAGTGCACGGGGCAGTACCAATCAAAAACATGTAGAAAAGTGTTTCTGTTTACCTGCAATTTTCACGCCTTTTAAGTTCTGAAGCTTTACTGCCGGCAAAGATATGGTGCTTGAAGCAATGTTTACATTTTTTGGAACAACCTGTATTTCATTCGGATAAGTGTGACTCAAAAATCTTAGAGCGCTTCTCAAGAATCACCATCAAAAAACTACAGGCGAGCTGGTGCTGCTTGGAAAATTCATTTTCTCACTAAGATTTTGCTAAAAATCAAGAGTTATTAAAACAGAACAGGCGTTTTGCATGCTGAGATGCAAAACTTTCTTAACCAAACGGCCGCCGTCGAAGCAATAGGTAGAGCAACAGGCAGGTGGCTTCAGCAGCAAACACGCACATCTGGTTCTAGAATTATTCACAGGATTTCTAAGAGACTTTCTAATCTGTTTTCACAACATCATGTTTTCCATTTGGATACGTCATCCAGTGAAAGGGCCAATCAAGGAATCGTTTTCGACGTCTTCACAGCATTCTGAAAGGCGACAGTATCCAATTTCATCACATTTGTTTATTTATTTACTTGCAGGTGGACAGCCATGTAAATAGAAAGTAAATAGGATCAACACACAGAAATCTCTAAGCCTAAAAACACGATGAGCTATTACGAATCGTCCACAAGATTAAGTAGTGTTCTGAATCTCCGTATTGTGTAAGGAATGTGTGTGTCCTTCTTGGAGAACTTCGAGACCTCAATGCCAGGACAATTGATGAAAAATGCTGCTCTTACATTACACCTTCTCCTTCATCAGCGTTTGTCCCATTCGAGGCGGGGTCCGCTCTTCTGGTATGATGACTTCACTTTTCGCGATGAAATGCTTGATCGGGATGGACACCGGCAATCTTTAGGTCCACATTCAACGTATCAAGCCAACGCTGCTTCATCTGCCCTTTAGGCCGTTTTTCGGGCACATCTATGTTAAGACCAGTCTTCAGAACAGTGTCACCACTAGCGCCAAGAACGTGGCCATACCACCGAAGGCGAGCTTCACGTAACTTGTCAGCAACTGGAGCGACACCGAATCTCTGACTTATTGCATCGTTCCGATTATGAGGTGCCTTTCAATCCCCGTAGTAACAGGCCAGCTCTCAGCTCCGTAAATAGCTACAGGTCGGACGATCCTCATGTCACATAAAGCGCCTGTCATCGAGCGCCATTTGGATCATGCTGCACTCACGCGTGAATTAACTTCGAATGTCAGACTACCGTCGGCACTATTGCAGAACTAAGGTACTTGGAGCTTGTCGTCCGTACGAGCGCAGTGCCATTGATCTCAATGGACACGGCCTCGTTTAAGTCTTTCGTCAAGTACTCAGATTTTTTGACGTTTAGCTTGAGCCCGAACATCGCCAAGCGGTCGTACCAAGCTTGCGCTTGTCGCTCGAGTTCGCTCTTCTCTTCGCTTGCAAGCATTACGTCATCTGCATACAGCAGCGTCTAGGGGGCAGGCTTCTGAAGGTCTTTCGAAACGGCATCCAGTACGACGATGAAAAGGAGCGGGGAAAGGGCAGAGCCTTGGTGAACATCGACCGAGGTAGGAAAGTGCGCCGATGTGCCGACTGGCGCTCGCACCCTACTCTTTAGGCAAGAGCAAAGTATGCACACCTACTCGATAAGCTTTTCGGGAACACCGTGCTGCCGTAACGCGTACCATATGGCCTCACGCGGTACACGATCGAATGCTTGCTCTAGGTCGAGAAAAGCTAGGTGCAGCGGCGTCTCATTTTCGCGGCATTTCTCTATCAAAATACGAGCAGCAGATATGGCATTGATGGTGCCACAGCCCGCTAGAAGCCACCTTGATTGGTGGAAGGCTGAACGATATCGCGAATACATCCATCCACAATTTGCTCGAAGATTTTCATTTGAGTGCAAGATGATTGGACGGTAATTCGTACAGTCCGCAGGACTGCCTTTTTCTTCCAAATCGGGATTGTCGTGCTTTCCTGCCAAACACTAGGTACCTTCTTTTCTACAACAACCTGGTTGAATAACTCAACTCACTCGGCGGAGTGGCGTTCTACCCCCGCCCTTTAAACAGAGGCGTGGCAAATGTCTGCGTCTTCACTATCTCGTAAGGCAGCCACTGGACTTTCGAGCAAGCCCAGGGGGTTGGGGGTGGGCGGGCCAGGGGGAAGAGGGATAGAACGCTCGACCCCCAACTCACTCAGCAGGATTCGAGCACCTAAACTCTATAGGTCGACCCGCTATAACGTCGGGACCCGTTCTTTTGCCTTCATCTTCTTCAAAGCCGCTTCCCTCTATTCCACAGTGATTTTCTGCACGGGACCGTGCGTAGCGATACACAAGGGACAGGCGGATGAGCAAACTCTACTGTCGAAATTCTATCGAAGTAGTCATGTCATTGTTCCATAGTCCTTTTGCGGTTCGTTAGTAGATGGCCGTTCTCATCGTTAATGCCCAAGAATTTCTGCCAAAGCACACCATCGTCAAACCGAGGAAAAAACGTCCTCGGTCTGACGATGGTGTGCTTTGGCAGAAATTGAAGGCCTTCCGTCGGCTATCATAGTCACTTAACTCTCACCCTGATCGGTTAAATTTGAAAGAAGATAGATACTATCGATCGATATTGAGTGTCTTCTCCCCGCCGTGAATGCCTTCCTCCAACGATGATAGTCACTTAACTCCCACCCTGAGAAAATCTATAATATCAATAGATATTGAATGCCTTAGCTCCCTGCTCTGAAGGCCTGCCGTCGACAATCATAATCACTCAACTCCCACCCTGATCGGTTAAATCTGAAAGAAAATCAATAATAGCGATCGATATTGATTGCTTCCACCTGCAATGAAGGTCTTCCGTCGACCACTATCTGAATCCCCAGGCATCCTAAGCGACGTTTTCGGCACGTATCGTGAACCCTCACGCACATTGGGCGACGTCCTTGGCACATCTTCTGAATCTCCAGACACTTTGGTCGACGTGTTCGGCACGTCCTCGGAATTCCCAGGCACGTCGCAGATGTCTGAGCATTTTCCGCTATTTTATGACTAATTTTCCTCCCCTCCCCCATATTTTATGAGTAGTTTCTGCGACGGCTTTTCCGATCGAATGCTCTTAGCGGATTGTTATATAGAATGATAGTTTGATTCTTTATTAAACTATGTATTCACACGATAGTACTAAAAACGACTAAAACAATCATTAGAAAAGCATGACAGAAATGATGTACTATTCAACCAAGCTGAAGGCTGAGGATCAACTTTGAAAACGTCTAGAAACAAGGAGAGGAAAGGAAAGCACGCCATCGCCAAAGCGGGGATAGCGAGATCGCAAGTTCTTTGACATCAATGATGAGAGCCGCCAACTTCTGACAGACCCAGAAAGGCGGTGGAGCGATGGCCCACTATGTTCTTGCCTCATCAGGCCACTCCTTCTACGGCTGCTGTCCGGTCCACAAGACCACCGTTGAAGAAACAGATGATGCTCTGAAGATAATGAATACTGGCAAGGTAACAGGCCCCCGTGACCTGGCATTCGATTTATGGAAATCTCTGGTATCCAAGTTCTGTGTAGCCAAGTTCCTTAATCAGGTTGTAGCGGAGAAGGTGCCTGACTGTTGGCGCCAAAGTACGAAGAAGAAGGGCAGTCCTGCGGAATGCTCCAACTGCCGTCTGATATGCCTGCTTTCGCACAGCATGAAGATCTTTGAGCGAAATGTCGGTGGACGAATTCGGGACACCATCCAGCTTTTCAGCCATCAGTGCGGCTTCGTAGCTGGCTGTGGCGCCATTGATGCCACACACGCCGCCCGCCTTCTGTTAGAGAAGCATCGTGAGAAGCAGAAGTCAGTGCATATCGCCTTCCTCGACTTGGAGAAGGCCTTTGACAGCGTACCACGTGAAGTGATATGGTACGCCTTGTGACATCATGGAGTTCCTGAAGAGCTCATAGAGTGGGTGCGAATTCTCTACTTCTGCCCGAAGATTCAAGTGGATGCTGCAGCGGGTACCTCGATGGGATTCCGGTTACGCGAGGTATTCAGAAGCCAGTCCTATGTACATCGCTTCTTGCTGATGACGCGATGATCGTGAGCGGCAGGTGCGAGCTGCTAAGGGCGACCGCCTGGCCATGTTCAGACTCCAACTGAACTGTAGAAGAGTGGGTACCTAACGACCGACGTAAAGTACCCCGACTCCATTAAGGTTAACGGGATTAACTGGGCTTGCATGCATTTCCGTCTTCAAGTACTTGGGATCAGCAATGCTCCCAACGGTGGTCCGATGACTGAAGTCAACTCATGCGCCAGTGCAAATTGCTCCAAACGGCGTCCTTGAACTGGCGTACTCTGCGATAGGAACATAAGAGAGCGCTAAAAGTCAAAAACCGCCGTCATCCGCCCAGTGACATTGTACAGCATTGAGTGTTGGCCTGCGACTAAGAGAGCTGAACCTCAGCGTCATGGAGACGAGGATGCAGTCCTATACGGAAGGAGTCATGCGCCAGTACCACAGCCGAAACGATGACATTTGGCAGAAGTTCGGTGTTGCGCCGATAGCTGACAAGATGCGCGAAGCTCGCTTGCGATGGTACGGCGACGTTGTGCTTGGGAAAAGAGACAGCGTCCGCAAGATAGACCTTGATTTTGAGGTGTTTGGGGGACAGTCTAGAGGGCTTCCGAAGTAGTTCAGGTCTGACACGTTACACACGGAAATGAAAGAGGTTGGTGACCACCTTGATCAAGCGCAGGATCGAAAAGATGATGTTACTGCGTCACAAGAGCAGATGCCGCGAAGATGGTGAACAAACGCTGAAGAAGAAGAGAATACACAGGATGTGTTGTTTTGTTACTTTCCAAACTTTGTAGGTTCATTAATACCTGGCGATTTGCGCTTGTCCACGCTGTGACGGAAGTACGGAGATGGCCGGTACCTCAGAAGTGGGTCTACCGATGCGTAACAACACAAAAACCTGTCGACGATAATTTTCAAGGAAGAGTATTATAATGATAGGACTGAATAGAGGGAATGATGCCATCAAGATGGAGCAGATCGACGCGACGAAGGGAGTCGACGTCACTCCACCGAAGAAGAGGCTAAATATTACGAGACATGGTGCGTGAAGGAAGCCGAACGGACACGCTGTCTGAAATTATTATCTTTGTAAAATGAGTCAGCATTTTTGTTCTAAGGTACAGAACTGCTACAGGATTCGTTTTACGGTGGGCGCATGCGAAAAGCACATACCTGTAGCAACAATAGCACGAACATCTTTCGATGCAATTCCTTCTGTTTGCTGCTATAGAGAGAATTTTTCAAAGTCGTATGAATTGTGTAAGCAGCCCAACTGATGACTGCGCCTACTGTCAACATCAAAAGGGGAAAGAAAAGAAACAACGTAAAAGTCAGCGCATCAAATTCCTGAAAAATAAGACTGATTTTCAAGGAATAAACATTCAGAAAATCCAAGTCATACCTTCAGTGACACCCCTATTAGGGCCAATTCCTGTGCGTGGAGTCCACTATTGACCAGAACAATGTTATCCAACTTCATATCTAGAGATGGGGTCGGCCAAAAAACAATCCAGACGACGGGAAACCAAATTGCAATGATAAACGAGTTGCAAATCAGGCCAAAAATCACATTGCGTCTGCACAGGAGAACATCGAATAGTTGACTTCTGGAACAGAATTCGAATAGCCAAGTCACTTTGGCGATTAGTCATGTGGACATTCATGTCCAATTTGGCGTATTAATCTTAAGCTAGTAAAGGTGTAGATTGTTCCACCAATCAATATCGTTCGATTTTATCGATTGATGGCGCAAAGCACTGTTTTTAGTCCGATAACTTTGCGGAATGCTGGTATATTTCTAGGTTGGTGCGAAGGCCGCTTTCGATCTTGTTGTTTCATCATTGATAGTTTTTCGAACTGAAACGATGGTTGTGGTATAGGTTTATTAGGTTGTCCGAAAGGTTTTCAGCATTTCGTTTACTATTTTCCATTCGTCTGTTATTAATTAAAAAATCAACTTGCATTGCGCTTTAATGCTACTTTCAGTACAGAGTTTTTCGCTCTATCTGAATAAATAATTTTTATTTCAACTTTGTTTTACATTTCTGTTCTTGAAAAGCCTATTGAAGTATGTCGAAGAACCAGTTCCGAAGGAAATTTTGGATCTATCTAGTCCGGGGTAGGCTATATAACTAAAAAGTAGACAGCAAAATGTATTGAAACTTACTGAGCGGCTCCTAGAGAACGAGTTGGAACCTAAAAAAGACCAAAAACGAGCGAACGAACGAAAAAATAAAAAATCGCCACGGTTTACAACCGTCTCGGCGGACAAAAGGCGACGGAATGGAAGCATGCCGCGTGCTGGACGCCGCCTGACATGTTATAACCAGGATCGAATATAGTAAGGAGGGCACACAACTTTGCCTGCTTACAACCGCAACATTTTTTTTGTTTTTTTTATTTGTGACCTTTGTTTAGGCCCCATGTTGTTCTGTAGGAGTCGCTCGGTAATTCTCAAGTGGATTTGTTACATATGATACCTTTTAGTTATGTGGTTTCCCCGGACTAGGATAGATCCGAAATTTTATTTCAACATCAAATTGGGACAATCCTCTGCCGAGACAGCTCGCCAAATCAATAAAGTGTGAGGCCTAACAGTGTTGGAGAAACCACTGTGCGCCAGTGGTTCAATAAATTTCGGACCGGAAATTTCAGCCTTGAAGATGACCCCCGTAGTGGTCGAGTCACACTTATGGCCGTATCTTTTGATCAAATCCCAAAAAAAGACGCGTTTTCCCGGCTTTTGCGTCTTGTTGATATAACTCGCCTAAAATTCATTAATTTCAAAAACAATAAAAATATTTGGGCTCAGGAGTGTATCGTATGGTATAAATTGTTTATATGAAGCTATGGAAATGGCCGAAATTGAAATTCTGCGCTCCATTGGGAAGGGCAGTCGATCCGATAACTGCTGAACTCAAAAATGTGCTTGCTTTCGCAATTGGTTAACTTTAAAGGAAGTTATTTCGAAAGGCCGAAAAAACCGGGAAAATGCGGTTTTTTTCGGTATTTTTGAAAAGGCTTCGGCCACAACTGTAGAGCGATCCTGGACGACGAGTTGAAGTTGAATTGATGGAAGCTGAACCATCCCTAACAGTTGGCGGGATCGCGGGAGAACTAGACGTCAGTAAAACTGCTGTTACGGATGCTTTGGAACGCCTCGGGAAGGTGAAAAGCTCGAAAAGTGGGTGCCCTACGAGTTGAGTGAGCGGCAAAAATTGTCACGCTCCGAGATTTGTTCTTCTCTATTTCTACGCAACAAAACTGACCCATTCTTGGATCGGGTCATCACTTGTAATGAAAAGGGATTCTGTATGACAACAAGAAGCATTCCGGACAATGGTTGGACGCGGACGAACCCTCTTGGCATTTTCAAATGGCGGACCTCCACCAAAAAAGGTAATGGTCATTGTGTGGTGGCCGGCGCCTGGTGTGATCCATTACAACTTTTTGGCACCAAGCCGAACGATCACAGCAGAGTCCACCGTAAGGAAATCCACGAAATGCACCGCAAATTGCGTCAATTTCAGCCAGCATTGGTCAACAGAAGAGGTCCGGACGATAACGCCCGCCTACGCGTCTCACAAATCACTATTCAAAAAATGAACGAATTGAGGGTTGAAGTTCTGCCTCACCCACCATATTCTCCAGACCTCTCGCCAACCGACTACCACCTTTTCAAACACTTTCAGTACTTTCTCGCTGGTAAAACCTTCACCAGTCGGGACCAAGCCAAAACAGACTTCGTGGATTTCGTCGAATCTCGACCACCTAATTTTTCGCTGATGAAATAAATCCACTGGTTGCCGCTTGGCAAAACAGCGGATTCGAACGGTGTTCATTTCTACTAAATCCGATAAAATTTGAGAGAGGTGTGGTAGTTCAAAGTGAAGCAAAACGCTGAGCCCTTCCGGACAACCAAGTACATTGGTAGAAACCACATTTGCGCTATCGTCCGAAATTACTATCTCTTCTCAACAGCCATTCTTGGATGATTTCGGCTCGCTTGCGGAGATGCTGTCAAAACGGGAATTCGCGTCCTTTTGATTCAAGAGTTCAAATTCGGCCGCAGCTCTGCGGAAACAACTCGAAACGTCATCAACGCATGAGGTCAACCAAATCTGAAAATGCACCGTGCAAAGATGGTTCGTAATATGAAGTGTGGGAAAATTAAAACCTCAAAGAAATTGTACCAAAGGAATTATTCTACCTCTTTTGGAGAGTTCCTAGTTTGTTATGAAGAACTCGTTTTGATTTGGAACGTGTTCGGTTACATTTCAAAACTCTTAGAAGGGAAGGTCTGAAGCGTATTTCTGAACGGGGGGAACGAGTCATATCGGGAGAATCCTCACCCCTCAATTAGTATGAAAATGTGTTTATTTCTTGCCAAGTCGTTAAACCCAAGGAGTATGTAGGGCGTCCTTGAAGTCACCATGGAATACGGCACATCACGAGTTTGGGGGTGTTGTACGCCCGCGATGCCTCTGCAGCCAATGGCTCGGAGCGCAGGTGGGTAGAGGGTTGACTCGTGCGAGGGAGGTAAGGGGTTCGGTTTTTGTGCGCTGCTGCATTTTTGCATTTTGACTGACTGTATCGCAGAAAATGCGAGTTACTTTTTCACATGTGGTCGATTAATAGGGTAAAGGCGCTGTTGTCAAGAGGCGCGGGCACGGCGCCTGGTTTATCAAATAAACATATCTCCGTTGCCGAGCCGTGCCTGCGTCTCGTATAAAAATCGCGTCACGCATTGTGTAGGCTTTTTCTCGCATTTTTTCTCATTACTTCGACGCATACTTTATGTTCCTCGATTCACCATTTAGTTTCGGCGTATTTTTTTAATAAAAACTTGGTTTAATTACCCAAGTTTGAGGTGACGCCTGACGCTTTCGTTGTCGTGACGCTGTTGTGGTTATTTGGAATAAACTTGATGCAACTCATTTCTTGGAGCTAACCGCGTGGCTATCGAGGATTTACCGAAAATTTATTTAGACTGGTTGAGATTTAGGGGATTCTGACGGCTGTACCATTTTCAGACGTTTTCTGCGCATTTTCTAGCTGTACGCTGTGAAGAGTACCTTTCTTGCAACTTGTTTATCACTGACCGGATTTTTAACCACAACGAATTCGCCAGCTTCAAGTTGACGTGCTTCGAAGTCCTTGAGTATGTTGGCCGTCCGTTCGGCCAACTTGATTTCTTTTCTCGAAGTTTCCTTGCGTAAAGGTGGGTCACATTTCAGCGTGAGCAGGTGGATCACTACTCGAACACCGGCGGACATTGTTGGTGTTAGGTTTTAGAAAGTCTTCAGCAGACCTCTTACTTCCAGGTGACAGGCAAAGATGAGGGAAAGAGCGTATCGATGGCTGTTTAGTTCAGTTTGCGGGATCCGCACCTTGTTTTACATTTAGATCACCTGTGAAGTCACTTCATGCACTTTGCACCCGTGTATCACTGATGTTGAACATTTCTACATCACCATGTTGAATACCACAGCATTGAGCTGGATAACTAGGCATAAAAACGTCTGAAAATGATATGGACGTCAGAATCCCCAAATCTCAACCAGTCAGTTGAAATGCAGAAATTCAGCAGCGCACAAGAACCAAACCCCCGATCTTCCTCCTATGAAGCAACCTCGCTGCCCACTGCGCCACGATCCGCTCGTCAGTAGGGTCGTCGCGTGCGTACAACAGCCCCAAACTCGTGATGCGCCGCACTTCATTGTGACTTCGGCGACTCCCTACACCTTGGGTTTTTTTTCCACCTTGGTGTGGACTCTCACTATGTATATGGCTCGCTCCCTCCGTTCAGACATACGCTTCAGACCCTTCCCTTGTTAGGCATAGGCTTGAGGAAGTGTCCAATTTGACGTGAAAAATGCCCAATTCCGCGCGGAAATGCTATACATGCACATACAATAGCAGGGTTATCATTAGTATCATAGTCAGCAGACTAACTTGCATATTTGAAGGTATCTGTAGATGAAGCTGTCCGCCACCAATACCATCGAGCTGGCGAATGATACACAGTAGAACGCCAATAGGCCCAGTCCATCCGCTCTCTCGCGAAGTGGCCCACAGGCAAGCAGTACGAACGCGAAGTCCCTTGATACCGTTATCTGCAGAAGGAATCCAGAAAATTGTAGGTAACTTGCACAACAAAGACAGTGCACCACCGCTTTTTAGCATTGAATGTGAAGGGAGTAGGCTGCACTCTGTCCTTGAAAAAGGGATAAAGGACGGCGTTACTCAATCCCTTTTGGGATGCGCCACGCATTCTACTTCTACGGGATCTCGTGGAGGCCAGTTGAATGCGTATTTGGCCATACAATGACTTGCGGTGGTGAGCCGATGAACAAGTCAGCGCTTTATCCTTCCCCGACAACTCTGGTACCAATTCACCGATCCCAGAGGGATGGAAGGCTTGGTTGGTCTAGGCGGGAAATCCGAACCAGGAACCTGGTATCAGGTGCACGCGACAGTTGCGCCTCTTCCGACTGCGCTACACGCGCCCTGCCCTTACGGTAGCATAATTACTGTAAATGCAAAGTAGGTAGGAGTTCAACCTACAGGTACGATGAGAATGAAGCAAGTCGAAAAGAGCAGATCCTGCAGCGCCGTTGCAAGAAAGAAGTGCTTGTAGGCGTCGAGATTTCTCACAGGGCAGCGAAGATACAGGTAGAGCAGATAGAAGTTGGCCAGCAGTGATAGCGAAGAAATCGCTTGGCAGATCACGACGGTATTTTCGTGCATTCTTGTTTCAGTCCTTTCACCAGTGGCGTCTTAATCCTGAATTGTGCACTGGCTCTTACATGAATCGCTCTTGAGATGCGAGACGACAAAAAACGAGCCATTCAGGAATAGTTACGTCGGCAATAGAATGCTTCAGGTTCACCACTCACAAGAGAAGCCCAGGGGCCAGATTCATCAACGATACCGCTGGTATCATCTCACCGCAGATTCACCATACCGGCCTACGCAGCATGTGATACAGAGATACAGACACAAGAACCGATATATCGTTACCGGCCGGTAAGCGGTTGATGAATCTGGCCCCAGGATCCTCCACGTACAAGGCTCAACCTTAACATCTAGCTTAACGACTCGAACTTGGAGGAATTTTTTCACGAATTTAGCGAAAACTTTACGGATGCTTTTGGAATTTGCAGCCAATAGGAGATCCATCTACAAATTTGCTGTTTTCATTCTAAAGTTATTTTAGGTGGAATTTCTGATAAAAAATCGCCATAAAATATGGAAGAGGGCGAACCTCCACTTCAAGAGTGGCCTTGCACGTGGCGCTGTGTTCTTCCAATCATGCTCCATTTCTCTCCTGAAATTGCTCGTGAACCCTCAGAAGCCCTGAAACAGCCATAGGGGATCTCCGGCAAATTTAGGAGAATAGCAGAGTCGAAATTGAAATATGCAGTTTTTACGACAATCATTCTTAAAATCAAATTGAACTCCTTCCAGAACGAAACAGCGTATTCCAGATTTAACTACATAAACATCCTGTATTAAGGCGTAAAAGCCGTAAAATTTGAATTAAACCAAAGTAACCTAAATTTCTGATTAAAAAAAGTCTTTTAATTTTACCTCGTTTGTCTCAAAATGCTGCGACATTGAAGTTTTATGAAAGCTTTATTCTTAAGGGAAAATGACTGTTTACGCTTACTCCAAAGTGCTAGAAAGCAGCGGGCAAAAAGGGTTCGCTCCATGCACTCGTCTGCCTTTCTTCTAATTGACAGTGTGAATGTTGATTACTTGAAGACGCAAAGTGAAGATATACCAGTCTTCTAAAGTTTTCTTTTCTGTTTTACCGATGATTAGTGCGTATTCCCGTCGCGAAACAGAATTTTTGATAAATACTAAATCAATAAAAATCCAATAAAAATCAAAATTATTAGGGTGTCCCACACGAAATGACCGAAAAGTAAAATTTATACAAAGCAATCAAAACCCAACCTTATTTGGTAGTATATTCTCCACAATTATCAACAACCTTTGCCCAACGTACACGCAAAGAGTGGATCCTGTCTTTATAGAAATGAGCTGGCCGCGAATCGAGGAAGTTGGTCACCCAAACCCGGATTTCGTCGTAGTCAGGGAACCTTTTTCCAGCTGATGCGTGCCGCATGGAGATGGGGCAATGTCGGGGCTGTACGACGAATGTGGCAAAAGGGTCCAACCAAGTTTCTTGATTTTCTACCGAACGACTTTTGCGACGTGAGCCCTCGCATTGTCATGCAGCAAGTTAGAGGGCGTATCAACTCAACTCAATTTGGATTCGAATTTGGAGCAAGATTTGGAGCAGACAAGCTCTACTGTAAGCTCCCGACTCGATCTTATAGGATCAGCTTCAACGACAGTCCGTGGAATGTCGCTATTCAGGATAGGCGCATGTCTTCCGTGCCCTTCGTCTTCAAGACTTTCGTCGCCGGCGGCAAAACGTTGAATACACCGTTCGCGTTCTCTTCTGAAAATGACGTCATCGCCAGATACAGGTGCCAACGAACGGACTTCTTCAATTTGAAGTCGTAGAGCAGGCACGCATGCACAATCATTTTCTGGTTCATTGTAGTCTGAAGGCCATAGTTTTAAAACCGATAAAGGAATAAAGCAGGAAAATAGCAAATGTAGAAGATGAAACGCCGTAAAACACTAACCCTAAGTGAGTTCACAACCGATGGGAATAACTGTAAGAAGAAGGTCAGAATGTACACGACATTCCGTGTAGGACAACCTAATACAATCATTTAAAAGAATAGTGCTCGATGTGAATAGATCTTCATTAGAAACCCATCGAATGCATTATAATCGTAAATAGACGACCACTGAAGAAAAAGAAAGAAAGAAAAGAAGAAGAAAAAAGGAAGAAAAAATTTGAACTGATCAGAAATGGTGGCCTTATACAGTACTCGGGGAAATCACTATCGTAACCACAGAATTAACCCATTCCTTAATTGTGAATCTTCTTCTTTGATTTGACAACGAAGCGGCTTCGTGAAGAGAGTCGCGTTGTTGTGTCCGATGTTGAGCGAGTCCGTCCTGTAAGGCTGTCTGTGAAGGCGAATTTTGTAGTGTAGATTTGTTGCCGGAACTGAATAACGGCAACTCGAAGGCGTCGAGCATGTGAATGATGGTCTTCGAGTCGGATCTGGATTGTAACTGGTTGATTTGGCGATTCCATAGATAGCATAGGAATCTTGGCAGCGAATCACATAAGTGCAGCTTCCAGTCCTTCGTACGACTATGTCGATAGTCGAGTACGCGGTTGTCCTTGACCAAGGCTGCGTCGTCAACGTCGAAAAACCGACGGCAACAACGTGATGCTGGATTTCCACCTTCAAATCGAGATTCCGTGTGGCTTCCTTCCGACGGCATCAGCACGTCAAGTTTAGCGCGCACGCGCATTAGAAAGTTCTCGGCAGGTGTAATTAGGTTACGTCCAGATGAGCAAGCCGTCAAATGTTAATCCGTGAGGAATGGTTGAACGGCGTCCACCGCTGCTTCCTTCCCTTCAGTTTTGTCGTCCTCTATTGAGGATATCTACGACTTTTCAGCTCTACCATGTAGAGTCGCATTCTATCGATAGTTCCGTTGACTCTTACGGCCACCACAGGTAGGATTAACCGCTTCACCATGGTTGATTGGGGTGATGGTGATGTTGTTCGTCCTTCTAGGCTTTTTGGCAGATTTGGGTTCTTTCTCTTTGTTGGAAACCTCTTTTGAAATTTACAACTTCTTGTGGCGAACAGTGTTACGGTCGCGGCCCAACTTGATAACGAAGTCGCCCTCCTTTGCCCAGTTCCATCCCTCTTGAGTGCAGGAGGGACGGCGATGATGCTCCGAGAAGTCTTTGTCGTCTTTCCGAGTGTTCACAAATCGGATCTCGATGCTAAGTTTCTTGATATTTCGTGGTGCTATTTTACAGCATCTAGTATAACGCATGGTCTATCCTCTCACCATTTTTATTGCAACTATTCGTAACAAAGTGGATCTCTATGCCAGTATGTTTTGTCAGTTCGTAGACGATTCCTTTCTGATGAAATTTTATGTTGCGATTTGACACAGAGAGCTTTGGTTAATCGTGGCTCTTTTCTGCCGAATCATAGGGGAGTGGAATCCTACATCCGCTCCTCTACCACCTGCGCAACTCCATAGCTCCGTTCATAGATTAGTTAAACAGAAGCGGTAAAAATGATTCGAATCACCGTTCGGAGCCTCATCCCGCGATATACACCTCACCTCAACGTGCCATAGTCTCCTACTATCCTTTCCTTGCAAAAATGAAACCATGCGAGTGTGTCAGGCCTTCATTTGTTTTCCAGTCACTCTAGTCCCCAAGACTCACCGGAATCCAGCTGCAGGGAACTCTTCCTTCTCAACGGTCCCTCTCCTTTCAGCTGCCGCACTTGCGTTTGCCAGTCTAGAGGGCTTCCGAAGCAGTTCAGGCCTGACACGTTACACACGCAAATGAAAGAGGTTGGTGACCGCCCTGTTCAAACGCATGATCGAAAGATGAGGTCACTGCCTCAGAAGAGCAGACGCCGCGAAGATGGTGAACAAACGCCGAAGAACAAGAGGATACACAGGATGTGATGTCTTGTTACCTTCCAAACTTTGTAGGTTCATTAAGACCTGGCGATTTGCGCTTGTCCACGCTGTGGCGGATGTACGGAGGTGGCCGATACCTCAGAAGTGGGTCTACAGATGCGTAACAACACAAAAACCTGTCGACGATAATTTTCAAGGAAGACTATTATAATGATAGGACTGAATAGAGGGAATGATGCCATCAAGATGGAGCAGATCGAAGAGGCGAAAGGAGTCGACGTCACTCCACCGAAGAAGATGCTATATATTACGAGACATGGTGCGTGAAGAAAACCGAACGGACACGCTGTCTGAAATTATTATTTTTGTAAAACGAGTGTTAGCATTTTTGTACTGAAGTTCAGAATTGCTGCAGGACTCGTTTTACGGTGGGCGCATGCGACGAGCACATACCTGTAGCAGCAGTAGCACGAACATCTGCTGATGAAGTTTCTTCAGTTTGCTGCTGTAGAGAGAATTCTTCAAAGTTGTATGAATTCTGTAAGCAGCCCAACTGATAACTGCGCCTGCTGTCAACATCAAAAGGGGAAAGAAAAGAAACAACGTAAAAGTCAGCGCATCAAATCCCTGAAAAATAAGACTGATTTTCAAGGAATAAACATTCAGAAAATCCAAGTCATACCTTCAGTGACACCCCTATTAGGACCAATTCTTGTGCGTGGAATCCACTATTGAGCAGAACAATGTTATCCAACTCCATATCTAGTGATGGGGTTGGCCAAAAAACAATCCAGACGACGGGCAACCAAAACGCAATCATAAACGCGTTGCAAATCAGGCCCAAAATCACATTGCGTCTGCACAGGAGAACATCGAATAGTTGACTTCTGGAACAGAATTCGAATAGCCAAGTCACTTTGGCGATTAGTCATGTGGACATTCATGTCCAATTTGGCGTATTAAGCTTAAGCAAGTAAACGTGTAGATTAGCTCACCAAAAATCAACTTTCATTGCGCTTTAATGCTACTTTCTGTGCAGAATTTTTTGCTCTATCTGACTAAATAATTTTTTTCAACGTTGTTTTAGATTTCTGTTTCTGAAGGGCCTAATGAAGTATGTCGAAGGAGTAGTTCCGAAGGATATTTTACTTTAACATCGAATCGGGACAATTCGCAGCCGAGACGGCTCGACAAATCAAACAAGTGGGGATGGGGGGGGGCAAGCTAAACGTGTTGGAGAAAGCGCTGTTCGCCAGAGGTTCAGTAAATTTCGGACCGGAAATTTTAGCCTCGAGTGTGACCCCGTAGCGGTCGACCTAGAGCAATCCTGGACGACAAGTTGAAGCAATGTGTGGAAGCGGAACCATCCCAAACAGCTCGCGGGGTCGTGGAACAGCTAGACGTCAGTAAAACTGCCGTTGCATATGCTTCGAAACCGCTTGGAAGGTGAAAAAGCTCGAAAAGTGGGGGCCGCACGAGTTGAGTGAGCGGCAAAAATTGTCACGCTCCTAGATTTGTTCTTCTCTAATTTCACGCAACGAAACTGACCCGTTTTGGATCGAACCATCACTTGTGATGGAAAGTGGATTCTGTACGATAGCAGGAAACGTTGCGGACAGTGGCTGTACGCCGACGAACCCCGTAGGTATTCTCCAAAGGCGAACCTCCACCCAAAAAGGTAATGGTCACTGCGTGGTGGTCGGCGGCTGGTGTGATCCATAACAACTTTTTGGCACCGGCCCAAAATGGCGTGGCCAATGTGGCCAATTAGTAACAAAATTGTAACAAACATTCAGCCCATGCACAAATAATCGAGTCCAAAATATAAGGTTTGAGGGGGGGCGTGGCGCAATAAATCTTGACTATTTGCAAGCCGCAGCAATATTGCTACACTGAGCGGTAGTACTTCTTCAAGTTTTAATCCTTAAAAAAGCAAAAATTAATCGAAACAGCCACTTTGTGAAGAAATTGCAGCAAGTATTCAAGCGAAACACAATCAGTCGAGTGTAAAATGCAAAATTGTAGGCGTGTGCATGGAGCATTCCATACCGCTTACAAGTCAGAAAATTTCTATTTTTAAGCTTTCATATGAGTTCCTAACTTCTTCAGTACCTTTACTGTGAGAAAAGTTATCAGCTTTCAAACACCCTATATAATAACAGGGTTGTTGTTAGTATCATAGTCAGCAGACTAACTTGCAGATTTGAATGTATCTGTAGATGAAGCTGTCCGTCACCAATACCATCGAGCTGGTGAATGATACACAGTAGAACGCCAATAGGCCCAGTCCTTCCGCTCTCTCGCGAAGTGGTCCATAGGCAAGGAATACGAACGCGAAGTCCCTCGATACCGTTATCTGCAATCAATGTCACGCGTTTCTTACATTCTCAATACCACCAAAGTTGCAGGAATCCAGAAAATTGTAGGTCACTTGCACAACAAAGACAGTGCACCACCGCTTTTTAGCATTGAATGTGAAGGGAGTAGGCTGTACATATCCTAGTCGGGAGGAGCAACTGTGAAGTGTCAGTTGCGGACGTCATCCCATGTCACGCAACCATATCCCCTGATTTTAAAGGGAAGCCCTCGTATCATGGGACAACAGCTGCAGGATTGGAGACTCAAATCATTATATGCCCCCACTCCGATTAGGATAGATTCTGAACATTCGCTCCTCTAGTCAGTCGTTTTATTCATCCATCAATGTATGCCTCGTTTGTTGCACATGGAAAGTCAACTATACTTGTTTGGAATTAGGCCCGCTCCCACAGCACGAATATGGTGCCACGTCATCGGTCATGGGTAGAAACACAAATACAAATATAGTATTAATTCAGCCAAAATGACACGATATTACTTTGACAAAACGTAAGCATAGTTTGGCATTAAAAACTTGTTTGTAGAAAAATCATAATTTATTACATACTTAACTTTTCCTAGTTTTTATATGACTGGGACTAATTCGTTTAAATGGGTAGAAGACTTAATTTTTCCGAACGAAAACCTAGCCTCGAATCGATTCTGTCAATAACAAGCGACTCCGTCTTCCTTGCTGCACTCACGCTGCCATTATGGGGCATAGTATTGTGCACAAAAGAGTCCACACGCTCGTTTCCATGTCGGCGCAAAATTACTTTCCGTTGAAGGGCATCTCTGCGTATTTCCAGAATTGAGCGGCCGATCAATATGACTCAAATGTAGAGCCTGTTGTATGGGTATCTCAGGAACAGTATTGAACGGCCAGTCGATAACACTTGGATACCATTGGATTTTGTGAACATTTCACCAAATCATGGCAACGTAATCACGACAGCTAAACAGCGTCGATTGGCAAGTCTGTCAATGGGCCACTACTGACTTCTGAAGCTCAGCTACTATGGATGGCAGTGACTAAACTTCTGTGTTAATGAATCGGTCTCATGCGCCATGCAACCTGCGTTCAGAGGAACTGTCGGTTTCGCCTACCACTGCTCTAACTGTAGAAGACCGTTCCGATGACCAGCGCGGCAACCGTGCTGGAATTCAGAGTCAATACGCCGCGCCGCAGCGGAGTTACTGGGTTGTTCAATAATTAATATGGTGTTTCTTTATATTTAAAAGTGAATTCATCATATTCACTCAAACATTGATCAATATTATGTTGACCATTTTGTTGGATGACCTTTGCCATCTTTTGGTAAGTTGAAAGCTCCACGTTCGAAGAAGCCTCGGTTTTTAGAAGCGAAGAACTGGTGCAAATTAATTTTAAAAGCTTGATCGGAATCAAAAAGTTTTACCAATCAAATGGTTTTGAAGGGAGCGAAACAAATGGTACTCTGACGCTACGTCAGGGCTATGAGCTGAATGTGGCATCAATTCACAACTGAGCTCTGTTAATTTCTTACGGGTTCTTGATGAGGTGTGGGGTCTGGCGTTGTCGTGATGGAGCAAAACGCTCTTTGCGGTCGGCCTGTTCAGCGCGTTTCTTCTGGATTTCTTCTTTCAGTTTTGGTAGATGACGACAGTGTACATCCGATTCATCTTTTTTTTGGGAAGTATTAGGTTGTAACGAATTAAATGGCACTGGCTCGCGCCATTATTTTGGCGCGTCTTTACGCGTTTGTCATGAACAAACCGTAACATGTGGCATATCATTTAGAAGCGCAAACTTTGCTCTACCGGCGAGTACCAAATTTTCTATGTAAAAGTGGGAAAACTTTAGAGTTTTATTGACTTTTTTGCAGATGGACAAAAGGGTAATCCGAGGCATTCACTTGTATGAATTCAAGCTGGGCACTACAGCTAAGGAGGCGGACGAGAAGATCAACGCCGCGTTCGGTCAAGGATGTTCCACAATTCGGAAGGCGTATCGTTGGTATCAGAAGTTCCGGAATGGAGATGACAGCTCGGAAGAACATGAAGGTCGTGGGGGGGGGGGGGCATAGTGATGTTGATGAGGACAAGCTGAAAGATGTGATAGAGGAGGATCCACACGAAGGTACCGGGGAGATAGCTAAGGTTCTTGGCGTCAGTCACAACACAGCTGCCCGGCATCTGAAGGAAATTGGAAAGACCAAAAAGCTGGAAAGATGGCTGCCTCACGAGCTGTCTGAGGAGCAAAGAAACCGACGAAATGAGATCTCGTCCGCACTGCTTCTACGGAACGAAACCGACCCATTCCTTGATCGCATCGTAACCTGTGACGAGAAATGGATAATGTACGACAACAGGCGACGATCGGCACAGTGGGTGGACAGCGATGAGAGCCCCAAGGTTTTTGCGAAGCCGGAATTGCACCAAAAGAAAGTAATGGTGACAGTATGGTGGTGTTCGCTGGGAATTATTCACCACAGCTTCCTCCCTCCCGGTGAATCCATCACGGCAGAGAAGTACTGATTGAAATTGAAGAAATGATGAAAAAGTTGAAGGATATCCGGCCGGCCTTGGTAAACCGAAGGCGAGTTCTCCTTCTGCACGACAATGCTCGCCCCCACGTAGCACGAATGACGTTGCAGAAATTGAATGAGCTGAGCATTGAAACTCTACCACATCCTCCGTTTTCTCCCGACCTCTCCCCAACAGACCACCATTTCTTCAAGCATCTCGGCGACTTCTTGTTAGGGAAAATATTCAAATACCAACAGGACGCCGAAAGTGCCTTCGAAGATTTCGTCAATTCCAGAACTTCTGATTTTTATGCTACTGGGATAAAACAGCTTGTGTCACGTTGGCAAAGATGTGTAGAATCAGAAGGTTTTTATTTCGATTAATGAACTTGCCTACAAGCCGAGATATTAACTGTTTAAATTTACAGTGGTTCAGTGTCATTTATTTCGTTACAACCTAATAGCTTGAAGTAGACTATACCTTCGCACAAGTTAATGGATTTGGTGAAGTGGATTTCGACTACATTGAGATAAAGATTCGACTACATAGAGCTCCACTACTATGTTAACGAGGATATAAACATGAAGCTCAGGGAAACAACTGTCCTAAGGAGTGGATTTCCCTTAGTTCGGAAGGAACCCGAAAATCCACTTTGTTTACGAAATTAAACTGTTCTGAGTGCAAGTGAACGGTTGAATTTGATATGTGAAGATTCTCAGCCACCTCTACGCCGATCAGTCTCAACTGACTCCTTTATTTTATCGTCATCAGTAGTGACTGTATGTGGTACTCTCTTGCACCCTAAAATTTTCAGAGCAAAAGAGAGCCAACCAGCGCTGACACTGGCGTTCAGTAAGGCAACCCTCTCGGTCATCTTCGCCTAATTTTTTTCAAAGCATTCACTGCATTTGGGCCCTTCCAGAAGTAACGCATTAAAATATGTCGATAGCGCTCTCTTTGTTTGTCCATTTTCAACTTAATTTTTTAGCGAAATGTTTTACTAATGGCGTTCAGTTTTTAGTGAAAGATAGTATAAAGTTTAACCCTTAAATAGTATATAATAATGTAAGCCACACAATCACTAGCACATGATAATATGCGGTTCACGCCATCTATGAGAGAAAACAACATTAGTCATCGAACAACTCAATAGTTCCCCTTTCGCAGCTCTTTTGTTCACCTGCACTGGACTCTTAGCAGTTTCGATGTCGAACTCGTCACAGCCTGACTGCATTGTCCTCCATTAGCTGTCCAGAAAACCAAGGTACAATCTCCTTAGTCCTTTTTGTGATGCTGAGGACTTTGTTCTCTGGTGCAGGTTTTTTGTGGTGGCTGAAAAGTTTGGGCCATTTTTTCAAAGTATTAGGTTGATGAAAAAATCACAGTGCATTTTTTTCAAAATTTTATGGTTTTTTTTGTGAGCGACGAAATAACTTCCATTTACATCTTCAACCTTCTGCCGTGGGGGATGGGGAAATCATGAAGTCCTTTCTTCCAGAATGAAGTCGGCTGTGACTCGAAGAAGTGCTCCATCTTTCGGTCGTTGAAGCAACTATCCCTCAGGTTTTGCTTGAGAGCTCGGAAGAGGTGGTAGTTCAATGGCGAAAGATCTGGCGAATACGGTGGATGGAGCAGCACCTCCCAGCTAAGCTCCTGAGAGTTCAGGCGAGACGACCCTGTAACCTGGGGGCGAGCGTTGTCGTGAAGAAGGTAAACATTCTTCTGCCCTCGCCGTTTCCGAGCCATGGTCTCGCTCAGTTTCTGCAGCTGCATGGAGTAGATGTTCGCTGTTATCGCGGTGCCTCTGACTTGCCTCGGAGGTGGTTCTCGTTGAAGGAGCCACTGGGCCTTCCCAGTGTGGTTAACAGCGAACACGCAGGATTCATCTCCCATGACGACATTCTCAAAAAAGTCCTTATTACGAAAGCGAACAAGGAGAGACTGAGCAATAGTCAGTCGCGAAGCCTTGTCCGAGTCACGAAGATCGTGGAAAAAATACATATTGTTCTGAAAAGTGTATTATTAAAAGATTGTTATTTTGAAATAAACGAAACAGACCTACAAAGTAAAATAACAGCAACTTCATTAGATCGATAAGAACAGAATACAACAGAAAATTAACAATAAGTGCGCAAGATTGCCTTCCTAGCTTAATTACATTTTCGCAGTCGCTTTGGGAACTCACTGACGATGGTCGCACCTTGATCCGCTGTAATCTCGTCCCAGTTCGTGTCAACGCCGCTTTCAGCTGCTCCACGGTGGTGTATCCTGTAGTAGAGATCTTCTCCTCAATGAGTGACCACACCGGATTATTCATCGGGTTGAGATCAGGCGGCTGGATGGCCAAAGGTCCTTGCTTCAAAAGCCTGAGAAGAGCTCCTCGCAAACGGCAGTCGTGGATTTGACGGCATGCGCAGGTATCCAGTCCTGCTGAAGAGAAAATCCAGTTTCGCAAAAAAGGCACGTCACCCACGGCTCCAGTACGTCACGGGGGACACACATATTGCTGGTAGATGGCGGCGTTGATTTTGACGCTCTGCTCCATTAAGACCAGTGGCGTCTTTCCCGTAGCGCATATCCGAGCCCACGTCGTCACCGAGGCTAGAGGACTGCACACGATGGCCCTTGCAACCGTCGCCTTCTGCTCACCGTTCTCGAGCAGTTACCGGCGATTCTGAAGGTTGTGAACCGGTTGGACCGTGAAGATCTTCTCGACGGATCGGTGTGCGACCGCCGTCAGCGACTTCCCAAAGCGACTGCGAAAATGTACTGAAGCCAAAGGTGGCAATTTTGAGCACTTGTCGTGAATTTTTCGGTTGTGTTCTCATGTTATTGATCGAATGAATTTGCTGATATTTTTGTTTGGAAATCTGTTTTGTTTATATACTTCTTCATAAAGTTAATATACTTGCTCGAACCTCTCAGCCACCTTTTATATGATGTCTAAGGATGTGGTGTGCAAGTCCACTTTTCACTCTTTATTTCTAGCCATTTTTTGTCAGATTACTATGGTGACGATGGGTTTCTATATAATAAATAATAACAATAATAAATACAATAGGAATAGAAACAACTAATTACAGAATAAACAAATAATAATGATTATTGAGGCAAATCGGTCGTCGTTTGGCCACGCCGTGAGGGAAAGACGGAAATGGACGGTACTTCAGAAGCGGGTCTGTAGATATGTAACAGCACGAGGGCATGTCGACGATAGTCCTTGAGGAATCCGATTATAATGATAGGACTAAACAAGGGAAATGATGCCATCAATATGGAACAGACGGAGGTGAGGAACGGAGTCGACGTCACTCCACCGAAGAAGAGGATATAGACCAAGAAGCATGGCGCGTGGAGAAAGCAGAACGGACACGCTGACTGAAATTCGGTTTCTTTTAATAAAACGAATGCTAGGAGTCTTTTTCTAGTGCAAAATAGGGTTGTATAAGCTTACAGGACATGTTGTACGGGGAACAAGCGAAGATGTCTACATACCTGCAGCAGCAAAAGCACGAACATCTGCCGATGAAGCTCCTTCAGTTTGCCGCTGTAGATGGCCTTCTTCAAGGTCGTATGAATTTTATATGCCGCCCAGCTGATAACTGTACCTAGTGCCGACATTAAGAGAAGTATCGAAATAAATAACGTGAATGTCAGCGCAGTAAATGTCTGAAAAACAAGAATATTTCTCATAAACTGTGCTAGAAATTCCAAACCATACCTTTAGTGAAACTCCTAGTAAGGCTAATTCTGGCGCATGGAGGCCAGTGTTGGCCAGAATAAGGTCTTCCAACTCTTCATCTAATGATGGAGTTGGCCAGTATACTACCCAGATGCTGAACAACCAAAACGTGACTATGAGCGCACTGCAAATCAGGGTCAGGTTCACATTGCGTCTGCACAGAAGAGCGTTGAATAATTGGCCTCTGGAATAGGAACAGGATCGGAGACAAGTCGCTCTGATGATAAATTTTTTTAAGAGTTGGTTAATTTCCCAATTTATTTTATTTATTTATCTATTCCTTTAGGTTAGGTTATTGAGCTGATTCGCCGGTCTCTCACATATTCTTTCCGTCCGTCGATCCGCGCAAATTTGATGGCCATTGGAGAAATTTTCCGTCTCGGTCGCTCTATCGACATCGATTTTTGGTATCGATCAATCTCAAACTGAGAATCGCTCAAATACACCGACTTCACAAAAGTAAACAGTGTCGATAAATCTACCTATCAATATTGATTTCTGGGGCAAATCTCCAATCATTAATCAGATCGACGGCTAGTTGTGTTGACTGCTGGTAGGTTGATACCAGTTGCCAGAAGGGCTACAGACCGAACTGTCTCACTATTCTGAAGCAGCACTTTCGAGGTAGAGAGTTCGATGATCGACGTCAGCTCGAAATGGAATTTTCTGAAATCTTAACTCTTTTCCTCACAGCCCTCGGAATTCTGGCGCAAAGAAATTGAAAGGCTACCTGAAAGATGGGGCGGGATCCTAGGCCTGGATGGGGAAGATATCGGGACTGAGTTTTTGTATATTGTATTATATTGTATTGTATTGTAATATTGTTGTGCTACATAGTGTTGCAAGACTTCAATCAACCCAATAGCAGCGATTGCGTAGCGCACATTGCTTTGTGCGATTTTAAAGGTATCAAAAACTGGACGTCACTAGTAAAAACAATTTGGTAAAAATTAACCGGAGTGTGGACAATCAAAGAGGCAGTATAGGCATATTTTATTGCCTTATTCCGAAAGGGCAAAAATGCGTTGCAGGCTCGGAAGAAGGTATGCGAAGTTCATGGTAAGGACTGCCTTACCGAACGCTAGTGTCAGCGTTGGTTTGCCAGCTTTCGCTGTGGACATTTTAATGTGCAAGATGAACCACATTGATCAGTTGCTTGGCTCCGTTCGCGCACGATTTTTCCAGCGGCCATTAATTCTGCGCGGACAAATGCGCCAGCGGATTGTATCATTAACAATTCTTAGCAGCCTTTAGTGGTGAAAGTAGGCACTAACTTGCAGACTTGAAGGTATCTGTAGATGAAGCTGTCCGTCACCAATACCATCGAGCTGACGAAGGCTATGCAGAAGAGCACCATAAGGCCCAGTCCTTCTTCTCTCTCGCGAAGTGGTCCGTAGGCAAGGAATGCGAACGCGAAGTCCCTCGATAGCGTTATCTATGATTGTAGTGCTTAGATTTCATGAATCCATTCAATTTGAGTAAATATTGTTCATGGAACTGCTTTTTAATGTTTAGGGAGTAGACTTTGGGAAAGCCGCTTCTCACAGACATTCTGGCCTTACGTCACAATTACTATTGATGCAATGTAGGCAGGAATTCAACCTACAGGTGCGAGGAGAATGAAGCACGTGGAAAACAGTAGATCCTGCAGCGCTGTCGCAAGAAAGAAGTGCTTGTAAGAGCTGAGATTTCTCACGGGACAGCGAAAATACAGATACAGCAGATAGACGTTGGCCAGCAGTGATAGCGAAGAAATCACTTGGCAGATGACGGCGATATTTTCGTACATTTTCATCTCAGTTCTTCTCTAGCTTGCGACTCGGTGCGTCTCCAGATTGAAGCCTGAACAGTTAAGCTCTCGGACGACAAGAAATTCGACAAAAATGGCTCTCTAAGATTAGAAACGTAAAGGTCTAGCGAACCTATCGACGGCGAATGATTTAGGCTTAGTACGTAGGCTGTGCGAAATAATTGTCAATATTTAAATACTCATAGGTTTGTTACTCTTTTGCTACATCGGAGCATTTTTGAAGCTCCATGGCTGCCCATCGAAATGAAAGTGGCTCCAAGGCAGGACCACTTTCTTCAAAATGTCCTACTGATTGATCCTGCGTTCACTCCTGCGTTCCTTGCTCGGCGAAAACCAGAGGTTTCTTGCGGTTGACGTGTTGTCAGCACTGGAGCTTTGTGACCCACCCAAGTGGCATGTCGGCCTTTGGAAACGGCTTCGTTGATCGTTCGAGCTGGAATCCGGTCATTCTGTCGGATGAAACATTGCTTATGTAGTTGTGAAAAGTTTTTCGTCCATGAAGAGCAGCAGCATGGCAGCCACGCGAAAACCGCTGAAAGCGAGAAGTGTACGGCTTCATTCAAGATGTGATTTCTTCATGCGGTCATCCAATGCAAGAGTCGTTTGTGGTTTCAGTGAACGAAGTCCGAGAATATCTTTGGTAGGACTGGTAGGACCGACCGCATCTTCTGATGTTTGAGCCGAAGAAGCGCAAAGGAATGCCTTTTCGCCGCTTTCTAGTAATGCTCTTTAAATTGAGTATTTTGAAAAATCTACCATTTTATAATTGAGCTTGTCCGTCGACGTGAAAGATTTTTCACGTCGATGGACAAGCTGCTGCAGCAGAGGAAGCCTCTTTCTTCTTGACATATTAGCGTCTGCGCGCGGTTCTGAGTGTCAGGGTCCAGAAGACGTGTCACCGATGTCACGCAATGGGCGTTGAGATCCTGTCGCCAACATCTGCCATACGCGCGGAAGGACCAGTAATGGGGAGGCAATGAGGGAAACAAGTAAGGGAGAACCAGCAAGTGGATCCAGTAAGAAGGAACCAGGCGTCCAGGTTTAGAAAACGTGTCATAGCTGTCGCGTAACGAGTGTATGGATTCGGAAGACGTGTCAGCGATGTTCCGTAACGAGTGCTGTTAAGCCTTGGAACGGTTGTTGAACACCGGAGGCAATAAAAGTGACTGTGTTTAAAAATTCATAGCAATAGGAGCGCCAAGCTCTCCTGGATACAAAAACGTTTGTAACTGTACTGTCCGGTGCACTGTAAGCTTAAAATTGGACCAACTCCTATTCTTTCATACCAGTTAGGAGAATATACCCTGTAGATATGATTATCCTCCACGAAAAATTTCAAACAAGTTTTCATTTATTGGGCGGGTGAATTAAAAATTGGAAAAAGTTATACCAGAATTTTCCTTGAGCAAAAAAATAATTCCAACCTTCTTGAAAAATCTAGTTAAATGTATTATAGAATAAGCTTTAGTTTGGGAGATGGTTCAGGGTGACAGTTAAATTTCAAAAACGAAGACTCCAATACGCTTTGTCCAATTGGACGTGGAATTGGTTTATAAAAATAAAAATAAAAATAAAAATAAATGTAAATGGAAAAAATAAATAAAGATAAAGAAATAAAATAAAAAATAAAAATAAATGTAATATAATAAAAATAAATAGATAAATAAATAAATATAAATAAATGTAAGGTGCGTACCAGTTTAAAGAGGCCTTTGAGATACAGGGCCCGCCTTGGGGTCGTGTACGTAGAAGGTCGTAGACTTTGTGCATCTCATAATTCGCATGCAAGACGTCCTCGCGAAAAGAATTTCATCTACGCTTCATGTTCTTTTTATTGTTTTCAACAGCCTTTGCAGGTTATTTTTTTCTTCCATTGTAAGAAACAATGCGGACTACTCTTCGACAAACCTCTTTTTCCATTAACAATGAACCAGGCAATGAACTCACTCGATCTCAATTTATTCAATTTCAAACTGGAGTTCCCACATTCACCAATGGATTGAAAAACACTCAAACTGAACATATGTCATGTATGTGGTCTGACGTAATCTACAGTATTTGTTTTGTTTATTATTTATGGCACACATTTTGTGTAGTAAATAAATAAATAAATAAATAAATAAATCGCTTCTACGTCAAATTGGACACTTTTCTATTCAAATTGGACACTCCTCTTAAACTAAGCCTGAGACTTCTGAAATCAAAACGATCTCTTCCAAATGCTTATGTTTACCTTTTCATGGTTTAAAGAAGATCTTTTGTACTAGATTATGATGAAGTGGTCTGACTTCGTTGACACCAGATCTTGTACCTACATTTTTCGTTGAGAGGATAGATAGCTCATGTAGTGGTAAACCTTCTGTCATATATTTTTACTGAGGTTTCACTGAGATGGAAACATTCGTTTGTAACTCCATTACTGAAAAAAAACAGCCTGCGAATAATGTCAATAACTATAGGCCTGTATGTATCACACCATTCCTTTGTAGGCTGTTCGAAAAGGTCTTAAAAAATCATGTTCTTGAATACCTCATGACTAATGGAATGATACCAAGGAGTCAACATGGTTTCATACCTGGGAGATCAGTTGAAACAAATATCTTAGAGTGCATGAATGAATGGACGGCCACATTGGACATGAAAGGGGCGTGCGATGTAGTACACTTTCATTTTGCGAAGGCTTCCGACCGTGTTAGTCATAGCAAATTGCTGCAAAAGATATCTAGACTAGGTGTTCATCCAGTGATTTGTAACTGGTTGGAGGAATTTCTTAGTGGGAGGTCCTTCCAGGTAAAAGTGGGTAACGCGTTGTTTAGATGCATGCAGGCCATGAGCGGCGTTCCTCAGGGAGGAGTGCTTTCTCCACTATTATTTATCATCTATACAGCTGATATTCCTTATCTACTGAATGACAGTGGTGTTGTGGTTAAACAGTTTGCTGATGATATCAAGATTTATCGAGAAGTTATAACATCTGAGGACCAAATCTCTTTGCAGACTGCTATTAATACGTTGCAGGAGTGGTCCAGCACATGGAGTCTACCTTTAGCCTCAGAAAAAACTATGTTTATGAGGATTGGGTTTTCATCGGCTTCGTTAGACTATAAAATAGGTGACAACCCCATCTCCAGAGTTACAACGGTACGAGACTTAGGATTCTACTATGACCAAAAGCTGGATTTTTCTGAGCATTTAAAGGTAATCCAGAAAAGGGCTCAATCACGTAGTTTCCAGATCTTTAGGGGGTTATCCACTCCCAACAACGCTGTGTTGCTACAAGCTTATAAAACATACGTTAGACCGATTGTCGAAACTGGTTCTACTGTTTTTTCCCTCTCAAAAAGAAGGATATCAATCTTATTGAGAAGGTTCAAAACAATCACGCGGGGAAAATATTTGTTAGATTTGGAAGCTTCCTCTATTCTAGGATACCTCGCTCACGCATAAGAAACAAATATTTCAATCATCATTTCTACGAAAAACATCATTTCTACGAAGGCCTTCAGCTTAACCGGTTCCATGCTGATATCAGCGGCCGGCTCATCCCGATATCACGGGTGAGTGCTGATAGGCGAGATTGCTAGGAAGATATCGTGGATGTTATGTTCGGTCAAACAGCGCTGGTGGTGTAAGGCGAACATCGCTGCCCGAAAAGCAGAAGATGCGGGTTCGAGTCCCGCCTGGCGCAAGAGTTTTGATCGCAACTAAACATCCTCCTAACAGACAATTTTGAAGTAACTGAGAAGGTCTATGGCTCCATCAAACGATTTGTGAAAAAGAAATGGTTATGTTATTAGTCTTTTATGGTGAGCATATTCCTAATGGTGTTTGGGTATTTTTTCTATGTTTGTTGTGTTTGTTCGTTTTATGACGTGTGTCTTAAACACCGTAATAAATAATAATAATAATAATAATAATAAATCAAAGCGACTTTTTTGCAGGTCAAACTACACTCTTCAAGATGGTCAGAGGTTAGACCGGCCAGTCAGCACCAGGTGCGGGTTAGAGTCCCGCCTGGCGCTAGAGTTTTGATTGCAACAAAACACCGTTGTAACATGGATAGAATAATTTTCCGTTCAAGGAAAATTTGGTGTAGCTTTCTTATCAATTTTTTTTGGTTCAGCTGCTTGAATGTGTGCAATAATACTATGTAATTTTTATTTTTTAAAGAAAAAATAGTAAATTAAATTTTGTTTTAAGGCGCAACAAAACAGCAATCATGTAATGCACTAAAGGTCTAGATCTGCCACGCATTCGAAAAGCTCCTCGCGATTATTTGATTGGTGGTGCAAATGCTGCTTACACAAAGCATCAAAGTGACTATATGTGTGTCCTAACAGCTGTTTTTGTTGTATTGTTAACAGGTGTGAAACTCCATACAAACAGAAATTTTGCCAACAATCGAATAAAATTTGCGACATGTTTTAAGAAGACATGGCGCGATCTCTTTTTGACACTAAAAAATGACTTCATCCTGTTTTTTAAAACTTTTTTACCATTATTTTTCCTCAAAAAATTAGAATTTTATAAAATTTCAAACAATGCGTTCACTTAGTGGATAGGTGACCTAGAATTTTATAGAAATCATACCAAAATTTTTTCTTGAGCAGAAAAAAAAATTATTCTAACATTTTTGGAGAGTATCTAGTTTAATCGCGACAGTTGGCGCGTCCTCTGACTGCGCTACACGCGCCCGTGATAAATTGTGTATATAAATGAATAGTAAATAAATATAAGAATATACTCTGCTCTGTAAGAAATAAGCTCAATGCACAGAACAAACGTTACAAGTGACTGAGCTTATAGAAATGGGAAGCCACGCCCTGGAATTAATTGTTCGCCGAAGTACAAAGCGTCGTAGTGGAAGTGCACTTTACAAGCGAAGTTTTCAAGAGCCATACTACCGAACAATGGCTTCGCTGCTTTTCGGTGTGTTACAATATTGGATTAAATGGAAACTGCACCTCCTGTAGCGACGCGAAAACCAGAAAACGTTCGTTTGAAAGGTGATCACTTTGCTCAGAGTACAGGTACTGATGGCTCATATAAAATTTTAAGAAGTAAAATTTTTCTGAAAAATAGCGGTATGGATTGCGCCATGCACTCGTCTGGAACCTTGCATTTTATTCTCGATTGATTGTTTTCGCTTGAATACTTGTTATAACTTCTCCACAAGGCGGCCGTTTCTATTGGTGTGAACTTTCTTAAAGGATTGAAAGTTAAGAACACTTTATGGCTTGCGAAAAATGCAGGGTATCCTAAAAATGCAGATACTATTTGAGTGGTTCTAACATTGGTGCTAGTTAAGCTTTTAAAGAGGTTTGAGACTCATAAAAAAGCACAGTGTGACCAGATTTTTGTGGAGTGCAGATGTTCAAGATTGCGCCATGCCCACGCCTAAATTTCTGCATTTCCGACTCGATTGATTGTGCACGGGCTGAACGCTTGTTACAATCTTGTTACATCATGGCCATTCAACTTGTGCTGTGCTTCTTTTAACGTTTAGAACTTGACAGTTACGTGAAAGACATACGAAATGCGAGTATTTGATTGCAGAATTTAAATGTGAGCAGGAGCTCTATTTTATATGGCGGATCTGTGGACTTATGAAGCAATATTCAAGCTGAATGAAGAAGATAGTCGGCATACTTACAGCTACTGGGCCGGGCGACGGCAAACGTTAAAAGAAGCACAGCACAGGTTAATCTGATCAAGTAGTGGCAAGATTGTAACCAGCGTTGAGCCCATGCACGATCAATCGAGTCTGAATGGTAGGCAGCATGGAGCAATCTTGAATATTTACACGCCACAAAAGTCTCGTTGTTCTGTGGTTTCATGTGAGCCTTAAACATTTTCAAAAGCTTCACTAGTAGCAACGTTAGAACCTTTCAAATAGTGCCTGCATTCTCTAGGATACCCCGCATTATTCGCAAGCCGTGGAGTGTTCCTAAGTTTTAGACCTTAAAAGCAGCACAAATCTTTTGTAACTGCCACTTTGTGGAAAAATTATGATAAGTATTCAAGCGAACACAATCATTCGAGTGTATAATGCAAGGGTTCAGCCGACTGCATGGCTCATTCCATACCGCTCATATGTCAAAAGATTTCTATTATCTTATGCTTTCATATAAACCTTTAACTTCTTCAATAGCCTTACTGTGAGCAAAGTTATCACCTTCCAAATAGTGTATACATCTTTTGAAACACTGTATATGCAGTACTAGTTCAAAAGGCAGCATGTTGTTTTGCACCGCCGTCGCGTAGCCTTAGTCTGCTTATAGTCGTTTTGTTGCTTCATTGTGTATCTTTATCTTTTAACATTCGGATCAAAGTCATTGTCATCTAACATGACGCTGTGATATCTAGCCTTCCATTAAACAAAAATTATTCTAATCCTTTTGGGAGTCTCTAGCTTAACGTAGAGGAGGCTGATTTCGATTCGGAAGAGTTCGCTTTAATTTAAAAAAAATTACGTTCAGCTTAGAAGAGTGTTAAGGCTCTTTGGGAGAAGTAGCTGCTTTTTGGATGTGTTGCGTGTATAACTCAGCAATTCATAGAGTTCATAATTCCATCCTAAAACTGAGTAACTCTGACTTTTATTCTTACGTATTGTTTTAACGTTTCATCTGAATATAGGTTGCGAAGTGAACCACTGAGAATAAAAATGAAATTGAAAGTAAAAATAAGACAGAATATAAAAACCTATGAATTTACAATGTCAGTTTCCTTCATTGAAGAAACAGTGGCTACCTAAAACGACTTCAAACTACTATTTCTAGCACGCGCTCATACATGGCCTGTAGTCTCAAAGTCATCCTCTATTTCTATTCTAGCTCCAATATGTATTCTGTTTACATAAGCGACTCCAACACTAAAATGTGCATTATTACGATTACGTGGTGAGAATGTCGTAATGTTAGGCGGACTGTCCTTATTCTCGAGGACGTCGTTTATGTGACAGCTGTATCTGAAGAGTGTAGATGCACTCTTCAGATACAGCTGTCTTACCTAATGGCCGCACATTTTAAAGAAATTGGCTTCGATTAGTTCGTCACGCGATTTGCCATGCTCGACCAGACATGGAGTACGACGAGCGAGAGAAGCTCCAAACGGCTTTTGAACACTGGAACTCTTCCCGAACGAACACGGATTAACTCTTAATTGCTGCCTCTATCTCTCGGTTGAATGCGGGCCCTGTGGACTGGTTAACATCGAGCATCTCTGAGCCCACCAGCACCTCTATGCCTTCGGAATAATATTTTCTGGATTTCCAATGTAACCGTCAAAGAGACAGCGTTCATATGTGGTGCAATAGGCAGGAGGCGCAGTTCTTGAGTGCATCGCCAGTAGTTGGTTCATGGCTCGGCTTTCGTCCAGGCTTTCTTCATCCTCCAGGTGCGGCTAGCTGCTGCCATGCTCATGATGGGAGAACAGAATACGCTGACTTGTTTCTCGACCGCCCTTGACGAGCTACTGTGCTGAGCACAATTCACATGCAAAGTGACTTTTAACTGATGTCGAATGCAATATCATTTCTCCACCACGATCATAACCTACCATTCACCAATATATAGAAAATAACCTTTATAGCCTAGAGTAAAGCCTTAAAAAGTTTTTATCTGCTCACGCAGGAATCTCCTTGCCATTCAAAAATGTGTAACTTTTTCCGGCATCTTACATATCCTCTCTACCCGTTTAATCAGCATTTTTGTGAGAAAAAGGGATATTCCCGATAAGACACAGCCGCTCTGATTAGCGTTTATCTGTAGGCTTCTAGAGATCTTTCGGAAGCCGTTCTACAACTGGAACTTATCCGAAGTGGTCTGAGGATGAAGATTCATGATTTTTGATTTTTCGAAAAATGTGAGCAGCGCCTCCTTGACATCCTCTCGGTTCCTAAATTGCTGGCCGTCCAAATAGCGTTGAAGGCTTGAAAACAAATGACAATCAGAAGGAGCGAGATCTGGTGAGTAAGGTGGATGTGGAAGAACGGTCCATCCGTAGTCCGCCAACTCAGCCGCCGTCGCTCTAGCAATATGCGGTCTAGCGTTGTCGTGTTGAAAATACACCTTCACTTGCTCTCCTCGTGTGGTTTGAAGGAGGGCCCTCAACTTCCTCAGTTGGTTGACGCAAACCTCTGCCGTCACTGTTATCCCTTCGTCCAGCAGCTCCCAGTATTCTACGCCAAGAACGCTCCACCAAATGCATAGCATCACCTTTTTCACGTGAAGGTCGGGTTTCGGAACGTCTTCTGCACCTCCAGTTGCGTCAATCCACTGTGCACGCCGGTGATGATTAGAATAGAGTATCCACTTCTCATCCCCGGTGACAAGGTGGTCCAGCCATCCGTGGATACGTCTGAGGGTAAGGAGAGACAGAGCGACATCGGCTCTGCGATCCATGTCATGTTGTGCCAAGTCGTGAGGTACCCAGCGACCCAATTTTTGCACCTCGCCAATCGACTTCAATCCTCGAACGACTGTTGAGTGACTAACACCAAGAGTGCTTGATAGTTCGCGAGTGGTTCGGTATGGGCCCGCTTCCACTCTACTTCGGAGGCCATCCAAATCCAGTGTCATCGGGCGCCCTTCTCGTTCATTATCTTCAACGGAGAAATTCACCAACTGCAAACTTCATGAACCACTGGTACACAGTGCTTCGAGCAGGAGCACTCTCGCTGTAAACATCCTTCTGGCGACGATACGATTCGTTGGCATTGAGGCCAGATTGATGCAGGGATAACATGACGTGCCGAATATGCGTCTCAGTTGGGATGAATTGCTTAGCTATAATAGCTGACGTTAACAACGCAGAAGTAAATGTTAGGAACAGTTTTGTAGCCCTTTCCTTTCTCTATCGATCGATCGTTTACGCGTTGATACATGTGAGAAATTTGGCGGGAAAATGCGCTTTCAATTCGGGAGGGATCAAATGTCCGAGAACTTATGCACCAACCTAATAATTCAACTCAAACCAACGTAAGTCAATCCTATACTATAGGATACGTATGTACATAGAGAAAATGTATGCTAAAAAAAGCTGCCAAGTCCGGAGTCTATGAATGGAAGCGATTCAAAAAATTTCTTGAATGTCGACCAGTCTTAAAGGATAGTAATATAATGCTTGGGCGAACTTTTGATTAAGGTTCATCGCCATGCAGTCTTTTCACGAAACCCAGCTCTAACCAATTTTTTTGATTATCGAACGCTCTTTCATTGGGGAACAATAAAATTATAGGATGTCTTGATCGCCCTCTGTGATTTCAAACGTGTCATAATTCATTCGATATTCAAGAGAGACAAATCTGTTAGTGTCTTCCACATCGACTAAATTCCTGCTGTTAAATACTGGTAAATCAATGAAAATTATTTATTAGCCACCTACTGTTGTTGTCGTCGGATGGCGTACGCATAGGACACTAGACTTTTTGTGCAGGTGCTCGACGCAATTGAATAGGTTTATCAGAGCAGACAAAGGAAATTGCAGAGAGTGTACTCTTAAGAAGCATCGCACTACATCCATTTTATTCTAGGCGCATTCTGTTGAGCATTAACATTGTCAACGATGAAGATCTGCTCGTCTTGATGGATGAACGGAAGTAGGCGGTGCCTCAGCACTGGGACTATAGACCCTTAGCAACACTAGGATATGTCGCCTGTAATCTCTCAGGAAGCCTATTATAATAATGGGGCTGGAGAGCGGAAACGATGCCATTAAAATGGAGCAGAGCGAAGTGATGAAGTGACTCGACGTTACTCCACCGAAGACGAGGGTGAATATCACGAAAGATGGAGCGTGCAGGAAACTGAACGGACAGGACGCCTAAAAATAATGTTTTACTTGAAAAAGCAACCTTAGATTAGTTCACCTTAATCTTCTCCTGCAAGAAATAAACACAATATTTCTATCTGAGTTTTATATAGTGCTGTTCAAAGAATCGAAGTGTTTTCTACGAAAGCGATATCAATTTTCGGTACTATGCGGGCATTTGCCCAGCGTGTATACCATTGAAGGGCAAAAGTAGCGCAGTCGGAGGAGGTACCGGCTGTCGCGTGCATCCGATACCAGGTTCCTGGTTCGTTTTCCCCGTCCAGGCCAACCAAGCCTTCCGTCTCTCCGGAAATTGGTGCCAGACTTGTCTGGGAAGGATAAAGCACTGACTTGCTAATCGGCAGGTCACCACACCGCATTGTGTGTCCAAATACCCATTCAAATGGCCTCCGCGACGTCACACAAAAGTAGAATACGTGGCGCATCCCAAAAGGGGGATTGAGTCTCGCCGAAAATCTGTGCGTACTCCAAAAAGAATTGGACCTTCTGAGCATTGAACACTAGCATAATTCCATTAGACACCGGTCGTAGCGCTTGACTTTCTCCACCAGACACTGACCATCACCTTTTTTGGGTGAAGTTGCGGTCTGGCGTGGGAATTCCTGCTTCGCCGCTACTGAGCCACTGACGTCTTCGCGTGTGGTTAACGTAGACCACCCACTTTTCGTCGTCAGTAACCAGGTTTTCGAGCCGAGAAAAATTCTGCTGTAAAGTCAAGAAGTTCATCCTGGCGCACCTGTAGCTGCTGGCCGCTAAGTTCATGCCGTGTGCGTGCACCATGTCTACATGTCTTACCAAGGCCACGCAGGTGTTGTGCCATAGCGGTGTGACTGCACTCGAGTTCATCTGCCAGTTCAGTTCACGGGTGCAGCGCCGGGGATCATTCAGAACCAGCTCCAGAAGGCGCTCCTCACTCACTGCAACTGGTCTTCCGTCCGTGGTCAGTCCTCCAAGCAAAAGTCTTCGTTCTTGAATCTCAAGAACCAATCTTTCGCCGTGTCTTAGGAGACAGGAGCAGGACCATCGTTCCACATATGTTATCCACCGCAACTCTTGCACTGTTTTGCTTTTTGAACTCGTAAAGTAGATAGAGTCGAACTTGCTTGCAGTCGACAACAACGATTTTCTCCGCCATAGTCGTAACGTAATGTGACGTCAATAGTTGTAAATGTGAACCACAGGTCAGCCTATATATGCGTTACTGGGAGAATGTTCCAGAACACCCTTCGAAAATTTGGCGGAACGCCAAAGTGGGTGGCGAAAAACATTCCTTAACCTAATACACACTTATCGGCTGTTTCTCCTTGGGGACGTGTACAACCATCCAATGCTGTCTACCCTGGGGTGCTGTCTACCCAGATTCATCAACCGTTCACCGGCCGGTAACGATATATCGGTTGTCGTGTCTGTATCTCTGTATCTCTCTGTATCACATACTTCGTGGGCTGGTATAGTGAATCCGCGGTAAGACGATACCAGCGGTATCGTTGATGAGTCTGCCCCTGACAAACGCCCACCAGGGGCAAATTTGCCAAGGACTGAAGAGAGTTATAAGGCAATGTAGGTCAAGGAGGGCTCGTTTGAATGCAAACGACTATGAATCGTACCTGTAGCAGCTGCAGTGTGAACATCTGCCAATGAAGTTGCCTCAGCTTGCTGCTGAATATGGCGTTCTTTAAAGTAGTTTGGATCTTGTAAGCTGTGTAGGTGATGACAGCCGCCAATACTAGCATTATAACTATCAATGACACCAATAAGGTGAGCTCAAATGCATCGATTTCCTAAAAACCACCGGCCCACTTTCTCGAATAAATACGTCGATTTTTGAAACCTTACCTTCATTGAGACTCCTAGTAGTGCTAATTCGTCGCCATGTAGCCCCGTGTTAAGTAGAATAAGATCGTCCATTGAACTCAGTAGGAATGAATTCGGCCAGAACGATATCCGTACAATGGTCAGCCAGAACACAAGGATTAGTGCATTGCAAAGCACTCCTAGGACCACATTACGTCTGCTCAATAGACTCTCGAATAGTTGCGGTCTGAAACAAAGGACTAGGCTATGACCACTGCTGTTCTACGCTTGCGGTTGGAGGGAAGACGCTTCTTGAAATCTCTGCCGCTGCGAGATCTTGCCCGTGTGCCACTATCATGGCGCTTAGTGACTGTCCTCCTCTGAACTACCGAGTGCGCGAGGCGGTTGGGTAGGCACCCTCCACAACCATCCGAGAAGATGCTCCGCCCTTATTACAGTATATAAGGCGAGTAACGTAGTAGGCTCGCACCGTACAAGAATTTTCACGACAGATCCTACGCCAAGGAAATGGATGGCGTTAATCAGGTCCTGCTTGGGATGCGCCACGTATTTTTTTGCCTGGATATCGTGGAGACAATTTGAATGTGTATTTTGCCTGTGCAGTCACATCCGATGGGACTGTCAGTGTTTTGTCCTTCAGCTAGCAACTCGTCACTTCGGGAGGGTAGGGAGGCGTGGCTGACCTGGAAGGAGCTCGATCCGAGGACCGCTATTCGGCGCCCATGCGACAGGCTGCGCCTCCTCCGACCATGCTACTCCTACCACGCGCTCATAGGGGCAGATATAACATATTAGGTTGTTCCATAGGTCCCCGCCGTTTTTTTTTCAACGATTCACTGCAGACTTCGCCGGCGGTCTCTTGCATAGCACTGCATAGCTTTCGAAAGAGAATGATTTGCTCTATCAGAGCATGTATTGCATTTCTTTCTTCATCATGAATTTTGTCAATTTTTAGGTCGTTGAAGTGAAAACTGAAAAAGTGAAAAAGTAGCCATTTGCGCACTTGTTCTCTCCGCTTAGGTTTGAAATTTTTTGCGCAGTTTTTTATAGCATTTGGAAGACAATGTTCCGCACTACAAGAATATGTGTTGGTCCTATTTTCTCTCTTGCCCTTTATTGATTTTTAGTCCATCAAATTGGGAATTCCGACTTTTCCGTCCGAATTTTTACCAAAACTCTGGTTCTGTGGTTGGACTTTTTTGCTTGGTGTCATATGTGGTTTGGAAGAGGGATGTCTTGCTCAGTAAGAATTTGTGTCGCGTTTATTGGCTCACGCTGATTTCTGTCGAATATCAACAACTGAAGAAGGAGAAGGAGTTGTTGGTGAAGACGATTTTTCTCTTTTTGGCATTTTGTTGATATTTTGTAGAAATCAATAAGCGCAACACATATTCTTATAGAGCAAGTAATTCTCTTTCGAATGACATATAACCCCAACCCAAAAAGTCCAACCACAGAGCAGGAGCTGTCGGCAAAAATAACCATCCTCCTTCGGACGTCCCGATTTGATGACCTAAAAATCAATAATGGACAAATGAGCAAATAGCACTAACACATATTCTTGTAGCACAGAACATTTTCCTCTAAATGCTATAAAAACTGCGCAAAAAATTACAAACCTAAGCGGAGAGAACAAGTGCGCAAATGGCTGCTTTTTCACTTTTTCACTTTTCACTTCAACGACCTAAAAATTGACAAAATTCATGATGAAAAAAGAAATGCAATTATGTTCTGATAAATCATTCTCTTTCGAAAGCTATGCAGCGCTATGTAAGAGATCGCCGGCGAAATCTGCAGTGAATCGTTGAAAAAAACGGCGAAGACTTATGGGACAACCTAATATTTCACTCATTCGGGCAGCTCAACTAACAAATTTTAAAGAAAGTTGTACCATTTTTTTCCTGTACAAGCAATTATTTTAAACCACTTAAAGGAGTCGGTACCTGCAAAGAGCTCGTTTCGATTTCGAAGATGTTTCACTTCGCTTCAGAGTCACGAAACGGTCCAGAAAGTCCGCAATGTGAAGTGACGGCAGGGAAAAGTGGTCATTCAACAAAAAAAATTCCTCCAATTCTCGAAATATGGGAACGATAATCGACTGCCTCCTTCCAATGATTTAAGTGTGTAGAGAATTCCACGAGTAAGGCAACGATACTGCGAAAGCTCATCCAAAATAATTCGTCCGAAATGCGTTTACATGAAAACACCAAATTTTCAAAAATGGTGCCTAAAATGTCGCCTATGCAATTTAAATAAAATTTTCGTTGTTAAAAAATTTTTATCGAAAATTGACGAAAAATCCTTAATGGTTAAACGCACGCTGCTGTTTTAGATGTGTAAAGTTTGTTTAGAGTGTCCAATTTGACGTGAAAATGGCAGAACAGCAGTGACCACCTACTTGCAGATCTGAAAGTATCTGTAGATGAAGGTGTCTGTTGCCAATAACATGGAGCTGGCAAACGCCAGGCAGTACAGCACCATCAACGCCTGTCCCTCGTTTTTCTGTCGAAGTGGTCCGTAGGCGAGAAAAACGTAAGCGAAATTCTCGGATATCAAAACCTGAAAAAAACTCCGCCTATTCTTCATCAGTCAAAGTGGTCTTCGTGGAGAACTGCTGAACGTGAAACAAGTTGAACGTACCGGTGCGAGAAGTATGAAACACGTCGAGAACAGCAGATTCTGCAGTGCTGTGCCGAGAAAGAAGTGTTTGTAGAAGTTGATGCTCTTCACCGGGCAGCAGAAATAGAGATATGCCAAGTAGATGTTCGCCAGCAACGACAGCGACGAAACCATCTGGCAGGTCAGAGCGACGCTCTCGTACATCTCACCCTCGTGCTTTTCTTCTTTCCGGCTTCAAACTTGAATTTGTAATTCTTTTTCTTCCTACTGCCTTCAAAAAATCTAAATCTAACAGAGTATTGAAGTGCAGAAGAGAAATATAGCCTTCAAATTGTTCTTGCAGTTGCAGCTTATCCTCTTCATACCCTAGCACTATTAGGTCAGACCGAAAATTTCCGGCGTTTTTACTTCTGATTTTACATGAGCACAACTTAGTTATTTATAAAAAATGTTATAACTGCATTTAACTTATATTCATTAATTAAATTTTTATTCGCTGGTTGCTATATGTGAGGGTGCTAGTCTAATTTTCGAACTTTTCATCCTTGGGTGCTGGTTCCACGAGATTCTAAAATAACCCTGAACGATTTTTGAAGCTTAAAGAATAAAAATATGAAACTTGAAACAATGTGTTAACTTTTTTGAGTCGGGCGATTTATAAACTTTCAAAAAAGTTCTGGTTAGTCACTCAAGTCGAAAACTTATCTTAACATTCCTAAAAAGGATTTATGTAGTGTATTCTGGAGGAGGCCCTTTAGTGCTGCTGTGTTTGACTTCCATACAACACGGGTAGCTAGTCAGGCTCTGTCGTGCGGGCGAAGAACTCCGGGCAGCCAGCCAGACTGCCCGAAGAGCAGGAGGAAACGAGCGGCTTGGGGAGCTTTCAAGAGCGTCGAAGAAGTCGCGAAGAAGACGAAGAACGTCCGACTCCGTGCCCACCTATTCAACTCTACCGTTCTTCCTGCCCTAACATACGCCTCAGAGACCTGGGCTATACGAAAGCAGAATGAACACGCGATCAGCGTCGCGCAGCGTGGAATCGAGAGGATGATGCTCGGAGTGACACGACTCACGCAAGTGAGAGAGGCTCCGGAGTTCTGAGCTTCGCCGACGATCGAAGATCAGAGACGCTGTCGCATGGGCCAAGTCATCGAAAATTAGGTGGGCCGGCCACGTAATGCACTTCGCGGACACACGCTGGACGAGAGCCATCACCGAGTGGATTCCACGGGATGTCAAGAGAACACCAGGACGCCCACCAACGCGTTGGTCGGACTTCTTCGTGAAAGTCCTGAACGTCCGATATGACGCTCTTCGTGCCCTTCGAGCGAGGAGGATCCATTGGACCACTCTGGCACGCGACAGGGACGAATGGAGACGCTGCTGGCGCCCGCTCGAGCAAGTCGATGATCAACCGGACGACAGGTGATAAAGGTGATTCTGGAGGACGATAGCTTTTATTTGTAAGAGGTTCTTGATTTAAGAAGTGTCCGTCCGTCCGCTTTGCTTAGAAATTGTTCAGTATAAAAAAATGCAAGTGGCATATAAAGACCCCTATTGACTTGTGGTCGCGCAAAACCGCAGCAAATTTTGCCATTCACATGAAGATTTCAACAAGGTTTATTCCGGCTAGCAGAGCGACGATCGAGCGAAGATATTTCGACCTGAATGTGGCAGCTCAAACAATATGCTTGCGCAACCTTCTTTGACTAACACACATGCAGACACCGTTGGAAAGAGGGATAAAAATTTCTTCAGATTAAACTTTTAAGAATATGAGTTTTCAAGTTTTTCTGTTCGAACCACATTGCTTGCCTAAATTTTTATGTTTGTAATCACTTACGTTCCAAAGTTAGATTTAATTTAGAGCCACATCATTGCGAATTCGAAGGTGGGAGCTGCGTATAGAAATCTCGGAAGGAATTCAGAACTAATGAAGTTCCTGTTTGGTCGCATTAGTTATGCTTGTCACCTAGTTTGTTTTCATCTCCACTGCGATCCACGAAGTGATTAGGGGGATTGTGTTCAAGATTCTCGTTTTTCATAAAAACGAAACTATTTCGTACCTGAAGCAAACTACGTGTACAGCTAAAACTCTGTCCCAAAAAATTGAAATCTTGGCCAATGCAGAGCAATATGAATGAGTAAATAAATCTTGCATCAACGTCGCTGGAGGAATAAAATTGGACGTTCACAAGATTTGTCATAACTGGATTCATTTTTCGTTTTCTGAAAACTCTTCGCATTTTAACAACTAGAATAAAATACAGCCAACATATGCGAAACCGTTTCTAAAAAAAAAGATTTTCATGCGCTGCGTGGGGTCGATTTTTGACCGAAAAAAATGACATTGTTTTGAATAAATGGTTATAACTCGGTAGGTCTTTTGAGCTTCGGGAGTCCTGCTAGCTTCCTGAAACCAGAAAAATTCGATTTCTGGTCGATTTTTGCAGAAAATCATAATAATGATTATCAGAGCTTAAATTTCTGTAGACTGCAATTTCACTTTCTGGTGTTGCTTCTTTCAGGTGAGAGAAAATTATATCTGTAACAAGTCTATCCTTCGGTTGCAGTTCCTTCATCCATTCGAGGAGCTCTTCAAAGCACTTAATTCATCTGGGGAAGGGAGGGGAAGTCGTACCAAATCCGCTCCGGAAGGGGAATCTAAATTGTCGGCAAAAATCGAGCCACCGTCTCCTGGGGCCGTATGCTTGTCTACCCCGAGTCTCCCCCGATGGGGGATCGGGGTGTGATGAGATATGCTGATATTGATTGATTCTCCCCCACGGGGGAGCACGAGCATACGGGCCCTGGAGTCACCGCTTTTGAAAAGATGAAAACGAGGTGCCGACACAACTCCACTGGAGGTTCAGAATTAGAGTGGAAGGTCTTTAAAACCTAAATTCCTAAGCTTTTTCGTTTTCGAAGAAACATTTACTCAAATCAAATATAGGACGAAGACCAGCTTTTCGGCAAATACTCCAGGAAACGTTCCCATGGCTGGTGCCTTAGGAGAAGCAGCTCTAGCGTGCATCACGACTTGGGCCAACGTTCTGAAATAAAGAGGCCTTGCATTCCTCCAACTCTAGTATGGCTATCAGTTTGCTTCTGCAAGACACTATGTAGGCTAAACAAACGATAAAGATCGGTGCTTGTCAACCCCGATGCATGATGCGCCACGCGTTCCACTTCACTGGAATATCATGGAGGAGACGATTTAAATGTGTTTTTGGTTCACACAACGACCTACGATGTTCAGTCAATATGCAAGGCGGTGTTTTATCCTTCCCAGTGAGTAAATTCACAGTTCGGGCAAGAAAAATAGACCAAGATCATGCAATGGCGCCTCATCCGACGACACTACTATGTATCCTTAGGACAAATACGCACTCAAATCTGCAACACTACATCACGTAAAAGTAGAATGCGTGGCGGCTCCCGTAACCGGGTTCGTCAACGTCAATCATCATCCTTTATGCAGTGCTCTCAGTAGAGTGCTGATGACTAAATAAGACTGCTTCCTTTGGAAATGCATCCTTTGATTGCTGCCACATAATTTCTGAAGTTTACCTTATAATGCTTATAATTCTGAATTTCCAAGGACCTATTCTAAGAGTCGCAATGAGTCTTAGCGTAAGGAACATGTTAGGTCACAAATATGTAGTTTGATAGGGGGGGGGAGGAGATCCATGTGATCAATCTCTCTTTGGGATGAGCCAGGTCTCCTATGGCATATCTTGGAAGCAATTGGACTGCACACTTCGCCTGTACAATCACTTTCGGGGGCCAGCGGAAGGACAAATTGAAAAAGTACATGAACCGGGAGGGACAGGAGGTGCATGGTTTGAGGGATCTGGGCACTGGCAATCGACTCACACAGCGTCACACGAACTCAGCCTCCTGCCAGCTGCGCCACACTCACCTTATTTGTCCTTGAATGTCGCCAGACTAAAGAATGCATGAAAAGGGGGGGGGGTCGTAGTGGCATTAAGGAGTGGCACTTCCCAACATCCATGACACGAAAAAGGGATGTTTTTAAAGCATTTTAATAGTGGCCTTAGAAATTGAAGTTCTTTATCATTTGATGTCCACACTTTGATCAGTGTACTTTATTAATAATTGAAGGGTGGTTAGCTTTTTCTACATTTTCTTGCTTTCTATTAGGGGGGGGGGGGCAAAAGTAATAAGACAAATTGAAAAAAATTCTTTACCTCTTTATAACTCAATTACAGGTCAGCGATGCTGAGGATTGTGTATGCCATTAAGGTCAATGACTTGCTGCTATCGCTCAGTCAACTTCCTGATCCCATCCTTCCAGAACAGCTTGGGCCTGGTGTTGATCAACTGCTGGATATGGTTGTCAAGGACTGCTTGGGTTCATGTGTCCCTTCCGACCAGGAAGTCCCGTAGGCCCAAGAGGTGGTGGTAGTCGCATGGAGAGATGTTCGGCGAATACGTTGGGTGAGGCATGTGAACGTAGCTCAGCTGGCCAAGCTTATCCGTGGTCACTTGTCCCCGATGGGGTGCGGCATTGTCGAAGAGAAGGACCTTCTTGAAGCGCTGAGACCGAATCGGTGGCCTGCGGAAGGACAATTTCAAACCAGTACATGAATCGGGAGGGACAGTAGGTAGATGGTTTGAAGGATCTGGGCACTGGCAATCGACTCACACGGCGCGAACTCAGGCCTCCTGCCAGTTGCGCCACATTCACCTTATTCGTCCTTGTATTTTCGCCAGACTAAAGGGTGCATGAAAGTGGGTCGTAGTGGCATTACGGAGTGACACTTACCGACATCCATGACATGAAAAAGGGATGTTTTAAACCATTTTAGTGGTGGCCTTAGGGATTGAATTTCTTTATCATTTGCTATCCACACTGGCAAGTGCACTTTCTTAATAATTAAAAGCAGATTAGCTTTTTTTACATTTTCTTGCTGCCTGCTTGCGGGCTACTGTGTCCGGAAATCACGTCTAGTGTCGGTTATAGTGTTCATAGTTCCTTGAACCATTTGTTCTTTGTCGGAGTACAAAGATTTGTTTTAAAGGACTTGTCTTGCTGGACTGCTGTAAATTTAAGCGGTCAGTGTACAATATAGAAGGCTTGATTTCGTAGACCATTATGAAATTGGGTCACATTTATAGTTGTAGGAACGGCTCTTCGATGGCATCGATCTTAAGTCGGGTCCAACAACGCCTTAATCTCACCAGATTAAAAAATTGGTAATTTAATCAGGAATATCGAAGACAGATATGTCTATTATTTGTTTATCTAGTCATTTGTTTACTTATTTTTTTAGTATGCCACATGAGGTAAATATCAGAAAATTAAACAGAAAACCGACTTGGTTACTTTAACAAGCGGACCATGCCTATTCTGCCACTGCAAGTCGTTTATACAGTGAATCTGTTCGACATAGTGTAAGGTACGCGGCGCATTCTAAGCAGTTTTAAAAATCTGGCTCTGGACTGAGTTTATCGTGCTTGTTTCAGAACTGAACGAGTCGTGAATTTGTGAGGGCCGCTCATCTGTAATAAATATGTCATTTCGAACACATATTCTTCACGTAAGGGCGCGTGGTAGCGCAGTCGGAGGAGGCGCAGGCTGTCGCGTGCACCCGATACCAGGTTCTTGGTTCGGATTTCCCGCCCAGGCCATCCAAGCCCACCATTCCTCCGCGGTCGGTGAATTGGTACCAGACTTGGCTGGGAAGGATAGAGCGCTGACTTGTTCATCGGCTGGCCACCGCAAGTCATTGTATGGCCAAATACGCATTCAAGTCGCCTCCACGACATCCCGTAGAAGTAGAATGCGTGGCGCATCCCAAAAGGATTTGAGTAACGCCGTCCTTTATCCTTTTTATTTTATTCTTCACGTAAGGGCGCGTGGTAGCGCAATCGGAAGGGGCGCTGACAGTCGTAGGCCCTGTGGAACGAGGTTCCAGGTCTGACTCCATCCCAGCATTATTAGGCCTCTGATCACTCCACAGTTAGCGAACTGATATCAGATCTGTTCGCGGAGCACACTGAGTGGGGCACCTGGATCGGCTGTCCATCGCTAGTCATTGTATGGGCCAAATGCGCCTCCACGATATCACGTAAAAGTAAAATGCGTGGCCCATTCCGAAGGGAGATTGGTCAAATCCGATCTCTTTTTATCTTTCACATGACATTTTTCTATTTTTTATTCGAACTGACAGCACACCGAGGGAAGGTGGCTACTGACCTACGGAGATCATGACGATCCGGGTCAATCACCGCTGACTGGCGCCTCTTCGGACCACCCCGAACACCGCTCGTGATTTTGAAGGCACCATCGATCTCTCGCTCATTTTTGAGTCCTTCATGCAAGATTCCCCTTTCATAGCTGCTTTGCTATACGTAATCTCTCAACGTGTTCAGTGTCAACTGGTCTGACAGCCTGTCTCGTTACTGAATTTCTGTTTCAGTGGACGTCTGCTGTCGCCGAAGATTTAAATCGACGTTCCATGTAGGGGCGCTACTTCAACTCCCAAGATGACATTAACGTGAGTGAGCTCCTTTAACGACGTCATTTTTACTGCTTCACTGCTTCACTGTGTCGTCTTCCTCGTCGTCATTAAACCCTTTTTCCTCATTTTTCCTCCTCCGCTCCTCCTAGGCTATCCAGAAGAGCCATTTCATTGCTGTCTGAGCTCATAGAAGAGCTGTGTTGGCTTTATTACGTACTTCTCAAGGCGGAGAAGAAAAGCAACGCTCAAAATGTTTCTTTCTTCTAGATTGCCGTCTTCACGCGGCCCCTAATTAGTACGGGTAGAAGAGTTATCTTGTTAGAATTAGAATCGCCAACATGCCAATGAATGATGATTAAAAAAAACTACCCCTTGATTTTCAATTATGAAAAATTATAAAGGTGAGTGAATTAGCCTGCTAAATACTTAATAGATTGTCTAATCAAGGAGTTTAGCCGCTTCAAATTACTCTCTGCCAAACTGTGTATGGAATCCATATTATGTTCTAGCATGTGCGACTCTAGATAACTTAAACGAAACATTGTCTGCCTTATTGTACAGCTTAGTAATATTTTTATCATTATGTATACATATATTTTTTCTTCCTGTCTGACGTTTCTGACTATGGCACGTCTATGTGACGTATTCAATAAATAAATAAATGGCTAAATCTAGAGAATTACATTGCTAGGTCATTAAGGGTATTTAAGTATGAAGCCTATGAATGGTAGTGTCTGATTACTTCTTTAACGCTGAGCGGACTTCAACGATCGTAACATGAAAGTTGTACGAACCCTAGATAGATGAAAGATCGTCTCTGTGCGACATGTTCACCTATGTACATACATGCTATAGTTCTAACAGACTGCTTCTTTAGCGATCATTCGGATGCCATCATCAGGGAAACTGCTAGTGAAACAACATGAGACCGATTTCGCCTTCGGTGATTTCAAACGCTATCATTCATGTATTTTTTTTCTAAGAAAACATGCTATCTTCCAACATTTATCACTAGAAGAGGGTATATCCAGTTTTTAGTTTGGGTGAAAAGATGTATTCTGAGCCGACTGTGGCTCTTTGAATATACATAAACCTCGAAAATTGTCAGAGTTTTCCTTACCACGTAGTAGATTACAACTCCAATTGTTACAGCTGTTAAATACTCGTTCGTGTGAAATTTCAAAAAAAATCATTTATTAGCCACTGACTGGTGTGGTCGCTATATCAGACTTCAAGTGCAGGAATCAGACTCATCGTCAGTAGAATACATTTATCGGAACAAAACGAGAATCACATAGAGTGGAAGCATCATATTGCATGAAATGTACTCCTAGCACATTCCGTTGGCCACCAGCGTAGTCAGCGACTAAGTTCTGCTTGTGTTGTTGGATGTAGGGGAATTGACGATGCTTCGGAGCGTGGTCTACAGATCCCAAGTGATACAAGTAGATATCGTCTGTAATCCTTCAGGAAGCCTATTATAATAATGGGACTAAGCAGCGGAAACAACGCCATCAAGATGGAGCAGAGCGATGCCACGATAGGATCCAACGTTAGTCCAGCGAAGAAGATTACAAATGCAACAAAAAATGGAACGTGCAGAAAGCCGAACGGACAGGCTGCCTAAAAACGGTGCCTTTATTCAGAAGCAACTACGATGCGTGTAGCAGTAGCACAATTACATAACTGATCGCGCTGTTGACGTCAAGTTTTTCACGAGATCGGGCCACCGGTTTCTTCCTGCTGGGTTCCGCTTTTACTCCCTTACGTTCTATTCGGTCGTACCGAAAGTTTCCGCTGTTTTCGGCCTCTAAATTCAAATAATCACAACTCCGGTCAGAAGAGGTGAAAAGAATGTAATGTGTTTGCCACATGTATGCCAACAAAACACGCTTCTTAGAATTTTCGGCACATGTCGCATGTATTCATGAACAACTGAGCAGTCAACGACCCAACTTTCGCCACAAAACAGGCAGCAAGACTCGTGAGGAGCCTTGAAAGGAAGTGGCGCGGCGCATTTTCCCATTCTTGCCGCGCCGCTCCTTCAGACACCATTCTTGAGTACGACAGGCTACGAAGAGGCAGAGTGGCGTGGCGGCAGTAGGTTCTGACTAGGAAAGAGGCTCACCGCTTGCAGTCGGGCCTAAACCCTAGTTTACACTTGCACCGCCACGCGGCGCGGCACGACGACCGCCATAGGTATCGATTTTTCGCCTCAAAACTCCGTAGGTATGCACATATGAGGCAGCACTCCTATCAACTGCGCCGCGAGGCACGCCTTGTGGAGTGTCGTAGGGGTTGATGATGGTTGCGCGCACGCTTTCAGACCTCCTTTTCAGGCCTTCAAAAATGCGTTCAGGGAAAACTAACTGTGGTTCTGGACTCCTGTCAAATTGGTCCTGTCAAATTCAAGGGTCAGGGTCCTGTCAAATTAGCATCGCAAAGGCTCTCTTTGAGTTAGGAACCTTTCCTTGTTAGGATGGGTTAACCGTCGGGCAGAAAGTAAAGAAGAGTAGTCATACCTGTAGCAACAATAACGTGAACATCCGCTTATGATGTCGCCTTAGCGTGCTGCTGAACATGGCGTTTTTCAAGGTTGTTTCGATCTTGTGAGCCGTGTAGGTAATGACAGCTGCCAATACTGCAACAACAACTGCTAGCAGTCCACATAGAGTAAATTCCAATGCACCGATAGCCTAGAAGCGATCCGTGTACTTTTTCCGATTGATTCCCTTGATTTTTGAAGCCTTACCCTCAGTGAGGTTCCTAGTAATGCTAACTGGTCGCTATGTAGCCCAGTATTCAGTAGAATATGATCGTCCATTAAATTCAGAAGTGACGAGTTTGGCCAGACTACTATCCATACATTGCTCAGCCAGATTGTAACAATTAGTCCATTGCTAAGTATTCCAAGGACCACATTACGTTTGTATAATAGGCCGTAGAATTGTTGCGGCCTAAAACAGAGGATGTTATTGAGAGTATTCTCCTAATGGATGATTCAGTTTGGTTTCACAGGTAAGAAATCCTTAACCTATTACTGAAGTGGCCACAGCCTGAGAGCTTGGCTCCCGACCATATTCCCTTGAGCTTTATAAAAAGAATAGCACATACAATACCGCTCACATTCTTTGCAAAAAAGACGCTTTGCGACGGATTAATCCGTCACAAAGCGTCGCATTGCCATAACTCTTCTCAAAGTTACTTGTTTAAAATCTAATTAACACCATTAGAAGCCCCGTCTCATTTTCAATCCAACGGTCTAAACATCATCTAAAACGATTGCACAGTGACCTAGTTATGAAGCTTTTGCTTCCTCGGCTCCGTTAATTGATTTACGACCCCTCCGGGATCCCAGTGGCATGTCCTTAAGGCTTTTCGTTGACGAGGTTCATCGAAACTCAGAAATCCTCTATGGTTTCAGCAGATCTGTATTTGTTACACATCAAGTGTCATTGTGGTACTAAATAGTGCCAAGTTTGAATAACATACGCCCGATTTCAGATAAGCGCAAACAGACGGAAACCTAAGATTCAGTTAAGAATTACCCAACAACTGTAGTAGCTGTTACAGAAGACAGTATTCTACTACTTTATTGTGTAAACGATGGTCTTTATAAAACGTGTAAAATGGCTTTGAGAAATGGACAGAAATGACTAGATTTTCTTTTTTCCAACAAGGGATTGGTCTAATCTCAATATGCGGCGTGGATTTCTCCTATCTTTGAATTTCGGTTGCTCCTTTACAGGATAACGAAAGCCGTGTTTTTTATGGTCTACAGTAGACTACAAGTATATTCGAATGTAAGAAGAATAAAAAGATTTTGGCCGTTCAAAGTAGATTTCTAGGCGGCCAAAATTTGACGAAAACAACAGAAAACTTCGTTTCAGTCGCTTACCTCTTTATTGATGAGTTTATTCAAAAAATCAACTGGACAGCATTTCTCAGCTCGTTGCGAGCTTTCCACAGATGTAGTATTGTTAGCATTCAAACTGAAAACCATTTTCACCTTTTCGGCCGCAGAAACAAGATTGAGGCTGCGCTTCGGCCCGCCGCCGTGTCTGCACTCGGGGCGAAGCGCAGCTCCAAACTTGTTTCGGTGGCCGAAGAGGTGAAAATGGTTTTCAGTTTGAAAACGGACAGTATTACACCCTTGGAACGCTCGCAACGAGCTGAGAAATGCAGTCCAGTTGATTTTTCGAATAAACTCATCCATAAAGAGCTAGGCGACTGAAACAAAAAATTCTGTTGTTTTCGTCAAACTTTGGCTGCATAGAAATGTACTTTGAACGGCCAATATCTTTTCGTTCATTTTAGATTCGAATGTGCTTGTGGTATACTGTAGACCACAAAAAACACGACTTTATCCTGTACAGGAGCAACCGAAGTTCAAAGATAGGAGAAATCCTGCGCCGCATGTTGAGATTGGACCAATCCCTTGTTGGAAAAAAGAAAATCTAGTTGATTCGGTCCATTTCTCAAAACCATTTCACACGTTTTATAAAGACCATCGTCTACACAATAAAGTAGTAGAATACTGTCTTCTGTAACAAGCTAGTACAGTTGTTGGGTAATTCTTAGCTGAATCTTAGGTTTCCGCGCGTTTGCGCTTATCTGAAATCGGGCATATGTTATTCAGACTTGGCACTATTTAGTACCACAATGACCCTTGATGCGTAACAAATACAGATCCACTGAAATAATAGAGGATTTCTGAGTTTCGATGAACCTCGTCAACGAAAAGCCTTAAGGACATGCCACTGGGAATCTCGGAGGGGTCGTAAATCAATTAGCGGAGCCGAGGAAGCAAAAGCTTCATAGCTAGGTCACTGTGCAATCGTTTTAGATGACGTTCAGATCGTTGGATTGAAAATGAGACGGGGCTTCTAATGGTGTTAATTAGATTCTAAACAAGTAACTTTGAGAAGAGTTATAGCAATGCGACGCTTTGTGACAGATTAATCCGTCGCAAAGCGTCTTTTTTGCACAGAATTTGAGCGGTGTTGTATAGTAAGTAGCTCTATGAGCATCTTAGCTTTATGAGAGCTGAGGTACCTATCAGGTGGGTTGATTCTAATGTCACTCCCAATTCTTAGAAGCCGCTTTATAATGTGCCCACGATCTTTATGCCAGTTAGCATTACTTCCATCTTCCCAATGCTGTTCGAGAAAATATTAAATAAAGCAGTTGTAGAACATCTTCAGAAGTACTCTACCATATCGGCAGATCAATTTGGCTTCCAAAGGGCAAATCTACTGTGACGGCGATGATAAAAACTCTTAATCATTGGACTAGGGATTTGGAGGAGGGTAGGAATGTGGGCGTTGTCTATTTCGACTTCACCATGGCGTTCGAGACGGTTCCACATGACAAGTTGTTACCCCTTCCAAGGTGATTTTCGGTTGACTGCCGCGTAAGACAGCGCGTATTTTCCAACGGAGTGTAATAATTTTACAATTTTTTGCATTGTTTATTAGATATGAATAAAACAGTAACCAATGAAGTTTTCCAAGGACCATCTTGACCACAGGTATTACTGCTGGACTCAATGATTGTTATTGTACTATTAAATGTTTGATAGCTTTCCATGAACCATTTTTATGGTGGTGTCCGACGACATCGTCGGACATCGTCCCACGCGGCAGAGAAAGTGTCCGTCGACATCGTTGGACAATGTCGTGAAAGGGTTAAACAAAATGAGAGCTGTTGCAGATGCTCTGAGATTGCATCGTTATTGTCTAACCGGAAGTACATTGTTCGTGTAAACGCCTCCTTTTCCGCTCCTAGATCTCCCATCAGCGGAGTGCCCCAAGAGGGCGTCCTTTCCCCGATTTTGTTCAACATTTGCACGTATGACTACTGCTTTTTACTAATTAAACTATAACTTTACTTAGACCTCTTAGCAAGAGTGCGGTTGCGTTTTGTTTACTTGCTGAGTATCTCAAAGTCTATAGACCAGTAGCTGGTAACGGTGACATAGTCGTTTTTTAGAAAGCTGCTACCAGTGTTTACCATTGCTCATTGGAATGGGACGTCCCTCTGTCTGAGGAAATGTCAAGAGTACTTCATTTAGGTAATAATATTAAGAAGCATCAATACATTATTAACGGAACTTCGCTTAAATGTGTGAGTGGACGGCTGGAACTAGGGCTTCTTGCTCGCAGCGATCTCAGTTTCGATAAGCATTGCTCTATGTTGGCCAACAAAGCTACACAGCTATTGGCATTAAACCCGTGGATCTTGTGACTGTGAAAACAACAAACACTCGAGGTGGTCCAATCAATTATGATGCTGGTACTGTAGACTAAGTTCTATTTTACTCTCAGCCTCGTTTGAGAAGCTTCGCAAGAGGCATGGTTTACCGCGGAGCTGCAATTCCTTTAAGAAAACCCAGAAATTCCTTAAATTAATCTCAGGCCTGGTTCCACAGGGATGAAATGGCAGGAATTATTCAAAGTGGCCTAGTTTGGTTTCACTCACTTCTGATTTTATTCCGTTGAGCTTCATCAAAAGGATCCTAGGATATATTGCCTCTCCTTTGGAGTACCTTTTCAACCTGGCGTATATGAATGATGAAGTTCCGTCTCGCTGGAGGCACTCATTCAAAACATATGTAAGGCTCCTTTAAGAAACGGGTACTACGGTATTCTCTCCGCATAAGAAGAAGGATATTGGTTTTTTAGAAAGCGCACAAAATAATTTCACTTGAAAGTTGGTCATGCGTTGTTCCGAGCTTGGTTATGAGTTAAGAGTTGAGTCTAACGGAGTTACATGACGCTGAATATTTGGCTTACCCAGTTTATTCTCCAGAAGAAAACGGAATGTCGTGGTTATGGCCTTCAAAATTCTCGCTCGAAGAGCCTCACTTTGTTCAAGCAGTCTCTTCTTGGTTGCTAACTTCAGAACGAGAGGTTCCAGTATTAAAATCAGGGCTCCATCCTCTAGGAAACAGGTTAGGGCTAAATTCTTGTCTTTACGAGTAGCTCTATTGCTCAATAAAATAATTAATGAGAACTTCCTGCACCTGTCACTTAGTTCTTTCAAAGGAAGGGTCAGTAAAATGGCGTTTGCAGAGGTGTCCTAAGTTTTAGTCCTGCTTGTAATCCTAGTTTTCGTTGTTTAGTTTAGTTTTGATTTTATTCATTATCATTTTTTGTGTTTCGGTTCTTGGTTGTGGCTGTGTCGGCTTGACTTGCTGTTTTTCGTTGTCTCTACCACGTAGACTTCGGCCTACGTCATAAATAAATAAATATACAAAAATAAATAAATAAAAGTCCGCTGTGCAAGCCCCAGCTGTGTGATAACTATAGTGACCACCTACTTGCAGATATAAAGATATCTGTAGATGAAGGTGTCTGCTGTCAGTGCTATGGAGCTGAAGAACACTAAGCAGAGTAGCGCCATCAACGCTTGTCCTTTGTTTTGCTCCCGAAGTGGTCCGTAGGCGACAAAAGCGAACGCGAAATCCCTCGACATTATAACCTGAAAGAGTCTGCCGACTGGTTTAAGTGGACTTCGTGGCGAACTGCTGAACATGAAACAAGGCAAGCAGCAAGATGAACGCACCGGTACCACAAGTAGAAAACACGTCGAGAACAGCAGATTCTGCAGTGCTGTTGCGAGAAAGAAGTGCTTGTAGGAGGTGAGGTTGTTAGCCGGGCAGCAGAAATAGAGATATGCCAAGTAGACGTTGGCCAACAGCGACACCGATGAAATAATCTGACAGGCCACTGCGACGCTCTCGTACATTTCACTTTCGTTCTAATGGTCCTGCCGGTTTGTGATCTGAAAATTTTAGTTTTTCTTGCACTATGTTTAGCGCTTTAACGCAGAAGGCGCGTGGAGCGCAGTCGGAGGAGCGCCGGCTGTCGCCTGTACCCGATACCAGGTTTCTGGTTCGGGTTTCCCGCCCAGGCCAACCAAGTCTTCCATCCCTCCGGGGTCGGTGAATATCAGACTTGTCCGGGAAGGATAGAGCGCTGACTTGTTCATCGGCTGGCCACCGCAACCCATTGTATGGCCAAATACGCATTCAACTCGCCTCCACGACATCCCGTAGAAGTAGAATGCGTGGCGCATTCCAAAGGCGATTGAATAACGCCGTTCTTTATCCTTTATCCTTTATGTATCGACTTGCTCGAGCGGGCGCCAGCAGCGTCTCCATTCGTCCCTGTCGCGTGCCAGAGTGGTCCAATGGATCCTCCTCGCTCGAGGGACACGAAGAGCGTCATATCGGTCGTTCAGGGCTTTCACGAAGAAGTCCGACCAACGCGTTGGTGGGCGTCCTGGTGTTCTTTTGACATCCCGCGGAATCCAATCTGTGACGGCTCTCGTCCAGCGGGTGTCTGCGAATCGCATTACGTGGCCGGCCCACCTAATTTTCGACGACTTGGCCCATGCGACAGCGTCTCTGATCTTCGAACGTCGGCGAAGCTCGGAACTCCGGAGACCTTCTCTCACTTGCGTGAGTCGTGTCACTCCGAGCATCGTCCTCTCGATTCCACGCTGCGCGACGCTGATCGCGTGTTCATCCTGCTTTCGTATAGCCCAGGTCTCTGAGGCGTATGTTAGGGCAGGAAGAACAGTGGAGTCGAATAGGTGGGCACGGAGTCGGACGTTCTTCGTTTTCTTCACGATTTCTTCGACGCTCTTGAAAGCTCCCCAAGCCGCTCGTTTCCTTCTGCTCAGCTCTGGTGCTAGGTCGTTGGTCATGTTGACTTCGCGGCCCAGATACACATAGCTGGAGCATTCGGAGATGTTCGTTCCGTTGAGCGAGAATGGGGCATCAGAAACCCATCCGTTCTTCATGAACATCGTCTTCGTAAGATTCAGCTGCAGTCCAACGCTTCCACATACACGATCGAAGTCGGCCAGCATTCGTTCCGCCTGACTGATGCTCGGGGTTATGAGCACGATGTCGTCAGCGAAGCGAAGATGGTGCAGTTGCCGGCCGTCGACCTTCACTCCCATGTCTTCCCATTCTAGTTCGCGCATGACGTTTTCGAGGGTGGCGCTGAAGAGCTTCGGGGATATGGTATCCCCTTGTCGAACCCCTCTCTTCACGTCAATGACGACGTCGTTGTAGAATGGTGAGATCTTGGTCGTGAATCCACTGTACAACTCTCGAAGAACTCTGATGTACTGAGTAGGAACGCCCTGGGTGAGCAGGGCTTCCATGACCGCTTCAGTCTCGACGGAGTCGAATGCCTTCTTCAGGTCAATGAACGTAAGGCACAGCGGCAGCTTGTACTCTCGCGACACTTCGATGAGCTTCGTAATGGTGTGTATGTGGTCGATCGTGCTGAATCCTCTCCGAAATCCTGCTTGTTCGCATGGCTGTCCTTCGTCCAGCGTTCTACTAATCCTATTCAGGATGACTCGAGTGAACAGCTTGTAGACTACGGACAACAGGCAGATCGGGCGATAGTTGCCAATGTCGTGCACGTCTCCCTTCTTGTACAGCAAAACGGTCTTGCTGGTCTTCCACTGAGATGGAACCTTGCATTCGGACAGGTAGCGTGTGAAGAGCCGCGCCAGGGTGTTGATGAGCGCTGGCGGGAGGTTCTTCAGGTGTTCAGCTCTGATCCTGTCAGAACCGGGTGCTGTACGTTTCTTCACCGACGAGATGGCGTGTCGGATCTCGGAAGGGAGAACAGAGGGAACGACGTATCCATCCTGCGGAAGATGGCATGGGGGCAGGTGGACGTGGCTATCGAAGAGATCGGAGTAGAAGTCGTGGATGACTTTCTCCATGGTCCTTCTGGAAGAGGTGATGGTTCCGTCAGGACGTCGGAGAGCGGTCATCTTGGTCTTGAAGTTGGCGAAGTTCCGGCGGGCATTGCGAATGCTCAGCCCTGCCTCTGCTGCTTCAGCCAACACTTCCGCCCTTCTCTCCTTGAGATCTTCCTTTATCGCCGCTCTGCATAGCTTTGCAAGCTCGGACGTCAGTTGGTAGTTGCCTGACGCTCGTGCTGCTCCACGCTGGCGTATCAGCTCGAGAGTTTCCGGAGACAGGCGTCTCTTGGTGGTCTTCAAGCTCTCGGCTCCCTTAGCACTATCGTGGAGATGGTGCACGAAGCGATCGTATTCCTCGTCGACGTTGTCCATGACGGCATCTTCCCAAAGGCCGACAAGAGAGGTGTAAAGGTCCCAGTTGATGGTCGTTCTGGGATTCCTCTTCTTGAACTTCGCGGCCTTCTCTCCTTGACGCGAAAAGCGGAACCTCGCGCGAAGGAGGCGGTGGTCCGATCCCGTGTAAAACTTGGGGACAACGGAGACATCGGTCAGGCAATACTTGCGATTGAAGATGATGTGGTCGATCTCGTTGTGGAACTGGCCACCGGGGGATTCCCAGGTCCATCGTAGGGAGGGAGGCTTCTGGAACTGCGAGTTTCCATGGATGGTCTTGGTCGACATGATAAACTCAGACAGCCTATCACCTTGCTCGTTCCACTCCAAACCGTGGGTTCCGATGTGAAGTTCTTCCGGCGACCTTCGTGGCCCGATCTTGGCGTTGAAGTCGCCGACGATCACCTTGTAGAAGGTGTGATCTTCCTTATAGAACTTCTCCAGCTCCACGTAGAAGGCCTCGACGTCTTCGTCGTCGTAGTCGGATGTTGGGGCATACGCGACGAACACAGTCAAGGCTGGCACGGAGCCACATCGCTTCAGTCGCAGACGTCCGATTCGGCTAGTCAGAGACTCGTACGAATCGATGTTCATGGCCAAGTGCGTGTTGACGAGGACACCAACGCCGCCTACTCCCCTGCTGTCGCATGTTCCGAGGAACAGTTCTTCTCCGGAGTCGTAGGCGGCGTGTAGGGGGTGGTGTCTTCTCGTCTCGGTCAGTCCGATGACGTCGTACTTGATCTTCCTGGCTTGCATCATCAGGTCCTCGACGGATGCTTCGGACGCAAGCGTGCGGGCGTTGTAAGTACAGATCGTCATCCTAGTCCTTCTCAGTTTGCGCAGCCTGGTTAGGCCCTGAGATTTTAGCAGCCTCTCCGTACTCGTCCTTCCCATCGCTGCAGAAATGGGGGCTCTTTCGGGGTCAGGGGAATGAGGCCCTTTAGTGCTGCTGTGTTTGACTGGAATACAACACGGTCCACGGATCTCCCTCGATAGAGAGCCTTCGGGCTCTCTTGTTAAGAGGGATCTCGGGCCGCTTGTCGCAGGGCCACGTGGCGCGTCCCCGGGTGGTGGATAGGGGAATTAAACGCGAACCAAATGCGACCGTGTACTGCCCAGAGACGCAGGTGGGATGCAGGGGATGGACTCCTTGCTCCTGCTGTGTCGGGTCGATGCGTTCCTTGTGCGTGGGAGCGGCATGTTCGTGCACAGTGTGCGTGGATGTGTCCGTGACTGTGCGGATTGTAACTGTGTCGGCTCGGCCAAAAGCTTGCACTCGGTAGACTGGGAGTACATGTAAGGCGATTCGAGGCCGCCTTAAGTCTCGCCCCGTCCCTTCGGGCAGTCTGGCTGGCTGCCCGGAGTACCCCGCCCGCACGACAGAAAGAAAATCATACTTAATGTTTTTAATCGAAAGCTTATCCTGACCTCTCCATAAACACGCAAAAAAGTGCTGCTTTTCTTTACCTTGAAATAAGCTTTAAACCGCAAATTTCTCTTGAAACATAGCAATTTTATCAAGCAATTTGTCCACTTTTTCGTGCAGGTAAATAATATTAGGTTGTCCCATAATTCCCCGCCGTTTTCTTCAACGATTCACTGCAGATTTCGCCGGCGGTCTCTTGCATAGTGCTGTATAGCTTCCGAAAGAAAATGATTTGCTCTACCAGAACATTTATTGAATTTCTTTTTTCATCCTGAATTTTGTCAATTTTTAGGTCGCTGAAGTGAAAAGTGAAAAGTGAAAAAGTAGCCATTTGTGCACTTGTTCTCTCCGCTTAGGTTTGTAATTTTAATTTTAATTTTTAATTTTTGGCGCAGTTTTTATAGCGCTTGGAATACAATGTTCTGTACTACAAGAATATGTGTCAGTGCTGTTTGCTCATTTGTCCTTTATTGATTTTTAGGTCATCAAATTGGGACGTCCGAAGGAGGATGGTTATTTTTGCCGACAGCTCCTGCTCTGTTGTTGGAGTTTTTGGGTTGGTGTTATAGGTCATTCGAAAGAGAATGTTTTGCTCTATAAGAATATATGTCGCGTTTATTGATTTCTATTGAATATCAACAAAATGCCAAAAAGAGAAAAATCGTCTTCACCAACAAATCCATCTCCTTCTTCAGTTCTTGATATTCGACAGAAATCAGCATGAGCCAACAAACGCGGCACAAATTCTTACTGAACAAGACATCCTCTTCCAAACGACATATAACACCAAGCAAAAAAGTCCAACCACAGAACCGGAGTTTTGGTAAAAATTCGGACGGAAAAGTCGGAATTCCCAATTTGATGGAGTAAAAATCAATAAAGGACAAATAAGCAAATAGCACTAACACATACTCTTGTAGTACAGAACATTGTCTTACAAACGCTATAAAAAACTGTGCAAAAAATTACAAACCTAAGCGGAGAGAACAAGTGCGCAAATGGCTACTTTTTCACTTTTTCACTTTTCACTTCAACGACCTAAAAATTGACAAAATCCATGATGAGAAAAGAAATGCAATACATGTTCTGATAGAGCAAATCATTCTCTTTCGAATGCTGTGCAGCGCTGTGCAAGAGACCGCCGGCGAAATCTGCAGTGAATCGTTGAAAAAAAAAAACCGCGGGGACTTATGGGACAAAATAATATTATTTAAAGAATGTCGTAATAAATTTTCCCTGAACAAAAAAATATTCTAAACCTTTGTGCATTTGTGAGCGAAACATACTAAAACTGACTGTTTGTGAAGAAAACAGGCAAGAAATGAATTACCCACGGTTTGGTGCTCTTTTCGCACCGTAATCAACTTCAATACAGTTAGTCACCGTTGGAGAGATGTGGCGAGTGTTGTTTTGAGCATGACTGTGTGTTGCTTTTTGCTCGGCAGTGATTAGCGCTTCAGCTGACCAGAGTGCCACGAATGAATGGAACCACTTCTTGGAAGGAACATTGTGAAATTGCCGACTACTCCGATAGGATGCTGTTGTGCCGGTGGATAGTGACGGGAAGGAAGCTGTTCCAGCCTCCGAGTCTTCACTGTAGCACTTACAGTCGGGACTTACTGAACTGTCTGGATTTTATAAATACTGAGCAGCATTTCCCTTATATTGGCCCTAAAGCCCCCACCTTGTTAGGGTGCACTGTCTTACCTATTATTGCTGATTTAGGGCACCGCAACGGAATAGAAGTCGTCAGAATGCACCCAGCCTGATAAGCATCTCGATTTAGGGCTAGGGTATACGACATGCTGTTGAAGATGTAGCGTAAGATTTGATTTCCGATTTGTGGGTAGTATACGCATGTTAGCTGTTTTTGTTATGTTTTTTCTATTAGTTTGTAAGGCTTGCACTCATTGTCCACGCCTTGAATAAATAAATAAATAAATAAATAAATAAATACAAGTCAGTTTGGAAAGTCGGACGAATCTCCAGAGCTTTTCGGCTCGTCAAAATTTTTCTGGAACCTTCCGTTCAAATATAAATGTATAAAATATGGTTAGGTCCCTACAAACATCCAAATTTTTCTAGTCTTCCGCTGCGAATATGGCTGAAAAAACGTGTTTAATTTCATGAAAGTTCGACTGCTGCTTTAGAATGCCAGGAAGCACTGCAACACAAGCGATGCGGTAACGCGATGGACCTTTCTTCTCTTACAAGACTACCCCACCAAACGCTATCCCCACTCGAGTGGGGATAGCGTTTGGTGGGGTAAATCGCTTATCTAATAGTTGCACCACGTTCAGGCCTCTAAAGAAGACGGGAGCTTCGAAACGTTAGGCCTGGCAATAAAGATCCACCGTAACAACCTCGAGCGGCACAAACAAAATATTGACAACTATTCTCCACAATGCCGAGGTTTTATGACGAGAGAAGCTGGAGACTAACTTAACAGAATTTTTGTTTCCGAAAGAGTGGAAAATATGAAAGTCAAACGTTGTGCTATTTTCTATGGGTTATGCCAATTATAAATTTTCGAGGAGAGCGCTCAAGTCGAAAATTTATATGGTCCTTTTTCCTAAGGAGGACCTAGTTTAATTTGGAGGTTGTTCGTTTTTATCTGTAAGAGGTTCAGCTTGATTTCAAAAGTGTCCATTCGCTTTAAAAAAGTGAAAATCAGGCTGCTTGTTTCGTTTGAAACAATAGAATGCCCCCGTTTGTACTTTTTTAACAAAATTTTACGATTTAAAGCTTTATCTGAAGCAACTCGTTGAATAATCTTCTCGGCCAGAAATTAACGCCCACTCCTCGTCCGGTACCAACCAATTCGGCGATGGCGAAGATAGGACAGGCTTAATTGGACTGGCACAAAACCGACCGAATCTAAAGTCGATTTCTGGTGTGAACAGCAGCCGTTGTTCACTTCCGGCTGTGCCGCCCAGATACGTAGGTCTGGCGCATTTACCTGAGAAGGGAGAGGAAAATGTGACCAGAATTGAGCACTAGCGGCCTGAATGACGAGTAGAAGAGCGCGAAGGTGGGTGGAGAAATTGGCCTTCATTTTCCTCAACTGAAGGCCAGAATTTCCTTGTCGCAGAGAGCTTCGATGACTGCAGTGATTAGGTTGCATAACGGCAACAGTAGTGACTCATTTGCTAATTACGGTACTTCCATTATGTTTCTCGCGTTCGAAAATTCAGTAGTTCTCCGTAAATCGAATGTTCTGTTTCTAACGTCCCTCTCGTCAGTAATGCTGTGGTCAAATTCAAACCCGTAAGCTCTACAGTGACCGCGTCTCTTCCATCTTGGACGCCTCTCCCTCCGTCTCTTAGGCCCCGTTTATACTTCGACGCCGAGCGACGCGACGCCATGTATGGGGCCATATTGATTGAGCGACGCGATAGATCAATTTGGCCACTTTACATGCCGTCGCGGAGTCTCGGCATCGGAAGTATAAACGGAGCCTTACAGCGGAAGAGAAGCGAAGACGCGATTTGGAATTCCCGCCGCGCCCGAGAACTCGTCCGTACTTTTCTTAGCGTTAGCGACGAATCGCTGAGACCCAATAATCATCAGGAATACTTTTAAACGCATCAAATTGTCGGAGAGGAACACTGTGAATGAGGAACGACAAGAAGTTCAAGAACAGTGGCGACGCTAGACGGCAACGTCTTCTCGGCCCGATGCCCCACTCCCCCACCCGTAAGCAGGAGTTCGACCAGGAGACGGAAGAGAGGAAGAGCAGATGCTCCCCTTCCCGCCGCCCCGTCCCGCACCCCTGGGATCGATCGACCACCGCCGAGGAGGCGTCAGCCGGCGGGTTGGCGGCATGCCAGGCGACTCACTATGAACCCTCACCGTTCGACGCCGCTCCAAATATCGATTGATAGCGACCCCGAAGGGCGACTGGGGGAGCGCCATCTGCTTCCAACGACGGGTTCCTCGCTTCAGGATAAGTCGTCAGTCGATCGTGATCGTTAGATTCGAGCGAGAAGCGCTGACTAAGCAGCCGAACGGCTTCCAGAACACCGGTGCTCGACTCTAGAGGGGCCATTTGGTGGTTGACGATTTCAGCGATTTAACGGGATTTTCCCTTAAACTCCGATTTAACGAGCTAACGGTTTTCCTTGCTAGGGTTGTCATCTCTCCTTCCAGTTCCTTATTTCGAAATGCATCTGCTCGCCACTTGGGACGCTTTTCTGTTTGAGGGGTCTTATAGGACATTTATTTTTTGATAAAAAATAATTGTTGAAAAGTTGTTTAAGAGCTCTCGAAAGCAACAATTTTTGGCGCATTTTGGTGTATGAATAAATAAATAGACTAGGGTATGGCGTTGAGTTTACTACCATTACTATTGCTATTTTTTTTATTTTTTTATTTTATTTATGCAATTTTTGTGTCGAAATTAACAACTTTCAAATCACATTGAACACTCTTCTAAACAAGGTTGACGCTTTTAAGATCAAGCTGAACATCTTCCAGTACAAAACGAGCTCCTTCCACATTAACTTTAGAGACTCTCGAACAAATGTTGGAATAATTTTTTGTTCGAGTATAACTTAGTATACGTTTTTTTGTATAACTTTCTATACACTAGCGCTTTTTTTAGCCTTTTGGCTTTAAGTTGTGTTCTGTTGTTTATTGCGTGATTAGCTCCCAAGGGACGTCTGTGAGCTTACCGCAACAATTCTCGGCCCACATGGTCCTGTGGGGCATCTAACAGAGAGCAAAGAGGTGAAATTCATTTGTGCCTGGGTGGCCCAAAAATCTCAAAAAATTGTCGCCTAGAAAACTTGTTACGAGTCGCAGCACGCTCGAAAGGTATGGAGCCCACTGAGCTCCACATTTGGGTTAAAATCGAAAAGCTTTGACGAATTCGGTTTGAAGTGAGTGGAGTGAACAGCACTAGACGTATGCGGGAGGATACATGGTCCAGACCTCTCGTGCAGGAGCTACGAGGGAGTGTTTTGTTATTTTTGGATCACCCAGTGACCCGCAGCAAAACGAACATGAACTCGGTGTTCCTTGTTAGATGCTCTACAAGACAATATAGGCCTTGTTGAAAATCGTTGAGTAAGTTTACAGATCTCTAATCTGAAATTTAGAAAAGCGCTCAATCTTGACATGCTATAGCATTCAGCGCTTTTTTTGTGCTCAGCCGCTCCAATCCTCAGTATTCGTAATGACCACACTGATCATTTCACACGGTAGAAGCTTATCAGGGAATGCCGTCAGCTTCCCATGGAACTTCGGATTGAGACCTATATCAGGTGAAAGAGCTCGAGACGCTGATGACAGATATGTAGACCAAATCTGCTAAATGCTTCTCCTAAGCTACTTGTGCCGGCCAGTGTTGCACAATCAGAGGTGCGGTTGGCACCGCTGACAGCAGCGGCAGCGGCACAGTGGTAGAGTGTTCGGTTTACAGGATTGGGGTCATGGTTCGATTCCCGTTGGTGGAGACGTTTTTGCATTTTGTGACCTATCTTCGACGAGGACCTATAATCTCATTTTTAGCACCCCTTTGAGCGAACGGCTGATGGCGGCTTGCATTTACGTCTATTAGGATATTCGGAGTTGGAAAAATGTTTCAGGAAACATGTTTTATTCATTGCATAAACGAAGTTGAGTGAAAATTGACATTATGCGTACAGAAAACCTATGTGTAGGTTGCAATCACACCTGGCCAGGACTTATAGCAGAAGCGCCAAAGTAAACTTCGTTCCCACTCGTTGTGCTTCCATCCTCGTCATCATTGTAGTCCCAATCGGAGTCGTTACCAGTGGAATCGCCCGCATCCAAATCTTCATCCGTCTCCATTTCTACCAATGTTGCAGCATCCTCTCGTAGAATGGTAGCGAACTTTGCGGCAACCTTCATATCTTCGCTTGTAGCCACAGTGTTATCCTCAGGCGATCCGAAATCAGAGGGCAGATTGGGGACAACCCTTGCTTGGGACAAAGGTATAGCGAATCAAGAAGAATGAACATGGCACATCGAAACGTTCAAGGTTGACCTTCCAGGCCAAATACTTGGCCTACTTGCAAGACAACGCATACGATTAGGAGCCGTTATGTTTCCTGAAACATGTTTCCAACTTCGAATATCCTAATACACGTGAATGCAACAACCCGCCGTCAGCCGTTCGCTCAAAATGTGCTAAAAATGAGATTATAGGTCCTCGTCGAAGACAGTTCACAAAATGCAAAACCGCCGCCACCAACGGGAATCGAACCATGACTCCAATCCTGTGAAGCGAGCAGTCTACCACTGTACCGCTGCCGCTGCTGTCAGCGCCGCCAACCGCACCTCTAATTACGCAACACTGGCGGCTTTCGCCTGCCACAACTCGCTTAGGAGAACCATTTAGCGGATTTGGTCTGCATAACTGTGATCAGCGTCTCAAGCTCTTTCACCCGATATATAGGTCTCTCCGAAGTTCCATGGGAAGCTGACGGCATCCCCTGGTTAGTAGAAGGAGATTCCGTCTGTCGCGTGTACCTTCAGAGGATCAAGGAAATAGAGCGCGTGGCGCATCCCAAACAGACAAACATTGACTGACGCCAACCTTCATCCTTTAGCAATTATTATTCCACTTGGCAGTTAACGAATTCACCTCAGATGGGGATGGCCGGCCGACCTACAGCAGTCACGGTGATCCGGATCGATGACCGCTGCGTGGCGCGCCTTCGAAGTTCGAACCACCCGCAAGGTGCTGTTTGAATGTGTCGACGCTCTCCCGTCTATTTTGAGAATCTCCATCAAATCTCTCCTTTGAAAGTGCTGGCAGTGGCTTTAGTTTGCGCAGTCTCCCTCTGTGTTCGGCCTGAGCTGATAGAGCATCCTGTGTCTTTGAGGTTGATGTCGTTTTTCAAGGCACTTGCCATCACTGGAATTTGAAACTCATGCTTCAGCTGAGCGTCCACTTGACTGCCGGTCGTCTCGGAGCCATATCGACTCAAAGGTCTTGGTTCGGATCCTCCCTTGGCCAACCAAGCCTGCATTTATGAATTTTATGGAATGAATGTTGGCCTCTATCTTTGCGTTGATCCATCCGCCCAACGTGCAAACTCGATCTTATTAATCAGTTGGCTGTTTTTTTTTTGAAAATTGTTCAGCGGCAGTTGATTTTGCCCGGACGCTGGTGAGGACCCACCGAACTAGTTAAGTTTTTGTGTATTGTAGGGTAACTAAGATTTCCATGTCAATCGACCGTCATTATTTTTTATTTCATCAAAACAAAATGCCGTCATAGGTATTTGCATCCGCCTCGAAATAATTTCATGGAAACTTTCAGGAGCTTCTCATTATTGAAACTACGGGGTGTATCGAACAGAATTTCAGTACTGTATGTATGAAAGCCCCCGCTAATAAAACTGTTCGAGTGATTTACGCCGCATATGAAAGCGCTGAAAGAAACTCGTAGTGATTGCGCCATGTGCCGTCCCAATGTAGGAAAAAGTGATGTGAATTACCAACGAAATGATGTAAAGGTTAGAAACCTGTGCCCGAAAACAGTTTAGTTGAAAAAGTTTACGGCTAGACAAATACGGCTTGAAAAGGTATCCTATTGACTAATTTTCTACTTTTTTTGATATTACGTCAAGCGTGAGGAGCTTATGTGCTGCTGTTCCCACTTTTCATTGAAAGAAGCACACTGTGCTGCTCTTCTATTTTTTACAATGCGATCGATAATTTTTTCACCTGGTTTTAACGTTGACGACAGCAACACTTCACTGCCGACTTCACTTGCTCCATGCGGATTAACTGCAAAAATAACAGCGGAGTCTCTATGCATCGCCTAGGGACGGTGCCGGTCGTCTGACAAACGTCCACTTCTGTGAGAAAGTCCTTGTAATCCATTGCATAAATTTTCCATTCTTAAGGACTTCGTCAAGGCAAGCTATGCAGTCTGGCCTGGCTAAAGTCTACTTCTTCAAAGCTTCTGCAGAGTGTCGCAGGTTTTGCCACTCGCTGCTCTGCAAACGCCAAGGTTCAAACCTCGGTGGCCGCTCCCACCGCTGAATTGCTTAGCAGACTTTTTCAAGCTTTTTCTAGCGATCTCTATTTGCTTAGCAGAGGAAATTGGACTCGTGGGATACTCATGTCCTGTTCACCTTTCAAACATCACTCTATGTCGCCATCTTTTAACGTGTGTTTGATAAAAGATTTTCCACAATTGCCGTTGATGTCGGCGTGTATATTAGGAAGACTGACCACTAGGAAGACGCTGAAAACTCAAGATTTTTTGTCTGGTGTATACGTCGAATACGAATGAATCATCTTCGGATATCCGAGTCGGTTATACCGATCCGAATCATCCAAAAATCCGAGGTCAGCAATTGCCTTGTTCAAATCATTCAAAAATCAGGGGTCAACAAAAATAGCATTGTCCGGATCCTCCAGCTATCCGATGATTTCCGATCAGATCAAATGTATAGAAAGAAGCAGCGCTCGGTGTATAACAGTACGTTTGTTCTATATTTGTTCTCATTTCTTCCTTAGAGTGCTATCTGAATCGAGACCTATACTTCTGTCGCCCAACGGCGCGGCTTTACGAAACTATTATACCGTTATCGATTGGGAGGTGCAGACAATCGATATTGGTCAATTCCATAATGCCGCGCTGCCCAGCGACTGAACAATCAATTCCGTGTAATGGTTCATTCTGCAGATCACTGTAAGTGGCATTGGTAGCCGTCACCGGAATGTCAAAGCGATTGGGCCAGAAAATGACGAAATTTTTTTGTTTTTCTGCATTCCATGATTTATGTACAGCTTCTAAGTCAAAGTGGACTCTTTTGAAAAGAAAATGAACACATTGCAACATGAAAGAAGCGCCTTCCAAATTGAAGGGGTCACTCTATGAAGTTGAAAATCAATTTTTATCTCAGGAAATTTTATTATAAGTTTCATTGAAGTCCTAATATTCTTAAGGCTGAAAAATGTGAACACGCCATAAAATTTTATAAAAATTTTATTTCTTAGTAAGAATGTTGGACTAAAGCTTATTTTAACGTGAATGGAAGCAAGCATGTCAAATGAAGAGATCCTGCTATGTATTCACCTAGGCGTCCCAATTTCCACTAGATTGATAATGATGCTGCTCGCTTGAAATTATGAAGTGAAGGTCTGTCCAATTTTGTTGGATTTCATTTTCTTTTCAAAAGAGTCCACTTTGACTCTTTTGAAAAGAAAATGAGTTTTTTGTTGGACCGTACATTGGTGCGTAAATACCCGCAAACAGAACGTTGCTGTCAATAAGAGACAATCTGCGACGTGCTGGACGTGCGCATGGCGCAATCTTTTTTCACCATGCATAGTTAAAAAGTGTTGCTATTCTGCTTTTTAAAATAAGCTTTTATTTATTATTTGTTTCCTTAACAAATAATTTTCTCGAATTCCAAACACTGTTCCCGCTTTATTGGAGCAGATGAAATATAAATTTTCTAAGAAACTATTAGCAAATTTTCCTGAGAAGAAAATTTATTTTGAAATTCTGGGGAATTGTCTGCATTGATCTGGAAGGCGCTCGTTCTGATTTCAAAAATGCTCAGCACTGTCGACTTGCTTGAAGATGGTTTACATGCTCCGTAACATTTCTGTCCAGAAAACTGTCTGTTCTGCCACAAACTTCTGGACACTTCCATGATATCTTTAAAATTGTATAGCATTATCTCTTTTGGGGAAAAGTATTAATTTAAAGCTTGCTTCAAGAGACAGGAAGGCGGCCAATTTTTAAGGCTAAGCGAGGAGTTTGTGCCATGCCCTCGTCCAAGACGTTGCTGTTTTCAGTCGATTAATAGCAACATTTCTTATTGCATGGAGTTTCAATGCAACTAATAAAATGATCGATGCAGCAAAAACAATTTTAAGGAACATGCATATCCTAAGCTTGATGCTCTATCTAAGCAGCACTTACAATATAATTCAAATAAAAATCGCGACGGGTTTTAGAGTAAATGGCTCGATTTCGTCTTTAAATGCCCAAATTGATTGATGCCTTATTGCTTTTTAAAACAAAAACTAATTATTATCTTTTCAAGATATATAAATTATACACAATTATTGCGGTTATGCGAGCAGCTGAACTAGAAAAATTACACCAAGTTTTCCTTCAACAAAAAATAGTTCCAACCATCTTGAAGAGTCTGTAATTTAACTTGTAAGAACTATTTTGTTTTTGATGGCATTCAGTTTGGTTTCAGAAGCATATTTGTTTGTCCAATTTGACGAGAAAACATATGTAAAAGAGTTTTCCCGTCTGTTACAAACCTTTGTAAGCCAGTAAAACTTTTCGCACCTGTGAACGAGATGTGACCCTCATGAGCAGACGCCAAAAATAGACAAATATTGGTGTAAAATGTCCTGATGCGACAACTTTGTGGGAGAATTCTATAGATGACCAATATAGTAACCGATATCCCGTTCGAAAAGTCGATAGCATCGATTTCCAAGTGGGGTTATCGGTTACTGACCAGACTTCACCCATGGGGTTGGGGTCATGCGAGTATGAAGGTTCATGTATCATCTTCGGAGCAGGTGGAAGGATTCGATCGGAAGCCAGCATCTACCGATATTATAAATTTTCGAAGTTTTTTATTATTAAATCTTGAATGGGCGCGTGTAGCGCAGTCGGAGGAGTCGCCGGCTGTCGCCTGCACCCGATACCAGGTTCGTGGTTCGGATTTCCCGCCCAGGCCAGCCAACTCCACGACATCCTTAAAAGTAGAATGCGTGGCGCATCCCAAAGGGGACTGAATAACGCCGTCCTTTATCCTTTTATTTAAATCCGAATTCTATTTGAATTCTTGGCAAGGTCTACGTATTTCTCGATCCTAGGATATAATCGGGGAACGTCCGTTAGTCCGTCTCTCTGCTGGCGTATAGAAAAGGAGAAATGGGGAGAGGAAGGAATTGCTGCGACAGGAATTACTCCAATATGATGGAATGCAGACAGGTTTTACTGCAGGTGCACATGTTCGATCGACCGTCCGGAATCTATCGAGTTCAGTGATTTTCTTCAAATTCAGCACTTCGGAGCGAGAATGGCATGAATGCGAGGAGCGTGGACAAGTCCTACGTCAACCGTTTTGAGGATCTTACCCTATTCTTTCCCATGTAATATGCGAGAACGCTTTTTTCCTCCCTCTTGGGATAGAATGGTCTTAAAACCGTCGTGTTCTATTTTCGGAATGTGGGCGAAGCACCGAACAACACATTTGATGGCCGGCTGCCCGCTGTACGCCTTGTGTTGAAAAAGTGCCTTCAATTTCCGCTTACTTCGTTGCTATATTGGTTCAGGAGGGCTTCCGTTCGAATCATTCGCTTCCCTGGCATCTCTTTTTTGATGCGAGTTATCTTTGGGCTTTCCAAAAGGCGTTTTTGTTCCACTATTTGATATAGTAAGCCAAAAACGCATTCAAATTGCCTCCACTATATTCCATAGAGTTAGAATGCCGCAGATCGATTGGCTTTAGAATGCACGGTGCATCCCGAAAAGCGATTGAATAACGCCCACTTTCATTATTTTATTTGGCAGCGTAGTCGCTTAGTAAGTGGATATTGCAACTTTCTTAAGGTACCACAAACACTCTTTTCAAGCTTGTGATCTACCAGTAGCTTATTTGTCCTGGATCTTTTCTTGGCGGCGTGAAGTTCGGATCTTTTCATGTCTTCAGCTCTTTTTGTTGTTTAGATGTGATTGTTTAGGGCAGTTCGTTCGCCCTTAATTTATGACTGAATCGGAGTCTCCACTGGAATCCACAGAGAAAGCTGGCTTCATCTTTTGTTGGTCCATCACGCAACATCAGCGCCCAACTCAACCTAATTGCTTGCCGGATTTCGGCGAGCAGAGCACTCACGTCTGAAGCATTCCTGAAGACACTTAGGAAGCACAGCAGACCAACTTCCCGAGAGCTTTCTTCTCTCATAGTTGAAGTAGCTGGCCTACAGAAGATATCGTGGCCGATGCGCTGGTGTCTAGAAGCAAGCATCTGACCTCCTACACTTCTCGGCCGCCGCCGGTTATGGCTAAACCTTGGCGTGTAGCTGCCAAATTGTCGCCAATTAATCGTCGATCACATCGTCAAATGATTGTGCGATTCGCCGCCGCCGACCGCGTGTAAACACAATAATTAAACGACCGTAATGTGAGGGTTCGATGAGGAACATCTCTCTTCCTTCCGTCGCCCACGGTGCAAACATCGTCCACTTGTCTCGTAAGCCTCACGGGTACCTGCGGCTAAATTCTTAGTCAGCTTGCAGTCCACTTAAATTTTCTATCAATCTATATTTCCTCAATTCAAGACGTATTCCTTTGAATGAAGCGGTACAAAGGTCAACGTTTAGCAGTCTTTTTGAGACGCGCCATGCGCTTCGTTCAGACCTCTCAATTGACTACTTGCCCAGTAGATTTTTAAAAAACAGCTTTTTTGACTATTTTTAAAGATTTGTCGGATCATGTAGCGAACAGCGTCCAGTGGGTACAGACCCTGGATCGAACCTCGAAGTGCACACGGGCTTTCCTCGAATTATTTTCTGAGCATCAGTGAAAGCTGTGTCGTCTGCCACTCCATCGCTCGTCAGTTCACTCAAGCATCCCTCGGAAGTGCCTTCATTAGTCCGTCTCGTGTGCCAAAATAGCCCATTTAGTTATCTTCAAATTTTGCACTATTACTCACTCTAACATACATACGGTGCTTCCATTAGTAAGCCTAGACTTTTTTAATTTGTAGTTGGGCACTTTTAGTCATAAAGAGGACATTTTATGAACTAAATTATACGTACTTATTGTTTAATAAAGCACGGTCTAATTAAGTCAAAATTATCTTTTTCTAGAATTTTCCCCTAGTTCAAAATTGGTTGCCAAAGGGTTGCAACTGCCGGGTGATTTGTTGTTCTCGTTGTTTTAGTTTTTTCATTGCATGGCTTGTTTCGATCTTGTTTTCTGGCGTTTTATGCACGTCTATTTGACGTATAAATAAATAAGTAAATAAATTTTCAAGCTAAAATGCTCCTCAGCGGGTAGACATAAACTTTTTATTATTTGTCTTCAAATGATATTTTTAGATTAATTCTATGGTGTTGGAAAGCAAAAAGAATTTGCTAGAGTGTTATTAGGAGAGATTGCGCCGTACATTCGTGCTATATTTCTCGTAGCCTCCTGGATTGACAATATAAACAGTCGAAGTAAATCAAAACGCTACAATTTCCTAATACCTAGGTAACACCGTTTACATTACATCAAATAATGGACAAGTGTATGCAATCTTTTCACACAAAAAATAGATTGCTTCAGGGCACTTTAGAATTCACCTAAAAGTGCCGTTTTGGCTAGGAGATATGAATTTAACGCTCATTCAAAAAACATATGTCTTAAAATACCTTGTTTAGGTGAATTTTTATACAAATAGAGTAAAAAAGATAAACTTGCACTTGTAAAAAAAAGTGCTTAATTCAACCTTAGATATCTCTACTTTGGTTTGAAAACTGTCTGGTTTAGAATAAAAAGCGTTCAGTTTAAAGTGAAAATTGTATAGATCGGTTCCTGTCTCACTGATGTCGTTAGGACGCCAGAATTCTCTTGTGCAAGTAACCCATTCCTGGTACACTTTGTAAATTTTTGAGAAGGCAGTGATTAAAGACTGCTTTTGTTCATCTCCCATCTCCTCAGAAACTTAAGAAGATTGTATTTACATCCGACGATTTGCTTTTTTATTGGAATCTCATAGTGTTTGCTAAAGTTTGTGTTGTCTAATACTGCAAACTCCGATCTCTTATGTTGTCGAGCAATCTGAGTAATTGAGAAGACATGGACCTGTAGATGAAACGATCTTATAACTAATCTTATGACCCTTCTCCTGGAAGTATAAAGATAAGTTTGAGGTCCAGTGATAGTTCGAGAACCAGTTGATCACGGCTTGTAATCGGATATTTCTGAAGGATTTGCCTGCAGTTGCTTAGTTGTTCCCAATGGGCACCTTACTTCGCTTCGTCTCTACGCGCACTCTCTTTCCCTGTCTTACTTTCGTGACGCGCATTAGATCGTTAGGTTGTCCGGAAAGTTCTCAGCGTTTTGAGTACTTCACTTTGAACTACCATAACTTTCTCAAGGCTTATCGGATTTTGTTGAAATACGTTTGAATTAGCGATCTTTGCCGAAGGGCTCAACTTGTTCCATAGCGAGATTCACAAAATACACGAACGCTGTTCTCGTTTGCTCCTGACTGGTGAAGGTTTTACCAGCTGGAAAGTTCTGAAAGTGTTTGAAAAGGTGGGCGTCTGTTAGTGCAAAGTCTGGAGAATATCGAGGGTGAGGCAGAACTTAAACCCTTAATTCGATCAATTTTCGAATAGTAATTTGTGAAACGTGTGGGTGGGCGTTATCGTGCCAAAGAATTCGACCTCTTCTGTTGACCAGTGCTGGCTGAAGTCGACGCAATTTTCGGCGATTTCCTTACAGTAGGACTCTGCTTGATCGTTTGGCCTGGTGCCAAAAAGTTGTAATGGACCACACCTGCCGCCGACCACCACTCAGTGATCATTACCTTTTTTCGGTGGAGGGTCGCCTTTAGAAAATGCCTAGTGGGTTCGCCGGCGTCCAGCCGTTGTCCGGAACGTTCCCTGTTATCATACAGAATCCACTTTTCATCATCGCCCCCTGATCTTCGGATGATTTAGATGAGGGCGATTTTGGAAACCCCGGATCTTCGGATGATTCAGATATCGCCATTTTCGGCGAAGCGGGATTTCGGATAACCCGAAACCGGATAAATCCGGCAGAATATCCGGAAATGCATGATTCTGATCCCATGTCTAATCGTTCGGAATTGCTCCTTCGACATACATCTATAGGCCATTCAACGACAAAAATATAAGCTAACATGGAAACATAAATTATTTAGTCAGATAGAGCGAAAAATTCTGTACAGAACGTAGCATTGATGCGCAATGTAATTTGAATCTTTACTTAATAATAGCCGAATAAAAAAAGTATCACAAACTTTCGGGCAACCTAATAGTTAATGCAGCGCAGTGCGACCATTAGTTTCCAGCTATTATACATAACGGTTTACTGTCCTGGGCGGGTCCAATACTAAAGCGTCGGGGCATAAGATACGATCACACCAATGACAAAATGCACCAACCTGCGTAATTGACCGACTGGCTTCTCCGGCTCCTATACGCGCTTTGCACCTCCACATCAATAACCTGCACTGTGACATATTAACTTCTATTTCTGAACGACAACCAACCCCTTAAACATGAGCGCCTTCCACATCAATCGCTTAATATCCCCGATCCAAATTACTGTTTCCCTAAAATCTTGTGCAAGTCCAGCACAATGAGGTTCAAATTTTGGGGAGGAAATGCCGCTTTTACTAACAAAGTAAGCGAGAAAAGCCCCATGTTATGAGGGCTGGCGGAACCGCAGGAAAATCGTTTTGGACTAGTGTTGTGTTCATTCTTCAAGCTTTTACCTCGTTTTCCTATGCCTTTCTTATTGTCACGCATTCAATCTATGTATGTCTGATATTTACGAACATCAGTTGAGTTCGTGGTGGCATTTTGATATCAAGAATTGTGTTTAAATCCTTTCTAGTTTGCTGTTTGGCGTCCATTGCTGTTATCTGTTCCCGGAAAATTAGTCTATGAAAGTACACCCCTGTGGTACACTACAAATAGATTGCTAAATAGGGGTTTCGACCACAAAAATTGTACCGCAGTCGTCCCAGCGTCTTGTACAACTCAAGGGCGCCACGGCAGTACAGTACTTCTGGTGCTTCACGTTGTTTCTCTACCGTGCATCTTGAAAGGTTTGTAGACCTGAGTCATTTTGGAACCCTGTTCCACCTACTCATGTGTCATCCTCTACGGAGAGCTACTGTAGAAATTTTAACAAAGTTGTGGAATCAAAGTTTTTGTAGTTCTTCGAAAATCGTCTGATTTTCACGTCGTAAGAGGCGACTTTCCACTTTCCACTCCTGAAGCGACTAGTGGCAAGTAGACGAGGCATATTAGTGTAAGGAAAGTGCTGCCAGTTCTCGCGCATTTTCGATATAAAAGCCTTCTATGTTTGAATCCGTAAACGTCCACTCAACGTTTAGTTCTGTTTTGAAATATAGCTCAGTCGCTAAAGATTTAACCAGTTAGCGTTTACGACGCAAAAACGAGTTTTTTCGTCGTTTTGACGTTTATTTTTTGCGGCACATCATGATTTACTTCAAAGATTTCCTGAATCTTGCTGTGGCTTCTATCATGGTCTGGTCTATGGGCCCGTTTATACTTCGACGCCAAGCGACGCGACCCCACGTAAAGCCTATGTTATACTTCGGCGACGCTGTGCTGTAGGGGCTGCTACGCACTGCGTAGCAGCCCGCACATCACAGCGTCGCCGGCGACGTCGCTGAGAGCTCCGCAGGGGTGGGGTTATACTTCCGCCGCCGACGTCGCCACAGACGGGCCAACGACGTCAGCGTCGCCGACGTCGGTGACAGCGCGTCGCCGTGCTGTGCACGGCGACGGTCCGTCACCGACGTCGCCGACGTCATCCAAGGGTGGCAGAAAATGCGCTCCGGTGGAGTGTTATGATTGTGGGTTGGTTCTTCGTTCCCGGAACTGCCATCATCACCACTTCGAATTACGAAATCGAGAAGTGCAAAAGACGCCGTCTTGCGAACACAAAAAGTGCAATTCACTAGAACACTGAGTTTTTGGGAGGGAGTGGGACCTAAACCTTAGCTCCCTTCACTTTGTCACTTTTCTTCCTTTTTATGTCCTTCTCAGCCGTTCTGTTCGCATTTTCTAGGCCTATTTGCTTCCTTGTAGAGCATTAGCATTGTAGCATACTAAATAGAATTGTGTAGAAAATAGGTAGTGTTTCCTCGCTTTCTCAAATGGTAATGCAAACCTAAGAGTTCGCATTTTCTAGGCCTATTTGCTTCCTTGTAGAGCAAATAATACTAAATAGAACTGTGTAGAAAATAGGTAGTGTTTCCTCGCTTTCTCAAATGGTAATGCAAACCTAAGAGTTAAATTTTCCTTTGAACTTCGAGAATTCAGCGTAAATTTAATTTAAAAACGATTTAACGAAAAAGGTATTTGCTAAACCGAAAATGCTGGTAAAAGCGTTAAATTGGTAAATCAATAGTCGTTGAATGCCCAACACTATCCCATACTTCTATTGTTATCGGGATAGACTGCGCCATGCGCTCGTCTGTTATTTTGCATTTTACAATTTATTGATAGTGTTGCGCTTGAATACTTGTTATAATCTCTTTACAAAGTAATCGTATCGATTGACTTGTGCTTCTTTTAAAGTTAAAAACCTAAAAACACACTATGTCTTGCGAAAAATACAGGGCATCCTAAAAAATACAGGTACTGTTTGAATGGTTCTAACATTGCTGCTAGTGAAACCTTTGAAGACGTTTGAGACTCATATGTAAGCACAGGTAACGAGATTTATGTAACGTGTAAATAGCCCCGTCTGAAACCTTGCATTTCAGACTTGTTTGGTTGTGCATGGTCTGAATGCTTACAATCTTGTTACCACTTGGCCACATTGTTTATGATGTGCTTTTTTGATGTTTAGAACTTGACAGTGACGTAAAAGACACGTGGCATGCGAGTGATGACATTGAAAACGCGCTCCGATGCTAAAAATGCGCTCCGATGCTCTCCTGTCAACGACGTCCCCGACACCGCCACAGAATCTGTTGACGACGTCGCCGACGTCGACCACGCGTCTGTGGCGACGTCGGCGACGCCTGTGGCGACGTCGGTGGTGACATCAGCGTCGGCGACATCGGTGACGGGCTGTCGGTGACGGGTCGCAGCGTCGGCGACGCGTCGCCGAAGTATAACATAGGCCTAATGTGGCCATATTGAGTGAGCGACGCGATCGATCAATTTGGCCACTATGCATGCCATCGCGTAGCTCGGCGTCGGAAGTATAAACGGGGCCTATGGCATGGCTCGAAGCCTTGAAAGCAGAAGCGAAATTAAGGAGCCACTTAACCTGACCGACCGTTGACATGACTGGCATTTGTCTCTGCTTCTTCTTAATTAATCCCTTAAGGCCACCCCCCCCCCAGACTTCTGCGACGTTGCCGCTGCCTTATCCTTCATCATAGGGCAGGTACGCAGAGCTCGCCGATAGCGGTGAGCCCAGCAGCGCCGCTGGCCGGTCGGCGTCGCATGACTCATCGATTTCGCCGTCCGCCGGCCGCCGCTGGCCGCAGAAGTCTGGGGGTGGCCTTTAGGCCAAACTGGATTTCATAAATTAAATTTTTAATTTTAATTTTAATTTTAATTTAATTCAATTCAATTTTTCTTTATTTCTTACCCAATTTGACGGAGGTATCCACCACGAACATGCTGCTGCATCACAACCGTTATTTTCTTCTTATTCAACGAAGAAATTATCAATCTTTAGCTGTAATTAAAGTCCTTCATTTTTTAAGCTACATGCTGGGCGACTTGCGGACGCATTTTTGTAGTACACAAGTTATTGAATGGATCGCCATTACTGAATTAGCTAGCGGAACGTACTGAATTCGCAGAGTCCACTTGCTTACGAATTTAACAGTCGGCAATCGGTAAAAAGTGGATGAAATGGACTGTATCTGCGGAGTTCGTATGTTTCTTTTTTGCCTGCCAGGTGAAAAATGACAGTCTTTAATTACAGCTGAAAGGCTGATATTTTCTTCGTTGAAATAGAAGAAAGTAACGGTTGTGAAGGGCGCGTGTAGCGCAGTCGGAGGAGGCGCGACTGTCGCGTGCATCCGATACCAGATTCCTGGTTAGGATTTCCCGCCCAGGCCAACCAAGCCTTCCATCCCTCCGGGGTAGGTGAATTGGTACCAGACTTGTCTGGGAAGGATAAAGCGCTGACTTGTTCATCGGCTGGCCACCGCAAGTCATTGTATGGCCAAAAACGCATTCATGTCGCCTCCACGATATCCCGTAGAAGTAGAATGCGCTGGCGCATCCCAGAAGGGATTGACTAACGCCGTCCTTTATCCTTTATCCTTAACGGTTGTGAAGCAGCAGCATGTCTACAGTGGATGTTTTCCAGTCATATTGGGTATGAAATAAATTGCAGTAGAAAGAGAAATGTTAAAAACATCAAGAGAACTATCAATAGCTTTAAAATTTGATGGAAGAAGGCCAGTTTTGCCTTAGGGCCCAGTGAAGGGAGACGCAGCGACTGATGTCGGTCAGGTCAACGCAGTCATGTGGATCTCAAATTTTGCTTCTATTTTAAGACTTTGACTCATTCTAATGCCATATGATAGTGCGGACTATAATATAAGCCGCTGTATGTTTTCGTTAGAAAATTTTTATATTGAAACAAGTTATCATGAAGCGACGCAAAAACGCGTGGAATGTTTAGCGGCGGTAGAGGAGTTGCTTTCTAACTATGTGTGTTTCTCTAAAATGGCTAACCGTTTTCGACTACTACAACATTCATTTTGAACCATACGTGTAACGGTTTCTCGCACATCTAAACTTTGGTTACAACTTGCGTTCAGTCGAAAATCAAGGAAGTGTAATGCAGCTGTGGCAGCTGGAAGGAATCACCTGCACTGCGCTACCACGCGTCCTCACAGAACTGATAGGACTTTACTTACAATCTGCTACTATCCGTCAGGTAGTGAGAAATGTTCCGTCAATCTTGAATCTTTTATGATACAAGGGCATTCTAGTACAAGGTCCTGAACAGCCACAAAACGTTTCCCCTTTCCAACTATCTGTTCCAGGAATAGGTTTGCTGTTGTGTGTTTGCTCCAACTATTTGTGTTTCCGCTTTCGGATTACTGCAGCGCTGAAACACATGTGCTACGAGTTTTCACACATCTGAAGTTTGTGAATTAAAACTTAGTCCAGAATCAATCGAGGAGAATGCAACTGTGGCAGTTGACGGGGGAAGAATAGTTGAAAGTGACTGAGCTTCTTGCTCCTAGAGACCAACTGGCAGAGGGAAATTGGTTCAGCACAACTGCTGAAGGAAAGCAGCCGTGAGTGTCGAACAACATCCGTTCAGTTAGGTCTAATGGGGTTCTAATGCTGAACAAAATGTACGTTGGTTGTGTGCCATCTTGACTCACGCTTGCGAGAACGGTGCAGGTCCATCTCTTAGAGCTATTTTATACATAACAAGAGCATTCTAGATTGAGTTCCTCCGTTCCGATCGGCGCCTACCTATTGATCTTTCTGTCTTTCTGAAGCCTTTTGCGCAACTTGAGATCATTCGAAATAGTCTGAAGAATCACAACCTGCCTGTTTTGTTTTCATACCATTTTCTCGTCAAATCGAACACCTTTCGGACCAAACTGGACATTTTTCTAAGCAAACTTGATGCTTCTGAAATTAGGCTGAACATATTCCAAACTTAAACGAGCGTCTTCCCAATTAATGTCGAAGTTCTCAGGGAAATTTAGAATTATTTTTTGTTCAAGAAAATTAATTACGATTTTAAAAACCCTCAATTCACTTGCTCCAATACAAGTGAACACAGTTTCTGAAAATTGGCGCTAATGAATGCTTTAAATATTGTTTTAAGGTGACAATGTAAAATTTCTACCCTGAATTAGATTGCTACCTAAAATTTTATGGTAAAATTGCTGCCTTTTAAGGCGAAGGCAGCCATTTTCAGTCCTAATAAACAGCTTGACGTATCTGTTTCATGGTACTGATAGTAGTAGTTTTGTTTGCGTGGAGTTACGCACTGGCTCATTTTGATGTGGAAGATGTTCAACTTGTCGCACAACTGATAGATGTGCAACGAAGACAGCTGTGAAAACACACATCTTCGCTATGAAGCTTCATGTGGGCAGCATTTACATTGTTTTTCAAATGAAAATCGCAAGCTGATTGAGTGCATGGCGCGATGTCCTTTTTTAATACATTAAATGATTGCTGCCTTGCTGCTCTTTAGAACAAGATTTAATTGATTATTTTTCTCGAGATTAAAATTTTGTAATTTTTGTAATTTGTAACTGAATTTTATGTTAGAACAAAATTTATCTCGTTATATTTCCCTAAAATATAATTTTTTTTATAAAACTTCAAGCAGAGTGTTTACTTACTGTTGCGGGGAAATTGAAAATTTTAAAGAAAGTTACACTAAATTTAGCTTAAGCATAAAACTATTATCGGAGAATTTTTAATTTTAGCCTGGGAAACGCTCGTTTTACTCATCCTAATCTGGAAAATGTTCGGATTGAATTCAAAAGGGTCAAGCTTGTTTGGATAAAGGTCAAATTTGATATGAAGTGTCCAGTTCGTGGAGAATATTCAAATTCATTAACCTGGCCGTAATGAAGTGTTTTCTGTTGATCATCAGGTGCTTTCATTAGGGAAGCAGTCCCTGTGAAACAACATGTCGAATTCGCCTGCGGTGATTTTTGAAACCATGACTTATCAGGGTTAAAAACATGCGATGTCGCATTGACAGAGGAAAGGCGCATATAATAACATTCATATTTATTCTGAGCCGAATTTTTTGAATATAAGCTCCGGAAACTAACATAACTTTCCTTACAGTCTCGAACAATATTCAGCGCTGGTCCAGAAGTCTCCTTGCTCGGTATTATATCTGTTTAGCCACCCATCTCTTGTTGCATTCATGGTTGGTAGTACTCCGTAGCCGGCCGTATGAGCGGATTCTGAACGGACACACGTGGTCCTATGTTCCATGCTGAAGTCGCTTGTTTCCGCTCTACATATTCTATGGGGACGTCGACAAGGATTCCTTGATTGGCCTTTTCATTTGGCGAAGTGTCTGGTTGGAAAACATGTGTGAATTTCAAAGGCTCTTTGAAATCTTTTAAATAACCCTGAAATTAGACATGCTGTTCAGGCTTAACCCACCCACTTACGGCTGCTTCTTCTATTGTCTTAGATATGGTCAATTGGCTGATTAGGTTTTTTAAAGTTAAAAAAAACACTTAAGGCTTACGTTGCTTTATCAATCCGTGATTTTAAGCAAAATATTGGTTAGAAATAAAATTACCAAACAGCACCGACTGGCCTGTGTAGCTTACACCTGAATAGTGATTCTTCAGAAACGGTCCAAAAGTCTTGAGACACGTTTACCCCGTTTACCCCTGCGACACCCAAATATAGGGTGTCGCAAAAATTTTAGGTACTTTGGTGGCAGTAAAGCTCTAGGGAAAAGGCTGAAAGCTGTACGAAAGCGGCAGTAAATAGAGTCTTTTCGAGTTGTTTTTGGTTGATACTACGCCGTAGCCCGGTCAGAGACGCGTGGTAGCGCAGTCACAGGACTTGGATCGGGATTCCCACCTAGTTCAACCAAGCGTCTCCTGGTTACCATGCATGAGGTCGAACCAATCAAAATCACCCAGTTGGTAATTTTTCTAATTTTATAAATTTCGGAAATGAAAAATTGCATATTTTATTTATTTATTTGTTTTATCAAGAAAGATGGGGCGCGTGGAGCGCAGTCGGAGGAGGCACCGACTGTCGCCTGCATCCGATACCAGGTTTCTGGTTCGGATTTCCCGCCCAGGCCAACCAAGCCTTCCATCCCTATGGGCTCGGTGAATTGGTACCAGACTTGTCTGGGAAGGATAAAGCGCTGACTTGTTCAACGGCTGGCCACCGCAACTTATTGTATGGCCGAATACGCATTCAACTCGCTTCCGCGACATCCCGTAGAAGTAGAATACGTGGCGCATCCCAAAGGGGATTGAATAACGCCAAGGAAGATAAAATTGTGAGGCCACCAAAAGGCATCGCATAGACCAAATACGCATTCAAACTGCCTCCACGACGTCTCGTAGAAGTAGAATGCGTGGCGCATCCCACAATGGATTGACTAGTACCTCCTTTATTTTTTGTTTATCCTTTCCTAACTTTTGAAAATAACCTAAAAATGTGATATGTTTAAATAGTTTATACGAAACCGTGACTAACAGTTCGGTAATCGGTTGAGTCTAAAATTTGAAGTGCGGGACAAGTGCATGGCGCGATCCCTACCATTCTCGTATTGGTATTTTTTGTCATTTTGTGTCAATTTTTATATTTATTGGTTTTATAATTCTATTATTAAATTTTATTATACGCTTACACATCATTTAGTTTATTATTAATTTTGATAATCTTTAATTACTACCCCAATGAATTTTCAAAAGCCTTATAGCCAGCCAATTTCTGAAATTTCACAAAGTGCTGGGACATACTGTAGACATACTCTAAGAGACGCGTAAGGACTTTCAGGCATTAATTACGTTTGTCGGCTCCTGCGTTGTTCCCACGGTAGATGGTTTTGCGAGTTTAATTACTTTGAATAAAAAATGCTGTAGTTAGGGTTTTTTTTTGAAGAAGTGATTATTACTGGAAAATAATTACTGGAGATTGGTATCTTTTAAATGCTCTTGTAAACTTTTGCCGTGGGTAAGAAAAATTAAGTGAAACCTCCAAGTACATGCATGTTACGTTGGTCAGAAGGGCATTTGACGTTTTTTATTTTTTATTTTTTATTTGTAGTCTGCATAACTTTACCTGGTAATTCATTTTGGGGCGTTGTAGCGCAGCCGACGGATGCGCCGACCGTCTCGCCCACCCAATGAGGCCCTTGGTTCGGATCTCGACCTGGCTAGTCAGGTTCCTACCAAACCGGACCAGCTATGTAGGTCGAGATCCGAATCAAGGGCCTCATTGGGGTGCGTGAGGCGTTCTACTTACAAGGGAACTGTCTGAACGGTACGCCGGAACGGCAAGAACGAGTACCATAGGGAGAATCCCGAGAATCCCCGTCCTCCAAATAGTAGCAGAACGTGTTTTGTTTTTGCCGAATCCTTGAGGCAAACGAGTACGAGGGTGTAATGATTAAGGGTCCGCAGAGCGAGCTCTTCACGGCAGCGCAGGATCCCGCTGTCGTGGACTGGGTGGCGCAGTGGTACATAGAGGGCACGCTTCATGTTCATGAGGTCTAGGGGTTGATTCCCATGCTACGTTGCGTTTTTGCACTTTTACCATAGTATCGGATTTCCATAGAGATTTCCATATCTGAACTTGTTTTTGGCTTCACAGTTCCTGCCCAGTGGTACTCCGCTGCAGCCCAAGCCTGGAATCGCGATACAGTCCACTTTCCCCAGTTCTCAAACTTGTATAGTATGACAGTTCTAGTATAGCCAAGTCTTTTCCTCCGAAACGATCTGTCCTCCCGAAAGCGTGATAGTGCCTTCACTGGTTAGTGGCGTTGTGACTCCGGCACAATCCTCTTCTCGTTGAAACTCTTGGTCCTCTTCCTCCACTACCTCCAACTTCTCCACTTCGTCGATTTCCAGCTGTCGCAGTTCGAAATCCTGTAGGATACTTGCTATCCTTTCCGCCAGCTTCATCTCGTCTCTCGAAGGGACAACATCCAGTGGAGTTCCGCACTTCATTGTCAGTAGGTGAATGACCACTCGAGGGTTAGCAGACATCGTAGAGTCGGTGTTCGCGGCAGCAGCTTGTTATGACCGCGCGACTTCGTAAGCATAACAGAGGCGAGAATATTGATCGAGGTGGTAGGTCAAGTTGAAGATCAATGTGGTCCCCTCCTCCACCGTGAGTATACACTGGTGGCACTTACCTCACCGACACTAATAAATTCCATTTGAAGCATTTTTCTGGCATTTTGCCGCTGTTTCATGTTGTTCCTGTGTCAAAATTTCTTACATTGGCAATGAGAACAATTTTTGGAGTAAAAGTTTCATACAAAATCACATTTGGCACATTTCGGACATTGCTGGTGAATTACGAGGTGTCGACAATTAATAAGTAATAAAAACATCTTACCGTAGCAAACTCCAAAAACAAGTTCATATATGGAAATCTCTATGGAAATCCGATATCATGGTAAAAGTGCAAAACGCGACTTAGCACGGGAACCGAACCCTAGACCTCATTAGAAATAACGAAATATTTATTTCTCAACGACAGTCACCAAGCCACTGATAGACCAAATTCACATCCGGTATTGCCCCTGCGACATCTTATAGAGGTAGAATGCGTGGCGAATGCTGCGGTGGAATATGATGGAATACCGACAACTTTCACTTTTTAATAAACAAATGACTTGATTTTTAAATGTTTTATTCTACCAATTCTTAAGCGGTGTTTCAAATCATCCAATACCTGAGGTGCGCAGATAAAAAGAAGTACAATAACAAAAAAACCAAATGCAACGCAAATAACTCGTATTAGAATCTACACAAAGCAAAAAGTAGAAACTTTTTTAACGAGAACACTACAAACAAACAGCAGAAGCGAAATTTTCGATGCTGGTTTCATTTTACTGGATGAAAGCCTTTTGGCAGGAAGACCTCTCTCGTGCAGTCTATTAAATAGACCTGGTTGGCATTAATTATCAAAGCGGTTTTTTATAACTGCAATTTAATGATGGTTTGGACACATTTCACTTACCACATTGCCTATCAAATTTCTAGGGTGTTCCAGACGTTTCAAACGAACGCCCACGCCCAAATAGGCGATTCCTGTCTCGATATCGCTCACAGAGTACGGACGGGTGGGCTCGATCGAATTACCTCTTCTCGCCTCATCGCTCTGCCTGCTTCAGACAACAGCTGAAATTAGACGCAAGACATCACCTTGTCCTCGCCCAGCACTTTGGCGATGCACTTCTGCGGCACTTCTCGGTAATCACGTTGTCGCCACGGAATGAGCCTACGCCTTCGATGTCTTACAGTATACTATTAGGTTGGAAAAAAAGTCTCTTCACACTTCGAATTTTTTTTACCCTTCCCCTTGTAAACGCACTAGCCAATGTTTATAGCTGATTTCGTAATCCTATCACACTTGTCTACCGTTCGCACGCGGACACAGGTTAAGACTGTTCTTGTAATTCGTTATCCATCCAATCTTCCGGACTCAATGCCAGATCTACCTCATGGCCGTTTTCAGCACGGCATTCTTCATGAATTCATTAAAGGATCTATAGCACGTCAGGCAGCAGACCAAATTAACCACATATATGGCTTGGGATCTACTACTCATCGCGCCTGTTATGAGTGGTTCGGAAAGTCTTTAAAGGGAGATTATTCACTGAGGGCAAAGCATGGTCAGGAAGGCCAACTGGATTGGACGACAGTGAACTACACCATCTTCTTCGTACCGATAGTTGGCGGACGACACGTCAGCTGGCAGAGAAGCTCGAAGTGTCTCATAGGATAGTAGGAATCCATCTGAAGAATCTTGGCTTTCATGGAAATTTGGAGCTTGGATTCCACATGCCCTGTCAGACACTCAGAACGGTCGACGGCTCTCCATCGCTGCTTCTCTTCTGTCCAGATAAGGAAGAAAATCGTTTCTTCCGCGGATTGTGACAGGCGAAGAGTCCTGGGTTCTGTATGCCAACTTCCGAGGAAAAGGCAATGGGTACAAAAGGGAGAGAGCCCTAAGTCTGATCTCAAGTCCAATGTTCACGAAAGGAAGATTCTCTTGAGTGTTTGGTGGGATATCAGAGAAGTGATTTATCGGCAAACTCTCAGAAGTGGAGAGACACTTACTGCTGTCACATACTGCGGCCAAATCCACAAAGTCGTCGTAACTCTCTAAGAAAACAGGCCGGAGAAGTCGAAGGTGATGATCCTGCATGACGGTGCAAAACCACATGTTGCAAGACTCACAAGAGAAACAATAAAGGGGATGGGCTGGGAGGTAATGCCACATCCACCGTATAGCCCTGATCTCGCCCCTAGCGACTACCATCTCTTCCGTGGTCTCAAGCAAGAAATTGGAGAGAAATATTTTGGAACGGATGAAGACTTCAAAATTTGGATTCATCAATGGTTCGACTCCAGAACTGCAGTCTTTTAAGCGAGAGGAATTGGAAAATTACCCAGTCTTTGGAGAAGTGTAGTGGAACAAAATAGAGTTTATCTCAATTGATTTGACTTTGTAGTTGTGAAGTAATAAATCTTTGAAAAAAATGAAAAGACTTTTTTTCCAACCTAATAAGTCAGCTTTTTTCTCCGTGGCTTGGTCCGTGGTTCTTCTGGAAGTTTTTGTGTTCCTCCTCTCCCTAACGCCTCACTTTCTCACCGATGAACAGCCGTCTGGAGCAAATCCTAACGCTAAGTACATAAAGGTGGTAGAAGGTCTTCTTAATCAAACTTGTTAGTCGTATAGGTTTTTTTACGTGGGAAAATTTTCATAAGTGCTCAAAAACGTGCATATAAGGCACAATTCGCAGACGTTGACGCAATTGGGCGGCACTCGTGGGTTCACCAGTTTCTCTGGTCGCTGCGACGATTCCAGGCGATTTCTAATACGACTTACATGACGTAGTCGGTGGATTTTTTCTGATTTTATAAATTCCGGAAAAGGTAATGGAACACTTTTGTTTATTCATTTGTTTATTTATTTGTGTGAAAAATCCTCACAGTAGGTATCATATCACCGCTATCAAACTGTATGTAAAAAAGCCAGTATCATAACTACGAACTACGAACACTGCGAACGCTACACTACGGAATACAAATTTGTTAAAGAAGATGTTGCCTGTACATCCAGGTTGCAGTAGATTAGACTCTCCTCGGGCGCGTGTAGCGCAGTCGGAGGAGGCGCCGACTGCCGCCTGCACCCGATACCAGGTTCCTGGTTTGGGATTCCCCCTTAGGCCTCCCAAGCCTTCCATCCCTCCATGGTCGGTGAATTGGTACCAGACCTGTCTGGGAAGGATAGAGCGCTGACTTGTTCACAGCTGGCCACCGCAAGTCATTGCATGGCTGAAAGCGCATTCAAATCGCCTCCACGACATCCCGTAGAAGTAGAATGCGTGGCGCATCCCAAAAGGGATTGAGTAACGCTGTCCTTTATCCTTTCTCCTAGACTCTCTTCGGCTCCATTTTCTTTTCCGCCTGGCGCTTCTCGATCGTCTTGTAAACCTTGCTCGTCTTCTCCCTCTTGTTCTTCTTTTTGTTCTTCCTCGACTTCGCCTTCTCCTCCTTTTGTTCCGTTTTCTGTTCCTTACTGCTTGGTTCTTTTTTTCGGATTGGCCTATCCCTCTCCATTTCTCGATCTAACCTCTTCCTGGCTACTCCGTAGGGTCCAGTACAGTTCAAAACTGATGAGGTTAGCTCTTCTGTTTCTTTCGAGCATCATTTGCCACCAATTCGGCTGGCTTTTGGGAGTATGAGAAGAGTTTATGGTATCGCATGGAATTTTTCTTGTTGCTAATGTGTACAGCAGTAGGAGGGTGACGCAGAAAGCTAATCGGGTCCCATCAAGTGGGCGCGCTAAGGGTGAATTTTAGGTGCCCTTGTTCCCTACGGTTCATTGTGATTGACCGACGGGTTCTTATCACTCCATGTAGGCCATATTCACGACTGCTACTCTTTATTGAACTAAACAATTACACGTAAGGAAGAGATGGATGCAGTTTATGAATTCGTGGATGCATATGCGTTTTTGTGTCTGTAGCTCCTTTTCCACAGTTCCTTCTCCGATGCCCACTTTCCGTTGTAGCTTTTGACAGGTTCTCTATGCTATGCTGTACTGAAACGTCTTTTTGTATTCTGTGTAGTGCTTCAGCTAGGAGTCTAAGGGACTGTACCGCCTTGTAGTCTGCCGTTTTTCGAGGTTAGGGAGCAAGGTGCTGGGTAAATAACGTTGGTTTAACGAATTTGTTGGTTTTTGCAGCAATAGCTGCAACAGGTTGCTCTCCTCCAGGATAAGTCTGTAGTTCCTTGCACTTTCCTGGAATTCTACGAAGTGAATCCTTGAGAGTGCTATGGAAGATCCTAGGAGATTAGTTTGAAAATCGAGTTTATAGAGCCCCTAGATCCCGGGCGAAAACCAGCACTATGTTTACGACGGATAGACCTCGAAAGGTACTGCTAGACGCGGCTCTTAATAATTTATTTGTTTTCCTGATGTGGATGAGGAAGAAAAGAAAACTAACAACTCTTGCGAACTCTAGGACATGTATGCATGTGCATGACAAATCACATAGATCTAACAGTGATTCCTAGGGTCGCTGGATAGCCGGAATAGCCAATAAAATGGGTTTCCATGAACGTCACAAAGAAATGAATCATCGGGGAAGGGGTAGGCAATCCCCTCCAAGAAAGCCTTTCTAGGAACCATTAGTCCAGTTCCGTGTGTTCTCACGGTTCCGATTTAGCTACCGCGAAAACATGTGTGCTGTATAGTGGAAAGATCTTCGTGGCCTAAAAACATTCTGAAGCGGAGGGCGCCTGTTTTCTAGAAGACCACTTTCAGCTGAGTGCTCCGGGCCCAGAAAGCAATGTTCATTGTTTTGTTTGCTTGAAGAAGCAGTAATGGGCCGAGTTGATGTTGCATGAACAGCATTATGGGCCATTGGGAACTTTTATTCGAGCAATGGACTAAATTGAAAGTGATTTAGACAGTAGTCGGCTGGAGCTGGATGTGAATGGCTTGTACTTGACACGATTTTGTCAACAACAAAAAACGAATATTGAACAGATGGCGAAAAAAAAAACTGGCCTTAATTGCTGTATTTCCTTTTCAACGGCAGGAGAATGCTACCATTTTTTAAACATGGAGCTTTTTCTTTACTCATTCATTGGCGATCGTTTATATGGTCATTGTTCATTACACTAAGGAATATTCTGGGAGCCTGCTCAGCGGCATACAGTCTAAAAAAACGGACAACAAGCGGATGTCAGATTCGTGATGAGCACTACGAATACCCACAGATGAAGTTTTGGCAAAGTCACCTCTACCATAACCTACCGTAATCGACGGAAATTTCGAAAATGAATGTCAGGTTCGTGATCAGAACCCGAAATACCGCCTCTGGGTGAAGTTTGGGCGAAAAAATTTCAATCTCTCCTCGACTTCTCGAGTCGTGAATACAGTGGTGCCGAATTCACTTGACTACAAACACCACCCGGGTGGGCTCTTCCCAGACCTACTCCTCCTGGCCGAGGGTTTTTTCATCTCTTCACTGAGCGCACAACTCGTCTGTCAGCACATGCCGACCAGCCCACATCCTGTTATGGACCAAGTGGAGGCTGCAGCAGGAGAGTCAGCGGCTCATTACGAACCCAAGTAACCTGTAGAGAGCGACAGTCCTTGTGGCGTGCCAAAAAGACCCAGTCCTCGCTGCGCTGCTTGCGGGGCATCCTGGTATTAATTCGGCACCCTATGGAATACTGTGCTTGCAGCTTTTATCTCATCGCTAGAATGGATAGGATGGCGTAAAGAACCAAGCACAACAGCTCATTTTCGGTGCTCCAATTTGATGTTGCCCTAGCGGGGCACTTTTGGGTAGGTGTCCTTTTCAGGATCCATAACGGAAGCGCTCCACCTCGTAATTGCTTCCTCATACACTCGCGTATTGCTTAAACAAAAGCGTACAAATCCTTTTCTAAAACGTAGGAGGAGCACAAGAAGCTGTGTAAGTCGGTTGATGTGATCGAAAATTGCGCCACAATATAATTTCGGGCACTAATTGCAGTTACCAAACTACATAATCGAACTATGATCACTAGAAGAAGAGGTTGCAAGAAGATTAATTATTTGCTTGATTTTGTTTTCAAGCTGAACGTGTTTTATATTCAAGTGAAAACAATTTAATAAAGTCAGAATAGAAGCGTTAGAAGGATGTATAGTTGCGATCAAAACTATGCGTCAGGCTGGACTCGAACCCGCACCTTCTGCTTTCCGGGCAGGAATGCTACTCTTTTCAGCACCAGAGCTGTTTGACCGAGAAGAACATCCACGATATCTTCCTACAAGCAATCACCTATTCGCATTGACCCGTGATATTGGGTGAGCCGGCCGCTGGTATCTGATAAAAAAAGTCAGAATAAAGTTTTGGCCTGAAATTTCCCTGATTTTCTTTCAGGCAGTTTTGAATTAGAAATTACTTTATCCGATAGCTAAAGGAATGTCCTTAAGTTTATCGTAAAGCGAGGAAAAGCGAAAATTTTACGCCTGACTACAAGAATACACTGCTCCGTGCAACCACCACCCAGCACCTTGCGATTTTGATTAGATCAATAGTGGATGTCCAGCTCTCTTGAAGTTGCGCTTAAGTCATTGATACCACATAAAGGGTCACAAAAGCGTAAATTTGTTCACTGCACAGCTTCTAACAATGTGTGTATCGTCAACCAAGTGAACATTTCAACGTGCTGGAGTGCATAGCGTAATCTCGACTTGATAACTCGGAGCATTTTAGCCTTTCGTTGCAGATCGTTCGCTCGTTGAGCATTACAGCAGATTGGATTTTATTGTTTGGGAGTCTCAGAAGGCTCAAAATGCGAGCTTTCATGGGACATTAATGGTTCTAGTTACTGCGTCTCAAGAGAGTTGGAATGCACTTCTAACACACTTATTTTCTTTTTTGAATGTGTAATGTTTACAACACGTTGTTGTCGCTACTGTTTCAGTAATGAAATCTATGAGTCATATATGACTTCTTGCTGCTTAATAGCAATATGTAAAGCACGCACCACCTTGGATGTCGAGATAGACCAAAACTAAGATACCAAACCTTGAAAAGCGTGGCGACTTTCACGTCCTCGGCAAAACCCCTTTCAAATCCCCGCCCAGATACCGGTCATCTCTAGGTCTTCAACCGTTCACCTATAGGTCGAAATGAATTCACCTACAATTACATTGTTAGTTCACCAATTTTTCACCTGCAGGTGAGCTCTCTCAGTGTCTGAGCAAGGACGTGTACAATGCGTGGAACTAACGTGTCGGCAATTCCCCAAACTGCACTTGGTGTCTAAACGGATCAAGCCTTCGTCGACAGCGACTGGATGGCCGGGTGAATAGAGCACACCTATTACTGCAACTGCCTGCTCATCTCCCTTACACCAATTGCGTCGAAAACTTTGTTCGCTCACTTGTCCAACAGCTGGTCGCCATAAGCGACAGCAGTACCAGCATCAGCAGCTTCTAAGTCATGGTAGAGACGATATAGAACAAAGCGTGTGGAGGAATCATTGTTTTCGGCCGCAGCAACGCAATGAGTGCCTTTGGTGCTCGACCCTACCGCCCGATGAGATCTCCTACGAGTTGAATCAACTTGTCACATCTCCTAGGTAACGATGGATAAATTGAAAATCAAATAATTTACAAGTCGACACACAGGTCTAGCTTACGAGGGAACATTTCTTTACAATATCCAAGGTGAGAGTAGCCAACCTAACCATAACTTCTTCAGGCTAGGGTAGATCAAAGCAGTTTTCGCTCTCCTTTCGATGGCCCACATTGGCGCCACTATTACGCTCAAGGTGGTTTTCATAAAAATTAATGTAATGAAAAATTGTTGTCATGTCTTTACCTGTGCGTGCCCTTAAAGAATTTATGTTAACTAAAATCTTGTGGGGGCGCGTGTAGCGCAGTCGGAGGAGGCGCCGGCTGTTGTGTGCACCCAATACAAGGTTCCTGGTTCGGATTTCCCGCCTAGGCCAACCAAGCCTTCCATCCTTCCGGGGTCGGTGAATTGGTACTAGACTTGTCTGGGAAGGATAGAGCGCTGACTTGTTCATTAGCTGGCCACCGCAAGACATTGTAATAAATACGCATTCAAATCGCCTCCACGAGATCCCGTAGAAGTAGAATGCGTGGCGCATCCCAAAAGGGATTGAGTAACGCCGTCCTTTATCCTTTATTAAAATCTTGTGGGAGTTGTTTGCAGAGCTACTGGTACCTCTCCTACGGATTCTAGTAGCTGTTTTGAGGTTTACTGCTCTCTAGTAGGACTTGTGATTAGGGGCAAGCCAATCAGGGAAGGGTCTACCCTATACTCTTGCAATAGTCATGGTAGCTAGAATATGCAAAACAATCATGCTTACCTTATGTCTTCTATCCTAATTATCGGTCGAATAGGGGCTGTAAACTAGATTCCGAGTTGGAGGAGAAAGGTAAATAACACGACAGAATGAAGCAATACCTGGCACAATTTGATCTATTTTCGTGAAACATTAACCCTCTATGTAATACGAAGTTAATTTACAGCGTCCTAGTGGAAGGGTGGTCTATTAGAACTGGAATGATGCTGAACAAGAATATTAAGTCCTCGACTCGTCTTGCACCTCTTTCCACTCAAACCGTAACCGTACAAAAATGACGGGTCGCACGAGCACAAATCATTTCAACGCGATACATTCGGCACATGGTACTCCTGCTGGGCTCCAGGGGCCGGATTCATATTACAGCAATTTAACATAAAATTTTACAGCCAAAATCTCTGATAGCGCGGCTTACCAAGCGATATGGTGAGCGACAAGCCGGGTTATCTGAGTTTTCCGCTGTGAATTCTCTGTTAAAGTTATGTAAGTCGTTGATGAGAGGCGTGGCAAATGTCTGCGTTTTCACTACCTCGTAAGGCAGCCACTGGACTCTCGAGCAAGCCCAGGGGGTTGGGGTAGGCGGGCCAGGGGACGAGGGGTAGAACGCTCGCCCCCAACTGTCTGCGCTCTAGCCTTTCGCGGCAAGGAGCGGCCAGAGCGTGACAGAAAGCGGTAAGGCCGGGGGCATACTTTCATCGCGACGGTGCCATCGCTGCTCTCAGTTAGGCCTATGTTATACTTCGGCGACGCTGTTGTCGGATCGTTCGAACCAGCCGCATAGACAGGACACATGATAGGGCAACGGCGCATTTCGTTGTTGAGCAGGACTTTATGAGTACATGGATTAAATAAATAAATAAAAGAAATATGCAATATGTATGTAATAAATATGTACAGGACAGGATATGTTCATGGAACTATGTATGGCTCATCCTGCGATCCTCCTTTGGAGAGTAATGGATATGTTTGTAGTTATCTAGCATTTCAACAGGAAATTGATTCTGCTTCCTTACTGGGTAGTTTTGAGGAATTTTACAGCAGCAACTAGATTACTGTAACGTTACTGTAACAAAATCCTTTAAAACTACACACCTTCAAAGTTAGCTCCAACTAGCGCCTCACTTCGGCTCGCCTTTGCACCACGCCCACGCCCGGCGTTGTTTGCCGTCGTTCGCCTTCGAGTTTCGGGTCTTTGAATTCGTTGCATTGCTCATTGAATTCGTCGTTCCTCGAACCACTACAGTTAAGGTGGACTACGTTTCAGGAGGCGTCTATCGTATTGCATCGACGCCCCGTCGTCCTCCTACTTGGCGTGTTTCGGTCGACGCCATCCTTCAGAAGATCGCTGCCGACCGTGTAACGGCCTCGATCCACGCCATTTCACCCTGTTTTCAGGCGCTGACGAGTGTAGGCGCTCGCCAAACAACACCAGAAGCGCCAAAGCTGACGACGGACGGAGCCTGATTAAGTTCCGAGCATCCGTGTAGCCGGCTATTCGCTTGGCTTGGCGACGTCGCCAGCGGCCTTCTCTTCATGATTCTGGCCGCAGTCCCAGCATTTTCTGAAGGAAACCAGCGGATCCTGCTAGAGAGAACTTTTTGGCACCGCGCTGAGGGGAGTCGCACGAATAGTTCTTATGGATGACCTAGATTTCTTTTATTCCTCTAATCTATTGAATATGGAGCGTTTGTAGGATCCCCACATCTTCTTCCTACCTCTCCTGCTTGCGTAGAAGACATTACAACTAACGAAAGCCAGCCAGACTCGATTAAATCCGTAGATGACTCCTTCCGCTCGCTGGCAGGGCGGGTCTCTGCAGTTCCTCCATTCGCCTCCCACCTCCACCATAGCTATACGGCCCTTTGTTGGCGTGACGTGCAGGACGTTCCTGATTCAGTTCCTTCCAGCTGAATAGTCAGCTGGTTCATCCGAGCGAGCGACAAACACTTCAGACCACCCACTCCGTCAGGGCGGACCACGCGGACGCCTTGTTTCCCTTTGGATTCACTCCAAGGCTTACAACTTCCGTCGGTTTTCCTTCCTCATCAACCGTCGCCACATTCGCAGAATTGTTCTACATGTAGAGTCCTAGATGTTCGTTGTTAGGCATCCTGGTGTCGATTGGGCTCCTTAGACTCCTCAGGGAAGCACAAATCTGGAAGGCCGTCACGTTTTGAGGGTAAAATACTTCTAGAAATTCAAAAAAAGCTGACCTGTTTGCTTTTACCAATGGGCATACCTTCTGCATTATTTCGACCTCAAACTTGGGTAATTCAATCAACATGGGGAGTGCTGTAGCGCAAACACCTGATTCCAGGTTCTTGGTTCGCATTCCGCACCCGGCCCGCCCAAACCTTCCATCCTCCTGGTGAGGTCGGTGAATTGTTACCGGGCTTGTCTCGGAAAGACAAAGCGATGACTTCTTCATTCATCGGCTGGCCACAGTAAGTCATTGTACAGGCCAAATACGATTTCAAATTACCTCCAGTTGTAGAATGCGTGGCGCATTTGGAAAGAGATCAATTAACCCCGCCCTTTCCCCTTTTATTTTTTATTCTGATTTACTTAGGAAGAGAACGTAGCAATGTAGACGGATGGCTTCTAATTGGCCTGATATGAAAGGCGTCGAACGTCAAAAGGTAAGAAATTTATATCCGAGTTATATCGAAGACTAAAGTGGGATCTATAGTGCGGTTGCGTGGCGCCACGGCGTTATGGGCGCTATCATTATCGATCGCCTATGCTGCTTAATCGATATCGATAGGCCCTTCAACGCTGCGCATCCCTCCGAGTGCAGCATAATCCCGCCCAACATTATGTGCATAACAGAATACCTGTCACCCATTTGTCGACTGATAGGACTTTAAATGAGCAGAAAAGGGCCAAAAGAAATATCTAGTGCTTTTTGCGGACAAGATTTGAACATCCTCTGATGATTTTTCTTCGCATCCCCCTACCTCTGCAACTAGTTTTTCGGATTCAACGAAGGCAAAAATTGCAACGCCAAAGGAAATCATGGATAACCTTCTGGCTAGAAATCTACCCGGCGATGAAGTAAGGTGACTGGAAGAATAAGCCGCTGTTAGCATTATAGGATAGAGGATGATCGGCGCTGTTAATTAATGTCTTTATGGAATGCGCCACGCATTTTACACCTACGGGATGTTGTAGAGGCAATTTGAATGCGTATCTGGCCTATACAGTAACCTGCGGCGTCCCATTGCCTGCCAATGAAAGTTAGTGTTTCGACCCTCCCATACAATTCTGGCACCAATTCACCGATCACGTAGTGAAGGGTTGGTTTAGGTTGGAATCCCGAACCGAAAACTTCGACTGGCGGTGCACAGCGAGTGCCTTTTCTGCCCTCGCGCCTCCCTTACCTCGCCTATTTTATATCCTGTAACTTCTTCGAATAAAAAAAGGGAAGGATGAGTCAAAAGACACTGTTCTACTGCTCTATGAACGGCGGCGATAATCATTATCTCTGTCGGGGAACAGGAAACATATCTTTGACTCCCGAGACTTAAACAGGCTGTGTCTGCAGGGTTTGTCGAGGAGTGAATGGGTTTTCTAGACCATCACAAGCATTTTCGATTCTTTTCCTCTGCAGTTAATTTTCTGGTTCAGAGAGTACCAGAGGCACGCCCTCAACGACGATCCCGAATTCGACCGAGAGCGTTTACCCTGGGTAAACTTGAAAAAACTTATTCAGAAGCCTTTAGATCCTATTATTTGCTGCGCCGTCTTCTCTTATTCAGTTCGTGGATCCGTAACTATCAAGCACTTCACGATAGACAGCTCCTTCAACTGAAGACGTGCGCCGCTTCGCCCTAGTTCTAGATATAAGTCAACTTCAATAAGAAACCGATTGCGCCCTGTTCTTTGTCGCTGACGACGACGACAACGACGACACTGGTTTCTGGTGTTGTGTGTTCGTTCACGTTGGCTGATCCCTTCGCAGTATTTCATCTGAATTCCCTGGACGAGGAACCAACACGCCCAATGTCTGCTGGCAGGAGACGGGCCTTTCTAAAAACCCAAACACCTTGTGCCTTCTTGGTTAAGAAGGTGTTGATATAGCTCAAGTCTAGCTATGAGTTTCTTCTTGTGTTCAAATTAGCTGTTTCGAGGGTAGGTTAACAAGTTTTTGCGTAGTTTTGTGGGGGTTTTAATTTTTTGCTGCTTTCAGGTTAATGTAGCTTCTGTTAGGTTTGTTTTCACGACAGCCAATTCTGATGGCGATTCCTTTCTCCCTGAGCTCCCTTGTCTCTTTCTAAAGCCTTCATGCTAATTAATGTACTTACTATGTATTCAAGAAGGCTGACTTTGAAGCGGACGAGGACAGTTCATTACCGATTCCAGTGAGAATAATTTTCTGAACATTTCTTCAATCGAAAAGTGCATATTTCGTAGACGAAGGCTGCTGAAGTTCGGGTGCACTTGAATTTTTGAAGAAGTAGACGATTCGGCTCTCGAGTAGCACTATTCCCACACCTTTTTTAGATATTGAACAGTTCTGGGGCGAAAAATGAAGGCGACCATGTTCATTTTCTGCGTGACTGTGATAGATTTAGCAGAATGTGTAAATTTTTGTAGGAAAAGCCTTTTTTAGATTAACATGGAAGGTGTGGGTTTGCCAAGTCCTTATCCGAGCTTTACTTCTATGTAATGCATGTTTTATGTAACTTTGAGTTCAAATGTTATTTTTCATCCTATTTTCTGTGAACTAGAATGTTTTAGTTATTAAATTACATATCTAGCCTTTTAAGGAATAAATCTAATCGAATGCATAATAATACCTTTATTTAAAGGGTAAATAACAACTAGCAGTAGCAGTTGAATAATGCTAAACATAACACTGCTAAATATTACAATATGAATAAAAATACTAAACTGAATAATCTTATACTAAGGAACACAGGTAGCGCAGTTGGGCGAAGCGAAGGCTCTCGCGTGCATTCAGAATCAATTTATATCTCGGATGCAGCCCAGGTCAGCGGATCTCTCGGATCGTTAAATTTTTACCCGACTTGTCTGGGAAGTTTGAGGAGGCACTGACTGTCCTGTCGGACGGTCACCACAATATTTGTCAAGTACGTATTCAAATCATTTCGATGATATGACATAGGAGTTGGATGCATTACGTGTTCAGGGAGGGGGATTGCTCAACGTCGAGCATTATTCTCTGTTCATTCATGTATTAGGTTGGTGCATAAGTTCTCGGAAATTTGGGACATGAAATATTTATTATCACAACATACGAACAACAATATCAAATCATTTGAAGTAACCACCCTTTACATCAATTGTCTTTCGCCAACGTGCTGGTAAGTCATGGATGCCTTTTCTCCAAAACGTGGTCGGTTGTGATTCGAAAAACGTGAGCAGTGCCTCCTTGACATCCTCTCGGTTCCTAAATTGCTGGCCGTCCGAATAGCGTTGAAGGCTTGAAAACAAATGATAATCAGAAGGAGCGAGATCTGATAAGGTGGATGTGGAAGAACGGTCCACCCGTAGTCCGCCAATTCAGCCGCCGTCGCTCCAGCAGTAGCGTTGTCGTGTTGAAAATACACCTTCACTTGCTCTCCTCGTGTGGTTTGAAGGTGGGCCCTCAACTTCCTCAGTTGGTTGACGCAAACCTCTGCCGTCACTGTTGTCCCTTCGTCCAGCAGCTCCCAGTATTCTACGCCAAGAACGCTCCACCAAATGCATAGCATCACCTTTTTCACGTGAAGGTCGGGTTTCGGAACGTCCTCTGCCTCTCCAGTTGCGTAAGCCCACTGTGCACGCCGGTGATAATTAGAGTAGAGCATCCACTTCTCATCCCCGGTGACAAGGTTGTCCAGCCATCCGTGGGTACGTCTGAGGGTAAGGAGAGACAGAGCGACATCGGCTCTGCGATCCATGTCATGTTGTGTCAAGTCGTGAGGTACCCAGCGACCCAATTTTTGCACCTTGCCAACCGACTTCAATCCTCGAACGACTGCTGAGTGACTACACCAAAAGTGCTTGATAGTTCGCGAGTGGTTTGGTATGGGTCCGCTTCCACTCTACTTCGGAGGCCATCCAAATCCAGTGTCATCGGGCGCCCTTCTCGTTCATTACCTTCAACGGAGAATTCACCAACTGCGAACTTCGAGAACCACTGGTACACAGTACTTCGAGCAGGAGCACTCTCGTTGTAGACATCCTTCAGGCGACGATACGATTCGTTGGCATCGAGGCCAGATTGATGCAGGAATAACATGACGTGCCGAATATGCGTCTCAGTTGGGATGAATAGCTAAACTCGAACAAAACGTTTAAACTTATAATCGCTTCCAAATTCCTATTAACGCAGCCCAAGCAATGTCGACTAAAATCAAGGATTAGTGTTAATTAAATGTTCATATCTTCTCCACATCAATGTTTTACCTAAATGGGTCCCTTTCTGACTTCTAAAGTATGATCAAAGAGAGAGAAGAGGAAACAGAATATCTTTTGATGTCCGTGGTAGCGCACTCGGAGGATGCACCGGTTGTCTCATGTAGCCCAGCTTAAGGTTCTTGGTTCGGGTACTACCTAGGCTAACCGAGCCCTCCATCCTCTTGAGTCGGTAGACTGGTGCGAGACTCATCTGCGTGTGATAAAACACTGCACTTTCCACTGGATGACCGCCGCAGGTCAGTGCATAGACCAAATACGCATTCAGCCTGCCTTCACGACATCACACAGATGTAGAAGCGTGGCGCGTTCTGAAGGGATTGACTTTTATTGCGCCGACTTTTCTCATTTATTCCTTCAGTTTGTATATCCTGTTTAGAAGAAGCCGTTAGTTATTGGTTAGTGCTTGTTGGTCTGTCTTTTATGGACCGTGAAGAGGATAACATATTCTTTAAAGGAGATTTGATAAAAAGCTTCATTCATCCCAGATCTTCGAAAAGTTTGGAGAGTTTCATAAGCTAACCAATATAATGTATTATCACGCAGTATATCATGTTGATTTTAGGGCCTACATGATTCCTATTTTTTAGGTCTAAAGGAGGATCTAGCATATTCTTGAAAAATGTTATAACCAAAGAAAAAGAACCCCCATCCTTTTCAACAAATTTCCGTTAAGATGAGCGAGGTCTCTTCAATGATCACCCACTCGAAAGCAGTTTTTTTGCAGTGTCTATTCATAGCCCTTCGTCCAATTAATCAGCAATTCCGAGTGCTCCTGCGCTTCTGCGGAGTCGTAAGACGTGTACGGACCTCCGCGGTTCATCTCTGCTCACGTTTCGGCCAATGATTAATTAATTCCCGGCGGTGCGATGCGGCCCGACGTGCGGCTATTGAATTCGCGAAAAATACACGGCCAACTTGTCTGCGAGAAGCTGATTCTAGGATCCCATCGCGTCACTTTCACGGATCTCGACAATGGGATTGGGTGTCTAGGGGTAATATAATATTAGGTTGTAAGGAATTAAATGGCACTGGTTCGCGCGATTTTTTGGCGCGTCTTTATGCGTTTGATCAAGAACAAACCGTAACATGTGGCATATCATTTAGAAGCGCAAACTTTGCTCTACCGGCGAGTACCAAATTTTCTATGTAAAAGTAGGAAAACTTTAGAGTTTTATTGACTTTTTTGCAGATGGACAAAAGGGTATCCGAGGCATTTACTTATATGAATTCAAGCTGGGCAACACAGCTAAGGAGGCGGACGAGAGGATCAACGCCGCATTTGGTCAATGATGTTCCACAATTCGGACGGCGTATCGTTGGTATCAGAAGTTCCGGAATGGAGATGAGAGCTTGGAAGAACATGAAGGTCGTGGGAGGCATAGTGATGTCGATGAGGACAAGCTGAGAGATGTGGTAGAGGAGGATCCACACAAAGGTACCAGGGAGATAGCGAAGGTTCTTGGCGTCAGTCACAACACAGCTGCCCGAAATCTGAAGGAAATTGGAAAGACCAAAAAGCTGGAAAGATGGGTGCCTCACGTCTGTCTGAGGAGCAAAGAAACCGACGATATGAGATCTCGTCCGCACTGCTTCTACGGAACGAAACGGACCCATTCCTTGATCGCGTCGTAACCTGTGACGAGAAATGGATAATGTACGACAACGGGCGACGATCGGCACAGTGGGTGGACAGCGATGGGAGCCCGAAGGTTTTTTCGAAGCCGGAATTGCACCAAAAGAAAGTAATGGTGACAGTATGGTGGTGCTCGCTGGGAATGATTCACCACAGCTTCCTCCCTCCCGGTGAATCCATGACGGCAGAGAAGTACTGCATTGAAATTGAAGGAATGATGAAAAAGTTGAAGGATATCCGGCCGGCGTTGGTACACCGAAGGCGAGTTCTCCTTCTGCACGACAATGCTCGCCCCCATGTAGCACGAATGACGTTGCAGAAATTGAATGAGCTGAGCATTGAAACTCTACCACATCCTCCGTTTTCTCCGACCTCTCCCCAACAGACTACCATTTCTCTCGGCGACTTCTCGGTAGGGAAAATATTCAAATACCAACAGGATGCCGAAAGTGCCTTCGAAGATTTCGTCAATTCCAGAACTTCTGATTTTTACGCTACTGGGATAAAAAAGCTTGTATCACGTTGACAAAGATGCGTAGAATCAGAGGGTTTTTATTTCGATTAATAAACTTGCCTACAAGCCGAGATATTAACTGTTTAAGTTTACAGTGGTTCAGTGCCATTTATTTCGTTACAACCTAACAGAATCATAGTACTGGCTTTTGAGTTTGCTTTCAAGAATTTTTTAAAAGAAAGAAATGGAATGAAATAGAAAATGGACGTTTGTAAGAGACTACAATTATTTTTATTCTGCAGCAAAACTGGTTTTATCCCGACTATTCTAATCCAAAGGGTCCTGTTGTTATCAAGATCACACTCTATCTGTGCATCCAACTGCGTGCCAAAATGGCCCAACAGACATGTTACCGTTTATCAGACTCATGATCTCCAATTTCCTCAGTTTTCTTTACGAAGGTGTAAAAGCACCATTTATAGATAGTATCGTTGACTCAGGGCGCGTGATGCGCAGTCGGAGGAGGTGCCGGCTGTCGCTTGCACCCGATACCAGGTTCTTGATTCGGATTTCCCGTCCAGGCCAACCAAGCCTTCCATCCCTCCGGGGTCGGTGAATTGGTACCAGACTTGTCTGGGAAGGATAGAGCGCTGACTTGTTCATCGGTTGACCACCGCAAGTCATTGTATGGCCAAATACGCGTTCAGCTTACCTCCATGACATCCCGTGGAAGTAGAATGCGTGGCGCAGGGGGGGGGGGGGATTGAATAACGTCGTACCTTATCCTTTTTTATTTTATTGTTGACTCGATCTGCGGTCAGATTTTCCACGGTGTGAAAATGATGTCGACGTTTTGCTACGGGGTGACTGGCGTCTTTGTGACAGTGACAGTGCCCCAGAGTCGTCGTAGTTCATTCGGTGTGAATTCCACTCGGGATGAACTACGGCTTGTTCTCACTATGTTCCATGTACCGGGTCAGCAGTTTAAAGTAGTGTTTTCGAAGCCGTACGTGAGTAGCAGCTGACCTGTTGATGTAAGTGCATTCCAATTAGTCAAAAAGTCGACAAATGCCAAAGAACAAAATGAGGTCTCGTCTAAAAAATCGCCTGTTATTCAACGAAGCCACGTCTAGCATTTTTTCTAGGCTCGAACTGAAAAGTACAAAGCAGAAGAAAAAAGTACCAGTTATTGGTAATTTATTTACTTATTGTACCGATGAAAAGAAAATGTGAAGAAAAGAAGGAAATAACAGCAACAACAGAAAATAAGGAAACAACAATATGGAAAAACTCAACTGCTGAACAGAATTCTAAAATGGTAATAAAAGGCATTCTTAAAGGAAGACAGGGTTGGAGATGGAGGGAAATGCTTGGTTACTTTTAAATATTCTGAGCCCACGTGGTATATGAAGAAGTTGTTCGGCACCGAAGTAGTGGCATGAGCGAGATGTAGTTTATTTTCAGCTCCTCTAGTATTGGAGTTTCACCCAGGAAAGAATTTATTCGGATCCAGATGAACGAGCCCCTGTATGTTGAACGCTCTTATTGAATCAAGCTTCATGCCGTAGAAGTAGAGTGCTTGGCGCATCCAGCAATGGATTGACTAAGGGTGACCTTTTTCCTTCATAGTTTATTTTTCGAAAGTAGCATATGAGTTTGGCTCCTAAAAAACTGAACACATCAATAGAAGAGCATAAAATGGCGTTTGTCCAGCCCTTTTTTGAATGCGCCATGTATTCTACTTCTGCTTGATATCAAGCTGGCAATCTCAGTGCGTACTTGGCCTACACAATGAGTCTGGCATCTATTTCACCTGCGTTACATACGTGTACTAAGGGAGTATGTCCCAAAGTGTTCTTCTAACTACCGACGGTCGTCCGAGTGCATCCAATTCTGGGCCATTTCTCAAGTTTCTTGCATGGCGAGATCCTTAGCCAATTGCTGAGAAGTCAGGCAGAGCCTGCTGGATTGAGGGGTGGGATTCCCCTATTATTTTTCCGCCGCCTGCTGTAATTTTTCGACGAAAACCCATTTTCGTGCCATTAAGAGCTGTCACTTTCGCTCGCATGCCGTTTCTGCTCTTAAATAGTAGGGCTCGCCGTAATTAAAAGTCAGGCGTTTGTGACGCGGTAGTGCTTTGACGCGTTCCGATGTCGCACCAACTCTACACTTCTGGCGAAGCAGGTGTGATACTGGACGTACCTAGAAGAAACAGCTGCGTAGCTGCGATGACGTATGTCGTTTAACTGCTGTTTTGAAGTGGTAGTACTTCGCCCTCAGCGGGAGGAAACTCCTCGAAACACGGCTTTCGAAGCGCTAAGCACTCTTGAATTTCTCCCTAGTAGCTTGATTGCTCTTTTCTTTTAACTTCCTTTAGCTTCTCTATCCACTTTGTTGCAATGGTGAAGTTTGTACAGCTTCTCAAAAGGATGAATTATTAAGCAGTAGGTCTAGAGGCCTTGATCCCATCACCGCCTGCAAATTCATCAATTCAGAAGCTTTAATGAAGTCTGTTTGGCCACCAGAACTGCATAAGGCGCTCTATCTAGATTTCCAGATCCAATTAACTTAGATGAGCTTGGAGAAGCGTATAGGGATTGTTGTTGTCGCCGTTGAGATCCTATTCCGCGGAACTCGCCGACTGGCTCGGAGGAAAAGAAAAGAATTAGGGTTTTGCTCTATGTAGCTCTCGAACTTCATTTGTTTCTGTCTTAACAGGAGAGCTTTCTCTCCTTTTCTTAGAATTCTGCTGACTATTTCTGACTGGAATTGGGACGTAGGAATTCAAGAGACCTTGGAGACTATCTTTTGGATGGGCGTATTCCTCTTCGTCGTCGCCTTCATATTCTTCACCTTCCTCCCCCACCTCACTTTTTCGTCCTCTCCCTTTCCCACTCTTCCTTTTTCTGTAAGCTTCTTTTTTGCCTTCTTCACTGTTTTTCCTTTTTGTTTGGTTTCTTAGTCTTTAGGTATCTTCTTCCACCCTTTTCTTATTATTCTTCTCTTTTCCATCTTATTCTTACTTGCCCTATTCCTTATCTCTTCTGGTTTTTTTTCTTTTCGTTGTCTTCCTCCTACTCGTTTTCTTCTTCACCCTCTCCTTCCCGCATTCTTCTTCACCGTTTCTGCTTTCTTTTTTATACTTTCTTCCTATTTTTTATTGCCACGCCTATTTCTCTTCTGCTCGCCTTCTCCGTCTCATTCATATGTAGTCTTTTTCTTTTTAGCCTTCCCTCTTCTTCGTTTCCTAGTTGGTCATTTTATCGTCTTCATCGTCTTCTCCTTTTTCGTCTACTTCTCGATCCTCTTCTTTGTCCTCTTTCTAATCTTCCTCGTGTTCTTCTTTGCTTTCGTTTTTCTCTTTTTCTTTTATTTTTCTTCTTTTTCCTATTTTTTCTTCTTTTTATTTTCCTTCTGCCTCGTCTTTTTTCTTTTACTCCTTTGTCTTTGCTTTCTTCCTCTTTACCTCTGTTCTCGTAATCGTATTCTTCTTCTCCTTCTTTTGCACCTCCTTCTTTTGTTCGCTTCTTCTTCATCTACTCCTTCGCCGTGTTTTCCATTTGCTTTTTTCTTCTCCACCTTTACCGCGATTTCTTCTTCCTCCACCTCTTCTCCCCTTTCTTCGTCTTCTACTCTTCGTCCTCACGTTCGCCTCCCCTTCATCTTCTCCGTCAGCCTTGTCTTCCTCTAAATACTCCTTATCGTCGTCTTCATATGCGCTATCTTTTTCACCTTCTACGGTTGTCGTCCATATTATATCCACCATCTTCAAGCTGCCCTAATTGGATCCGCTTGCGAAGGGCAAATAATATTTTCCCCAACTTGAAAAGCACTGCCCAGTTCTTGCCTCCTGAACCAGATACTCCAGATGTGTGCCTAGGAGTGAAGAAGTTCGTGGAGAAGTTTGCATCGGTTTCTTTTCACCGTTCGGGTCTCAGCCAATCAAAATGACGGCGACGGAAATTGTTGACTAGGTCCTCCTTCCAGTCTGGCGCCAAAGGGTGTTCTACGTTTCTCGTGTCTGCTGCAATCATCGGACGAACAGCCAGAGCGACAAACTACATATTCGCCGATGCAACGTCTTCAGAAGAGGCGCCGGGAGACGAGCATCCTAGACTAGGAACCGTGCGAAACTGCCTCTATAATATGCTAGAAGCATGTGCCGCACTCGGAGAAATAGCTAATGAAAGGACAGCTCAAGTACGGCCAGAATCTAGCCGTGGTTTAATAGCCCAGGGCAGATTTAGAGGTCTCACTAAGGGCAAGGGGGAGGGGTTAACAGTCGGGATTAGGGAACTACAAAGGGCGCGCCTTCGTACGGCTCCGCCTCATGGAATAGCGCCCTTAAGCGCGAGCTAAGGCCTATTCTTTCCACTCAAGCTCCTTGAATCTGCTTCTAGACACACGCCTGACTGAGCCTCTTCTATTCTGCCACTCACTCATTCGCTAGAATACGTCTTGAAGTTCAAGTTAGGTTCCCCAAAGTGACCTAAGATGAGAGCGTGTCTGATAGCTTTGAACCCACGACAAAGTGTCTAATGAAACAAGAGGGCTTCTCACAGGTTTGTCCCACCTAACTTCAGTAGCATATAGAATTTTAATTGTAGGAGATTGCGGTACTTGTCGTTAATTTAGACTGCATGAGAATGTGGGAACGCGCCAGAAGGCGCTATCATATACGATCGAAGAATCGGCTGAGCCCGCACTTCTGGGTGGCAGCACATCCGATCCGTCCTGATTGGTAAGACACGACCTCTTTTTATCCCTCCCAGGTAGACCACATTAACGACAAGTGCCGAAATTTTGTAAAAAGCACCCTGTGAATGGAGTTTAGACGAACGTAAATGAGGGTTGGTCACTTTTGGCATGTGTATTGGATGCATTATGAGAACTATTTTGAATCGTTATATGTGAAGACCCTTTAAGATGTTAGCTTTCCATTACGTTGTCGAATGTGAATAGATATTTGATCAAAAGAAAGTATGAGAAGGGGTTAACGATCTACGCTAATCAACCCCTTGTGGGATACGCCACGCGTTCTACTTTTGTGGAGTAGCGTGGAGCTAGCTTCAGTGTGTTTTTGGCCTACATAATGGCTTGTGCTGGCGCCCGATGGAAAGCTCAACGTTTTATCCTTTTTGGACAAGTACAATGCTATTTCACTAATTTTGAGTATCTGCTTGGATTCGGCGGGGGAGGGTGGAATATTAATCAATTCGAGAAGCATGCCACAGCCAGCGCCTCCTCCAGCTGAGCTAAACGCACCGTTGTACATAAAGGTGCCGAAACATACCTCATTTTCGGAATTCTTTCGTATGTCGCCGCCGGTATGACCAAAAATCGCTTCTACTTCCAAGAAGCCTCAGCTTTGGTGTGTGTAGCGCAGTCGAAAGAGCGCCAGCTCTCGCGTGCACTGTGAATCGACTAGGGGTACGAGCCCCTCTCAGGTCAGCTGAGCCTTCCATCTTTCCATTGTCGATCCATTGGTACCGGTCAAGTGTAAAACTCCGTTATGTCCACTATCTGGCCTGCGCAAGTATTTGTATATGCGATTTACGGGTTCAAAATGTGTCACAAAACCCTGAAGGAATAAGATGTGTGACGCATCCACTCGGGAATGACCAATGCAATCTTTACTCTTTGTCTTTTTTCGAGTTTTTCTAAAGGTACAAGCCTCCAGTTCCTATTTGTTCTTTTCTCTCGCTGCTGAATTCCGTTTATCGGTTATAAAGTCCCTGGAGAAGCCGAAGTGCCAGACGGCTTTCAGGCCCATCTTTCTTTCTGAACACCAATCACGGACAATTCGGTGTGCTGTTGAGAATTGGCAACAAAAAGAGCACAAGTCCGATGATAGTTCTTAGCCAGCTGTAGTTCTTTCAGTTCTCGCTTACTAAGCGATGAACCTGGCTGATAGGCGTTGTTGAGCGGCAGAATTGTTTTTTCCTGATATGAAGAAATTTCTTTTCCTATCAACATTTGTTGCATTTCTGCTCTTCGATCCAATGTTTTCTGTAATGGATTTTTGAGAGAATCTTCTGTTGTCAACCAGGCAAGGCGCTGAACCTATCATTCATAGTGGTAGACTTGATTTGAACCCTCATTTGGGCAGAATATTCATCAACGTCAATTATTCTTAACGTTTTTGATTACTATATGAACTTGTAGCCTTGAAGCATGCAGCCGCTTGATTCGTGGGCGAATTCTCAGAATTATTTGAGGGCTCGAAGCGGGTAATTGATGCTGACCGAGTGCCTGTACGTCAATGAAACCGCTCTTTATTCGTGTAGACAGTATTTCTGACATCTAACAAGCATCATTGAGTAGCAGAGAACAAGCACATAGAATACTCCTTAACTGTTACTCTTTGACTCATTCTATTTCTAACATTTCCTTCCAAAAATCGTCTACAATAAGTTCTCAGCTTGTGATTTTAAAGCTAGGTACATATTTACATTTCGTGCAACGAGCCAAACAATCAGAGCACCTACGGTTTACTTGCAACCATTCAGAGTTCCAGTCTTTGACCTCTTTCCTGGTAGAATGTTCGTTCGGTGCTGTCTGATTGGTTTGATGTCTTCCCATCCTCCCCATGTAGGCCAGATTGACGAGTGGTACCGGTAACGTGCAGATTTCTTAGTGTAGAACTCTGTTTTAGAAACAAACGTGCAATCGTTCTCTGTTCGATTTGTTTCTTATGAATTTCTGCGTTTCACACATTATTTTCTCTTTTTCTAGAAGCCGATCACGTTTTACTCAATCATCTAACTTTTTCAAATTCCATTTATTTCAAAAATTCTCCAAAGTACACGCTCTAAAGCACGCGCTCAAATTGTGGGAGTTCTGCGTAAGAAGCCGGATTTCAGGAAATGTTATGTTTTTTTTCTCTATGGGACGATTCGAAGAACTTGTTTCTAGTCGTGTACAATTGGGGCAGTTGTACTATTGCAACTTTTAGAAAGATTAAAATTCTACCAGTCTTATCTCAGTTTTGTCCTTTAGGAAAAGTATGTAGTAGAAAAACAAAGTCTCGCAAAGTGCGTATTGTACAATAGTACAACTGTCTTTTACCAAATATACTCGAGGAATTTTGGAGTGGCAAGAAAGTGTAATTCAAGGTATACGAAGTTGCAGCTTCCTAGCTCAGTTGCTTGCAAGAGGCGATTAACCGAAGTCATAGTAGATGAGCGAGATTCAGCCGAGCTTGGAAAAAACTTCTGAAACAGCTCAGCTCAATGCCTTACATGTTTGTCAAAGTTTAGAGCGGCTGTTAGAGAGGTTACGACTTGTTATGGGGATGTTTAGAGAAAGTAGTAGTACTTTTCACTCCGCTTTCCGGGCAGGATGCTAGCCAACCACATCACTAGCGCCGCTCGGCTGAACGTCCACGATATTAGACTATTATGATGTCTTCTTAAGCTGTTGACCAAAATTGATATCGGCTTTATTGAGGCCAACGTTTCGGCGTCTTCGCCTTCTTCAGAGCCTGGAAAAGTTGAAATCATTCACGACACTACTCCCCCAAACACCATTTCATCTTAAAGGGTACTTTTCTTGAGGATACTCGAGACAAGATCAGGGATGGGAGTTTGCAAGAGACGACTAACCTTTAAGGTGGTATGCCGGAGTGGACTACCGATCACCCGTAAGCTGGACGTAACGTGGGTGAACGAGCCTCAGCTCTCAGACCCCTGCCTTAAATACCCTGGAGATCAGACCAAATAGGTCAGTGGATTGCATGACAGCTGGTGTGGTTTATCTCATGTCATGCAATGAGTGTGGGAATGAATACATAGGGGAAACGGGTAGAGCCCTATGTGTCAGGGTCAGGGAGCACCTGGACGGCCTTAAGAAAGGCAAAGTCCTGACCCCTTGGGGAGAACACAGAGTTCGATGCCACGAAGGCGCGATGTTGCAGGTGTCAGTGTTGATCTTAGCGCGAGAGAGCGATATATCGGCACATAGGACACTGCAAGCGCTTTGGATCACGGCTAGGAGCCCACAGGTCAATCGGAAGGAGGAGTGTCTAGCGATAACCCAAGAACTGGCACCCTTCGAAGAGTTCTGTAGGTTCTGACCTATTTGGTCTGACCTCCAGGGTATTTAAGGCAGGGGTCTGAGGGCTGAGGCTCATTCACCCACGTTACGACCAGCTTACGGGAGATCGGTGGTCCACTCCGGCATACCACCTTAAAGGTTAGTCGTCTCTTGCAAACTCCCATCCCTGATCTTGTATCCTCAAGAAAAGCACCCCGTGGGACAATGTCGGACATTGTCCCACGCGGCAAAAAAAGTGTCGACGACATCGTCGGACAATGTCGTGAAAGGGTTAAACACTAAAAGCCTTTAAGGGCTAGCTTCCCCTTCTTAGTCCTGTTTTCTAAATGTAGTCTCTGCAGAGATTAGGACAAAAATTATAACGAACGATGAAGTCAACCGGCTATCCATTCCGTTTTTATGATATACAGGAAGTTTGAATGCCTAGATTTATTTATTTATTTATTTATTTACGACAGGTCACACGTGAAAGTACAATTTTAGAAGAAATACAAGTTCAACCAAAAACAGAAAAAAAAGTAAAGACAACTCAAAAACAACTCAAGGCACTTTGTACACCTAAAAGTGATTTCTTTAAACCATGCCAAGGTAGATCTAACGACTTTTAAGGCTTCCTGATTTTCGTTCAAAATGTGGGTGAACTTCCTTAAATTGTTGCAGATGAAGAAGACCGCTTGGACTAATGATTTTTGGCACCGAATCAAGTCTGAGCTTTTTTTTAGATATTTGGCATATGCAATGACTTGGGTATCTAGTCGATCAAAAAGTCCCTATTTTTCCTATCCAGGTATCTCCGGTGCCAACTAAACTGCCCGAAGGGTAAAAGGTTTGCCAGATCTAGGCGGAATCGAAGTCCGAGGATCTTCATAGCTTACATCGTACAACGATTAATGCGGCCTTGGGTGTAACTGTAAGAAGATTCATTACATCAAAAAATAGGCGTTCAGTATCTTAGACATTGCTTCAGAGTCGGCCGATGGCAGAAATGTGGACTCCTCCACCTTGGCTAATCTGCTTAGCACTGTTTACGCCTCTTAAATCGTGCTAAGGCGTAGGAAAACGGCAATCGTAGTCCACGAAGGGCTGTTCACCGTTCCCCGCGGCGGGGAAGACACGGGAATTCGACTCGGAACTCGTCGCGGCTAATTCCGCCCGACTTGTGTCAAGTTCAGATCGCTGCTGCACTTCCGCAGCGCTTGTTGAACACGCGCGAAATGTGGGCGGAGATGAGCCGGCAGGCAGCTCATCTCGTCACTGCTCGAACTTCCTGCACCACGTAACAGACTGATGCGTCTTCCCCCTGACTGGTTGCGATGTTTCTCTGCAAAGGTGAGTGCTTGGAACAGATCGGATTCTTAGTCCTATGACCCACTGCTTAAGGCACCCTAGTTTAGCTATTCGATGGTTGCATGATTTGCTCTTAATTGCGCTTTGTTATTGACAGGAACTTGTTTTTGGAGAACTGCCTGAAAAATCCTAAGCTTTGGCCAATTTAGTTGCAGATCTATAAAAAGAGGCCAGAGATATTCCACTAAAGTCGCAATAATGACCTTATTTTACACTATGTTCAGTCACGTTCGACACTTTTCAAAACGAACTGGACACTATTGATTGAAACGACCTTGTCTTCCTAACTAATCTAGGTGCTCTCTGTGTTCTCTTAGAAGGTCAGAATAAATTTTTGCTCTAAAGAATAGAATTTCCTTTAGAAATCTATGCTTCACCTTCCCCAACAAAATGAATGCATTTTCTGAAAATCAATAAAGCTCTTTTTTGAAGGGAACGATGACGTAAGCTTTTTTAAAGTACTGAGAGCCGGCAAATTTTGACTCTACAAAAACAAGACAACGGCTGTTTTGCTTAAGAAACAGAAATGTTCCAGGCACTGTATTCAGTTGTTTTTTTTTGAAAAAGGTGAAATACATGTGTTTTAGGAAGTCATATAAATGTTTTTAAACTAGAAATTGTTTTTGAAAAACGTTCGGACAGTGAAAAGACATTATAGCTGTAAAAAATTGCTAAAATTTTCACTTTCAACAATTGTTCGAGATTATTTTAAAGTGCAGGAGGGCGGCCATTTTCGATTCTTTTCAACCCAGACAAGTAGCCTTTCTTTAAAAAACACAAATATTCAGAAATTTTCAAAAAAGCTTATTCTCTTTTAGTTACTGCATTTCAATTATGCGTTTTTAAAAAACTGTAGCATTTGAATTTGATAACTAACTGTTAAATTTATCCAAGCAAATGCTCTTCTCTGCTGTTAAATTATTGTAAATTGCATGCTTCATAAAGAAAAATCACTTTGAGTCGTTTAGAAACCCAGTAGCGCTTCGAGAAAGGCTATGAGTCTGAAAAATACGCACATCATTTATCTTGGAAATGAGCTATTGTCGCTAATCCTCTTCACACTGTTGTGTAATAATTTGTGCGTGAACGCGGACCACCATATTCTCACATTGTCTCATTTCACGGTGGAAAATCCAGATTCCTGAAGCTGATAGCAATATAACATCAACTTTCCGCACAAATCGTTCAAATAGAAATTTTTTAAATTCTGAAACGTATTACCAGTACTAAACTTTCTGAGGCAGTGCAATATTTTTCTTGACATGTATCGGCCGGCGTTCTACAGTATTTCGTTTATTTCAATTACATCATTCCCTTAGTAAAATCCTTGTATTTCTTCTGTAAATTACAATTCTAAGTTGCACTCTTTTGCACCTGGTGTTTTGTTGTTTTTTGTATGGGTTTCTAAGTTGCAATGAATAAGTTAATATTATTCTATTTTGGCCAACAAAATTCCTAGACAGCAAGTTCGTAAACACGACGTCCACTGAAGTTTCATGTTGTTTATCGCGTTAATTAGCAATCGAAGATCAGGAAATCAATTCTATTTAGTTTGCTGTCATTCGAGCTTGAATTACACAATACTTACAATCATTCTATGAATCCCGGTTTGTGAATTAGGAAGATTATTTTACATAGAGCCGCCCTTCAGTTCCGAATTTTCTGAATGATCGCTTTCTATCGTTTGTCGCGGTTTTTTTAAGATTCCTTCTGGAGACAGAGAGCACGATAGTTCCGATAGGAGCCGTCGTTTCGACTCCAGCCGTTTGTTACTCATATGAATAACCACCGGCCGGCTGCTTTGTCTCGCATAAGCAAACTTTTTCGTTAATTTGGCTGTTTTAGTTAGCTTGGCTGGTTATTTTCCAGTTATGTATCCCTTTAATGCTGCAAGTAGCTTCCGTATAACTCGGTCACAAGGTGTGTGATGCAGGTGGTGGAGGCGTCGGCTGCCGTATGGACTGCTGCCAGAATCTTGGTTCGCGTTTTCCGCCCTCGCCAGTGAAGACTTCCATCCCTCTGGAGTAGGTAAAATGGTGAAAGAGTTATCTGGAAATCCATCAAGGACAAGTCATTGGGCAGATGAAATACGTGTTCAACCTCTCTCTGGCACATCTTGCAGAAGTAGAATGCATGGCGCATCGCAAAAATGGTCTGACTGAGGCTGAGCTTTATCCTTTATCCGAGTTTTAAATGAACAGCGGGATTGGTGGCTGAACTCAAAAGTGTGGACCCATTCTTTTTTACGCAAATACTGGATCCACTTGCTGCTTGCTCTGCACTTATTACTGCTTATATGCTTTCTCTTTTTTTCTTAAATTTATTTATTTATTTATTTATATCCACGTAAATGTGTGCACTCATTGACACAACAGTAACACAACGTGGTGGAAATAACATAAAACCTCAAAAAATCAAAACTCAACAGCGTGATCACCTATAATATTTACTAGAGAGGGAAAAATTTGCTGAAAAAGCATAAAGTTCGAAATATTCTAGAATATTTAGTTCGGTTATTTATGACAGGCTGTACAAAAAGAAGAAGTTTGCTGTTAAGATGGAGGTGACGATCAAGATAGAAAATAGTCACGCGATCTAGCACTTTAGCGCGCGTGTTCTCGGTTAACTAGCAATTTTAATGAGTCATGAAAGCCGTTGATAACGGCGATTCTAAATAGCTCCGTTGAAGCTTCTTAGCCATCTAATGTCTAGTGGTTTTTGCGAGAAGCAGCAGCTAGATTCTACAGTATCGGATCGTGTAAGTGGCGAAAATCGGATTCGATTCCATCGGTCTTCGGTCGGCGATCTTCCTTGTGTGTCCTTTGGTCTTGTACTAATAGCAGATAGTTCACCGGCTGTCGGCGGCTCTTGCGGCTAATCTCTCTGCGATCGAGTAGCTCGTGACTTCCAGCACTCCCGGGGGACTAATCGAAGGGGATGAGCTACATACGCTGCTGTAAAGGTCAGTCAGTTTCCTCAACAATGGCAGAAGAGCGAAAAGTGATTGCGGAACAACAGATTGTCTCCCGACAACCGATCAGTTCAGATTACTCCCTCCTAGCTGCACAGCTGTCGGCTTCCTGAGATTTTCATGTAGTTCAATTGGAGAAAAGATCTAGAACACTAGGTACACAGAACCTGCACGTGAAAGGCATACGAAACCTAAAGGCTACAATTTTATGGAATCTCGGCTGACGGTACATTATTCGCTTTAAATGCAGTCATTCAACAAAATCTAAAGATTGTAGCCTTTTGTACTGTTTTTGCTCTAAACTGTACACTTCACTTTTTATTTTTAATTGCTTTCACTGCTCAGTTGCTGTCCTTGAGTCTCGGCATGTCCTTGAACAGTAGAAAAATGTGTCCTAATGCTATCGTGCCAAGATGGATATATGTAGGAGCTTTGTACGGCTTACGTTTTGAAGTAATTGCCTTCTTCCACCCGGAAGAAACTGAAGATTTGAAAAAATTGAAAGTGCACTTTTAGTTGGACAATTTTCATTCCATTTTTCGAGAAAAATAAGCACATTAAGGCTATAATAGATACTCGATAAGAAGAGCGAAATAAACTTTACTTTTAAAAACTTATGCGAAAAAATTTATACTGCAAGTCTTATGCAGCGATGTGAACACCTTTTTAATAAACATGAAATTTTAATTCATTTGGTTAAAACAGTTTTTTAAGTCTATACAAAGGAGATTGTGCCGTGCTCTCGTCATTGCAATGACTACTTGAATGATAGGACAAATGCTGTTTCTCTGACGTTACGCAATGGAGAATGCTGGTGTGTTTCTTTAATCGTAGTTGCTCTTGCTGTTTCTAGATTTATACACATGCGGACAGCAATTACGCGGTCTTTCCAATACAAAGAAACAACACATAGAACGAGTGCACGGCGCAATCTCTCCCTTAACACACCTACAAGTTCGTTGATTTCAAGCACCTCAGGATAAACCTAAAAATATTGTTCGCGGTTAAGTGATAAGAATTCTGCGTTCATTCAAACAGTGTAGTTATCTTTTCCATTAGATACTGTATAAACGCGAATTTTTCATGAAGCATTTCTTTTTAAAAAAATAGTTTTAACTTTATCAAAAGGGCTACTTAAGTGTTCTTTTTTGGTCTATATATGCTTTAGATACATGTGAATGAATTTTCTAAACGTATTTTTTTCAATAGTGTGCAGTTTCAAATTTAAAGTTCCCATTTTAATATGTAATGGAACAAGCAAAAACATTTCTACACAAGACTTGGGTGTGCTTCGCACCACTGCCGCAGGCTGCGATATCTTATAGAACCTTAATTATCCTCATAGTATTTGTTTTGAATGAACCCAATTCTCTGTTTTTTCTTCAAATAATTAATTTTTAAATTTAAATTTTATTTTATGCGGCTGTTCATGTCTTTCTCTTTGCGCTTCGTTGCCATTACATATGTGAGAAGGCGTGTGACCTCCCTCCTACGAGGGTTTATTAATTCCACATGGGTTGCCGATGCGTTTGACGGCTCGTGCATGCTAATGAGGTCAAAGATGCTCGACTTCAATTCAACGCAAGCAGATGGATGTCATAAATATAGAAGAAGTCGTATAGGAATAGCTTCCGGTTTTAGAGGTCGCGTAACCTGAAAACAGTTGCTGGGCAACACTATCAGGAACCAAAAAAGCTATTCTCGGATCAGTACTGCCCAACAATTGGCTGGGTAAACTGTAGTTACCTATTGCAGTATCCTATTGTGTAAACTGTTTTATTCTTTGAAGAACTACCTCAAAACTTTTGAACGGCATTCACGTCAACGTTGGCAGTTTTCGGGCCAAACTGGACAGCTTCCAATGTTAAACTGAACAGCTTCCTAGCCGAGAAATGTGGGCATCGCGGCTGGACACTCACTGAAAGGCCAAATTTCTCGATCGAAAATTGGTTCTGAATTTCTTTGAACATGCATCGTTGCATTGAAAGAAGCGAATACGCTGTTAAAATTTTAGAAAGTTCTTATTTTCTCGGCTGCAATAACGATTTTAAGCTGATCGCAAATGCAAAAGCAGCAAATTCGCTTTGCTGTGTGAAATAAGAGGAAATGACGCCATGCACTCATCTCGCACGTCACTATGTTTATCTGAATGATAGTGCAGATGCTGTTTACTTGAAGCTCCATAGGGAAAAATAAAGTTTTTTGATTGCACTGCTTGACTAATGAGCAATGTTACGAAAACAGAATTTTTAGTTTGTTTCCGAAGGAAGAAAATTTAATTTAAAAAGTTATCTCAATTTTTGAAACTTGCCTAGTTCATTTCGAAAGGAGGGCTTTTTGATTTGGAAGTGGTTCATTTTGAGTTGAAAAGCAACTAGTTTTACGTGAACATTTTCGTTTTCTTTCAGCGATCAAAGTTGAGTGCAAATAAAGACCAATTCACGTAAATGCGACATCTGCTTGCTCGGATAAAACCTCGAGCCTGCTCTGTGGTCTCCACTGATGTGATGTTGGACGGATTTTCATTATTTTCTGGTCAAAGCGCTGTAGGTAGGAATTTTACACTTATTGGAAGTGAAAAGCAGATAAAGGATAAACGAAAGTGTTGCTCAATCCCTTTTCGGATGCGCCATGAACTCTTCTTCTGCGGGATGTCGCGTGAGGCTTGTACGGCCCAGGCGGGATACCCGAACCAAGAAACCGAGCTCGACGACCGCTCCTCCCCCGACTGCGCTACCACGGGCCTCTTAAGCAGACATTAGAAGCGAATAGCAAGGAAGCTCAGTTTTGATTTTTTCTTGATGTTGATCGAAATGCGTGACGTGTCCATTCGCAGCGCCCAGAGCAGAAGTGCAAGACCATTCCTCCTTTTTTGGCAATATTACGGGTCCCTCTCTGGTTCAAAATGTTCCCGTTCTTTGACGTTCGGGGCACACAACGTGCATTCGGCCATTTTCCGCTTTGTTGAAAACTGCAGCACAGGATTTCCAATTTACCTGTGGATGCAGAATTGCACGAATGGAAGGCCCTATTCTACCCACTTGACGTTCGTGTGGTCCAATGAGTACTGTAGCCTTTCCTCGACCAGTCTAATCCAGTTCAAGCTTTGCTGCCGTTTCTTTTCACACAGAAAAAAGGTCCGAGGACTAAGGTCAGCGCTAGTCAATCTCTGGGATACGCCATGCGTTTTGCATCTACGTGATGTCGTGGGAGCAACTCGAGTGCATATTTTGCCTATACAACAACAACTTGCAGTAGCCAGCCGATGGGCCTCAGTGCTTTACCTATTCTCGGGAAGTCTGACACCAATTCACGAACCCCGGAGGGATAAAAGGCCTGGTGGGCCTAAGAGAGAAATTCGAACCAAGAACCTGAAATCAGGTGCCAGCGACATCCGGCGCTTCCGACTGCACTGCCACGGTTTAGTTACCCAAGTTTGGAGTTTCATGAACGGTTGTGCATTGTAATGCGGTTATCTATGCTCTAGGCAAAATAGGTGCTCCAGGGTGTTATGTGGACGACATTTGTGCGGAAATTTTCACACAGTATCGCAGAGATTTCAGCTCATTGAGATCTACACAAGAGTAGGAATTGCGACTACACAAGAGTAGGAATTGCGACTTTTAGAGTAGAGTTTCTTGTAATCTTCTTGAAGGCTTTACGTCGTCTTCTTGAAATCCATCTCAAGATAGCTCCATGCTCATCCCGAATATTTGTTAATTTTTTAAACACTTTATTTTAAAAGCAGTCTAAAACACGTCATTTTGCGCTTTTCCCACCCAAAGACCCAAAAATACGATGACAGGTCTTGTACCATGGACCGCTTGTGAAATGTCAAGTTACTTGTACTGCAGTGGGTGAGCGGCGTGTGATAGCGCAATCGGAGGAGAAACTGGCTGCACTCGATTACAGGTTCCTGGTTCGGAATCTCCCTCATGCTAATCAGGCTGCAAACCTTCGGGGTCTGACGCTTTCCAGGAAAGGGTAAAACACCGAATTGTCTATCGGCTGACCATCGCAAGTCATTGTATAGGCCAAATACGTATTGGAATCGTCTCCACGACATTCCTTAGACGTTGAAATGGCTCATCCCGAAGAGGATTGACTTTGCCCTTTAACCTTTATATCGGTTCATATCCACAGACATCCTTCATCTAGTCTTTTTAGCTCAACATAAGCTGTTGAAGGCGCTGAATGCCTCGCATCCAATATCTGAAAAGGGGCTGTTGATGCTTATCTGCATGGATTTTGTTGATCCGCCACCGTTTTCACTTATAATGTGTGAGCTAGCGTCATCTAAAATTCCTCGGGGCCCCATCCAGTCCTTCCTCTTCATTATTGATACTCAAGTTGTCTTGATGGGATACCTTAATCGTTTTCAATACAGCCAATCTTATCGAGTAGCTTTTAGGACATTTTTAGCACCTTCGCTTCGAATTGGACACTTTTCCAACCAAAATAGACACTTTTAAAACCAAATTGAACACTCTTCTAAGCTACCAGGCTGTCCAATAATTCTTGTCCGAAAATTTCACATTTTTAATTTTTTTCAACTTTATTGAAAAACAAGTCTAACCAACAATATAATCACCACAGTTATCCACAACAGTGGCCCATCGATAGGGCAGGTCGCCGATGCCCTTCGCCCAGAACTCCGGGGGCTGCGACTCGAAGAAGTCCGCGATGTCGGATTTGAGGTCGTTGTAGTTGGTGAATTTTCTTCCGGCCAAATGGTGCTTCAGCGGGCGGAGCAAGTGGTAGTCGGAGGGGGCGAGGTCCGGGGAACACGGCGGATGGGCAACCGTCTCCCAGCCGAGCGTCGCCAACTTCTGCTGGGTCGCCTTCGCCACGTGGGGGCGCGCGTTGTCGTGCAGCAGGTGGACCGAGGCCCGTCGGGGACGCTTTTCTCGGATGGCGGCGGCTAGTTTCTCGAGCTGATCGGTGTAGATGGAGGCGGTGACCGTCCTGCCTTGCGCGAGCAGCTCGAAGTACAGCATGCTCTTGGCGTCCCACCAGCAGCAGAGCATGATCTTCAGCGGGTGCAGGTGGGCTTTCGGCGTCGTCGACGGCTCTTCTCCGCGCGGGATCCAGACGGCACGGCGGGCGACGTTGTCGTAGAGGACCCAGCTCTCATCCCCAGTGACAAGGCCCTCGAGAAACTCCTTGCGATGCGGACGAAGGAGGAGGGGCTGGCAGACGGCCACGCGGCTCTGCTTGTTGGCGTCCGTCAGACGGTGGGGGATAGCTTGTACTGGTAGCCAGACGCGGCGCCTGCGCCTGATATACCCCTAGCGTGGAACTCTGGAGAACCTTCTAGAAGGTTTTTACACTTGCCTGATATTATAACACTTCTAAGGAAAATTATAAAATTTTGAAAATTTTTGGACAGGAATTATTGGACAGCCTGGTAGCTTTGAGGTTTTTTAAGTCAAAGCGAATCTTCCAATTCGAAATGGCCTCCAGACATGTTAAATTACAGACTGAATAAGATGGTATAACAATTTTTCGTTTAACACATTGACGACAATCGCGTTTTGTGGCAGACTGCCGCGTGGGACGCGCGCGCGATTCTACATGCGTGCGCTATGGGCCACCGGTGGCTCATAACGTCCCTTTTTTGTTTCATGCACATTTTTATAGATTTTTTTTCTGTTCCCTAACCACTTGTGATAGGAGAATGTCCAACAGCAATAAGCAAGAAACATGTCGTTGCTTTCATTACATACATCGAATTAAAAACTTTTTACTAGCAAGGAAACCAATTCTACAATCAAATCAATTCAAGTCAGTCTTTTTCGCCTAATGTTCCCTAAAGGTTGTTATTTGGTGTGCTGATCACGTACCTGACAAACGTTTCCGAAATTTCGGCTGATTGTGGTAGGTTACGGTAAGTACGGGTGGGTAAGGCTGTCGGAGTCCCGGTCTCGTAGACAAAATCTGGGCAAAGTCGGTAACGATGACGCCGACAGTCTTACCGTACCTACGTAACCTACCTTTATTGGCCGAAGTTTTGAAAACGAATGCCATATCCGAGATCAGCACCCAAAATAACCCCCATAGACGACGTTCGGGCAAAATCGGTGACCACGACTCCGACAGCACACCCGTGCCTACCGTGATGACCTACCGTAATCGGCCGAAATTTTGAAAACGGGTGTCAGTTTCGTGATCAACACTCCAAATTACCTCCTTAGGCGAACTTGGCCGAAAAAGACTGATTTGAATTGATTTGACTGTAGAATTGGTCCCCTTCCTAGTAAATTTTTAAATTTGATATATGTAATGAAAGCGACGACATTTTTCTTGCTCATTGCTGTTTTATTTATTTATTTATTTTGTGGCGCGAATTATCGCGCGGTGCCATACAACACACCCACATGCAACACCCTTTAGAAATGGCATGACAACACAAACATATCCAAAGAGAGATTACTAAAAATACAACAGACAATGGGATAAAAATAAAAGAACTAAATTCAGAACTATTTCAATCGCTGGTCAATGAATTTCTTAAATCGGGGACATCTGAAGCACATTATCTTTGAGCAGTGGTCGAAAAACTCGAATGGTTCTGTTCGAAAAAAAGTTTGATCGGATTTGGCTTTGACTCTTCATAACTGGATCGGTGGCTCTTAGGTAACCATATCTTGTTCTGGCCTCAGGTAACACCGAAAAGAAGTCTGAGGCTTCTATTTGTACTCTGCCTGTTAGTATTTTGAACATCATCACAAGATCGAATTTTGTTCTCCTACTCCTTAGGGACGACAAACCCAATTGAGTAGCTCTGGTTTCACCATCGGGAATGGAGGAATAGTCCATCGCATAACACCTCAGCATCAGTTTGCGGGTGAAGTTATTCTGGACCCTCTCCAGCAGACGAATATCCTTACGTTTGTAAGGATTGAAGACGGTAGTCCCACTTTCAACGATTGGCCTGATGTACATTTTATAAGCCCTTAATAGAACCTTGGGGTTTTTGGTTCTAAACATCCGAAAAAGATTGTAGATGCGAGCCATACCTTTCTTTACGAGCATACTGTAGTGAGGCCCGAAGTCTAGATTGCTGTTTATGAGATAACCGAGATCTCTAACTTCGTCTACCCTTCTTAGAGGAGTGGATCCGATAGAATACGTTGTAGTGGCGGTTTTATCCCCAATGACGAAAACATGAGTTTTTTCCACAACAAGGGGTAGTTCCCAATATTCGGACCACTTGCTAACAAAATTTATAGCAGTTTGCAAGCGGTCCGTTTCCATTGGCGACTCTATGACTTTATAAATTTTTATATCGTCGGCGTACATTTTACATGTGACTCCAAGGTTTTCGATAATATTGGGGATTTCAAACGTGTAAATCAGAAATAGAATGGGGGAAAGAACCCCACCTTGCGGGACACCGCTGCATGCTTCATACACGGGTGAGAACTCTTTACCTATACGTACTTGGAAAGTCCTACTATCAAGGAAATCACGTATCCACGATATAATCCTATGGTGAATTCCAACAGATGATAATTTATGCATTAATTTGGAGTGGGAAACCTTGTCGAATGCTTTCCGGAAATCAAAGAAGACAACATCCACCCTTTTCTTGTCTTCCCTTGCTCTAGTCCAGTCGTTCATCGCTGTAAGAACTGCAGATTCTACTGACCTACCCTCCATAAATCCAAACTGGGCGTTCGAAATAACGTTGTGCCTGATTAAGTGAGCTACAATATGTTTTTTCATAATTTTCTCAAACGCTCTAGCAAAAATCGAGGTAATGCTAACAGGTCGATAGTTTCTCGGGTGATTAAGCGGCACTTTCTTAGATACAGGTGTAATTAAAGCATGCTTCCAGCGCTGAGGCACTTCTGATCTCATATAACTCAAATTAAAAATGTACTCGAGAGGGAGACCAATGAAGGGTAGAATTCTTTTAATAAAACATAGTGGAACAAAGTCCGGGGTCGTAGACGACGACGAAGGCCAGCTCTCAAGCAATTTAATTATTTCATCTCTCTGGAACCACAGCGTGGGTTCCATTTCAGGATAAGACGGGAAATTTGCGATCTCAGAATCAGAAGGCGCAGTGCCTCTGCCCGGTTTATTGAAGGAGTCATAGAAGATCTTAGCCAAGAGATCTGCTTTCAACTCCTCCCGAACAACCGGAGACCCATCATCCGCTACTAGGCAGGGTATCGAGCGTGACCCTTTCCTCGAGTTGACATATCGGTAGATCCTTGCCAAGTCTCCGGATTCAGTAATTTTCTTTTCCACAAACATCAAATACCTCTCTAAAGCTTTTTCCGTTCTGTGATTTATTGCCTTATAGCTCTGCCAATCCTTGACAAGGTTGCTCTTCATCGCTCTATGCCATATGTTTGATCGTTTTTTCATCATTCTGATCAAGTACGAGGGTAAATTCATTTGTCCAATATCAACCCTACGTCTCGGGATGAATTTTTCAATACAATGATGTAGAACTGCAAGAAATATTTCGTACATCTCATTTACAGTGTCAACCGAGGCAAAACTGCCTATCCAGTCGATGCTTGCTAAATGGGCTTCGATTGCGTTATAATTTGCACGATTAAAATCGAGTATTGACTGAGGATCATTGGAAAATATCAAGTCTAGGAAAGAGCTACTTCTCGTGGGACAATGAATCACTTGATGGAAATTGTGAGTTGCCACTAGGTCGACAAAGTCTTGCGGAATACCTACCATTTGCTTTGAAGGATTTAGGATGCCAAAATCGCGATAGTTAAAATCACCAAGAAGAATGCAGCGGCTGTCACATGCACAGAAATCGCTTATGGCCTTGACTAGTTTGGTTGAATTACTTATACCACAGCCAGGCGCCCTATACACCAGAATAAAACGAGTGCTACCCGAGCTGAAGAACACGTCACATACTAGTATTTCGTAGCCATCTGTGACTGATTCCTCAAAAACTAGATTGTAATCTAAAGTCTTCCTAACAATAAGAATCACCCCGCCACCTATTTTGTGTGCTCTATCGCATCGTACACCTTCATACATGCCACTTAGGTGTCCTAGCAAAGGTGAAAGATCAATGGTGTTTCTGAGCCACGACTCTGTTATGAAAGCCAAATCATACTTATGATTGCTAAGGTCTGCCATAAATGCAGCTGAATTCTTGACCAGCGATCTAACGTTCGCTAACATACAACTGATGCTACAATCTTTGAATCTTCCCTGCCTTATGGCTCCCCAAAAGGGGTGTCCTTAGATGGCGAAGATCCGATAGGCTGAGAGTTAAAGAGCATCGACTGCGACATTTGAGGAACGTAGTTAGTTTGGAAGGATTCCTCAAGCGCACCGCCTCTACTCTTTAGGTATTCCTCACGCCTACGCTATCTTTCCTCTTTAGTAAGGGATGGGCGAATATATATTCCCTTATGAGGAAATGAACGCAAGCTTGAGGCTTTCCTAAGAACGTCAACTTGAAAATGAGATGAAGGCAAAACTACTTTAAGAAGTCTGGGTTTACTCGGCCTTGGTCTTCCTAAACGGTAGACCGATACAGGCAAGCATTCCACATTTAGGAAATCAAGAATGTCAGTTGTACAATTCACATCGTGACATACTTTAGCAAGAGCACTTGGACAGGAGAGTTCAGGTATACCAGAAATGACTATGGAACGTTTACGTTCAAGGTCAGCATCAGTGGATACATTCGACAACGTGACAGAGTTCTGAGTACAGACACTATTAGGATCAGACTTTATAAGACTAAGTTCTCGCTTCAATGAGGAATTTTCGTTTCTCAATTGTGTTACCTCCTGAACTAAGTCGTTGTTCACACGCTTCAGCTCTCTTATTTCCTCCTTTGTCTCGATCAGTAGATCGATTATTGCCTTGACGTGACTCGGCGTTGAATCATCCTCCGCAATCGTCTTCAATCGTGCATCAGGATCCACAGGAGGACGAGTTGTTGCCTTCGAGTTGGTTCTTTTGAGCTGCTGGGCTGGAAAAGACGATGCCCTAGTGCGTACCATACTTGTTCGTCAGTCAATCGGATACACACTATTGATCCAAACGATCCCGAAGAGCAAACACTTCACCTGTCCAGGTGGCAAAATGGAATGAGCCTGTTAAAATTGTTCCCTTGCCACTAGGAACACCGCAAGCGGAGAGCCGGATTGAAGGAGCTGACGAGAATAGAGGAATACCACACTAGGTGACGCTACAGACGACAGTTCGACACTTTATAGATTGAGAGCACCAGAGCGCCGCCGAAACCAACCGCACGGTGCGAGAACACCGCGTGAATGTTAGACACTGTTAGACATTTTTACTGTCACAGATGATTAGGGAACAGAAAAGAATCTATAAAAACTGGAAGCAGCAGAACAAAAAATAGCGAGAAATGTTATGAGCCACCGGTGGCTCATATTGTCGTCAATGTGGTAAGCAAAATTTTATATAACATGCTTTGATTTTTCAGCTCATCTCCCGATTAAGTGTAATAGTAATAAAATTTTATTTTTAGAAAAAAATAATAAATTTAGATTGCTTTAACACATTTGCTTAAGCATGGAGCGGCTGGTAGAGAGGCTATATGTTGTTACAGGATGTTTTGTTGCGATCAAAACTCTTGCGCCAGGCGGGACTCGAACCCGCATCTTCTGCTTGCGTTTAAACAGCGCCGGTGGTGTAAGGCGAACATCGCTGCCCGGAAAGCAGAAGATGCGGGTTCGAGTCCCGCCTGGCGCAAGAGTTTTGATCGCAACAAAACATCCTGTAACAACAATTTAGATTGCTCTTAAAGCACCGTAAAGAAACAAGCTTGTAGCGCATTAAAAGATAAGATCGCGCCCTGTACTCAAAAGGTTCCTTGTTTATTCAGTCGAATGAATATGCCAGCGCCTACATACTTTTCTTACTTTTCTGGGGAATGTATAATACCAGTCAATCAATTTTTTCAAAATTTTAGAAAATTAATACTTCGATTTAATATTCAGATTCAATTTCAGTTTAAAAGCACAGTGGAAGTAAAATACTTTTGAGGATCAATTCTTTCGTCTTTTCAACTGGGCAAAAGCAGGTGGCCATACTTAGGGATTTTGGTTTCTTTATCTAAAACGTTTTTCTATGTACTTTCTTGTTCCCGTATTTTCGATGAGAAATCATGTCCGCAAAAGTTATATTCATTTTGAGAGCAGTTTTCGGGAAGTTCGGGAAGGCTGCGTTTTTGAGGTCGTGCAGGTGATCGAGGTTAAATCAATCCATCCAAACTTTTTGAAGGCGTCCGTGCTCAGCCTGACAACCACTGAGCAACTGCGAAGTGTAGAATTGCTGCATCAAGATCTTCTTCGAGTCAACTTGGTGACTATATGTAATTCACAACAGACAGGATTTTTGCTATAGCCACCGGGTGGCGCAGCGTGATGAAGGTCATCAATATTTATTGATCGCCTGCGCGGCCTAATCGATACCGCGAGCTTTCATAACGCTGCGCCGCCCTGTGGCGATCGAAGTATAGATCACGCCTTAAGCATGTTCAGCGCATTGAAGTTTTGAAAGCTCTCGAATAGGTTTGTGGAGGCCATGCTACGTAGTTACTTTGAGCTGCTTTGTTATCAGTTGTTCAACTTTCGAAGGTTATTTTATTCTCAAACTCTTGTAATTGTTGACTACGGGCAAAGGGCACACTCCCATGGAGCTATAAGTCATCCATGAGCAAAGCAGCCTTACATAATTGACCTTAATTACAACGGAAAATGTGCACATTTGTTTATGCTTTCTTCTGACGGGTTCCGTTCCCTTGGGACGACAATGGAGAAACAATTAATGTTATCATGCCTCATCTTCTGAAACGTTGTGAAAGGTGACGGCAAGCTGCCTTCATTTATTTTGAATGCGGAGGAGCAGTCTTCTTTTTTAGTAGTTTTGTGATTCCTTCCGATTTCTTTTACACGGATATTCGAAATTTATTTTCCGTGTTCTGGTGTCCATTTCCCGTCCACTTCCGCAGAACGGAACGGACTCATGAACCATGACACAGAAATCGACGTTGATTGTTTTGAATTAACTGTCCACCTCTTCAACCTAGGCAGAAGAGAAAGAAGAAAGGCGAAAGCTTATGATCATTGTCACCGTTTTGATAAGGAAACCGTGTGATAAACAAATTGAATTGGCTGGGAACAGGGGCTCTGATAACTAACTACATAAGGAAATGTGGACTAGTGGTAAAAGTACTTCAATTTATCTGAAATCAATCATTGAAATTCTAAGCAAATTACTTCATCAGGAAGCCCTTGGACGTGCACATCCCTATCAAGAAATAAGCTTTTCGGACCAAACTTCCAGAAGACTGATGGCAAGCGTGACGTCATGGATCAAACCAGGAGTTATAAGTCATTTTCTACCAGGCTGTCCAATAATTCCTGTCCAAAAATTTTCAAAATTTTATAATTTTCCTTAGAAGTGTTATAATATCAGGCAAGTGTAAAAACCTTCTAGAAGGTTCTCCAGAGTTCCACGCTAGGGGTATATCAGGCGCAGGCGCCGCGTCTGGCTACCAGTACAAGCTATCCCCCACCGTCTGACGGACGCCAACAAGCAGAGCCGCGTGGCCGTCTGCCAGCCCCTCCTCCTTCGTCCGCATCGCAAGGAGTTTCTCGAGGGCCTTGTCACTGGGGATGAGAGCTGGGTCCTCTACGACAACGTCGCCCGCCGTGCCGTCTGGATCCCGCGCGGAGAAGAGCCGTCGACGACGCCGAAAGCCCACCTGCACCCGCTGAAGATCATGCTCTGCTGCTGGTGGGACGCCAAGAGCATGCTGTATTTCGAGCTGCTCCCGCAAGGCAGGACGGTCACCGCCTCCATCTACACCGATCAGCTCGAGAAACTAGCCACCGCCATCCGAGAAATGCGTCCCCGACGGCCTCGGTCCACCTGCTGCACGACAACGTGCGCCCCCACGTGGCGAAGGAGACCCAGCAGAAGTTGGCGACGCTCGGCTGGGAGACGGTTGCCCATCCGCCGTATTCCCCTGACCTCCATCCCTCCGACTACCACTTGCTCCGCCCGCTGAAGCACCATTTGGCCGGAAGAAAATTCACCAACTACGACAACCTCAAATCCGACATCGCGGACTTCTTCGAGTCTCAGCCCCCGGAGTTCTGGGCGAAGGGCATCGGCGACCTGCCCAATCGATGGGCCACTGTTGTGGATAACTGTGGTGATTATATTGTTGATTAGACTTGTTTTTCAATAAAGTTGAAAAAATTGAAAATGGTGAAATTTTCGGACAAGGATTATTGGACAGCCTGGTATTCACGGTCAATCTGATAACTGAGTCGTGGGCGTAATCCCAGCAAGGGCCGACTGGTGTTCGGCATCTGGACTCCGAGCTGTCTGGAAGATGTGCTATCATTTACCCTAAAGGCGCAGGAAGTTTGAATGCGGAAGCTGGTTCCTTAATCAAAAGATGATGCAGATTTATTCCAAGGTCTAGCTTCGAGCATAACTTTGGCTTATAGTTCTGTGAGTACTCTTATGGTTAGATTACTACTATCTTTGCCTTCCAGGTGAAATATTTGACAAGGCCGAGGTGACGGCTTTTGAATCACTTCTGTTTTAGTGTTTCGTATTCCGATTTCCGATCAATTTTGTCTCTTCCGTTCCGTCTTCCGCCTTCCACTTTTCTCGACAACAGAAGTTTCTCACATCCTTGCTGCTGAACTTTGATGGACTTCTTTCGTTCTAAGAAGTTGGATCTCTTTCTTTGAGTTATTCTTTCAATCTGCGAGTTTTTTACCTGTGTGGAGATCTTTCTGTTGAACAGCGGCAGAGGTCCCAGAGCTCATTAGGATGTTGATACCTGCGCATTCAGAACTACGCCTTCACTTCATTCAGAACGGTATTATGGCGAAAGATGACTGGTTCGGAGAGGTGCGCACGCGTAGATATATAAATTGTCGTGGGAACAGGCCGCACTTTCAACTTGCTTCCTTGACTTCCCACTTTATGGAAAGTTTCTTTAGTGCCCCCGGTGGGCGCGTGTAGCTCAGTTGGAGGAGGCGCCGACTGTCGCGTGCACCCGATACCAGGTTCCTGGTTCGGATTTCCCGCCCAGGCCAACCAAGCCTTCCATCCCTCCGGGGTCGGTGAATTGGTATCAGACTTATCTGGGAAGGACAGAGCACTGACTTGTTCATCGGCTGGCCACCGCAAGTCATTCATTGTATGGCCAAATACGCATGCAACTCGCCTCCACGATATCACGTAGAAGTGGAATGCGTGGCGCATCCCAAAAGGGATTGAATAACGCCGTCCTTTATCCTTTATCCTTCTTTAGTGCTTGTTAGGTCAGTTCTTTAAAAGTAGCAGCTTCTGCGAACTTCGTTTCTTTTCTTTAATGTTGATTTTGCGTTTACTACCGTTTTCCATATCGCCTGTAAAATATATATTCCCGTTGTAAACTGCTCAAACCGGCGAGCGAAACGTTCCCATTAGTTCCTGCCGCGTGCCAGAGTGATACATGCGATCTTCCCTATATCACTCTGACACGCAACAGAAACTAGTGAAGGTGGATAATGAACCTTTTACGTATCGTACTAGAAGTATCGTTACATATATGTTCCTGATAATAAATTCGGTTGATGACCATGATCCAACATGGTTGAAGAATGACGACAAAAATTAAAATTTGTTAGAATCAATTTGGAGCGTATTTATTTATTTGTCTATTTATTTATTTATTTATTTATTTATTTATTTATTTATTTATTTATTTATTTATTTATTTATTTATAATTGCACCTTCGTGCGCTCATAAAGCAGCGTAAAAACCAAACAATGCAATCCTGCGCAATTTCAGTTTGGATAATTTAGTTTTAGTATGTGATGAAGCACAGTTTTGGTGGTGATGGCTCCAACACCCTTAGCGGTCAACCGTGGGTGAACGTGGCCAGATGGCGGCGTAAGCCCTAGTTTATACTTGCGCCGCCACGCGGCGCAGCACCACGATCGCTATAGATATCGATTTTTCGAGCCGGCCGGTCGATATCTATCTCGACCATCGTGCGGCGCCGCGCAGCGGCACAAGTGTAAACTAGGGCTAAGGCGGCGGGTGTTTTGTGTAATTGCGTAGGGAACGTATTGCAACTGCTGTCGTGAAGCCTAAATTTTTGGCAGAAGTACTAAGGCGGAAAGTGATCACGAAAAACGTTGACCGCTAGTGGTTTCAGAATTATCCTCATCACAGCTCGGTTCCATCCCACTATATTAGCGCCATCAATTCGGCGTAATATTACCTTAATGAGCGATTTTTCTAGAAATGTTCCCAATTATTCTCAGCTACACGTCTTATCTTTAATTTTAGAAAGGAAATCGCCTACTGACCTATGAAGCCAATCCTTAATGAAAGATTTTCTGCGAATGTTTCCACATTTCGCAACTGCAATGAAAGATTTTCTGCAAATGTTCTCGAAATTTCGCTGCTGCAATGAAAGACTCTGCAAATGTTTCGGAAATTCCACACCTTCTGCTCGCCTTTCTCTGACTTTGTGGAATCTGATGAGAAGCTCTTCTCCGGTTCTTTTTGTACTCCATAAACTAACTTCAGTAGCTTCATGATTATGTGGCACAAGCTTCATGATTCGCCCTCAATCTAGACTGGTGTTAATCGGCAGTGAAAATGCTTTCTTCAACTCTATTCGATAATGTGGGCAGCATGGTAAGGCGGGAGCGCTCCAGCCAATCAGACCGTATCGAATAGGATCACAACTCAAAGAGACATGTACGTCTGACGCCATGATTGGCTGACTCATACTTGGCCGCTATGATTGGCTACGGTTTACTGGTGTGTTTCACCCTCACAATGCTGTTCACATTCTCAACGTCAACCAAATCTTCAAGCTTGATTCCGATTCCCATCATTCCTTAAAACCGAGTGATAAAACCTTAGCCATAGAGGTGCAGTTTTTCGTCAGCTTCATTGTAGATATCTTCATGCTCATGATTAGCAGTTCACCAAAACTAGTACTCAGAATTCATTCTGGGATCTGAAATGTTGACTGGACGATGACCAGCCTTGTATATGAGCACTGGCGTCTGAACCTTCTACGCCCATTCATCGATATCTTAATGGCTCATGTTCAACAGACTTCAAATTGCTGCTGCTGCTGCTCACATTATCGACAAGGACCCTTCTTTCCTTTTCCTGAATCAATGCTTTGGTCGATGTTGTAGAAAGACTTGGAAGAAAAATTATCATATCTTCTGCTAGCCATTCCGCTAGTCATCGAGTTGGTTGCCAGTAACGTCGACTTGCCTTCATACCTTGTGCCAAAGTGGCTCTTTGCATTTTTCTTGCTTGATGTACCTAATGAGCAGCATATCTCCTGTCCGGAGGCGTCACTGACATCGTTTGGAATGTTGTTGCCCCGGTTCCTTTCTTTCGTGCAACTTTGGTACTTGGTTCATATGTTGACTTCGGGAGACCTAGACGCACGTAACTCGATCATTCGCGGATGTTCGTTCCCTTGGGGGTGTGAATAGGGCGTCAGGAACTCCTCCTTCCCTCACGAATACCACCTTCGTAGTCTGTGAGCAAAGCCCTCCACATGCCTAATGGAGGTTGGCCAGCATTCGTTTGCTTCGCTAATGTTTTGTTATAAAGAAACCGCCTAACTCTCTTCGCCGTTATTGTTTGCCTGTGCATCCTGTATATGACAGTTTTCAAATTAAAACGGACACTCTTCAAAGCAAGACTGACGCTTTCGAAGTTATACTGATCATCTTCCAAATCAGAGCAAGAAATATCAATTTCAATTTCACTTTTACGAGAAAAGCTAGAAATTCTCCGAGATGGTTGGAATAATTATTTCTTGAGGAAAAAATTTGGTATCACTTACTTTGAAATTTTTTCATTCACATGCCCAATATATTAATACAGTTCATTTTTTGTTTTATTTTATTTTGTTTTTAAGTAAAAATTTTGATTTAAATTTCATTTTAAAGCGTAGAAAGGCGGCAACCATGTATTTTAGTATGAAATAGGATCGCGCCATGCAGTCCATTAGATCTTCCCGATTTTGAATTGGTTGATAGTGTAAATGCTTCTTAGTTGAAACAGCAATGTTGGAGTATGAAAACGGTTCTGTATCTGTTCTTATTGTATCTTTTATATCTGTGTTACTACACGCATGCAGAATTGTTGCTGCCAGTTGAGAAAAATCGCAATTGTTCAGTCGAGTGCCTGGCGCGATCTCTCCGTTTAATACGCTAAGTGATTGCCGCCCTACTACGCTTTAAAACAAAATTTAATCCATTATTTTACTCTAAAAATGTAAAAGTTTGCGAAAGACCGAAAGAGTAGAGGTATCATATTTTCCATGCATTAACTTCATCCTCTGCAACGACGTCAATTTGCTAATTAATAGATCCGATTAACGTCTTGCTGATTAGGCGCATGTTGGCTAAGTTTTGCCTGCAGGATTCTACTTCCGTAGAGGGTAATGAGAGTCGATTTGCAACAGCTTTTCCAGACTCACGCTCCGAAAAATGTCTAAAACGTGTGTTGTGTTGTGTTAAAGAACAAAGTATTATTGGAGACGTCAATGTTCGGTTGCATAATAGCAACTCCAGATGGAAAATGTAGACCTCTTATTTATTTATTCCCTAGTTTTTCCATGTTTTGCTCTAAACATGAGTACCACTTGATACGCAGTTGGTCTACATGATGCTCTAGACTTATATGTGCACCATCTTTAAGCCAAATTGGACTCCTTCTAAACAAGTTTGACACTTCTGAAATTAAAGTGAACGTCTTTGAATTCATGAAGAGTTTCTTCCACATTAAACTAGAGACTCAAAGGCGATTATAATAAAATTTTCTTAGCGGAAAATAAATCAGCAATAAGTGAGCACATTGTTGGATTTATAAAATTCTCATTTTCAAACGTAAAAAATAATTGCTTAAATTTTGTCTGTCCAAGAGCAGGAAGGCCGCCACTTTTCAGTGCCAAAAGAAGTGAGTACTAAAGGATCTATCCTAGTCCAGGAGGCCACATAAATAAAAAGTATTACATGCGAAAAATTCACTTAAGACTTACAGAGCGGCTCCTACAGCACAACACAGGACATAAACAAGAAAAAGTCACAAAGAAAAGACGAAAAAATTGCACTTGTTACGGTTGTAAGAAGGCAAAGTTGTGTGCCCTCCTCACAATGTTAGATCCTGGTTATACATGTTAAGCCGCGGTCAACACGCGGCATGCCTCCATTCCGTCGCTCTTTGCCCGCCGAGACGGCTGTAAACCGCGGCGATTTCTTATTTGTTTTGTTTGTTCGTCCGTTTTTGGTTTCTTTTAGGTCAGGTTTCGTTCTCTAGGAGCCGCTCGATAAGTATTAATTCATTTTGTAACCTAGTTTTTTAGTTATGTGGCCCCGGACTAGGATAGATCCAAGGTGGCGCCATGACCTCTCCCAAGATATGGCTGCTCTGCCTGTGGTTCTCAAGTGTGTTTGACAGCGATTACGTACGCTTGTGGGTTTAGATTCCAGCCAGAAAGCTCTAAGCTCTGGACGGATGAGAACGTTTATGAATTTTTTTAACCCATGAGTAACCTAATTTTTCTAGATCGGGTTGCACTTTTTCAGCTTTTGAGTACTAGATTTATTATGACGTCATACCGAATGTTTCCGCCGTTTCTACTTTTAATTTCAAATGGGCATCCATTTTCAAATATTCAATTTATGATAGAATTGTTACACTCCCCTATAACTGCCAATAAAACTTGTTAGTATCTATTTATGTTCAGTTTTGCACAGTTGGACTCCGTGAACTCTCGGAAGGCATTTTTGCGCTATTCTAGTCGTAAGGGCAACACCACGTAATCTCACGGAAAATCGTGGAGTACAAAACTTAGCCACTAGCCGGAGTATTCAAGGCACTATGACGGCGGGAGCTTTCCGTTCGACATAATACCTTTGGTGACCTTCTTGATTAGAGCCTCAAGCATTCATAATAATTCGTTCTCCATTGTCACGTTGTATTTGTAGTGATCATGTGACCGTGTTTCTCACGCCCACGTCGTAGTCCGACCTAGTATTCAGTAGATATAAAAGGTGAACTGATCTAAGCGCTTCAAGGTCTTGACTTCTGGTCAACGTCTCCTCAATTTTTTGCCCTTTCCGCTGAATTAGAGCATTAGAACTCTGCCTAATGGAGCGACTCGAAAAGTGAGTACTCGGCACATTTCTCCGAATCCGACGGCTAGCAAACTCAGCGCCACTCGGACGCAATCTGCACTCTCGTCGTGTGTCTGTCCAAGGGAATCATCCCCTCCGAAACCACTCCGTTTTCAGGAATGATGGGCTTGCTGTCGACGATTCGCGGGAAACGAGACGTGCCGGTGATTGGTTCGACCGAAGTCGTCCCCATCGGGTCGAAGAACAAGAAACTGGTGATCCAAGAGTGGCCGAGGTACGTCACGTTATGGGCAGAGGCTATCAGCCAGCCATCCGAACGTTCCCGTTGCCGTGGTCTTTGCATTGTATCTAAATTTACACAATTTTCAAGTTAAGCTTGACACTTTTCTAATCGATGTTCCGTAAGTTGTTCCGACTATAGCTTAAGATTGGTATCGAGTTTTCAAATCAAGTTGGACAATGTTCTACATAAGCCTGACGCTTTCGAAATCAAGCTGAGCATCTTCCAATTCAGAACCAGCGTCTTTCACATTAAACCGGAGACCTTCTGAGACGGTTAGGTGAACTTTTGCACAAGCAAACTTGAGATGACTGCTTTTGAATTTCTTTAATTCACCTGCCTCAACAAGTGAATCCACTGCTTGCAATTTTATACCATTTTTATTTTTGAAGAAAACTGGTTTAAAGTTTATTTGAAAAAGTAAAAGGAAGGCAGCAACTTTTACGGATAAAAGAAGGGATTGTGCCATGCACTAATCGGACGGCGTTGATCAATCTCTTCTGGGGTGCCCCACTCATTCTTCTTCTAGAGGATGTTGTGGAGGTGATTTGAATGCGTATTCGGTCACACAATGACTTTCGGTGGTCAGCCGATGAAAAAGTCACAGTTTTACCCTTCCCAGACAAGTCCGGTACTAATTCACCGACCTCGGAGGGATGGAAGGCTTGGTTGACCTGGGCGGGAAATCCGAACCCGGAACACGGTATCAGGTGCTCGCGACAGCGGGCACCTCTTCCGACTGCGCTACACGCGCTCCATTTCTAGGAAATACACTTAAATTCACTATGCTGTTACAAGTAAGCAGCATTTACACTATCGATTAAACGAAAATCGCAACGAGCTAGGCAAGTGCATCGCGCGATTTCTTCTTTTAGAAGGAATGCTTCTGCTGCTTGCTATTATTATAGGTTAGTGCATAAGTTCTCGGACATTTGAGGCATGAAATATTTATTATCACAACACACGAACAACAATATCAAATCATTTGAAATAACCACCTTTTACATCAGTTGTCTTTCGCTAACGTGCTGGTAAGTCATGGATGCCTTTTCTCCAAAACGTGGCCGGTTGTGATTCGAGAAATGTGAGCAGTGCCTCCTTGACATCCTCTCGGTTCCTAAATTGCTGGCCGTCCAAATAGCGTTGAAGGCTTGAAAACAAGTGATAATCAGAAGGAGCGAGATCTGTTGAGGCTGTGTGGAAGAACGGCCCATCCGTAGTCCGCCAACTCAGCCGCCGTCGCTCTAGCAATAGGCGGTCTGGCGTTGTCGTGTTGAAAATACACCTTCACTTGCTCTCCTCGTGTGGTTTGAAGGCGGGCCCTCAACTTCCTCAGTTGGTTGACGTAATCCTCTGCCGTCACTGCTATCCCTTCGTCCAGCAGCTCCCAGTATTCTACGCCAAGGACGCTCCACCAAATGCATAGCATCACCTTTTTCACGTGAAGGTCGGGTTTCGGAACGTCCTCTGCCTCTCCAGTTGCGTCAACCCACTGTGCACGCCGGCGATAACTAGAGTAGAGTATCCACTTCTCATCCCCGGTGACAGGGTTGTCCAGCCATCCGTGGGTACGTCTGAGGGTAAGGAGAGACAGAGCGGCATCGGCTCTGCGATCCATGCCATGTTGTGTCAAATCGTGAGGTACCCAGCGACCCAATTTTTGCACCTTGCCAATCGACTTCAATCCTCGAGCGACTGTTGGGTGACTAACACCAAGAGTGCTTGATAGTTCGCGAGTGGTTTGGTATGGGTCCGCTTCCACTCTACTTCGGAGGCCATCCAAATCCAGTGTCATCGGGCGCCCTTCTCGTTCATCTTCAACGGAGAGTTCACCAACTGCAAACTTCGAGAACCACTGCTACACAGTACTTCGAGCAGGAGCACTCTCGTTGTAAACATCCTTCAGGCGACGATACGATTCGTTGGCATTGAGGCCAGATTGATGCAGGAATAACATGACGTGCCGAATATGCGTCTCAGTTGGGATGAATTGCTTAGCCATAATAGCTGGCGTTAACAACGCAGAAGTAAATGTTAGGAACAGTTTCGTAGCCCTTTCCTTTCTCTATCGATCGATCATTTACGCGTTGATACATGTGAGAAATTTGGCGGGAAAATGTGCTTTCAATTCAGGAGGGATCAAATGTCCGAGAACTTATGCACCAACCTAATACAATACTGCTTTATCCACTCTGAAATAAGTTTTTAGCTACATTTTTTAAAGATAAAATTCAAATAGTTTGTTCACTTGTCTGAGCACATGAGTTCAAAATTTTACAAAAACTTATTGTAAACTTTCTCTGTGCAAAAAGTATTCTAAATTTCTTGTATTGGGTCTCTAATGTAGCGTGGAAAACGTTAGTTTAAATGCGAAAGATGATCAGTTTGATTTTAAAAGTGTGGAGCTTGTTGAGAAGATTGTCCTGTTTGGCTTCAAAAGTGTCCAGTTTGGTTTAAAAAGAGTTCGATTTGATGTGAAAATTGTGTGGTTCTCGCGGAATTTCTAGCGTTAAAAGATGCATAACATTGGCTTTTTTAAGACGCAAACGTTTCTGGGGTTTCTTTGCATTTTCCCTTTATCTTTTCAATTCATTTTGTTGAATGGAGAAATTGAAAGCATCCGGAAAGTGCAACCACAGTCATGTTATCCTGGAGTTCTTTGTACACATACACGGGTCTGCTTCCCTATTTTGATTACTTTTCACTGTAGTTGTGGATAGCCCTTTCCTTCTCTTTGACCACTTACCTTGATGTCATCAACTTGAAATGAGAAGTCTCCTTCACAATTAGGAGCAAAAACGCTATGATCAAAAGCGTAGCTGGCGATGCAAGTCTAGAAAAGGGGCTCACCCTCATTTTCATTCATAAGATCGAGATTTTGTTTATCAAAAATTTTAAAATAGAACATTAAGTAAGGGTATCTAACTCTATCTAGTAAGCTTGCATTAGCTGTGACAAAGCTGCCAGATGTGGCAAAGTTGCCAGATGGACTTACTCTCTAGCCTTGCACCAAAATGGACATGTTTAAGGCCCCGTTTATACTGCGTCGCGGCGCGACGCAATGGCCACGCAATGAGGCCAAATTGATCGATCGCGTCGCACAATCAATATGGCCACTATACGTGGCGTCTCGTCGCGCTGCGACCAAGTATAAACGGGGCCTAAGATTGTCGAAAAATTTGGTTCAGAAAATTTACCGTAAAAGTTGTCTGTACAGGGTGTTCTAAAACCATTTCACTAGTTTACGTAGACTTAAATGCTTACCCCTCAGCTATGGGCACATATTTAGGCCTGTTTAAACTGGAGAAAGGCCAAATATTTTCTGATATCCACACGAACAGATTGCGCCACGCATTCACCGATTGCTGATTTGATTTACCGTATAAGAAATTTCGTTGTCGCGCGGTTTTGAAATGATGTTTGCACGAGTGTTTTAATAACAAAAAAAAATTATGCTACCGATCCCTTAAACACCTAGATCGCAACACGGTGGACAGACGCATGGCTCAATCTCATCGCATGCCACACGGGGAAATCTTTGAACTTCTTCACATACTTTAAAACAAGTCCCAAATATTCGAATTAATTAAAAAGGATAACACTTTTAGTTACTGTCATAGCGATGTTTTGTTGCGATCAAAACTGTTAGCGTCAGTCGGGACTCGAACCCACACCTCCCTCTGACCGAGTGGGAAATGCTCTACGCCTTTACACCACCGGCGATCGAGCGCAACATCCATACCTCGTGGGACCGATCAGCACTCACCCGTATCCGGGATGAGCCGGACGCTGATATCAGCAGGGAACCAGTTAAGCTGATGATCGTGATAGAAACTATTCAAATCAGTTTCTTTACCATTCCAGCAGTATGGCCTCGTTTATGAACACGATGTAGACAATTTTTCAAGCCAGAAATTTGTTTTGACATGCTTACAATAGGCCTAGTTCGAATCTGTCCTAATGGAGGAGGAAGGAGAGCACTTCACTGCTCTTTTCTTGATGACGATGGTAAAATAGAAATTCAGTTATTTACGAGTCGGTGCACATTGAACTAACCTATATCGGGAGATCTTTATGCAATTTCCTACCGTGGATAGGTAAGAAAAATCAAAAGATTATTTCTTTTACATCATTTATTAGAGGAGGCTGCCTGTTTCTTTCGATTTTTTTTACATGTAAAAGCGACTCCTTTGAATGATTTTTCTTGCCCTTTATCACAGGCTTTTACCAACAGCAAAAGAGACGTGTTTATGGTTTGAAGCCCATGTACGTTGTAGATATTAGGGGGATTTCTTTTTTTTTCAATTGAATGCCTACTGTGAGGGCGGAGTAGAGTTCTCTGGTGGTCGGAAGAGCTATTTACAAAGCTCCACAACTCCGAGTGCAAGGAAAGGCATCCGAAATAGAAGACATACTGTCTTGAGTTGCCGAATAAACAATAAATAATCGAAAGTTTGGGTCCGTCCATATGCCGAGTAAAACCTTCTAATTAAACATTATCTTGCTTGAACTCGGAAATTCTGAAACGATTTGAAACTAACTGCTCCATAATTTATAAGGAAGTACCCCGCATCACTGGATTATGACCAATTTGCGAATTTTGACAGATCTGATTTCAGGATGCTCGAGCACCAACCGGATCTGTTTCGAATCGTTTGGACCGCGTCAGCTGCTCGGAGTACCTCTATAAAGGTAAGCGAGACGTAGCCTAATTGATGCTTTTTTGCTCTTCAGAATTTTTATGTTGTTTTTCCTTATGATGCTCATGGCTGGCTGCACTTTGCCATTCCCTTTGGAGCACATTTTTGAATTGTTAGCAGGGATGTTTGCTCTTGACTAACTAGTGACTAGTCGTTTTATTAGGTTGGTGCATAAGTTCTCGGACATTTGATCCCTCCTGAGTTGAAAGCACATTTTCCCGCCAAACTTCTCACATGTATCAACGCGTAAATGATCGATCGATAGAGAAAGGAAAGGGCTACAAAACTGTTCCTAACATTTACTTCTGCGTTGTTAACGTCAGCTATTATGGCTAAGCAATTCATCCCAACTGAGACGCATATTCGGCACGTCATGTTATTCCTGCACCAATCTGGCCTCAATGCCAACGAATCGTATCGTCGCCTGAAGGATGTTTACAACGAGAGTGCTCCTGCTCGAAGTACTGTGTACCAGTGGCTCGCGAAGTTTGCAGTGGTGAATTCTTCGTTGAAGGTAATGAACGAGAAGGGCGCTCGATGACACTGGATTTGGATGGCCTCCGAAGTAGAGTGGAAGCGGACCCATACCAAACCACTCGCGAACTATCAAGCACTCTTGGTGTTAGTCACTCAACAGTCGTTCGAGGATTGAAGTCGATTGGCAAGGTGCAAAAATTGGGTCGCTGGGTACCTCACGACTTGAAACAACATGACATGGATCGCAGAGCCGATGTCGCTCTGTCTCTCCTTACCCTCAGACGTACCCACGGATGGCTGGACAACCTTGTCACCGGGGATGAGAAGTGGATACCCTACTCTAATTATAACCGGCGTGCACAGTGGGTTGACGCAAATGGAGAGGCAGAGGACATTCCGAAACCCGACCTTCACGTGAAGAAGGTGATGCTGTGCATTTGGTGGAGCGTTCTTGGCGTAGTGTACTGGGAGCTGCTGGACGAAGGGATAGCAGTGACGGCAGAGGTTTGCGTCAAGCAACTGAGGAAGTTGAGGGCCCACCTTCAAACCACACGAGGAGAGCAAGTGGAGGTGTATCTTCAACACGACAACGCTAGACCGCATATTGCTAGAGCGACGGCGGCTGAGTAGGCGGACTGCGGATGGACCGTTCTTGCACATCGACCTTACTCACCAGATCTCGCTCCTTCTGATTATCGTTTGCTTTCAAACCTTCAACGCTATTTGGACGGCCAGCAATTTAGGAACCGAGAGGATGTCAAGGAGGCACTGCTCACATTTTTCGAATCACAACCGGACACGTTTTGGAGAAGAGGCATCCATGACTTACCAGCACGTTGGCGAAAGACAATTGATGTAAAGGGTGGTTACTTCAAATGATATGATATTGATGTTCGTATGTTGGGATAATAAATATTTCATGCCCCAAATGTCTGAGAACTTATGCACCAACCTAATAGAAGACGAGCAGAGATCGCGCAGTGGAGCGGTTTTTGGACCACGGGACTGGGGTGTAAATTCTGTTTGCATTTGACTCTCCATTCTCAATTTCTCGTAGGCTCGGAGGAAGGGTCGCGTCATAAGATCGTTTCATAAGAGGACTGCACATTTCAAAAAATACTAAGGCATAAGCCTAATAAGAGAATAAAACGAACAAATCATAATAAACACGGAAGCAAAGACCTGGCTTCATCACTGCTTCTTGAAGCTATCACAAGCTGAAAAAAGAGCATAGCAAGGGCATCGCCTAACGTAGCGCGCAGTGCACCCGATGGCCGATCGATGACAGCTGTAAAGGCGACAGCCGGCGGGTTGGCGACGTGCCAGAGCGACGGCGACGCACTATGGACGCTCCTCGTTTGGCAGAGCACCAAATGTCGATCGGAACCGAGACCGAACGACGACTGACGGATGCGAGAGAAACGTCATCCGCTTCCAACGACGGTTTACACACTTCAAGAGCACCTGAAGTCGATTTCATCTTTGCAACCCAAACAACAGACTTTTTAGGAAACTGTACTATCTGCATATACTAAAGCAGAATTTAGAGCAGTAGTTAAAAGATCCGACTCCACCGATACGACGTGTAAGTCGAGAAAAAAGTTTCGCTGAAACCTCGTTGAAGGGGAGAAGTTATTTGGGATGCTGATCGCGGAACTCACATCCGTTTTTCTCGATTCGGTCGGAGACCACTCATACCGTTAGCAAGAGTGTCCCAGGCAGGATCACCAATTTTGCCCAAACTTCGTCTAGAGGGGTTATTTGGAAGGGCTGATCACGAATCCGACATCCTTTTTTCGCGATTCGGCTGGATAATATAGATGGGAGAAGGCACAGGATTACACTGAAGTCTCTCACCACATTACCTTTTCCAGCTTTTTTTCAAGGTGAGAAGTTCTTTATAAGTTACTGACGTTTATGAAACGGACGTCAGATTCTTGATTAGCACCTCAAATGACAGCCTAGACAAAGTTTCTGCGAAATCGATGTCAGCCTGGACCACCCTTGCTCACCGAATCCTCTGATATCTAATACATAAGAAGGAGCTACATAGTAAAGACCGGTTTCAGCTCACAGCGACGGAGTAAAAAAATTGAAAATATTTCAGATGGCGTTCGGCATCGGCGACAATGAAAGTCCCTTGGACAGCGAAGCGTTCATGAACCTCTCCGCCACCATACAAGCGTTTTTCTATAAATTGGTTCGTTTAATTCCCTTTTACGTGTGAGCGACCTTTGAAATTGTATTCTTCACTACTTTCCATAGACCTACGAAATCCGTTTTGCGCATCCTCGGCACTATTCCTTGACTGTCTTGATGAAGAACCTGGTATTTCCAACAGATGTATAGAATGCCACAAGAATAGGCCTGAGTCGGAAAGATTCAGGAATTCCTTTTTCAGGTGATTACAATGCAGCTGGAGGATGACCTGATCCGTAGTACGTGTGAGCAGTTGGGCGCACGACATGTGGACTTCATCGCGCGCGGCTTCAATTCAAACTTCTGGGACATTTTTCTGGTACGTGGTAGGAGCCTGCTAATCTTCACAATAAGTATAGGTTTCATATAAAATTCGCGTTTAAGAACCTGTTCATAGTTCCCGACGGAAACCACAGGAGCCAGCGAGTCGCCCGCACTACGCATATCGATTAGCGCCGAGAGATCACCTAGCCAGAATCGATACTTATTTTTTGAACGGGCGGCTCCAGTAGCCTTTGGTCGCGGACTATCAACGGTTCTTCAACTTCCACCTGTAGTGCCGAGTTATCCTGCGGCCTGAACGGTTTCCTGTACGGTAGTAGTGGGGGGGGGGGGAGGGGCGGGATCATGCTCCTTCCTCGGTTTTCCTGAATGTCTACACACTTGTGCCGTAGTTCGAGCCTTCCTCTTCGCATTTCCGTTTTCTCCTTCGAATCTCTAGACATCATGGTCTATCTCTCTTGCGTTTTTATTTCTCTACAGTTTTCCTTTCCTTTACGGGCTACTTTATACCATGAGAATGGAGCGAGACGTAAGCAATTATATCTGTAGGAAGTAAGAAAAAACTAAATATGGAGAAAGCTTTAAAGCAATAGGTTAAAAACGTAAAGCAGACGCAAGAGAAGCCGTAGAGAAAGAAGACAGCACAAAATGTAAATATGAAAAAAGTTGTAAATATTTTGAAAAGAATGCGCGAGGAATTACCGAGAACAAGCACCTCGGTGCTTCCATGATTCCCTGAAACTACAAAGAATCCAGCAATTTAGACAGCTTGGCGCTACTATCGAACGTTTACGTTACGAGTTAGCTCCAATTCAATCGATATATCGTTGGTAGTGCAGTTGAGGATCATCGTCATGGCGCCAACACTTGAGCAGTTCGTCAGCCAGAATAGCGTTCATACTTTGCGGGCGGCGCCACTGCCGCGCTATCCGTACGATCGATTGATCTCTTTGGATTAGGTGGTACATCGCAGCAATGATAGTGGAGAGCACTCGGTATATGCAGTTGCCATCCACTGCTTGCACTATTGTATTAGGTTGTAACGACTTAAATGGCACTGGCTCGCGCCATTTTTTGGCGCGTCTTTACGCGTTTGATCAAGAACAAACCGTAACATGTGGCATATCATTTAGAAGCGCAAACTTTGCTCTACCGGCGAGTACCAAATTTTCTATGTAAAAGTGGGAAAACTTTAGAGTTTTATTGACTTTTTCGCAGATGGACAAAAGGGTAATCCGAGGCATTTACTTGTATGAATTCAAGCTGGGCACTGCAGCTAAGGAGGCGGACGAGAAGATCAACGCCGCATTCGGTCAAGGATGTTCCACAATTCGGATGGCGTATCGTTGGTATCAGAAGTTCCGGAATGGAGATGAGAGCTTGGAAGAACATGAAGGTCGTGGGAGGCATAGTGATGTTGATGAGGACCAGCTGAGAGATGTGGTAGAGGAGGATCCACACAAAGGTACCAGGGAGATAGCGAAGGTTCTTGGCGTCATCCACAACACAGCCGTCCGGCATCTGAAGGAAATTGGAAAGACCAAAAAGCTGGAAAGATGGGCGCCTCACGAGCTGTCTGAGGAGCAAAGAAACCGACGGTATGAGATCTCGTCCGCACTGCTTCTACGGAACGAAACGGACCCAGTCCTTGATCGCATCGTAACCTGTGACGAGAAGTGGATAATGTACGACAACGGGCGACGATCGGCAAGTGGGTGGAGAGCGATGAGAGCCCCAAGGTTTTTGCGAAGCCGGAGTTGCACCAAAAGAAAGTAATGGTGACAGTATGGTGGTGTTCGCTGGGAATTATTCACCACAGCTTCCTCCCTCCCGGTGAAGCCATCACGGCAGAGAAGTGCTGCATTGAAATTGAAGAAATGATGAAAAAGTTGAAGGATATCCGGCCGGCCTTGGTAAACCGAAGGCGAGTTCTCCTTCTGCACGACATTGCTCGCCCCCATGTAGCATGAATGACGTTGCAGAAATTGAATGAGCTGGGCATTGAAACTCTACCACATCCTCCGTTTTCTCCCGACCTCTCCCCAACAGACCACCATTTCTTCAAGCATCTTGGCGACTTCTTGGTAGGGAAAATATTCAAATACCAACAGGATGCCGAAAGTTCCTTCGAAGATTTCGTCAATTCCAGAACTTCTGATTTTTACGCTACTGGGATAGAAAGCTTGTGTCACGTTGGCAAAGATGTGTAGAATCAGAAGGTTTTGATTTCGATTAATAAACTTGCCTACAAGCCGAGATATTAACTGTCTAAATTTACAGTGGTGCCATTTATTTCGTTACAACCTAATACTTTCGGTACTCCAGAGGTCGAAAAAAATTTCGCCCAAACTTCGCCTAGGGGGGTTACTTGGGGTGCTGATCACGAATCTGACATCCGTTTTTGAAATTTCGGCCGATTACGGTGGATTACGGTAAGTACCGGTGACTAAGGCTGCCGAGGTCACCGATACTTACGGTAATCCACCGTACTCCAGCGTAAAACGAAAAACGGATGTCAGATTCGTGATCAGCACCCCAAATAACCCCCCTAGGCGAAGTTTGGGCGAAATTTTTTTCGACCTCTGGAGTACCGAAAGTACAATAGTGCCGAATAACGCGCCAACCTTTGAGAGCTGCTCTACCAGTCATCTATCTATGAACTGCTTCATGCAGCTGAGAGATTCCATATAGAGCACGAAACTGCTCTGTAAAGCCAAGCCTGGATGAATATCTTAGTGAAGAATCTTGCCGAAGTGGATCTTCAGCGAGAGTTTTTTTAGGAGACTTTCCAGCGTCGAATCTCCGAGTCTCATGAAATTCTTCCAGGTTTGCATGGCCGAAGCCGTCGACGACACGCTATGCGGATATTTCACAGACGAGACGAGGCGAGCTGATATGATCCTCGCGTGGCAAAGGTCTGTTACTATTGTTTCAAATCAATTTGCCCCTCTCCGCACTTTGTAGACAGGCATCGCCGATCATGGAGCTGTTCTTTTATGAACTAGAAGTCAAGCGGCATAGGGACCACTGGCCAGTATTGCTAATGGCTTTGGCTTTGCCCCCAAATCGCTTCCTAACCAACGGATACCGGCGCTGATTCAACGTTTCTGGAACGGGTTTCCTCTTAAGCCAACCAATTTCGAAGTCTTCAAATTGGTACCAGGTAAGGCTAAAGCACTTATTTGCTCTTCTCACGGTTTTTGGTCACGGTTTGCCCTTGTACTGGCCAAATACACACTCTGCGATATCCCTTTAAAATAAGGTTTGCGGCCCATTCCACGAAGGAATTGACTAACGTCGTTCTTTATTTTGTTATTGTTTACTTGTTGTGGCGCCAGTTCACCTCATAGCAATGGCGCGATTTCCACCCCATAAAGGCATCTTTGTTTAAAAAGCGTCAACATCAACAAAAAGTTTGTGATAATGATCAGTATCAGTTGAACGAATGTTTTGAGGTGAAGCGTGTATCGCGTCGACACGATTCGCATTTTTCGAGCAGTTCTGAAAGAAGCAATGAAAAATCGATACAATAGATCGATAATGCTTGGCCGATCGAAGTATGTAGTAACTGGCTACCGGTGTCTGCTAAACCGATACTTGTTTATTTGCGAAAAAAGGATTATTGTCTACCGTCTCGTTGATCATTAAATAAGCAACGTTTCCATTCGTCCCTGTCACATGCCAGAGTGCTCCAATGGTTCCTCCTCGATCGAGTTTCACGAAGAGCGTATGTTTCGCTTGCTCGGGACTTTCCCGAGATCCGATCAACGCGTTGATGGGCGTCTTGGTGCTCTCTTGGAATCCCCTGTAATACTTGTGAGGTTCTTGTCTCGGGATCGTGCTGCGATTCGGCCCACCTAATTTTCGACAACGTTGCCCATCCGACAGCTGATTGTCGTTCGTGGATGAAGCTTTTCGGCTAAACTTCCACTGAGATCTCCTATTCCCCCTTCCTGCTGCTTTGCTTCAGTACTAGGACCTTGACTATGTTCACTTGCCGATTGGACAAGAACGGAATCCGGCTCTAATCAATACCTGTCTGGAATGTGCCACGCATTCCACTTTTCTGGGATATCGTGGAGACAATATAAATGCGCCTAGTTTGTCACAGCGTTTTTAACTTTGATTCAGAGACTAAGAGGGAGTAGACGTAGAGGTAACACATAGGCACCATGCGAACACATTAGGTTAGTTCTACCTACATGTTGATTTGGCCGGGGAGTTTTTCTATTTAAATTTTGTTAAAATATTATTGGTTCAGTTACAACTTCTCTTGCTTTGCTTTCTTGTGGTTAAGTGAGAGATCGGCAAAGGTAAGCAATAATATCAGTTGCAATGAATTCATTATTGGAATGCGCCATACTCTTCACTTTTGTGGATGTCGTGGAGATGATGGTTTGATACCTTGTTTGGTACACACGTCGGCCAACCAACTTACAACGTGGCTTTCATCGTCCTCGAGCGCAATTAGGTATTATAGTTTTGGAAAGTTAGAGAGTTAGAGATCTGGAAAGCTTTTGATTGGATCAGGTTTAAACGGAACCTGAAATCGGTCCGTGGCATGCTCACGGTTGGCGCCTATTGCCGACCATGCTATGTGTTCTCTATTTAGCTTGGAATTTTTGTAGTATTGACGTGCTTCTACAACAAAAAAGTTGGGCCGTTAAGTTATGCTGAAGGCCAGCATTTTAGTCTCCCATTTTCCTATAGCTATGCTTCATAATTTTGTTTTGCACTAGTCGTTAATGTGGCCTACATGAGGAGCGGTGGGGACCGTGCTCGGTTAGTGCTCTGATTGGGGCTGGGGCATGTTCGGAAAAGGCGCTGATTGGCGCTCCCGCCTCGCATGTAGGCCACATTAACGAGTTGCACCGCATTTTCCCACCTCCAACCCACTGTTTTCAGGGTTTTCAACATGATCGTCCACCACATGCGAACGGGCTACAACGAGCGGCGAAAAGAGAAGCTTCGGAACGGAAACAAGACCGAGTCTTGACCAACCTACTTTGTATGTAATCGCCTTCATAGGGGCAGGAGTCCTCAATCCTAGTCATCCGTTTGTTCCCTTGTGCTAACCGCCAATTCCCCCGACGACTGTTGCTTCCCCAGACGTCTATTGCACAGTCTGTCCATAAGTCCGCTTCAAATGCGATCGTGCTTCTTCTTCAGATTCTCATTTGACTGCATATGCGAGGAGAGTTGGATTTTTCGTGTTTTTTCCGTTGGAATTGTTGTGTTCAGATTCCCTATTCATGATCGTCAGTGTTGAGCGTTGTATGTATATGACTTTTCGTGGAGTAGTATCAGGTAGATCTACTTTGTAACAGCGATTATAGCTATAATTAACGTCTAAGGTCGAGCTCTTTAGCTGCGACGTAAAATTATCGGTTTGCTTACTACCAGAATGAAGAATTTGCTTGAAAGTATGCCTTCTCCATCAAAAAGGTTCTCACACTCTTCTTATTTCATGGTTCTGATTAGAGTGTTTCCTTATGAGGTGCTGGCTGTTAATATGACCGACATGGTACGTTGGGAACGCGCCCGGCCTGCCTACAGCCAACCAAAACACCGACCGAACGCACTCTAACGCAATCTGGACACTGACCATTCCGCCGAGCTCTAAGTGGCACTCCCATTAAATCCAGCCTGATTGACCTGCTTCGTTCACATCTTCCCGTATAGGCCGTATTAGCGACTAGCACCGATAGCGTGATCTCGGTATGACTCTTTCGGGTCTCCCTACTCTTTAGAGTGATAGATCTTACTCTTGAAATCAGTCTGAGATTAGAAAGGATTTTTCGTGAGCATATCTTCTTAAGGGCGCGTGTAGCGCAGTCGGAGGAGGCGCCAGCTGTCGCGTGCACCCGATATACCAGGTTCTAGGTTCGGATTTGCCGCCCAGGCCAATCAAGCCTTCTATCCCTCCGAGGTCGATGATTCGGTACCAGACTTGTCTGTGAAGGATAAAGCGCTGACCTATTCATCGGCTGGCCACCGCTGTCATTGTAGGGGCGAATACGCATTCAAATCGCTGCAACGACATCCCATAGAAGTAGAATGCGTGGCGCATCCCAAGAGGGATTAAGTAACGCCGTTCTTTATCCTTATCCTTATAATTTCATATAGAATGGATTGAAGATTTACAAGCTTGAAAACCTTTTTTTCGGTAAGTTGATTTCGGACATACGCAAGTTTTTTGAATCAGGAGAGTGGGCCAGATATTCGACTTATGCAGTTTATTGCCTGTAGTTAGCTCGTGAAAATAACAACTGCATTATGGTTCCACCTTTTTTCACGAACTTGTTTTGCATTTTAGTACATTAAGAGCATTGATCCAGTCCTAGCGCCGCCTGTATGGTGAAGCCTGACTAACTTTCAGATCTGTCAAGAGGTGCCTTACAATTAGCCCCTTTTTCTCTGCTTATCTTATTCGTCGTTTTTAAAGACTGATCTTACTTGCGCTTATCGTTATTTAATCTTACGGAGAAGTTATATACTGTCACGTCGAGGCAGTTGAGTATTTTTTTTTACAAAAATGTTACCTGTATTGAAATGGAGCTACTGTTCGTTTATGTTACCTACACAGGAGGGCGGAAGCGTGGCAACCAATCACGAACGAAGCATGGACGAATACGCGCGAGCCAAATGGAGCATCAACCGTACATAACCCTCTGCTCCGTCCCACCCCTTCCGTCCCCGTGTAAGCCACATTAGCGACTAGTACCAAAATGTCTTCAAGAAATCTAAGCTTTTAGCTGTATTCTATAACATGGGTAAAGTCTGTTTTTCAAGCGTTGGATTTTTGTGACAATCTTAGATTGAACACGATGGAATGGAATGGAAATTTAATGAAATTTGGAAATTTTGAAATTTAATGGGAAATTTAGGTGAAAGCGTTCGAAGGTAAAACACTGTTTGGCTAGTTCGATGCGTCTAGGTCTGATGGGAAACAGAACTTGAGCATGAGGCAGTAGATAGGTGGTATTCAGAATAATCGGCTTCTCTACAATTTGAAAAAAAAATCCTACGTCAGACGGAAGGACTTGATAGCGCCATCGCAGAAGGCGCGGTTGCCAAGGTTCTTGGTTGGGGTTTCGCCTAGGCCAACCAAGACCCTTGGCCGTTGGGAACCGGTGACTTGGTATATGTAAGACACTTCTATGTACTGTACTCAAAACACTGACTTGTTCATCTGCTGGCCATCGCAGTTCATTGAATGGGCGAAAAGCGCATCGAAACATTCGCATTTTGCTCCATGACTGTAGCAGTAGAATGCATGGCGCATCCCAAACCGAGATTGACATAAAATGCTGTCTTTTCTTCTGTTTTTTATGATATCGCTAGAACTAGTCTGTACAAAACGTTATTGCTATTCAACTATTACGAAATAATTCAAATCAGTTTTTTTAAGCCTCAATTGGCTGGTATCGAGGTTGTAAGCTGTCACAACGATTCTTGTTGTGATCAAAACTTCTTGCGCCAGGCGGGACTCGAACCCGCACCTCCCTCTGACCGGGCGGGAATGCTCTACGCCATTACACCACCGGCGCCGTTTGATCGAACGCAACATCCACACCTCGTGGGACCGATCAGCACCCACCCGTATCCCGGATGAGCTGGCCGCTGATGAGCTGGTCAGAGGGAGGTGCGGGTTCGACTCCCGCCTGGCGCTAGAAGTTTTGATCGCAACAAGACATCGTTGTGACAGCTTACAACCTCGATACCAGCCAATTGAGGCTTAAAGAAACTGATTTGAATTGTTTCTATCAAGGCCATCAGCTTAACTGGTTCCATGCTGATATCAGCGGCCAGCTCATCCCGGATACGGGTGGGTGCTGATCGGTCCCACGAGGTGTGGATGTTGCGTTCGATCAAACGGCGCCGGTGGTGTAATGGCGTAGAGCATTCCCGCCCGGTCAGAGGGAGGTGCGGGTTCGAGTCCCGCCTGGCGCTAGAAGTTTTTATTACGAAATACTTCTCGTTAAAAGTAGCATGATGAACTTCCGATGCAGTCTGTGGATGTTGAAGTTGAAGTAGAATGCGTGGCGATGTAAATAATACTGACTGAGGCCGTAGACGAGATTCTGCCGTTGAGCGAACGAGGTTGATTTGTGGACTACCGCCATGTGCTCCCCTTCCTGTGGATTGTTGGGCGGGAGCATCGGCACACTGTAGATCACGTGCACGAATGTCGTGATCAACGTCGACGAGGGACACGTCGCGGTAGATCAGCAGCCGACCCCGTTTGCGGTCCGTATCGTGAATTGACCCCGAAGGCCGCCCGCCATAAGGTCCGTCCAGGGCGATCCGAGAAGACCCTCTCACTCTCCGGTCCCTCTCGTCCGTCTATGTTTCCGTCTAACTTCTATTTCTTTCCTCTCTTTCATCGCCTTTTCAAACCTGAAGTAATCGCTGGATCGAGAAATCATTTTCCCTGCTCTGCTTTCGTTCCCGGTGAGTTCTGAAGAATTGATACTTGAGTCAAACACACACACACACACACACACACACACACACACACACACACACACACACACACACACACACACACACACACACACACACACACACACACACACACACACACACACTGTCGTATTTGCATTCAAATGATGTTGTAAAGCATATCTGCGGTCTGTTACGAAAATTTTTATGCTGTTATGGTTGAACTCTAGCAGCTACTGTGGCTTTAAGAGGCTACTTCTTCTCGATCAAATTTCCCACATAATGTGGTACTTTGTCGTCTTCTGCCGTTGTGCCCAATCAGTTTAACATTGACGGTTTCACTGAGACCAGAAATTGCATAAAAAGAGGATAAAGGACGGCGTTACTCCCTTATCCCTTTTGGGATGCGCCACGCATTCTACTTCTACGGGATGTCGTGGAGGCGATTTGAATGCGTATTTGGCCATACAATGACTTGCTGTGGCCAGCAGATGAATAAGTCAGCGCTCTATCGTTCTCAGACAAGTCTGGTACCAATTCACCGACCCTGGAGGGTGGAAGGCTTGGTTGGCCTGGGCGGGAAACCAGAACCAGGAACCTGGTACCGGGTGTACTTGACAGCCGGCGCCTCCTTCGACTGCGCTACTTTCGCCATAAATAATAGTAGCATTTGTCATTTTGCTGCCCAACAAAGGAACTGTAATAGAAAGTGTTTTCTAGTTATCAATATTTGGACGGCTATAGCTTCTGAGCTAAAGACAAGAGATAAAGGACGGCGTTAATCACTCCCTTTAGTGGTGCGCCACGCACTCTACTTTTACTGGATATCGTGGGCGTCATTTAAGTGTGTATTTGGCCTATACAATGGCTTGTGGTGGCCAGCAGATGGTAAAGTCAGTGCTTTATCCTTTCAAGACATATCTGCTACCACTTCGCCGACCACAGAGTCATAGAGGACTTGATTGGCCTAGGCAGGAACTGAACAAACAACCTTGAATCGGGGTGCATGTGACAGGCGATGCCTCATCCAACTGCGCTAGCACGCTTTCCTATGTTCTCGAACTTATCTCTAAGGCCCCGTTTATACTTCGTCGCGGCGCGACGCGACGCCACGTATAGTGGCCATATTGATTGTGCGACGCGATCGATAAATTTGGCCTCATTGCGTGGCCATCGCATCGCGCCCCTATGAAGTATAAACGGGGCCTAATGGAAGGTGAAAAGCGGAAGAAGTGCTGGCTGTCGCCTGCACCCGATCCTAGTATCTTGGTTGGGATTTCCCGCCCAAACCAATCAAGCATTTCATCCTTCCGAGGTCACTGAATTGGTACCAGACTTGCCTGGTGAGGATAAAGCGCTGACTTTCTCATCGGCTGATCACCGCAAGTGATTGCATAGGCCAAATTCGCACCCAAATCAACTCTACAACATCCCACAGAAATAGAATTCGTGGCGCATCTCAAAAGCGATTGATAAGGCATTTCATCATGCTTTATCCTTTTATTGTTCTCCGTTTGTTGGTTTAATTGCTCTAGTGGGCGCCAACGATGGCTACGTTCGAGTTTCGTGCCAAAATTGCCCAGTAAGCCAACCTTTGCTTTTTAGACAAGGCTTTTATGTACCTGATGTGCATTAAGTATTTACATACAAGTGTAAAATCCTTATTAGAAGGGCTAAGTCTAATCATCTAGCTTGCTTTCGGACTTCGTGTCTCATCGTTACAGCAGAAATTCCTACATCCAGCGAACAATTCATCATCAATTGTAAGCGATCTTTGAAGCATGTGGAAAGGGCTAGCCCTTTTTCGACTTTCCTGCAAACTTCTTTATTTTTGCATAGGATCATCCCTTATAAGGGCTGCTCCTTCCAGAAAAAGCTCGTTATTTCTCTAATAAGATCTGTCGAGCTTTCAGTGAATTAAACCCTCTGCTGAGCAAATGTGATGGTCTTGAGAGCATCTTGTTCAAAACTTCGAAAGTTTATCAAATGATAGACATGAAGGATTGCTGTAAAAGGTCTTGTTCGTTGTTTACATTGCAGACGGTTGCTTCACCTTACTTTATGTTGCTGTCGTTTATGCTCTCTTACACCCCCTAGGCTAGACATTTGTCGGTCTTGAGTAAATAGAATAAACCGAATAAAACAAAGATTGAAACGATTGCATGGATACTGCTACCGTCCTCCGTCGCCTCCTATCACATTATTATCTGTTCCATCTGTTTTCAAGTGTTATTGCTTAATTTTCTTCTTATCTTCTTGCTTAATTTATAATGTTATGCGCACATTATATGCAATAAAATATATTAAAATATCTTTCAGAATTTGCTCAAACTTTCACCAATATCTCATGAGCTTGCAGTTTAGTATTTAAAAGGTTTCATGTTTCACCAAACCTAGAGGGTAATTAGAGGGAAGGGCAAGGTGAAAAGGGTCACTACTATTCAAATAGGAGTTAAAGAAGAAAGCAACTGGTTTCTAACGTTTATAAGATAATTCTTAGTAATTGCGTCTCTTGATGTTAGAATCCGTATTCATCTATTCAATCCGTGGATTGTTACCAGCAATTCTTGTGTGATTCAAAACTCCGCTTTGTTTCAGATTTGAAAGCACGTTCCACGGCCTCATGTGGAGGTACAATGCACGGCGTTTCGAGTATGCGCATACTCGAAACGTTGACTAATGTCAACGTAAGTGCTTTAATCTCTGTCAAGCTTGGGTGGTTCGGTGGAATTCTAAAATTCTAACATGTTCTCATTCTAGGGAGCCATCACTCATCTGCCACCAAAGCTGGCTGCAATTCCCGTGCCGCTCAATTCAATACCCGACATGGAGATCGGAGATGACGTGCTCGACGTGGGAATGTTTGTGGATGTGTCGCTCCATTGATGACGTGAGTCCTATTGCATATGTAAAGTGGTCGTTTTTCGGTGTCGCATTTCGAGACTAATTTCCCTTTCATGTTCGCTATTCTAAGTAGAAATTTTCTATTAAAAAAAAATAGAGCAGACCGCTAAATAATGGGCCGCTCAATTTGCCCTCCGTCTATGACGTGCGAAAAAGATGCTGGAAACGTTCTCAGTTGGTGTTGCATGTAATGGTAATCACAACGATCATAGATCTCGGTGGTTGATGCAGGTTTCGTCACCGAACATTGATTGCGAGGGCGTGAACCCGGGACGCGCCGACGATAACAGCGGCCTGGCGCGCTGCGCCGTTACACGCTGATGGTCCTCCGCGGTCGCTGCGCTAGTCGAATCCGTCTCACCCACCTCAATGTGCTGTTGTCACTTGGTACCTGAGAATACTAACAGTTAAATGTGTGCTTTTGGGGTTTCCACTAAGGAACTGTGGCATAAGAAGGGTTTGAATAGAGATTCCACCTGCGCTATTTTGTTCTAAGTTATGAACTCTATCAAGCGGATGCGCTCCTTTCGTATCAGGCTCTTCTGAGAAAACGGGATAGCATTAAAAATTGTGCGAGACGCTTAATATCAGTCACTCCATCACGCCGAGATATTCGTATTTACAAAAGTATGAAGGAATTTTGAAAAAAAAGCCTGCTTCAGCTAGGCGGCTAGTTTTCGGGCTTTTGGCTTGATTAATCACCTAACTGTCTTGTAGAAATGAGCGCTTATTGGGACACCTTCCAGCCTCAATGCATTCTATTATCCTCTTTGAATGTTTCTATGTGTTTGTTGGTTTGGATGTCGGCTAGAAGAAAGTATTTTCCTTGGTTTTTACCGTGGCTAATACTCGTTCTACTGCGAGAATCATATCGGACTGCTGATAATCGCTCTCTGCATAACTATTATCGCCTTCAGTAAAGAGGACTCTCAGGCAATTTCAAAAGACACCATCGTTTGTCATCTTTACGCTGATTGTCAGAAATCTCTAGTAACATTTTATTAGTCCTTACCGCGTGCCAGAGTAGTCCACTAGATTGTAGAACACGCTGAGGGACACGAATAAGTCACGCCTTTTCTTTAAAGTGTTCACCAAGCACTTCGGCCAAGGCTTTGCTTGGTGTGGTGGTCCACATAACTTTCAACGACTTCGTCTACATACCAGGCTGTCCAATAATTCTTGTCCGAAAATTTCACCATTTTTAATTTTTTTTCAACTTTATTGAAAACCAAGTCTAATCAACAACATAATCACCACAGTTATCCACAACAGTGACCCATCGATTGGGCAGGTCGCCGATGCCCTTCGCCCAGAACTCCGGGGGCTGCGACTCGAAGAAGTCCGCGATGTCGGATTTGAGGTTGTCGTAGTTGGTGAATTTTCTTCCGGCCAAATGGTGCTTCAGCGGGCGGAACAAGTGGTAGTCGGAGGAAGCGAGGTCCGCGGAATACGGCGGATGGGCAACCGTCTCCCAGCCGAGCATCGCCAACTTCTGCTGGATCTCCTTCGCCACGTGGGGGCGCGCGTTGTCGTGCAGCAGGTGGACCGAGGTCCGTCAGGGACGCTTTTCTCGGATGGCGGCGGCTAGTTTCTCGAGCTGATCGGTGTAGATGGAGGCGGTGACCGTCCTGCCTTGCGGGAGCAGCTCGAAGTACAGCGTGCCCTTGGCGTCCCACCAGCAGCAGAGCATGATCTTCAGCGGGTGCAGGTCGGCTTTCGGCGTCGTCGACGGCTCTTCTCCGCGCGGGATCCAGACGGCACGGCGGGCGACGTTGTCGTAGAGGACCCAGCTCTCATCCCCAATGGCCAGGTCCTCGAGAAACTCCTTGCGATGCGGACGAAGGAGGAGGGACTGGCAGACGGCCACGCGGCTCTGCTTGTTGGCGTCCGTCAGACGGTGGGGGTTCCGACGGGCCAGAACTTTGTGGTAGCCGAGTAAGTTGAGTCGATTGTGGATGGTGGACTTGCTGCAGCCGAGCGTCGTCGCCAGTTCACGGGTGGTGGCTTCCGGCTTCTCCTTGATACAGCGACGGACTTCGTCATCATACATCGTAGAAGACCTCCCGCTGTGCTCCCTGTCCTCGAAGCTCGTGTCGCCGCTCTCGAAACGATTGAACCAGCGCCTGACTGTGCGTTGGGACACTGCATCCTCCTTGCACGCTCTGCAGATGTTGGCGACCGCGGTGCCCGTGTCGTTGCCCAGCAGCCACTCGTAGTACACGGACGTACGAATTCGACCTTGGTCCATTTTAGCTTGTACTGGTAGCTAGACGCGGCGACTGCGCCTTATATACCCCTAGCGTGGAACTCTGGAGAACCTTCTAGAAGGTTTTTACACCTGCCTGATATTATAACACTTCTAAGGAAAATTATAGAATTTTGAAAATTTTCGGACAGGAATTATTGGACAGCCTGGTATAAACACGTTCTGATCTCCATGCGTCGTCTAAGCTCTGAGTTATGTAGGCCTCTCGCAGCGGGAACCGTGTCACTCCTACATTATCCTCTCGATTCCTCGTTGACTGCGTGTTCGTCCTACTTCGAATAGCCCATGTCTCTGAGGTGTATGTTGGTGCTGCAAGAACAGTGGAGTCAAATAGGTGGGCACGGAGTCGGACGTTCTTCGTTTTCTTCACGACTTCTTCGACGCTCTTGAAAGCTCCCCAAGCCGCTCGTTTCCTCCTGCTCAGCTCTGGTGCTAGGTCGTTGGCCATGTTGACTTTGCGACCCAGATACACATAGCTGGAGCATTCGGAGACGTTCGTTCCGTTGAGCGAGAATGGGGCATCAGAAACCCATCCGTTCTTCATGAACATTGTCTTCGTAAGATTCAGCTGCAGTCCAACGCTTCCACATACACGATCGAAGTCGGCCAGCAGGCCAGCGACTGATGCTCGGTGTTATGAGCACGATGTCGTCAGCGAAGCGAAGATGGTGCAGTTGCCGGCCGTCGACCTTCACTCCCATGTCTTCCCATTCTAGTTCGCGCATGACGTTTTCGAGGGTGGCGCTGAACAGCTTCGGGGATATGGTATCCCCTTGTCGAACCCCTCTCTTCACGTCAATGACGACGTCGTTGTAGAATGGTGAGATCTTGGTCGTGAATCCACTGTACAGCTCTCGAAGGACTCTGATGTACTGAGTAGGAACGCCCTGAGTGAGCAGGGCTTCGATGACCGCTTCAGTTTCGACTGTGTCGAATGCCTTCTTCAGGTCGATGAACGTAAGGCACAGCGGCAGCGTGTACTCTCGCGACACTTCGATGAGCTTCGTAATGCTGTGTATGTGATCGATCGTGCTGAATCCTCTCCGAAATTCTGTTTGTTCGCATGGCTGTCCTTCGTCCAGCGTTCGGCCGATCCTATTCAGGATGACTCGAGTGAAAAGCTTGTAGACTACGGACACCAGGCAGATCGGGCGCTAGTTGCCAATGTCGTGCACGTCTCCCTTCTTGTACAGCAAGACGGTCCTGCTGGTCTTCCACTGAGATGGAACTTTGCACTCCGACAGGTATCGTGTGAAGAGTCGCGCCAGGGTGTTGATGAGCGCTGGCGGGAAGTTCTCCAAGTGTTCGGATCTGATCCTGTCGGGACCGGGTGCTGTACGCTTCCTCACCGACGAGATGGCGTGTCGAATCTCGGAAGGGAAAACACAGGGGACGGCGCTCCATCCTGCGGAAGATGGCATGGGAGCTGGTGTACGTGGCTGTCGAAGGGATCGAGTAGAACTCGTGGCTGACTTTCTCCGTTGCCTCTCAAGATGAGGTGACGGTTCCATGCGGCTGTCGAAATTTCAAAGTTGTGACAGGTTGATGTAGAACTGAGAAGAGTTCTGTCAAATCCAGCCAGTGTGCATTGAATTTTTTTTGTTTTTTAGAACACGCCCATAACGTGAATTGCTGCTCCTCTTCTTCTCTAGGAGTGGTGAGAAGCAACGACGGCATATGATCATCAGCCGACGCATGACCATTGCTCGACGAGAATTATGCAGCTGCCAGATGCATTTGAATTTTCATTCGTTTACGGCTATGCCACGACTTAAGAAGGCGTCAGTGTGATCTTCGTCCACTTCCCATCACTTTTTCCTTTTAGAAGAAAATTTCAAAAAAGTTTTATTATCGGTAAATTAGGTTGTATTTCTGAAGTAGGAGAAATTGCTATGTATTATTTGGATGAATGCGATTGAATCTTCGATCTTTTTTGCAAAAGTAGTTTCATGCTTTTTTGTTCTATTTTGGGAACCAAAATGTTATTAAAAAAGCTACTCCAGGTAATGGTTCTTCTTCTTTTCTTCTTCTTCAGCGTTTGTCCCGCTTCGAGGCGGGGTCCGCTATTCTGGTGTGGTGACGCCACTTTACGCGATCAAATGCTTGATCGAGATGGATACCAGCAACCTTTAGGTCCATATGCAACGTATCAAGCCATCGCTGCTTCGGCCGCCCTTTAGGCCGTTTTCCGGGCACATCTATGTTAAGGCCAATCTTCCTAACAGTGTCACCACTAGCTCGAAGAACGTGGCCATGGGCGAGCTTCACGTAACTTGTCAGCAATTGGAGAGACACCAAACCTCTGGCGCATTTCATCGTTGCGAATACGGTCCAGACGCGTAACACCAGCCGTCCATCGCAGCATTTTCGTTTCCATTACGCTGAGGCGAGTCTCAACCTCCTTGGTTGCAGGCCAGCACTCAGCTCCATACATCGCTACTGGTCGGACGATGGTTCTATAGATCTTCGATTTAAGGCGTTCCGGTATCTTCCTGTCGCATAAAACGCCTGTCATCGAGCGCCATTTGGACCACGCTGCGCGAGTTCACCTCGAACGTCAGACTACCATCAGACGCAATTGCAGATCCAAGGTACTTGAAGTTTGTCGTTCGTACTAGCGCAGTGCCATTGATCTCAATGGACCCGGCTGCGTTTCCGTCTGTCGTCAAGTACTCAGATTTTTTGACGTTTAGCTTGAGCCCGTACATCGCCAAGCGGTCGTACCAAGCTTGCGCTTGTCGCTCGAGTTCGCTCTTCTCTTCGCTTGCAAGCATTACGTCATCTGCATACAGCAGCGTCCAGGGGGCAGGCTTCTGAAGGTCTCTCGAAATGGCATCCATTACGACAATGAATAGGAGCGGGGAAAGCGCAAAGCCCTGGTGAACACCAACGGAGATAGGAAACTCCGCCGATGTGCCGGCTGGCGCTCGCACACTACTCTTTGGACCAGAGTAAAGTATGCGCACCCACTCAATAAGCTCTTCGGGAACACCGTGTTGTCGTAAGGCGTACCATATAACCTCACGCGGTACACGATCAAATGCTTTCTATAAGTCGAGAAAAGCTATGTGCAGCGGTTTCTGCTTTTCGCGATGTCTCTCTACCAGAAGACGAGCAGCATGTATGGCATCGATGGTGCCACTGCCCGCTACGAAGCCACATTGATTGGTGGAAAGTTGGACGATATCGCGAATACGTCCGTCTACAATTCGCTCGAAGATTTTCATGCTGTGCGAGAGCAAGCGAATTGGACGGTAATTCGTGCAGTCCGCAGGACTGCCCTTCTTCTTCCATATCGGGATCGTCGTGCTTTCCTGCCAACTACCAGGTACCTTCTTTTCCGTAACAACCTGGTTGAAAAACTTCGTTAGCCACTCAGCAGGACTCCAGCACCTCAACTTCCATAGGTCGGCCGCTATATCATCGGGGCCCGTTGCTTTGCCTGGCTTCATCTTCTTCAAAGCCGCTTCCGTCTCCTCCACAGTGATTTTCTGCACAGGACCGTGCGTAGGAGGGACGCAAGGGATGGGCGGATGGGCAAACTCTTCTGTCGAAATTCTCTCGAAGTAGTCATGCCATCGTTTCATAGCCCTCTTGCGGTTCGTCAGTAGATGGCCATTCTCATCGTTGGTGCCCAAGAATTTCTCGATGTCCTCGGCCTGACGATGGCGTGCCTTGGCAAGTCGATAATGATGTCGTTCACCATCGCGCGTCTCGAGTTTATCGCTGAGATCATCATAATGGACGACTTTTGCAACGGCTACGGCCTTCTTTGCCGCTTTCTTCGCCTCCTGGTACATACGCCATTTGTCTGCATTCTTGTCGCGCAGGAACGCGTGATATAATTTCTTCTTCTCTCGGACTTTTTCTCTTACGTCGTTAGTCCACAGCCACGCCAGCTTCTCGATCTTGCGGCGTCCAGGCTTAGTCATGCCTAATTCAGAGCATGCAACTTGTAAAATCGTATCGGTTGCATCTTTCCATATTTCGTCGACGGTTGTCACCGTCGGTAACCGAATACGAGAAACAAAAGCTGCAGCGTTTTCCTTCAATCGCCACCACTTGATTCTCGGTGGACCGCATCGCTCGACATGCCTCAGCCTCGGAGGGGCGAACTTAAGAGTGCATATCAGCGGAGGGTGCTGTGTGGCGACAGTCTCGTACGGCACCACCTTCGCATCTGTAACCAGCTTTCGATCGCGATGCTTCACAAGAATGAAGTCGATTTGTGTCTTGGTGCTCCCGCTATAGAACGGCACCAGATGGGAGTCACGCTTTCGAAATACGGTGTTCGCGATGATGAGGTTATGCGAGTCCGCATACTCAAGGATTCGCTCACCATCAGCGTTACGTGCTCCATATCCGAAACCGCCGTGACAGCTGCGACCATCTTTCGCAGTCCCCACATGACCGTTGAGGTCACCTGCGATAACGACAGCGTCTTCTGACGGTACCTCTGCTGTCTTTTCATCAAGCAGGGTCCAAAACTCATCCTTGGCTCTCTCAGAGCAGCCTGCCTGCGGAGCGTATGCAGAGAAGAAATGATACATAGCTGTTCAGCAGCGACTACGACCTTCATCAAGCGGTCATTAAAACGTTCCACGCTTATAATCGCGTCTCGGAAACGTTCGGAGACGATTACACCAACTCCGCTGGTGGTCCTGGGACTGCCGCACAGAATGGCCTTGAAGCCTCGGCCTATGTCCCTCGACTTACAACAGGACCACCTCGTCTCCTGTACCGCACATAAGTCGATTCGTCTTCGCTCCAGTGCTTCTGCCAACTCGCACGAGCGGCCCGTCAACGTACCCACATTCAGCGTAGCTACGCGGGTCTTGCCTACGTTACGGGACTTTCGGACTAGCTCAGTTTCCCCCCGATGCCGTCCTCGCATCAGGGACCCTCGCATACTTCTCACACTCGCCGGGCTCTGCGAGTGCGCGTCGGCTCCTGCGGACGCCGTAGCATTATCTCGATACTCACTTAACGTCATCAACCATGTGATGTGACATGGGATCTCCACTCCAGGAAATGGTTCAAAAGCGGATTTACCCCAACACTTTCGAGAGTTTTCCCGTTTATTCAACCTTACTGTATAAAAGCATGAATCTAATAATAAATGTGGCGCTAATCAATCTCTCCGCGGGAAGCGCCACGCATTCTACTTCTGCGCTATGTCATAGGGTGATTTCAATGCCTATTTCGCCTGCGGTACGTCCGGTGCGATGAGGTCAGAGGGCCATGGTGGACATCGACTGACCTCAAACTCGGGTAGTTAAACACTACTGGCGTGTAGTGGTAAAGTTGGGAGGCGCCGGCTGGCCCGTGCACCCTGAATCGAGGTTCTTGGTTCTGATTCCGACCTCGTCTGACGAAGTCTTTCATCCCTTCAGAGTAGATGAATTACTTGTCCAAGAAAGATACAGCTTTGGCTCGTTCGTCGGCTGACCACCTCAAGTCATTGTGTTTGCAAATACGACTCATGTTGCCTGCGCGACATGTAGAACTAGAATGCTCATCGATCGAACGATGTCGATTAACACCGTCCTTATGCCTTAATTTCGCCTGTGTAAGGCCTAGTTTATAGTTTTTTTTTGCCACGCGGCGCGGCACTACGATCGCTATAGATATCGATTTTTCGCGCCATCCAGTCGATATCTATCTCGATCGCCGTGCCGCGCCGCGCAGCGGCTCAAGTATAAACCAGGGCTAAGAAGAAGCATTGGGCCGTTTTGTCTTCCTAAAACTCACCTTAGAGTTTTTCCCTATCGCTTATGTGCCAAGTTTGATTGTGGCGCAGTCGGCAGGAGGTACATGGGCGACGGTCTCGCAAGAGCCGGTATAGTATCAGCCTCAGTAATCTCACAGGCCACTTTAACTTCCATTTCTCCCGAGTTGGTTGGTTTTGGAGAGTGTAGGATAAACGAGTGAGCTTTCTGCACTCTTTCTGTGGTTAAGGAACATTTTAAATACTGGCAATACGATGTAGGAATAGAGTGCGTGGCGAAAACCAAAACGTTGTCGATCAACGCATTTATCCTTTCACCATGTAGTTGCTTCATAGCCTAGTCGTAGTTCTCCTAGATCAATCTGGCGGGGTTCCAGCTTCCGGTTCTCTGTATAATAAGGCGCGTTTTCGCACTTTATCGAAAGCGATGGGTGGCAAATTGTGTTTTGGCTCGCTTGTGCCGACTGCTCCCTTTCCAGAAAACTCATCCAGCTTCTCCCCTTGCTCGGCCTCGACTTCTCAGCGGATCAGACGACTTTCTTTTCCTAGGTTTTCTCCATTTTGAGGTGCACATCGTTGGCAGAGCTGGGAAGCTTTCCCCTAACTCTAGTTTCTGTCCGGCAGTTGTATTTTTAATTAAAATCCACGCCTGGTCTTGCCGCTAGGATTCCAATTTTTAAGAGCTTCCAAAAAAGCTATAATGCTATAAACATGAGGCTACTGCATTGAAGTCTGATACAGAGGTTTTCTCTTTCAGCCCTCCTATTCCGTTGTGCGAGTTTAGCAACTATTCGATGTTTTCCTCTGATTTAATCTCCATGTGGAGCCGCTCAGACATGCCATAAACGTCTCCCTCTTCTAATCACTTAGCGAAATCACTTGACGGCTGCTGCTGCTGAATTACGGCTAATAAGCCTTCCGCTGAACTAATAGAAGCTCTTTTTAGTCAACACAGCTACATATAACTACGTGGCTATAGTGTGTCTTTTTCTCGTTCTCATTTCCGACTCTTTCTACTGTTTTATAAAAATTTGTAAATTTGTACGAGATGTCTTAGAAGAGCAGAGCACTGACTTGCCAATTGGCTTTGCTGCGTAAGTCCATTGTATGGACGAAATATCTCTTATATCTCTTATATACGCCTCCACGATGTCACGCAGAAGTAGAATGCGTGGCGCGTCCCGCCTACTCAGTTTACCCGCACTGGAATGCGTCGATGGTAGGGGATAGTATCCTGCCCTAAAAGCTGGCGGTGCGGTTTCGAGTCCCGCCTGGCATAACAGTGTTGTTCGCAACTAAGCGCTAGTCAATCTCTGTGCGGGATGCGCCACGCATGCTTTTCTGCTGAATATTGTGGAGGCCATTTGAATGCGTATTTGGCTCATCCGATCAATTGCGGTGGTTATTTAATGGACAAGTGCTGTGCTTTATTCTGTGCTTTATCCTTCCCAGAAAAGTGTCTAACGAGTTCTTGGAATGTAGGAATTGGTTGGCCCTTCGAGCTGAACCAGAGAAGCGGCGCATCTCGATTGCGCTTTTCACAACGTTTCTGACGCTTATATTACTTTCCAGGAAAATGGAGACTGAAACTATGGGCTGACGGCCGTCTTCACTGTCCTGAAAATTCTTGTTATTAATGTGGCCTGCGTGACAAGACTCACGCAAGTGAGAGAAGGCCTCCGGAGTTCCGAGCTTCGCCGACGTTCGTAGATCAGAGACGCTGTCGCGTGGGCCAAGTTGTCGAAGATTAGGTGGGCCGGCCACGTAATGCGCTTCGCAGACACCTGCTGGACGAGAGCCGTTACCGACTGGATTCCGCGGGATGTCAGGAGAACACCGGGACGAAAAAGTTTTTCACGAAGAAGTCCCACCAACGCGTTGGTCGGAGTTCTTCGTGAAAGCCCTGAACGACCGATATGACGCTCTTCGTGTCCCTCAAGCGAGGAGGATCCATTGGACCACTCTGGCACGCGACAGGGACGAATGGAGACGCTGCTGGCGCCCGTTCGAGCAAGTCGATGATCAACGGGACGACAGGTGATACAGGTGATAATGTGGCCTGCATGGAGAGAGGAACGCATCAGAGCAATCAGGTTGCATAGATGCATACGTGCTATCCAGAGGGTCGCTGACTTGATTGGCTGGCGATTGTTCGTTTGGCGATCTGATGTACCGTGCTTGACTGGCGCGTTCCGGTCTCCCTATGTAGGCCGTATTAGCATCTAGCACCATTGGTTATTATTCTGCGCAGTTTCTGACTAGTTGGGTGGTGCAAAAATTCCAATTGCGCTTGAAATAATATAATACTCGAAGTCAACAAAAGATTTGGTTGAGGAATTGGGGCCTTGACAAACTTGGCGCTTTCGAAATCAAGCTGACCACCTACAAGAATTAAACGGTCGTTTTCTATTAAACTAGTCATTCTCCGAGAATCTTAGAATAATTTTCCGTTCAACGAAAATTCAGTATGATTTTCATTGTGATTTTTAATTCACCTACCTCAATAAGTGCGTAGGCTGTTTGTAGTTTTATAAAAGGATTATATTCAAAGAAGGAAGTTTGTGGCTTATTTTAAAGTGGAAAAAGACTGCGATTATTGGCCTTATTAAATGGAGAGGTTGGGCCATGCGACCGTTTAGCTACTCGTGATTTTCGTTTGATTGATAGTAAATATTGCTCACTTGGAACAACGAAGTGAAAGATGTTTTTACAGCTGTTTTCTTGTCGTGTTGTTGCCAATTGTGAAACCTGAAACGACAGAATTTTTGCTATCAATCCAGTGAAAATCGCCACGAGATATACAAGGGTATGGCGCGATCACTTATTTTAATGCGCTAAGAATTTTTGTCTTCCTGCGTCTTAAAATAAACATTAACTCATTATTTCTATTGAAAATAAAATTTTTATAAAAATTTCAACAATATATTCACTATAAGGGGTAGGTGATTTAAAAATTCGTGCAAAATTTTCTTTGAGCAAAAAATTACTTTAGCCTTTTAGGAGAGCTTTTAGTTCAATATGGAAGAAGCTGGTTTTGGCTTCAAGGATGGTCGGTTTGTAGTCAAAAGCGTAAAGCTTGCTTGGAAGGGTGTCCAGTTTGATTTGAGAAGTCTCTAATTTGACGTGAAAAGGCGTGTCCCAAAAATGTGAGCACTGCTTGGATGGTGATAACTTTCGTGCCAGTAAAGATATATAAAAATGTAGGAATTCATTAGAAAGCGCAAGAAAATAGAAGTTTTCTGAGATGTGAGACGCAGGGATCACACCACTCACACGTAACTCTCGAATTTTACCCTCGATTGCTTGTTTTTCGCTTGAGCACTTCTCCTAAGTTTTCTATGTGGCCGTGTCGATTGATTTGTGCTTCTTTTAAAATTTAAAACTCGAAAGCACACAACAGATTGAGGCAAAATTCAAATGTGTATCCTAAAAAATGCAGATGCTGCTTGAGCGGTTCTAACATTGCTGCCAACAAAGCTATTGTAGATTTTTGAGATTTATATAAAAGTACAGAAAAGCGAGAATTTTGTTACGAGTAAATGATCAAAATTGCGCCATGCACCTGTTGAAAACCTTGCATTTCAGACTCGATTAATTGTTCGTGGGTTGAATGCTCGCTATGATATTTTTGATATTTGGCCAACGAAACCTATGCTGGGCTTTTTTTAACGTTTAATTTTATAATCCACTATATTCATGTAAACCTTAAAACTATGTAAATATCCAAAACCTTTACTATCCGGTATCCGGTCCATCCAAACTTCGTCCGGAGAGGTTATTCAGGATGCTGAACACGATGCTGATGTCTTTCTGGGGCCGGATTCATCAACGAGAACGGAGGTAAATCTTATCACCGTCAGCGGCTCACTAACCGCGAGTTCACCGTACCGTAAGTGATGGCAATTCGTTGCGACTGGGTCACCGTTTAGCCGTGGAGCCCAACCGCTGCGCCCCGGTAGCGGTTACCGGGTACTCCAACCTAGTAACGGATACGCCGGATCTAGGGCCGGATTTAACTAACCACGTTTTGATGAATCGGCCGAACGGCGGGTTTCGTGGTTAGTTGCGCCACTTACAGCCGGTAAGTGGTTGATGAATCCGGCTCCTGGACGACTAAGGCTGGTTTCCCTCTTAATCGATAGTCGTGTCAGTATCACTGACTTTTCAATTCAACTACTCAGTAGGTGAAGACACTGTTCGAAATTTTATGAAAATTTTATTTTTTGAGGAAAAATAATGGATTAAAGCTTGTCATAAAGAGCAGGAAGGCGGCTATTTTTTAGAGCAAAAAAACAGGTTGCGCCATGCCCTCCTCCAAGACCTCGCGATTGTGATTTGATTGATAGTAGAATTTCTGTTCGCATAGAGTTTGACGTTTGTTAACGATACAACAGGAAGCACTGTAAATTACACAATATCCTCGATTAGATGGCTGAAGTAAGTGGCATTTACACTATCAATCGAATAAAAGTTGAGGCGAAATTTTTGAGTGCATGGCGCAAGCTTTTCTTTTGTTGCACTGTTTGGTGGCTTGTTTGCTGTGCTTCACGACATTATTATTTTTTCCTAAAATAAAAATTAAATTTAATAATACATATAAAAACAATAATAAATAAAAATAATATTAAATTATAGAATAATGGGGGGTACCCGACCGTAGCTGTTGATACGAACATTTGCATGATGTTTGGCATCTCAAATGTGTGCTTAGACGAAGTTTGGGTCACGGTCTGTCGTGTCACATTTGTGCATCGCGTTTCGCCCCCGGGCTGGACATGCAAAAATCACTCTCGTCCTCAACTTGTTAATAGCGAAATTGTGGCAAGCGTTGAGCCCATGAACAGCCAATCGAGCGTAAAATGCAAACATTCAGACGAATGCATGGCGTAATCCTCAACTTTTATTTTCTTGCACTTTCACCTGAGTTTTAAAAATTTTCACTGTCTTTATTGGCAGCAGAGTCCTCGCCTTTCAAGCAGTGTTCACATTTTTTGAGACACCCATAATGGGGAAGGCTGCACTATGCTAAGCAAAGCTAATGGAGTGTTTTAAGAAGTTTTTGGGTGCCTATATTGTTTCTCGGAAAGCGCCCATTTCTGATGTTAATTCGACAGGTGCTGCTCGAGCTCCTTGCCTTCGCCCGAATGAAACATTCGGGCTCAGTGGGAGTTTATTGTGAATTCTAAGCGGCCAACTTTTTCTTGTAGTTTAGCTCTTGGCTCGTATATTCCACCACATAGTCATTTCGCATAGGTTTCCTCGATTCCTTTCGACAAGACCTCTATCTCGACTTTCTCGAGATTGTAGGATTTAAAAAAAAGCATGCAGCTTTGGCGTTATCAGTTTTTTCGCGCTTGGGAAACATGAACTCATTTTAAAAGACCATCTAAAAGGTCACCTGGAAATTTCACACTATGCCAATCTTATTACCTCTGTTTCATCTACTTTCTCATGTACCACTTTGTTGTGCTCTCATACATATAATCTTTTTCTATACATTTATATAGCTGTGGTTTAATTGCCCAAGTTTGAGGAGAAATCGTCCGACGATGTCTCTTGTATGTGTATGTCAAGGACACGCATCGAAAACTGAACTACCACAAACTAGCTTAAACTCTGTTGTCCAGGTTGAAAGAATTTTTTAAAAAGCGCACGTACGTACTTGCAGTCATCGAAGTTTTAAGAAACAGTATGGGAATGGCCTGTCCGTTGGAAAATGGTCTGGTAGCAGAGTTTTTGACGAGAAGTACAGGCTTCTTCGAGGTCTTCCTTCGTGCTGAACAAGTGGGTATGAAGCAGTTCGCTCTAGTGCGTGCACTTTACCTGCCATTCCGCCGCGCATGAGCTATTGACGTCCGCATTCCCGCGAATGTTCCCGTCAATCCTCATTCAGAAGAAATGTCGGCGATTATCAAAGGCTAGGAGCCTTAAGCCACCAATGTGTGTCGTTGTCCTGTGGATGTCGTTAAAAACAGGCTAAACTCTTCAACTCCGAAACTGTGCATCCCTTCAGTTTCCTTTTCATGCGATTCAGTTGGTGGAGGACTTTGATTGCTCTTCACCATCCCAATGAATCAGCCGCTTTTTACGTTTGTCATATTCTTGGCCCAAACCTAAAGTACTGACTGAAATGACTGCCTAGATCTAGAATATTGTTAAACAGTCGAATGTGCGCTTTTGTTAATAAATGGTATCTGCTAGCTAATTCATTAGAAAGTTGTAGGAACCCCTTTCTTTCTCTAAGTTCTTTCTCTAATATCGTTGTTAATTGTCATTCATTTTTATTCAAGAACGCTTCAATTTTTTGAAAGAGTGCTGAGAATGTGTATTGCTCCCTCTCCTGCCAAATACAATCATCTTCAAAAACTTCGATTAGCTTCACCTTTTCATGCTCATCTGGCATCAGATGAGTAGTTGGCTTAGATTGGAATCGCTTCTTCTGCCACATACCTCGACGGTTCATTGCACACCTCAAACTTGGGTAATCAACTTAACAAAATGTGCGTGTATGTTGCACAAATGTGAGTTAAGTGACGAATGAATGATTGAGAGGAACAATTGAAATAGATATAATAACGAGAAAAAGTTGTAAAAAAAGAAAAATTGAGTTGAAAGGTTAAAAAGAAATTGAAAAATACAATTTTACAGGCGCATCATGTTGCTCTGGGAGAACAAAATTATGATTGAAGTGCATGTCACTGTACGGAGTGCGGCGTTTAAATCATGCTGAGTTTAAAGAAATTTATTAATACAAAAAAATGGAATAAAAATTTTTTAACACACATATAGAAGGATATCTTAAGAGTAAAACTACTCAATATATATTCAGTTGGCTGCAGTGACCGCCTCCATCCTGAAGCGCTCGCAGGTTCTCTTCAAATGGGCGCCGTATATGTTTCTGAATGCTCCTTCAATAGCGGTGTGAGGAGATGCGACATTAGGTGCCTCGTCTTGTTAGCAGCCCTTTTTCGACTGTGCTACCAACGTGAAAGTCCACGCGGGATTCACCTCCGGGCTATTCGGGGGCCAGAACACCTTGGGCCAAAACATGTCCAAGCCATCGGACAGTCGGTTTTGGACGAAAAGGCGTTGTCCTGCTGGAAGACATTTGGTCTCCCTGAGGCTACAGCCACCATCCACGGTTTTACAGCAGTCTGCAAAACTCGCAGATAAACTCCTTTGGTGGCAGTCTATCTTTTCTCGAAGAAATGTTGCGGCATGGCATCATCCTCACTGGGCACAACACCGAAGACGTGAACAATTCCTGGAGATTTTGTTCCAGCAACAATCTGGACGTCCTCGGGATGATTTGCGGGCGGTGATTCCGAACCGTGGAACAGGAATCGGGTTCACGCGATAGCTGGCGCCTCCTCCGACTGTGCTACACACTGCTATTCAAAATATTAGGTCGCTGCAGAAGTTCTCGCCATTTTCAAGGCACCACATTTCTTTAGCTTTACAAAAAAAGCGAGACGTCAAGAAACGAAATAACCGCCATTATGTTCTATCGCTCTTCTTCACCTTTCAGGTCGACTCCCGACTCCTCAGCGTAGAACTTTGCTGGGTTTGATTCGAAAAAGCCAGCCAGCGTTCCATGTTGTCCTCGTCATCGAACGTTTTTCCTTGCGTTGCATTGGCGAGAAACAGGAAAAGGTGGTGGTCTGTTGGTGCACTACCTTTTCTTCCGAAACGTGCTTGCCGTCAAAGAGGACTGATCACTCTAACGGTGATTGTTCGCTGTTGGTGCCCTCCTCACAGTCATCATCAGGTGTCCAGTCGAATCCACCTCCTCATTGAAACGCACCTATGAAACCAACTGGATGATACGTGTAGAAAGGTCCCACTTTTATTATACTTCCTATAACCTGTGGTGCCTTGAAAATGTCGAGAACTTCTGCAGCGACCTAATATTTTGAATAGTCATGTGTAGCACAGTCGGAGGAGGCGCCGGCTATCGTGTAAACGAGGAGGCGCCACCGCGTGCAAAAATTTGCAAAAATGCAGGCATCACGCGAACTCGAACTGAAAAACCCGCCAATGTGCTCATATGAGGTGACCCTCCTACCAACTGCGCCGCCGAGACACATCTCGCTGGGTGTCATAGAGGTTCATGAGTGTTGCGCGCACGCCTTCAGACCCCCTTTTCAGGTCTTTAAAGAAGCGTTCAGCAAAAACTAGCTGTGGTTCTGGACTCCGCTCACAGGGCCCTACATCCTGTCAAAGTAGCATCGCAAAAGCTCACCTTGAGTTGGGAACCTTTCCTTGTCAGTGTCTTGCACCTGCTCCTGTGGATGTGTACAGAGTAGACTGCGTACTACATATCGTACGTAAAAGTGGAGATTATACTTACGATTAACTATATTTTCTTTAAAAAGAGGGTTAATTAGCAGATCAGGCAGAGTACATCGAACTCAGTACTCAGTAAGGATTCGAACATTCGGTTCTCTTTAAAGCTGCATCTGATTTTCTTTTTCTTCAACAAATAGTTGGTGGTTCTGTGTGTTCTTATCCATTAAATGCATTTTTCGATCATTTTTGAGCGTTCTTTGTTAGTTTTTCTAGTTTTGACACTATGCTAGTGTATCACCACCATTATGCCTGCTACTGTGTTTTGAGTGCGTCTGAGGACGTATTTAGTAAATAAATCACTGAAACTGAACTGATGCTATGGATCTGCGACTCCCTTTATCAACATCTTCTTCCAGTTTGTTCGAACTTGACTATTTTGTCGCGTTTCTGCACTATTTTAGGTGCTACTGAGCGTGGTAATCCAAGCCAGCTAGAAGCGACTTTCGCTGATCGAATGGAATTTCTGTTCATTTCTGTTGATTTCCCCAGTGGGCGGAAAAAACAGAATCCGACCGGCAACGTCACGGCCACCATGCACTTCTCCGTCGTTTACGATCCCCGTTTCGTATCCTGGGGCTCTTAGGATTTCGATGCCGAAATTCGTATCGTATTCGTATTAGTACACCCTATTCTCATTCATGGATTTGCTTATTCTTTGAAATTCGGGATTTCCTCCTGAAGAACTGTGGAAATAGGTGGTGAACTGCAGTAAGCGCCTAGATGCTGCATTAAGGAAAAATTTAACAAACTCAACTACTAAACTACTCAGCTTGATGTAAGCTCTCTTCAAAGTCACGACGTCTGTAAAATATTGTATACGAATAGGTTGACTTTAGTAAGTGGTCAGAAGCACATGCCTGGAGGGATGGAAGACTTAGTTGGCCAGGACGGGAAGACAGAATCAAGAGTCTTGAATTGACGGGCAAGCGAAAAGCCGAGTGCCAAAGTTGCCCAATAGGCCCATTTTTCCTCTCGAACACGGGATTGTCAAACATTTCGCATTGAGTTTTCACATCTGGTCCACGATTTGGAGAACGTCCTGATGCTGCTTTGATATCTATATCGTCATCGTTGTGATCTAAGTTCCTCGTTTTTGCAGTTGCAGGTAGTAGAAGGAATACAGAGAAGTTGAATAGATGACTCTGAGAACTTCTTCGTCTTCTTCGCAATTTTGTCGATTGTTTCGACTTCTTCAAAGCCAGCCACCCTGCTACAGCAGGGTTGTTCAAGAGCAAGGCACACAAGTTTAGATTGTAGTTCGTACTTTTGGGATTTGTTTCCCTGACTTCTTCCTGTCATAAATATCCTTTCTTGATCTGCACTTGCTCGAGCTGCATGTCAAAACACTTTGTGTTTTACGATTTTTATGTACTAAGCTAATCATAGGTAAGCTAGCAATTTCAAAAGGGAGCTCACCCGGAACTTGACCTCTCTTTTGAGTTTTTTTTTTCGAAATTTTGAGGCCCACGTAGAAAGTACCCGTACTATGAAACAATTCAAATCAGTTTCTTTAAGCCTCAATTGGCTAGTATCGAGGTTGTAAGCTGACACAACGATGTTTTGTTGCGATCAAAACTTCTAGCGCCAGGCGGGACTCGAACCCGCACCTCCCTCTGACCGGGCGTAGGCGCAGAGCATTCCCGCCCGGTCAGAGGGAGGTGCGGGTTCGAGTCCCGCCTGGTGCTCGAAGTTTTGATCGCAGCAAAACATCGTTGTGTGAGCTTACCCGTACTATGCTTTGAAGAATGGGCTTGTAATAGATTAGACTTATCAGGGTTTGAGTAGATGATCTCCCACCCAATTCGGTTCAGCATAAGCGGCGAGGATGGCGACGTTAGCAGCGACACTTCTCTTTCTGACAATCGAGCAATCAGCTCTGCTCGCCCACTGCTCGCAACATTGAAACCGCTTGCTCGAAAAGCCAAAACAACACGGACGCGGAGTGGGAGGGTCCTCATGGAGTTCCTTTCCAGAATCCCCACTGCAGCTTGAGTTCTCGAAATACTTGTGCTGGACAGCGATTTCTCGGCGTTGGCGTGTTGCTGAAGCACATTGACTAGGAAGTTGTGGGAAACACTTGCTGCCGTTCTATCACCCAGTGCCCATTGCTCATTTTCGTAGTAAGATTTGGTGGAGAATCTGGCAGAGCAGGGAGTATACTGAATTCAGCTTCTTGTTGTCTTCCTCCTTCTTCATCGTACGTTTCCTCTTCATTGCTTTCTTCGTTTTCTTCCTCCTCTTACTCTCTTTCCTCCTTTGTTATTTGTCTTTTCGCCCGAAGACGACGCATCGTTAAGAAGACGACGAAATACCTGTGCAGCTATTCTCTTCAGAATTAGTGTGTGCAGTTCCGATGAGATGGTTTTCTTTTCCCATGCATTTACCATCTTCACTCCAAATTAGACACTTTCAAACCATTTTGGACACTATTCTATGCAAGCTTCGCGCTTTTGAAATAAAGCTGAACAGCATCCCAAACCAAAGCATTTTCCAGACTAAACTAGAGACTCTCCCAAACGGTTAGAATAATTTTTTATTTGAGAAAAATTTGGTATAATTTCTCTGAAATTTTAAAATTCATCTGCTTCAATAATTGGGCATTGTTTGAAAATTTTACTTTCCAAGAAAAAAATAATGCCGCAATTTTTGTTCACGCGGAGAAGCGCAGATACAAACGGTTGAACATAAAAAATTGTAAAAAAATACACAGATCCTCACTTGCCGCTTCGGGAAAGCAGCATTTACTCTAACGATCGAATTATGATCACGTTGATCCGTTCATCTAAAGGAGCGCATGGTGCGATCCTTTTTCCCAATACTTTAGATGATTGCTGCATTCATATGCAAATTTTAGTACAATTTTAGTAAAAATTTGAGCTTATTATTTTTTCTCAGAAAAAAATTTATAACATTTCTAACAGTGCGTTTACTTATTAGGGCAGTCGAATTTTAAAAAATTTCAAAGAAAGTTGAACTAAATTTTTATTGAGCAAAAATTATTCTAAGTGTTTTGGAGGGTTTTGTTCATGAATTAGTGTGCGCCGTTCCTATTTCATTTTTCATAATTCCTCATTTAATCTGGAAGGCGCTCGTTTTGATTTCAAAAATGCTCAAAATTTGATTTTAAAACGTCAACCTTGCTTAGGAAAGTGTCCAATTTCATTTGAAAGAGCCCTTTTTGACGCAAAAATGGTATCAAAAAGCTGACTATCTTTTGCCTTTTCTTTTTTTCACCTTTCTTCGTTTCTCATTTGCTCTACACATTGTTCTTTACCAATCTTTGCATCCTTGATGCAATGCTCAGATGCGCCTTTTGAGCTGGTAAATTCTAGTTCCTTCAATTGTTGGCTGGTTTTCGCTATTCTAACAGCCTTTTCGCACACAAAACTTTACTGCTGACACCTATTAACATTTAAAAACTGACTGCAAACCAAATAACTGGTTTACCGAAATGGGCGTCCTCGAATTTTGAAATTTTAAAGAATTGTATTTAAAGCCCAATTGGCTCAGATTATTTAAGAACCGTGCGTGCAATTTTCCCCTAGCGTCAAAAGGGAGGGATTGCAGCATCTTGCCCTATCTTTTCTCTTAGTCAACACGATAATTACATTGGCCTCCGAACTTCCTCCACGAAAAACTTGAGCGCCATATGACATTACTGCGAGGTCTTCTGCACTCCAAAGGTTTCATTTAGCGGAACATTCATTCATTACCGACAAACTTCACCCTCATCTGGTCTCTCTCACACGATGTGATGCAAATTTTCCGCCGTATTCAAATTTCCCCCCATTGCTGGTTGATTTTCGGCCACTGCAGTCGCAAGTGAAGTTGCTGATTACCGGAAACGACATCCGAAATCTGCTCTTTCTCTCGGGGTATTCTGGGCAAAACAGTGCGAAGTTGACACCATCGGTTCCTGTCAGGGGATGCAGTTGATGTTATTCTTTGCAACTAATACAGGCTGAAAGAAAAAGGATGCGAAATTTGCTATCAGTACCATTAATGATGTTTGGGAGTGAAGCGTAAATCAAACTGATCTCATGCTCTCTTTCACATGCGTTATCTATAAGCGCCAATGTTTCCATTTGTCCCTGTCGCGTGCCATAGCAGCTCACCCAGTTGGCTCTCCTCGTTGGGGAAACACGAGGTGCGTTATTCCTAAGCATAGCTTTTGCAGAGAGCTAGAGAGCTACCGATTAGCTCATTGGAGTGCATCCTGGAACCCGGATTTGTCAATGATTAGACCTTGGAGATGCGGGATAGAAGGGAACAATACCCATTCGCATACCTTTAGGATTTCTCTAGCTTGGCCCGGGTTTGATGAGTCGGGCACTGAGGTTTTTTTTCCTTCAGCGGAATCCGGACCATGGCAGCTCGTATCCAGCGGATGTCAGCGGAATGAGTTATCTGTCCGATCGGAGGGAATGACATTGGTCCTACGCGATACCATGTCCTTGTCGCATTCAACGTCACACGTGGCGATGCGTAAGGCTCTGTTCATACTTCGCGACAGCAGCGACAAGAGCGCAGCGTGCGCAGCGCGCAAAAGCATGAACAGGCGACAAGAGCGACTGGAGCGACAAGAACGACAAAAGCGACAAGAACGACTGGGGCGACGGACGTGGTGTGGTGTACGTAATTGCACCATAACGACTACTTCGTGGCCTAAAATACCAAGTGAATAGAGGTCTTCACGTCTAACTTCAACTTCCATTGCATTAGTTTTTGGAAACTGAAACAGACACAAGCAAACAGTTATATTAGTAAAAAGTTTCCTGAAACTGAGACAAACACAAGTAAACTGTCATATTTTTAGTCAAAAAGTTGTTAGAAACTGAAACAGACAGAAGCGAACGATCATACTGCCTACATCGTCAGTCTGGCTCTCAAAATAGACATAAAAGTCCTCCTTACCTTTGTGTGAAGAACGTCCGAACAGGAATTGTTTCCTTCCAGCACTAGTGCGCCTTCCAGCACTAATGCGGTGTAATTACGTACTCCACACTCCGTTCGTCGCCCCAGTCGCTCCCGGCGCAGGCGCGAAGTATGAACAGGCGACAAGAGCGACAATAGCGACAAGAGCGACTGGAGCGACGGCGCAGGCGCGAGTATGAACAATTTTCGGCGGCGCGCGCTCGGTTTTAATCGATATGCATGTTTTGCACGGGCGACGAGTCGCTCTTGTCGCGAAGTATGAACAGGCCCTAAGCGCTGCTGCGTACTGTTGGTGCCCTGCAGCAGCCGTAAAACGGCCCACCTAATTTTCGACGAGTTGGCCTAAAGGACTAGAGGCGTATTTTACGATCGACTAGATACTTTACAGAAGTAAGCCTTACTGACCTTATACACGCATACCACACGCCGTTTGACCCACATGCCGTCTGCCATAATTAAAAATTATAAAGGCCCGGCTTTTTTCAAAGGAACGCAATTTTTGAACTACCCTTCACGGCCACTAATCCATTTTGCTTCCAAATACAGAAAGAGATGAATAAGCCTATGCTCTCCAATCTGCTTTCTGCTTCCCCCACTACCTGCATTTCCTGGTAGGGAAGAGTATGACGTGCACATGTTTCCCTGTTGTTATTGCTATAGTAACGCGTGTTTGTTCCCACGGGCATCGCTGTTTTGCGCTTCTCAGATGGCCTTCTTTTCATTCATTAGTCGTCGCTGCAGCATTTCGGGGCCTCTTTTTAGCGCTCTTGGGACCTTGGCTGCTGGCCGTCATCCACTCCCTAATAATTCATCACTCTCGAGCAGAAGCCACATTGCCGAGATTTGTGCTGCCTACATCAAAAACACTTCCTCTATATTGCAGTTACGCTTCCCGTACAGCTTAGTATTTTCTAGCTCTTTTAAGGAAACAACCAGTGGGTGTTTTATCGAAAAAACAGAAGTTTCAAGGGAATGCGAACTCAAAATATTAGGGAAACTTTGGGAAAAGGGTAGAAGAATGGTAATGGAAAGGAGCAGGCATAGAAAAATGGCTCCCGCTTTGCCTTCTGAATATCTTTCAGATAAAGATAGTTAGAAGCAAATATTATTGACAAAACGACGGCTATTTTTTCTGCACCTATGGCTTCATTCTTGCCTTTCTCTCCCGTTTTCCCCGAGTTTTCTCCTTATTTATATGAACTCGCTGATTCCCTTGCAACTTGTGTTTTCGCCTTCTGCTTCGTTATTTGTCGTGTTTGCTATCAGCCTGCACAACTTCGGCATCGATTCCCATGTCTCACCAGTTTCCCGCAGCGCATCCGTTGGTTCGTCTTCTGGTCCTCATCTGGTCCTCCGCTCCTAATCATGGATCTTTTCTGTGTTAGGTTTGAACAGAAACTAATGTAGGATTTCACTACACAATCTTCAGACGGCGGACATCTTGTCGAACAGCGATGGTATTAAAAATTGAGTACAGACGTTTTCTAGAAGCTTTCCTTTAATGGGAGACCTCAAATATTATTTTAGAGAGTGCAAAAATGCTGCCAGTGCGAAAATTGAGCACCAGTTCCTTCTCCCATGAGGCAGCGCAAAAAAGAGAGAAGAAGAGAAAACAGAAAGAATAAAAAGACTGAAAGAAAGAAGAAGAAGTGAGAGATAAACATTTTGAACGCCACAACTTGAGAAAATTCAGGGTTCAGAACACATTATGATGATATAATTATAAATACATAAATAAATAAATAAATAATATTAAATATCAAATATTATTGTATAAAATAAAATAGTACGGTGGAGCGTGCGACTCCAATTTATCAGCTTTTCGCAACGTTTTTCCCGCTGTCGTCGAGCCCACTTGCGTCTATCTTCTTCCAATTGTAGCTAGACGTGCAGTAATTTGTCATACTCCTCCAACTTGTCCCAGATGTCTAGCGGCTTTTTCAACGGCAAAGCAATCGTCTGCTGCAAATGCACGCAACGGCGTTTATAAACAAATTCCTTGAATTTAATGTCAATTTTTCAGGGTAAAAGTTATTTCGTATTTGTCCTAGCTTTACTACATCTACATTGCACTTGGGTCATAAAAATAGAACAGTCGAAACCTGCACAAAACGTGAGCAACATTGTTGTATTAGGTTGGTGCATAAGTTCTCGGACATTTGGGGCACGAAATATTTATTATCACAACATGCGAACAACAATATCAAATCATTTGAAGTAGCCACCCTTTACAGCAATTGTCTTTCGCCAACGTGCTGGTAAGTCATGGATGCCTTCCTCCAAAACGTGGCCGGTTGTATTCGAAAAATGTGAGCAGTGCCTCCTTGACATCCTCTCGGTTCCTGAATTGCTGGCCGTCCAAATAGCGTTGAAGGCTTGAAAACAAATGATAATCAGAAGGACCGAGATCTGGTGAGTAGGGTGGATGTAGAAGAACGGTCCATCCGTAGTCCGCCACCTCAGACGCCTCGCTCTAGCAATAGCGGTCTAGCGTTGTCGTGTTGAAAATACACCTTCACCTGCTCTCCTCGTGTGGTTTGAAGGTGGGCCCTCAACTTCCTCAGTTGGTTGACGCAAACCTCTGCCGTCACTGTTATCCCTTCGACCAGCAGCTCCCAGTATTCTACGCCAAGAACGCTCCACCAATTGCATAGCATCACCTTCTTCACGTGAAGGTCGGGTTTCGGAACGTCCTCTGCCTCTCCAGTTGCGTCAACCCACTGTGCACGCCGGTGATAATTGGAGTAGAGTATCCGCTTCTCATCCCCGGTGACAAGGTTGTCCAGCCATCCGTGGGTACGTCTGAGGGTAAGGAGAGACAGAGCGACATCGGCTCTGCGATCCAGGTCATGTTGTGTCAAGTCGTGAGGTGCCAGCGACCCAATTTTCGCACCTTGCCAATCGACTTCAATCCTCGAACGACTGTTGAGTGACTAACACCAACAGTGCTTGATAGCTCGCGAGTGGTTTGGTATGGGTCCGCTTCCACTCAACTTCGGAGGCCATCCAAATCCAGTGTCATCGGGCGCTCTTCTTGTTCATTATCTTCAACGGAGAATTGACCGACTGCAAACCTCGAGAACCACTGGTACACAGTACTTCGAGCAGGAGCACTCTCGTTGTAAACATCCTCCAGGCGACGATTCGATTCGTTGGCATTGAGGCCAGATTGATGCAGGAATAACATGACGTGCCGAATATGCGTCTCAGTTGGGATGAATCGCTTAGCCATAATAGCTGACGTTAACAGCGCCGAAGTAAATGTTAGGAACAGTTTCGTAGCCCTTTCCTTTCTGTATCGATCGATCATTTACGCGTTGATACATGTGAGACATTTGGCGGGAAAATGCGCTTTCAATTCAGGAGGGATCAAATGTCCGAGAACTTATGCACCAACCTAATGGTTTCAGGTTTCTTCTACGGCCGGTGGTAGCGCAGTCCATGGATGCGCGACTACATTAGAAGGCGAAATCGGGCCATGCTGCTCTCTAGCTGATCGTGATTTTCTCTTGATTGGATGCGATAGTTCTGTTTGTGTCACACGAAAATTTCCTAGAGCAAGAAATTACCCTCTCTTTTAGGAGAGTTCCAATGGTCAGTTTGCATTCAAAAGCGTGAACTTTGCTTGGAGGAGTGTCCAATTTGATTGAAAAGTGTTCAAATTGGTTTGAAAGGTGATCAATTTGATGATAGGAATGCATGGGAAGTCTACATTGCGCTACGCAGAGCTAATGGAGCGTTTCAAGGCCTTTTTGAGTGGTCATATTGCTTCTCGGAAAGCGCCCATTTCCGATGTTAATTCGACATCTCGTTTTCGCCTTCTCCCCAATGAAATTTCGGACTCAGTAACTTTCACATTAATTCTAAGCGGTTAAGCTTTTTGAATAGTTTAGCTCTTCGCTCGTATATTGCATTGCATTAGTTCTTTTTTCGCTTTGGAAATATTCTTTGCTAGAGCCACTGGAATATTCCCTGCCATAAGTTCCTTCGATTCCGCCTAGCAAGAGAGCGCATTTAAAGTGTGTAGCTGCAATAATCTTCGGATCGACAAAGGCTTGCCTTTTGACAGGTCGTCTAGTAACAGAGAAGTATGGGACTTCCTCGGGACCTTCTCTTGCACTGAACATGCGCGTACGAACCAGTGGTTTCCACCTCGCTCTAGTGCTTGCACCTTACCTGCCATTACACTGCACCCGATTCCAGGTTCCTGGTTCGAATTTCCCGTCTCGTCTAACCAAGCTTTTAATCCTTCCGAGGTTAGTGAATTGGTGCCAGACTCTATTGTAAGGATAAAGCACTGACTTGACCATCAGCTGGCCACCGCAAGTCATTGCATAGGGCAAATATGCGTTCAGATTGCCTCCTTACCATTGTGAAGGAAGTATTCCATGGGTTGTCCCATAAGTCCTTGCCGTTTTTTTCAAAGACTCACTGCGGATTTAGCTGGCGGTCTCTTGAATAGCCTGCATAGCATTCGAAAGAAAATGATTTGCTCTATAAGGACATGTATTGCACTTCTTTTTTATCATGAATTTTGTCAATTTTTAGGTCGTTGAAGTGAAAAGTGAAAAAGTGAAAAAGTAGCCATTTGCGCACTTGTTCTCTCCGCTTAGGTTTGTAACTTTTTGCGCTGTTTTTATAGCATATGGAAGGCAATGTTTTGTACTATAAGAATATGTGTTGGTCCTATTTTCTCACTTGCCCTTTATTGATTTTTAGGCCATCAAATCGGGACGTCCGACTTTTCCGTCCGAACTTTTACCGAAACTCCTGCTCTCTGGTAGGACTTTTTTGCTCGGTGTTATATGTCATTCGAAAGAAAATATTTAGCTCTGTAAGAGTTCGAGTCGCTTTGTTGGCTAATGTTGATTGCTGTCAGATATCAACAAAATTCCAAAAAGAGAAAAATCATCTTCACCAACAACTCCTTCTCCTTGTTCAGCCTGTCTTGCTCCGTTTTATATGGCGTGTGATATGACACTCGAAAGTGCATGTCTTGTTCTACCAGAATATATGGTTTGGTTCTTCGGTTATTTAAATTTTTGCTAACTTCCAAATCATCAAAATGGAGCAGTGCCAGGTCGACAAGGTTGAGCACTTTTGGCACCTTCTTCTCATTGCTTTCAACCAGGCTTCTAGTGCGGCTAAGGCACTAGAACCCTGGTTGACCGTCAAACACTGTTTTTCACCGCCAGTTACAATTCTGTGCAAAAATCGTTGAATATGTCCGTGTGATGAATGAACATCAGGAACCAGCGAGCCCGCCTGCTTGTCCGTGTCTACTTTTTCACTTTTTCACTTTTTACTTCAATGACCTAAAAATTGACAAAATTCATGATGAAAAAAAGAAATGCAATACGTGTTCTGATAGAGCAAATCACTCTCTTTCGAAAGCTGTGCAGCGCTATGCAAGAGACCGCCGGCGAAATCTGTAGTGAATCGTTAAAAAAACGGCAAGGACTTATGGGATAACCTAATAGAATGCGTGGGGCATTCCAAGGGATTGACTAACGTGGTCCCTTATCGCTTGGGTGGCTTCTTCTTCACACTGTTCTTCAGCGTTTATTCTTGTTCCTCAATCTCAAGTGCTGCTTAGTTAGCCATTGCTGCTTCGAACACCCTCCGGAGAAAGGGAATTTTTCCCAGTGATAAAGGCAGGCAAGAAAGTACCATTGGAAAAACCTTATGCGAAGGATAAAGATAAGGATACAGGTGACACTAATCAACGCTTTTGTGGCATACGCCACGTATTCGACTTCTACGGAATATCATGCAGGCAACTTGAACGCGCTATTGACCGAGACAATGACTTGTGGGGTATACCCATGGGCAAATCGGTGTTCCATCCTCCGTATTCTTGCCCCTGAGATCCTGTGCCAATTCTCCCAAGAAGCGTGAAGAAACGGAGAGCTTGATTGGCCTGAATGGGTCCCGAACTAAGAACCTGGACTGTTCGGCGTGTATGTGCTTCTTCCGACTGCACCACCACGAACCCTCAGACTTCAACTTTGTGCAGTTCTTATGTCTTTCGAAGACTTCTTTGCTTATCTTCCGCATACTCCTGCTCTTGTTTTAAGGCATGAAGCTTACGATTAAAAACCCCTTTAATAAAAATTTCTAAAATTGACAAAGTTTGTCAGAAGCTCTTCTCAGTTCAAGTGTAATATTTAACTGGATGCTGTAAGTGCAAACCAGGGCTGTAAATTTAACTATTAACGATTTATCGACTTCAACGTTTTATTGACGTTTTTCGTTTTCCGTCAAACTGCGTCAACGAAATCGCATCCGGTATAACGACTGAGCTTCAATCTAGTCTCACTGTTTCAATCAACTAGCGCACAATACAGGAACAACGCAGTACCGTCCTTAACTGTTGTTCGTCTCGCCAGTGTGGAGAAATCGCCTCGCTTACTGAGAATTCCGTTCCGGTTGTTCAATATTTGTGATGAGGTCGCATGGTAACGCAGTCCGAATAGGCGACTTCCGACGTGTACACTCAAAGTCATAGTTCATGGTTCGGATTTCGCCCAGACCAGCCAAACCTCCCATCACTTCGGGCCCGCAGCTCAGATGGTAGCAGTCTCGCCTGGGCGATATAAAACACTGGCCTGTCATTGACTCCCACCCAGACTGCCTTCGTGATCTTGTGGAAGTGGAACGTGTGGCGCATTCCAAACGAGAAATTGCATCTTTTAACCTCTATGAAGCGATATTTATACCTTTTTGACAATACTTCAACGAGATCCAATTAGTTTAAGAAAAACACCTCCGGGTTATTAGGAAATGGAGATGTTTTACGCTGAGCCTCTGTACACAGCTGCACCTCTACTGATGTACTGGGCTAATCTCATTCTGAGATCTGTCTACCTTCACGCGGCGCAGCTGATATCAAAGTAATTTTGTTCTCGCCCGGAAATTGTTGGAATGGAAAGGATTTTTCCACGGCGGGATGAATTCCGAATGACTTCCGTAAGGCGCTTGCTTTGACAAACGTTGAAATGCTCCTGTTTTTAAAAGTAAACACTTCGTTAATGGATTTGACCTCTGAGTGATGTGCAGCTTTGGTGTTGCTTCATAGTCCTCGAAGCATGGTTTTTTTTCTAAATAGAAGAGGAATCTTTCTGACCCTGCAATAAGGAGTCTTGTTGATGCTAGGTGGACTATTGTCACTTGTTGCGAAAATGAGGATTTAGCCAAAGAGCCCCCCTGGAATTGTTATTGACATGGCGGCATATATTGACAAAGAAGAGCTAGACCTTTCTTTCATTAACACGCCAAACAGATCCTTGCTTGAGGTGATTTAACTTCCGATTTTACCGCAAAAGTGTTGTGTGAAAAAACGGGTCAAAAATTAGCGACTAAATTTGACATACCACTTGTGCAAACTACTATCGCAGGGTTTGTAGGTTTGCTAGCTATCAGTGTGTTTCACTGGTACTTATCAAATTGATCGAGTCTCTGACAATATCTTAACGAAAGGTTGGTTTGGTTGCCCACCATTTTCTGACAACGACATCAGTAGAGCACATTGAAACGGTCGGAGAAGCTGTCTGTTAAGCAACAGAGCTTATAGTGAAGGAGAAAGAACTTCCCAATCGGAGCACTAGTCGAAGAGGGCCACGCGATTGGCAGTGAGCGCACTCTTCGATTACTCGTCCAAAGGGCTTTTTATATTAGGTTGTCCCATAAGTCTTCGCCGTTTTTTCAACGATTCACTGCAGAGTTCGCCGGCGGTCTATTGCATAGCGCTGCATAGCCTTCGAAAGAAAATGATTTGCTCTATCAGAACGTGTATTGCATTTCTTTTTTCATCATGAATTTCGTCAATTTTTAGGTCGTTGAAGTGAAAAGTGAAAAAGTGAAAAAGTAGCCTTTTCCTCACTTGTTCTCTCCGCTTAAGTTTGTAATTTTTTGCGCAGTTTTTTATAGCATTTGGAAGACAATGTTCTGTGCTACAAGAATATGTGTTAGTGCTATTTGCTCATTTGTCCTTTATTGATTTTTAGGCCATCAAATTAGGACGAAGGAGGATGGTTATTTTTGCCGACAGCTCCTGCTCTGCGGTTGGACTTTTTGGGTTGACGTTATAGGACATTCGAAAGAAAATGTCCAGCTCTATAAGAATATGTGTCGCGTTTATTGATTTCTTTTGAATTTCAACAAAATGCCAAAAAGAGAAAAATTGTCTTCACCAACAACTCCTTCTCCTTCTTCAGTTGTTGATATTCGACAGAAATCAGCGTGAGCCAATAAACGCGACACAAATTCTTACTGAGCAAGACATCCTCTTCAAAACGACATATAACACCAAGCAAAAAAGTCCACCCCAGAGCAGGAGCTGTCGGTAAAAATTTGGACGGAAAAGCCGGACGTCCCAATTCGATGGTCTAAAAACCATTAAGGGGCAAGTGAGAAAATAGGACCAACAGATATTCTTGTAGTACAGAACATTGTCTTCCGAGTGCTATAAAAAACTGCGCAAAAAATTCAAAACCTAAGCGGAGAGAGGAAGTGCGCAACTGGCTACTTTTTCACTTTTCAATTCAACGACCTAAAAATTGACAAAATTCACTACGAAAAAAGAAATGCAATAGATGTTCTGATAGAGCAAATCATTCTCTTTCGAAAGCTATGCAGCGCTATGTAAGAGACCGCGGGCGAAAACTGCAGTGAATCGTTGAAAAAAACGGCGGGGACTTATGGGACAAACTAATACATCCGCCCTTTTATTCTGCGGCGTCGAATACAGCTCCCGAGAATTCCGCAAAATGGTGTGCATTATGGCCCCGTTTATATTTCATCGCGGCGCGACGCCACGCTACGTATAGTGGCCATAAGGCCCATGCACACTTCTGCGACAGCGCGACGCGGCCATGATGAAGCATAGGGCCGCGACGGCCGCGGCGCGACACTGCGACGTGCCGCAGGGAAGGGGCATGCATACTCTTGCGACTGTCGCGGTGGCTATCGCAGGTGACGCCGCGCTGAGTGCCGCAGGCTGGAACAGTTCAAACCCTTCCTGGCGGCGCGGCATCCACGGGGACGTCGCTCCCGTTGCCTAAAACGGTGCTCTAACGCGACCGAGCAGCGACCGCCGGATTTCGCGGAAGTAGCCGTCGCCCCACTTGCCGCGCCGCGGTGTCGCAGAAGTGTGCATGGGCCTATACTGATTGTGCGACGCGATCGATCAATTTGGCCTCATTGCGAGGCCAACGCGTCGCGCCGCGACGAAGTATAAACGGGGCCTATGGCGACGATGTATAGTATAAGGATGTATCGCCGTTATGCAGCACGAAAAATCAATATCTATGCCAATTGTGGAGCCGCACCGCACGGTGAGGAGCCTCGCTTTGAGCATGAGTTTCGATCGCAACGAAAGGTGTGCGTAAGGGCAATTCTAAACTTCGTAAATCGTAATTACAAAAAAAAACCTTCGTGAATCGTAAATCGGAAACCGTAAATAGTAAGAGCTACCTGACATGTTATATAATACAACTGAATTTCTATACGTTTCCCTACTAACGTTAATACGAAATGATCCAATATTTGTCTACTTGTCGTGTTGTTCTCAGAACAAGCTGGACAGCTCTCTTGTGAACTTTTTAATTTTTTGTTTTTTTTTTAACTTTTACTACTCCTGGTCAGGCGAAGGGGCAACGGTCTCAAATCAAGCTTTAAGCGTCTTAGCTCTAGTTTATACTTGCGCCGCTGCGCGGCGCGGCACGATGGTTGAGATACATATCGACCGAGCGGTGCGAAAAATCGATATCTATGACGATCGTGGTGCCGCGCCGCGTGGCGGCGCAAGTATAAACTAGGGCTTAAGAAAGTCGAAAAAGTTGTTGATTCAAATACTCTGTCTTAACATATACATGGTGTTTCAACAAAAAGATCTCATCGCTTGAATGACCATTAAATTTCCAACCTCATAGCAGTTCTTGAAATGAGTGTAGAACTAGTATTTAGCAGAAGCTATAGTAAAAACTCGCTAGCAAAACAAAAAAATTAAAAAATCATTTCACCGTTCATTAACTCGGGTAGACCTACAGCTGCGCATGCAGTTCAACAAACATCGCGTACTGAGCTAATGCATGGCGCAACCCTATCCTGTAATGGGCCAAAAGGTCTTATATTTTCTATCAGGATGTCGGAAAACGCCAATCAAATTTTCAATCAAATTTCAAGATCTAACAAATCCTGTTACGGTCCGGCTTAGTGTCACAGGCCTATGGCCCGAGCATTTTATTATACGTCCGCGTCACGTCATTTGGACGATCGTTGCCCGTCGATAGAGAACATTTACGAACATTTAAGATTTACGATCCAAAATGTCGTAAATCGTAAATAGTGTATAAAATTGCCGAAAATAGCTGTACATCGTAAATCGTAATTACGCAGAGCCCTGATCGCAACCAGACATCGTCGTAACAGCTGTTTATCCCACTGACGACCCGTTCATCTTCGACGCCGACGCCCACCTATTAGGCCCCGTTTATACTTCAACGCCGAGCAACACGACGCCACGCAAAGTGGTCATATTGATTAAGCGACGCGATCGATCAATTTGGCCACTTTACCTGCCGTCGCGTCGCTCGGCGTCGGAAGTATAAACGGCCCTAACATCCACATGAATCCTGACCCGAATTTCCTTCCACTTCGGTGCTCCTCCGGAGTGGTTTTCGTTTGATCTCAGCCGATCCATTTGACCTGCTATTTCCCCCTCCCCCTCTCTGTCCACCATCTGCGATCCCCGAATGCGTGGCCTGATCGGACCAATCGATTGGCTCCGGGCAGGCCTCTCTCTTGTCCTCCGAGGTCGGCACCGTCGGCGGGTTAAGCTGCCATGCTGAAGGGATGCGGTTCATCTGGAGATGTGGTGAGTTGACTCCAGCTCCTTACGAGGTTTCCCTCGCTATTCAACAGATGCCAGTGAGGATGAGATTCACAGAAACCCGCTTGCATACTCGTTTTGAGGCACCATATTCCCCTGATCTTCTCCTGCACCCTGGCCGACTTAGAATGGGCATTCCATCACTATTGCAGTCCCGTTGCACCCTTCGAGGCTCGATTGCAAAATCGTAGAACACTCACATAAAAACGGTTTTCGTGTTCTCCTCCCCGTCAGCGGATAAGATGTACTGCGGGTACCTCCCTGCTTAGTACCGTCAATTCGTTAAATCGTTAACCGTTAAATGTGCACCCCTGGCCTACACGCTTGCAAGGTGCAGGTCTCATCCTCCCTATTAGGACTGTTCCTAAAAGAACTATTGAGATCAGCAAGAATATTTTAATGTTTTCATGAATTTGTTTTGAATTTAAAAAATTTAAATGCATTTCGCGTGCGCGAGTAGCGCAGTTGGAGGAGATGCCGGCTGTCGCGTGCCCCGATACAAGATTACTGGTTCGGATTTCCCACCCTAGCCCAGCCAACCAAGCCTTCCATCCAGACTTGTCTGGGAGGACAAAGCGCTGACTTGTTCATCGGCTCTCCACCGCAAGTAGGTATAGGCCAAACACCCACTCAAATCGCCTCCGCATCTCCTAGAAGTGGGATGCGTGGCGCATTCCGAAAGGGATTGAGTAATGCCGTGCCTTATCCTTATCCTTTAATGCCTTTTGGAGCTAAAAATTTCTTCGCCGAGCTCTCAAGTACGTCAACAAATCGGCAAAAACATACTGGTCTAACCTCCTCGTAAGATATGTCTATCCTCACCTGGCGCTCAACAGCCGAGACGGAGAGAATATTTTTTAGGCCGCTCCACGTATTTTAAACGATTTTGGAAAAGCGCTAATAACAAAAATTCGGGAGGCTACTTTTCCTTGAAGTTAACACATTAACGATGTGTCACACCTATTCAGCAGTGTGAGATGTGTGACACGATGCCGTGTCATGGTCACGACGTTGCAAAAAAAATGGATGGTCGCAGGCAGCCGGCACTCGAAAATTGTGACTCCGATAGCGTGGAAACATTCCACTCACTGGCTTTTAATTGTAAATTGTTCTTTATTTGATCTTTTTATAATTAATGGCCTGTGCCTGCATCGAAATTGTGTATGGTCGCAGAACAGTCAGACAAAACGGTTTTGCAAAGAACTAGGAGAGGGAGGGGGGGGGGGGACTCCGGATTCTGCCTGGTCGCAAATTTTAAGATGCCTTGTCGGTGATCATCTTCCATGATAATTCCATAGCTGTTCTTATTCCACACCCTGTAGGCAATTTGTTACTGAAGGCTTGTTTATTTTTCTACGTTTGTTGATCTTGAATTGTTTGTATTACATTGCAATGTTGCACTCCATTCCTTGAACTTTAGCTGTTGAACTCTTGAAGTGGAAACCTATACGATTTCCTTGATTTTTTCACTTGAAATAAGGGTTTGCATCTATTTTGTATTTTTAACGAAATTTAACGCTTTACCGGAAATCTAACGAAAATTTTCCGTTAAAAAATTTCTTTAATAAATTTGACGCACAGAATTCTGTGTGCACCCCTGGTGTAGGCCGATGAATTGTTAAATTTCATGATCATCTCAGGAGATGTAGGTGTGTGGCAGGTGATGTGTTGTTTGAAAGCTTGAAGAGTGCATATGTATTATGTTTTTGGCATTATCTCGTTTTTTCGCTATATTACCATCCTCACGTCCAACTCCATTCGTATCACTGATCCCATGATCGTATTCTCTGTACCAGAATGGCGCCCATACTGGGAATTAAGAGATGACTGAGTACCTGTACATCACCTGTATTGCCTGTCATCCCGTTGATCATCGACTTGCTCGAGCGGGCGCCAGCAGCGTCTCCATTCGTCCCTGTCGTGTGCCAGAGTGGTCCAATGGATCCTCCTCGCTCGAGGAACACGAAGAGCGTCATATCGGTCGTTCAGGGCTTTCACGAAGAAGTCCGACCAACGCGTTGGTGGGCGTCCCGGTGTTCTCTTGACATCCCGCGGAATCCAGTCGGTAACGGCTCTCGTCCAGCGGGTCTGCGAAGCGCATTACGTGGCCGGCCCACCTAATTTTCGACAACTTGGCCCACGCGACAGCGTCTCTGATCTTCGAACGTCGGCGAAGCTCGGAACTTCAGAGACCTTCTCTCACTTGCGTGAGACGTGTTACTCCGAGCATCGTCCTCTCGATTCCGCGCTGCGCGACGCTGATCGCGTGTTCATCCTGCTTTCGTATAGCCCAGGTCTCTGAGGCGTATGTCAGGGCAGGAAGAACGGTAGAGTCGAATAGGTGGGCACGGAGTCGAACCTCCGACGTCCGACATATACATAATTTATACAAATTTCACGTCGATTTGGGCACTTTTCAAATCAAACTGGACACATTTCACCTTAACTTGGACACTCTTCTAAGCAAGCCTAACACTTTTGAAATCAAAGCGAACTCTTCTAAAACGAAATTAACTTTAGGCAAGTTAAATTACAGGCTCACTAAGATCACAACTAAAAAACGATAAAGGACGGCGTTACTCAATCACATATGGGATGCGCCACGCATTCTACTTCTAGGGATATCGTGAAGGCGATTTGAATGCGTATTTGGCCATACAATAACCTGCGGTGGCCAGTCAATGAACAAGTCAACGCTTTATCATTTCCAGACAAGTCGGGTATCAATTCACCAACCCCGGAGGGAAAGAAGGCTTGGTTGGCCTGGGCGGGAAATCCAAACCGGGAACCTGGTATCGGGTGCACGCGTCAGTCCACACCTCCTTCTACTGCGCTATACGCGCTCACTCACTAAGATGGTTAGAATAATTTATTATCCAAGAAAAATTTGGTAGAGCTTTCTTTGAAACTTTTTTTCAGTTCAGCTGCCCCAACAAGTCTAATATTTTTATAAAAAAATTTTGAGAAAAATAGTGAATTAAATTTTGTTTTAAAGCGCAACAACGCAGCAATTAGGTGGTGTATTAAAATTTTAGATCGCGCCATGCACTCGAAAAGCAAGTCGCAATGCTTATTTGATTTATAGCGTTAATACTACTTAGACTAGCAAGAAAGTAAGGATATGCGTGTTTTTTTACAATTGCTTATGTCTTTGTTGTTGAAGATGATGAAGAAACGTAGCGAGCAGGTGTGAAACTGCATGCGAACAAAAATTTTGCTACAAATCGAATAAACTCCGCTAAGTTTCGGACGGGGGCGTGGCGTAATCTCTGGCTTAACAATATAAAATGCTCACCTTCGTGCTCTTCAAAACAAGCTTTAGATCATTGTTTTTTCTTGAAAATAGAATTTTTATAAAATTTTAACCTATCTGTTCTCTTAGTGGGTAGCAAGTATAAACACCAAAGAAAATTGTACTAAAATTTTCTTTGAACAAAAAATTATTCGAACATTTTTGGAGAGCCTCTTGTTTAATGTAGAAAAAGCTCATTCTGATTTGGAGGAGTTCGCTTCGATTTTAAAGGTCTTAGACTGTCTAGAAGAGTGTCCAATTTGATTTGAAAAGTGAATTTGACGTGAAAATGGTATACTTTGTTGCAACGCATAGTTACAACATTTTGGAGACCGCTTCAGTTAAAAACTTCTTGCTTGAACGAACTTCATATAGGTGACCACTCAATTACCATTGCCTTAATGAACAATTTTGGACGATCAGAGCTGTTCAGAGTGATAGCGAGCTTTCAACAAAGCTAAAACCAATCTGACTGAAGGTCTTAGTTTCGCTTCGTTAAACCTCCTTGGAAGATGAACGTGGTTTTGGAGTCTTCTTTCATTTCCGCCTCAGTTCAGTCAATAATCTTCGTTGACGGCTACGTCATAGAATTTTAAATTCACGCACAAGAAGTACCACTCGCCATGACTCTCACACAAGTGCTCATAAAGAAAGGGTCTGAAGCGTATGTCCGAACGGCGGGAGCGATTCATATAGGGAGAATCTCCACCTCTCTATTAGTATAAAAATGTGTTTATTTTTGCCAAGTCGTTAAACCCAAGGAGTAGGTGATTCTTGAAGTCACAATGGAATACGACGCATCATGAGTTTGGGGGTCTTGTACGCCCGCGATGCCTCTTCCGGCAAGCGGTTCGAAGCGCAGCGGAAGTGGGGTTGCTACATGCGAGTAAGGTTGGGGGTTTGGTTTTAGCCCGCTGCTGCTTTTTTGCATTTCAACTGACTGGTTGAGTTTTGGGTATTCTGACGTCTATACCATTTTCAGACGTTTTTATGCCTAATTTTTCAGCTGAATGCTGTGATATTCAACATGGTGATGTAGAAATGTTCAATATCAGTGATACACAGGTTCAAAGTGCATGAAGCAGCCCAGGGCACAATACCGGCAACGTATGAAGGCTACATGCTCCTCACAGTCTGTTTCCATACATGTCTCCTCGAGACAAGCCATCCTGCTTGGATTTTCAAAAGAGACCAGGATCTGACGTCGAAGGTGGTTCAATTAACTAACGCGGTCTGTGGATCCCGCAAATTGACCATAACGGCATCAATACACTCTTTTCCTCACCTTTACCTCTCACCTGGAAATCAGAGGTCTGGTGAAGATTTTCTAAAACCCAACACCAAGAATGTCTGAGAATGCTCGAGCGGTGATCCACCTGCTACCGTTGAAGTGTGGCCACCTTCAGACAAGGAACCTTCGTGGTAAGAGATCAAGCTGACCGAACGGACGGCCAGCATACTAAAGGATTTCGAAGCACGTCAACTTGAAGCTGACGAAGTCGTTTGGTTAAAATCCGGTTAGTAATAAACAAGACGCAAGAAAGGTACTCTCCACAGCGTACAGCTAGAAAATGCGCAGAAAACGTCTGAAAATGGTACAGACGTCAGAATCCCCCAAATGCCCTGTGGCAAAGAGCCCTCACAGACAACGGCCTACGGCTGAACGTGAAGAAGACGAAGTTCATCAGCTCTGAGCAGTGCGCTGGATCGATCCTAGACTGCCAAGGGGAAACGATCGAGAAGGTGGAAGAATTCCGCTACCTCGGAAGTGACCTATCCGAGGAAGGAAGTGTGGACCAGACGGTCAGGGACGGATAAACGCAGCCTGGCTCAAGTGGAGGGAGTCCACAGGGATCCTCTGCGACCGCAGATGCTCCAGGACGCTCAAAGGCAAGCTCTATAGAACAGTTGTGAGACCTGCCCTCCTCTACGGCAGCGAGTGCTGGGCCCTGGGTAAGGCACAGGAGCAGCAACTGCACGCGGCGATGCTGAGGTGGGCATGTGGATGGACCCGTCGGGACAGGGTGCGATACGAGGATGTTAGGGCAGTGATGAAGACAGCCCCGATCCAGCTGAAGATGAGAGAGCAGCGCCTGAGGTGGTATGGACACGTCCTCAGAAGACCAGACGATCACCCCACAAGGTTGGCCCTAGATTTCGAAGCACCCGGAAAGCGTCCGAGAGGAGCCCCAAGGAAAAGATGGAAGGACGTCATCAAGAGAGATCTCGCCGAAGTCGGCGCCACGGCAGCCCTTAATAGGATGAGGTTGCGACAGATCACAATGACTGCGGACCCTGCGACTGCGCGGGACTAAACGCTCAGGAGGAGGAGAAGAAGAAGAAGAAGAAGAAGAAGAATCCCCAAATCTCAACCAGTCACTCAAAATGCAAAAATGCAGCAGCGCACTAGAACCAAACCCCCGACCTTCCTCGCATTGAGCAACCATGTGAAGGACACATACCAACTATCCAAAGCTATTAGTGATTTCTGCACTTGTGAATTTCCCTGCGTTCTCCTCGGTGATTTTAACATGCCTGGGCTACATAATGATAGCGAAGGAAATTTTGTTGGAGGTATTAAAGAGTTTTATGATGTGCTTGAGGCCCACAGCCTTAAGCCCTGTGTTTTCTTTCCTACTAGAGGTGAGGCTTATTTGGATCTTATTTTTTGTAACGAACCAGGACTGCTAAAGAATGTACAAACTCAGCCGCCAATTGGTTCCAGTGATCACTCTACTCTGGAATTCCTTATTGACTTGATTATATTACCCGAGTGCGCATCATTTGTGAAAGACTTCAGGCTCGCTGACTATACAGCAATCCGAAATTACCTGGACAATATTGATTGGTTAGGCTCATTTAATACCGCAAAATCTGTGGATGAAGTATACGAGATTTTCATTGCTATTCTTCAACACACTATTGACCTTTTTGTTCCCGTTCGAAAATGCAAACAAGCAGACCTCCATTTACCGTTTTATTTACGTAAACTTTTGAAGAGACGTGCGTCTTTGTGGAGAGCCGCCGTTTCCCGTAATGAGGCCGGATTCTGGATGGAATACAATTCATTTAATGCTAAAGTAGAAAGGCAACTGCACCGGTACAACGTTTACCTTGAGAAGAGACAAATTGAGTCGAAAAATCCACAAAATTTTTTCCGATATATGAAGTCTAGGAGCTGCAAGCGGCCGAACATCCCAAGCCTGGAGGATGAAGATCAGCAAACGGCTATCGCCGATCTTGATAAGGCCGAGCTTCTTGCAAAGGTCTTCCAAAAAGTGTACGCAAACTCTAGTGATATCGTACAACTCCAATCAGAGGCTTCTTTTCCGTCCATGGATGCAAACCTTTGGTTTTACAGCCACGACATCCTCGAAATCATCAATAAGTGGCCAAATTCTTGTGCCACCACTCCCGACTTTGTGCCACTAGCGTTTATAAAGAAGGTTATCTACCAAATCATGCGACCTCTGGAGTACATTTTTAACTTAAGTTATACCCGAGCCTAAACGCTGGAAACACGCTTTCGTTACCCCCATTCCGAAAAAGGAGCCTTTCAGTGACCCAAACAATTATCGGTCAATAAGTATCACTTCCATATTTGGGCGCGCTTTTGAGAAACTCATGAAACGGCACCTTCTCAGGCATCTGGAAGATAACAATGTTATACCCAAGGAGCAGTTCGGTTTCAGAAAAGGAAATTCCGTAGAAACAGCGCTGCTCACTTCACTTAATGATTGGACCAGTGCCATTGAAGAGAAAAAACGGGTTGATATTATATTTTTCGACTTTGCAAAAGCTTTTGATAAAGTTCCCCATGCTAAACTTGTTGAAAAATTAGCTGTTGTTGGTATAAGCCAGCGGATCATAATGTGGATAAAAAACTTTCTTGAAGATAGGACGTTCCAGGTGAAGGTTGGGAAAGTGTTCTCCTCTGTCTACTCCGCCACCAGCGGAGTCCCTCAGGGGGGAGTGCTTTCCCCCTTATTGTTTCTAATTTTCACTCATGAGCTTCCGAGTCGTATCTCCAGTCTTGATGTCTCCTGCAAAATGTATGCAGATGACATCAAAATATATAGACGGATATCTGATGGGCAAGATGAAGAAACATTACAGAAAGCGATCGATTACGTACAAAACTGGGCTATTGTTCACGACATGCCCCTGGCAGCTGAGAAATCCAAGGTCTTCAGCATTGGTAAAGCCGTTATCTCTCCTTCCTATCGTATTGGTGATTTTAACTTGCGCAATGTCGAAAACGTGCGAGATCTTGGTTTTCTGTTAACAAAAAATTTAGACTTCGCTCCACATTGTAAGGCACTGGCAAATAAGGCCATGTCTAGAACCTACAATCTCTTCAAGACGATCAGAACAAATAACCCCAAATTACTCTTGAAAGCCTACAAAATCTATGTTCGCTACATTGTAGAGAATGGCACCACTGTGTTCTATCCTTACAAGAAAAAGGACATCAAAGTAATAGAAAGCGTCCAAAACAATTTCACCCGTAAGCTTATTCTTAGATGTACTGGCCTAAAATACAACCTAGTTCCTGGATGGGAGGAGCGAAACAATCAACTAGGGCTCTGTTCCTTGAAAAGCAGGAGAAACATAAATGATTTGATGATGCTATACAAGATTTTAACTGGTCGAGTCTCAACAGATCTTACTGATACAATCAGCTTCTCTCCAAGCAGGACTCGCAATGGGGGTCTCGTTCTTAGAGGTGCTGTTGCTAAAAGCCAAACTAGATCAAATTTCTTTTGCAACAGAGTGTTTCATAAGTACAGATTTTTAATTAAGGAGGGCTTGTTGTCACTATCTCCGAGGTCGTTCAGGTCTTTTCTCAAAAAAGAGCGTTGTGTTCTTGCAGCATAGATAAAGTCTGTTGGTTTAGTTTTATCCTTGGTCTTTTGTAGTTTTCTGTTTGTTTCTTAGTTCTAGTCTTTCTGTTTTCTTTCATTTTTTTCTTCGGAATGTATGCCTAGATAGAGTTCTTTCTTTTCAGTTACAGTTCAGTCAGTGTTTGCCATTAGTTCATAACTACGTTTTGCGATAGTATACATCTTGTCTTGGTTTTTTGGGTTGGCTTTTGTTTTTATTTTTCTCTCAGAAATCCCGTGGAGCATCTCCACGTTGAATAAATCTAAATCTAAATCTAACCCCACTTCTACTGCGCTCTGAGCCGCTTGCCGACAAAGGCACCGCGGGCGTACAAGACCCCCAAACTCGTGATGCGCTGTATTCTATTGTGTCCTCAAGTACCCCTACTCCTTGGGTTCAACGACTTGGCAAAAATAAACACATTTTCACACTAATTGGGGGTGGGGATTCTTCCTATATGACTCGCTCCCTCCGTTCAGATATACGCTTCATACCCTTCCTTTGTCCTTGTTCCATTCCCTCCACTCGTTCACTTCTACCTTATCTGCCCCCCCCCCCCCGTACTACGGCGATATTATGGAAGGCGACATCTGCCTGCCTAGGAATCCTCACGGGGCGCTCCGTCGCTTTCGATGTGTTTTCTCCGTCCGTGGTGCGTATCTCCTGACAACTTTAGGCAGTGCCTCTCAAGGCGCATCCGTCACTCCGTCTTCTTGTTCACATCGAATTCTAATTATCCCAGGCTGTAAAACATCACTTGACATCGATCTTTCTGCCACCTTGCAGGAGACTTATATGACTTGGGCTATTTGGTGGAGGATTTAGACTCGTCATGTGGTTCACTCGAACGAATCTACAGTTTTGTAGCTATTCGTCATGCCGGCGGGTATCTCTTCGTAGCAGAAAATGTGTCGAAATTCTGGACATACTGAATGAAAGGTCTACTTTGGCTTCGTTATGAGAGTCGCTGAAATTCAGAATGACGAAAATGCAGATGCGTATAGGGTTTCTTCCTATTTCCAGCGTGCTAATCACTCTTCTTATCGTTAGTCTTTCTCAGTAGTCATTTTCTTGCTGTCTGTGGTGGGCGCGAGAGAAAATTGTTCCAGCTGCATTGCTTGATCGAACTGAAAAGTACAAAGTAGTTCTGTGTTGTTATAGAAGAGTTAAGTAAGATTTCCATAGAAAACGCTGGTCTTCGTGAATGCTGGAGGACTTACTGAATGGCAATTTGTGTAACGTGGCGGAGCAAACCTTATAGCTGTTTTCGCCCAGCTCGCCTAAAACCCGAAGGATTTTTTCTTCAGAATTTCACTCTGTAAGTTATCGTCGGTTCAAAGCACTTTCACGGATCGCCCTGACATCGTTTGTCGTTCGTCGATTTGCATAATTTGCATGCGGACTATAAACGATCATTCAGATAGGGCAAATATTGGCGTTGTGTTCGTTTTTATAGACTGTAGCCCGCCTTTGAGTAAATTTCCATTATTCCGACAAAAATTGTGGTCGTCCAAGGACCCAGCCCTTGAACACTCCTGCCATTCCAACTAATGGATACTGTATCTGTACGTTAAAGGTTTTTGCTCACAGCTGCAGTGAGTAAACTTTTTCCGAGTCTTCAGTTCACCTTTCAGAAGAAACTCGCCTCTGATTTGACATCTAGCTGTTCGGAAGACCTAGAGAGATCGATCTGGCTATCGGACTGAGCAACCTTCTCCGGCAGTCCAGCCCATTTATTAAATTTGCTGCTAAGACGAAGAGGATTCCCGCCATATTTTGTGCAACAGTTTGTAGCCAGTTGGGGATCTGGAGCGACGTCGGTCGAGTCGCCATTTGGAATCGACTCAAGATTCAAATCAGTTTCTTTAAGCCTCAATTGGCTGGTATCGAGGTTGTAAGCTGTAACAACGATGTTTTGTTGCGATCAAAACTTCTAGCGCCAGGCGGGACTCGAACTCGCACTTCCCTCTGACAGGGCGAGAATGCTCCACGCCATTACACCACCGGCGCCGTTTAATCGAACGCAACATCCACACCTCGTGGGACCGATCAGCACCCACCCGTAACGACTCAAGATTGGCCTCGGTCCCCGCCAATACAAAAAAAGGCTTAAGTCTCTTCAACGGAATGATGCAGCCGTTGTAGAAAAGTTACTACAAATGCGTTTATATTGACAGATGAGGCTAAGGCGGGATTTATACTTCAGACGCCAAGTAGCTCAGCGCTATAAAATCTACCCGTATTGATTAGGCTGCTTAGACGATCGGTATTCATAGCTTTCATGAGGCGCGCCACTCTGCTTCAGAAATATAAATTCCGTCTAAGCTCACGGTTTCGAAATCTAAGGTAGGAGTTCATTTCAAAATTGCTGATAGTGGGTTCAGGTTGCCTTGTCTTGTTCTTGAGCCAACCTCAAGAAGTACGTTGTGTTTCTTGTTCCGCCTCTGCTCTTTTCCCAATTTTTTCGTTCTAAATATTGCTAACATTCAATGGTAGACATCTCTCGGCATTCATCTGCTTCAAAAAGTCGCTTAAGGCAAAGCAGCCTCGACGTTGTTTCTGTGTGAAGCGCTTTATTTCCTCCTCGTCCATCGATCTGTAGCTGTAGATCTGTAGATCGGCCTGTGGCCATCTGCTGCTCACTCCATCTGACCATTGAAATAAACAGTCTCCTCTTGTATTGTAACAGTTCGCAACCTTACAGAAGAACACATCTGCCTGAAATTGCACGAAATTTTCTGGTTCTTGTCTTTAATTGCTCGTAGCTATCGAACAGCTCAGTGTTCCATCCCCGTCTATACTTTCGACGCCGAGAGGCGCGATGGCTATGGGATGACCTCATTGATCGATTGAATGACTCTGTCAGTTTGGGCACCATGCATGACGTCGCGCCGCTCAACGTTGGAGAGGATGCCATTTTCACGTCAAATTGGCACTCTTTTTCAGCAACCCTGAAACCAATCTGAACATTCAAATAGAAACACACTTCTTCTACATTAAACTGAAGGCTCTCCAAAAGAGTTGGAATAATTTTTTGCTCAAGAAAGATGTTAATATGACTCTCCTTGAAGTTTTTTATTATTAGTCTTGTTTGAAATTTTGTAAAATTCTCGTTTTTGGTGAAAAAAAAGATTTAAGGCTTGTTTTAATCGGCAGTAAGGCGGCCATTTTTAGTGCCAAAAGGAGAGATAGCGCTATGCTCTCGTCCAAGACTATGTGATATTTATCCCCATGATATCGAAGTTTCTGTTTGCATGGAGTTTCACACCTGTAGACGATACAACAAAAAAAAGTATGAACAACTTTTCATTTTCAGGAGAAATATAAATTAAAAATTGTTTAAAGCAAGGAGGTTCAATCGTTTATTACATTAAAAGACGAGACCGCGGCCTATTTTTATTTGACCCAAAAAGGATATTTGGCACTGCAAATGATGCTTACATGAAGCATCGAGTGTCCAATTTGACGTGAAAATGGCATGAACAGCGAGGTATGGTCAGCTAAATATGCCGAAAATTTTAGGGGCTGTATAGAAAAGGCCGCTGATGGTGAGAAACATTTGTTCGGTCGCATAGACAATGCATGGATTACAGCGTCTGAAGCGTTGGCTAGCATATCTGTTCGAAAATGTTGTTTAAATTACTTGAATAATTATATAATCCTCAGAACCTTCGTTGAAGTTAAACTCTCTACTCTGTGACGAATTAACTTATGATCTCCTGCTGTTTATAAAAGTTGCAAACTTTTCTAGCTATGAAACTGCTTTCTTAAAGAGGAAATAACTAGATCATCCTGTGCGTAGTCTTTCATAGAAATTGCAGTTGTAGCCTGGACTTTCATGAATAATTTTTTGCGAAGTATTTAATAGTAAGCTATGACGGCACTGGGCGCGTGTAGCGCAGTCGGAGGAGGCGCCGACGGTCGCGTGCACCCGATACCAGGCTCCTGGTTCGGATTTTCCGCGCAGGCCAACCAAGCCTTCCATCCCTCTGTGGTCGATGAATTGGTACCAGACGTGTCTGGGAAGGATAAAGCGCTGAATTGTTCATCGGCTGGCCACCGCAAGTCATTGTATGGCCAAATACGCTATCGCCTCCACGACATCCCGTAGAAGTAGAATGCGCTGGCGCATCCCAAAAGGGATTCAGTAACGCCGTCCTTTATCCTTTATCCTTTATGACGGCACTAGTTAAAAGTTCTGACTCCACCGACACGACTTCGGTCGAAAAAATTTTTTCCTCTGAAACTTTGTCGAAGGGGGTTATTTGGGATGCTGATCACGGATCTCACATCCGCTTTTCACGACTCGGTAGGAGATCCCCATGCCGTTAACAAGGGTGGTCCAGGCATGGTCACCGATTTCGCTGAAACTTCGCCCAGGAGGAAGCTGATCACGAAGATTTTGGGTGCTGATCACAAATCTGACATTCGCTTCATAGGCGTCAATATTTTATAAAGGATTTCTCACCCTGAAAGAAAAGCTGGAAGAGATACGGTGGTGAGAACGATGCAGCGAAAACGAAACAATGACGAGTTTTTTATTGATAAATATTGCGCCTAAAAATGACCGAAACTACCTGAAATGTATAAGCGGAGGAATAAAAAGGCAAGGAAAGCATACCTCAAGGCATACGCTACCAAAAAACTAGGTTAGCAGAGATAGAATGACGCAATCTGATCCCAGAAATTGAACACTGCCGCTTTTCGATCCCCAAATTGTCTCCTCCAGAGGAACTCGCTCAAATTGTCTCCATATCTACGGTTGTTGACACCGTACTTCCGTTCGATGAACCGACCACTTACCCATGTCAACCTCTACCTCCGGCAGAAACTTTAAGAATGTAATCCTGTGCCTTCCTGCACCTATATTATCACCGATATTATATATTGCACCTTTATTATATATTATATTATAGTGCCGAATCGTGAATTAACGTGTCAGATCCGTGATCAGCACCCCAAATAACTCCCCTGAGCGAAGCTTCAGCGAAATCGGTGACCTTGCCTAGACCACCCTTGTTAACGGTATGGGTGGTCTCCGACCGAATCGTTAAAAGCGGGTTTCAGATTCGTGATCAGCATGCCAAATAACTTCCCTCGACAAAGTTCCAGCGAAAAATTTTCTTTCGACCGAACTCGTGTCGGTGAAGTCGGAACTTTTAACTAGTGCCGCTATGACTAACAACGAATTATGGATTCTGAATCTGTCGGCACAACCCACTTCAACAAAAGGCAGTCGTTTCGTTTTTTTCAACTCAGGCAGCCAAATAACGTGGTGATAAACGACAATCATTTGCTTTAAATCTATTTCATTTGAAATTTTCTTTAATTCACCCTCATAATGCTTTATTAGCACACTAATAATGGCGCTACTATTCTCTTTTATTTTTCTTCAAACATTTTTCCATATTCCTAACCCTGTCTAGTTATGCGGCTTACTTGCGACTATAAGCCACGAAGTCATTCTTCCTGTGGCGTGCCAGAGTAGCCCAACGTGTATTCTTCGTTAGAAGCGCTAAATCGGCCCTTCAGAACTTTCTATAGCTTATTCGACGCTACTGAAGTCCACTAATCTGATCTTGTGCTTACAGATATCCTCTTTGTATTATACATAGAACTCGTCTGTAGATGACTTTTTCACGCACTATTCTTCCCTAATACTCCATCGGTATTTTCGCCACGATATCATCAGGAACCCAAAGAAATAAGGGATAAGAAGGATAAAAGACGGATTCAAACCCTTTTGGGACTCGCCATTTTACCTCTACGGGATGTCATGGAGGCGACTTGAACGCGTATTTGCGGTGGCCAACCGATAGGCAAGCCAACGCTTTACATACCATTCCCAGACAAGTCTGGCGCCAATTCACCAACCCCAGAGGGATTGAGGTCTTGGTTGTCTTGGGCGGGAAATCCGAACCAAGAACCTGGTATCGGGTGCGCACGACAGCCGACACCTCTTCCCACTGCGCTACACGCGCCTGTAACCCAAAGATATATTTTATAACAAGAATGAAGGATAGAGACTACAGCAAATATATAGATGGAGTACATGTTCTGAAGAAGTGCTTTGCGTTCGACATTGTAGATGTGAGACCGGGAAGTTCGTCCCTGAGGTTTTAACAGTGGCTGAGTGTCATCGCGAATTGATTTGTCAATATCTCCTTTAATAGTTTCCATGTTCGGCTTGTTTGTTTCCATCTGTCCGTCCGCTAATCTCCGGTAAATTTTGGTGTTTCTAAAATTCGTCAAAATTTTAGATACTCGAACTATCGCCCTTCCGCTGTCGCCATTCCCAACTCTACAATTCAACGAAGAAAAGTCTTTGACGTGAGTTGAACGAGCAATGACGATCTGTCCAGCGTATTGACTGCATTTTCGTTTTCAGCTTGTTCCACTGAATCTGCCCGTGTTGATGGGTGAACAGATCGAGTTGGTCGGGAACGGTTCCGTACCCCATACAGATCGTCCTCAACGCGTTCAGCCACATTACAAGAACAGCCTGCACGGTATTTGTTCTTCTTCTTTCGTTTGTTCCTGGCTGTTTTTCTAATTTTCGAAGGATAGAGAAGGCCATCACAGAATGTTGTAGGAGAGGTACTGTGCGGGCCGCGCTTACTTGGCAACTCCTAGAAGATTTTCTTTGTTTTTCTGTTGCTATGTGCCTGTTTTAACGGAAAGATTTGCTGCTAAACATGACTACCCCATCTGCTAGGATAGTATAGATGTCCTATATAACTGTATACGTCATTTGCGGATTCAAAAATCGGTTTCATAGCGAAAATAGGCAAAATAAACAAAGCGAAACTGACTAGTGAAACTTTTAAAACGTCTTCCTTGGAGGGATCTTCATCGCCAAAACACTACTGTTGTTTCCATATCCACATCGTCCTGCCGTCTATGTGCTTCGTGGACTTTGTGGGTGTCCTTATGTGTTTGAAGATTCACCGATGGTGCTTACCGCTAGGATTGTCCGCAGCAATTTATACTATTTTTGCTGTAAACACACACACACTTTCATTTAAAACTGAATACTTTTAAAGAAAAATAGAGGGGAAGAACAGAATAAGTTGGACACTTCTTAACGAAGGTGAAGTTGCCCTTTGTTTTTAAAAATTTATGTTAAAAACTCATCTGTACAAGATGTGTTAAGAAAGAGTAAGTGCGTTTTCTGGACGAGCATAACATTCCTATCTCTTGGTTAAAACGGTGTTTTGGATCATTCTGAAGTGACCCGATGCAAATAATATTTAGTGTGAAGAGATTGAGCCGTGCACTCGTCCAGAACATTGCAATGTTTATTTCAGTGGTAGTGTAAATGCTGTTTACATGACGTCATGCATTGAAAAAGGTGTGTATTTCTTCTATTGTAGTTGCTTTAGTTGATTCTAGACTTGTAAGTATGTAAACAGTATTACATTACATTTTGTTTCCATAGGCCTTCTATGTATGGGACGAATACGTGGCTCATTCTCTCGATATATCACGCCGATTGATTCTTTGCTTCTGCCACCTTAGGCTTAATCCTTAGGATAAACCTTAAAATATTGTTTGAAGGCAGCTGATAAGAATTTTAATGTCTATTTAAGCAATGCGCTCATTCAACGGGCGCGTGTAGCGCAGTCGGAGGAGGCGCCGACTGTCGCCTGCACCCCATACCAGGTTCCTGGTTCGGACTTCCCGCCCAGGCCAACCAAGCCTTCCATCCCTCCGGGGTCGGTGAATTGGTACCAGACGTGTCTGGGAGGGGTAAAGCGCTGACTTGTTCATCGGCTGGCCACCGCAAGTCATTGTATGGCCAAATACGCATTCATATCGCCTCCACGACATCCCGTAGAAGTAGAATGCGTGGCGCATCCCAAAAGGGATTGGATAACGCCGTGCTTTATCCTTTATCCTTCATCCTTATTCAAGCAATGTAGTTATTTGTTTTTAAAGCGTTCTTCTAAGATGAATTATACTATAGCTCTTAAGAAAATTTTTTCACTTTGTTAGGCTTTTTTGTGTTTACTCATATGAGTCTAACGCGATCTGTGCAATGCTCGAAAGCGTTAGAGGCAGTTTATTGTAGATTTGCCGCTAAGGCTTTCTGTGATTTTCATGCTACAGTACAGAGCAATGGTTAGGTCACAGGATTGACGAAAGAGTCCTTAAAATCCGGATTTTCTCTTTTTTTTTCAAAAAATCATGGTTTCGTAGCGATACGAGCTCAATCAGCTACATAGGCCCTACAGATATAAAACTTGGTGCAAGCAAAGATTTTGCTATCAATCGAATAAAAATCAGGATGTCTTGGACGAAGGCATGGCGCAATCCCCTTTTTGGCACTTAAAAATAGCCGCCTTTCTGTTCTTCAAAACAATCTTTAAGCCATCCTTAAAAAAGGAAACTTTAATAGAGTTTCAAACAATGTGTTCTCTCATCGGATATGTGAATTAAAACAAAAAATTATACTAAGATTGTCCGTTAACAAAAAATTATTCTAAACTTTTTGGAGAGCTTCTAGTTCAATGTGGAGGAATCTTGTTTCGATTTGGAAGATGTCCAGTTTGAGTTCAAAAGTTTTAGACTTGTTTAGAAGAGAGTCCAATGTGAGAATTGTATAGTCTCGCGGAAGCAATGCTTCCAGGCCCGAAATAGGTCATTCAAAAAGTTGAGCGGACACAATAAGGGGTAGGGGTAATGTAGGACGATTTCCCATCTGAGTTCGACATTCTTCCCGGCAACACATCAGAATCGCTATGTTGTCACTTGCGTTGTCGTGAACTAGGCAGACTTTCCGGACGTTCCACTCAAAAAGCCTCGGTCAGCTTCCGGAGTAGAGCAGCGTACACTTGGACGTCATTGTGGTCCCAATAGAAGGAATCTCAACGTGGACCATTTCCTTGGAGCTCCTCCAACAACAGTTATTCTTCCGGTGTTGATTACCTATCGACCCCTTGAAGGTGCTTCGTTGTAAGACATGGTCTGTTAATCCGTTTCTTTTGCATCGCGCCACGCACTCTGTTTCTTTCTGAAATTACAGTGCCGATTTGTTTGTGCGATTTCTCCCGCACGTTGACTGGCGACTGAGAAACAAGATGATGTATTAGCCTTCTCAAACAATTCTTGCACCAATTCGCCGACCCCTGATGGCTGGAAGGGTTCCCTGGACTAGAAAACGAAGCATGAGAACAGACTCCTTTCGCCGCCAGCGATCAACAAGTCAGTGATTCGTCCATCCCGCTTAGACAAGGTTCTACCAAATCCACAAACATTTAACGTTCGCCTGTTTCGAGAATACTTTCCAGATTAAACAAAAAGAATTGAAAGCTCTGCTGGCAGAAGGTTTGGTCTCGCGAGGCCCTGTAAATCGATTATTCGTTTCGCATCCAAGCCAAGAGGTTGTACATCGTCTGACGGAGATTCCTGCTCTTCATCGTGCATGTAAATGACATAAACCCATTCCTATAGACTACCTTCGGCCTTCAGACCACTGTTCCATATACCACCCTAACCCGGCACTTTGGGAATGTGATGAAAATATCTCGCTATCTTGTTGATTCGAATTTTTCGGCCCACGCTTCCTGAGCTTGGAATTACCTTCTGCTTCAGCAGCCATGCTTTTAGATTTTCTATAACCATCGAGCAAGTCTGCGCTATAATTGGACAGCTTCGATAGTGTGATGTCATATCCATCGAAAACACAAGGGAATATCTTCTTTGCTGGGCTCTCATCACATGTTTGGGATTATCAGTATGAGATTAGGATTTATCCTAGTCGTAGGAGGGCACAGCTAGAAAAGCAGAACAAAGGCAACAGTATACCTTTTACGGCTAGAAATTTGTAAAAAAAAAAGGTTATATCGTAGCGTAGTCTAGTGTGTTGCTTTTTGTGAACTAGTTTGCTCACAATTTTCCGGCCGTTTAGCAAACGGACATGCTGGACCTATTGGTCAATATCCAGACATTTATTTATTTATTTATTTATTTATTTATTTATTCGACGTATGAATAATGATTCTTTGCGTTAATAACTAACAAAGAGGGATAGAAGAAAACAACAGAATACGTAAACAACTCAGCCAGACATCCATTCCTGTCCTGAGTGCTAGATTATTGATGCAATCCTAGTTTAAGGGTTTTCCACATGAGGGGCGATTATTTTCTCTTTTCTATGCCTCACGCTTATGTTCTAAAATTGTCTGACCGCCCTGACACCATGAAACATTTACTAGGCTCTCGAGGAGATTCAGTGTAGGGAATACATAGCGCGTCCAAGCACCACCTCGCCCTCCCACGAACTAGTAATCTACCTGGTTATCATTTCTTAGATGTGCTGGAGTTGCAATTCAATAGACTTTCCTGATCCATTGACTTTAACCCATTGGAAATAACCTAGAAATTAATATTAGCGGCTGAAAGTGGCGCCTCATATGATTCTAGGTTCGAATTGCGCTCCGAACGTCCAAATTTTCCGAAGAATTCGTCATCCAAATTATTTCGTGGTCGTTCTTTTTCTGAAGCGGATAGAACACTGGCATGCCTGTGGTCTAGCAGATACATCGAATCGGTCACCGATTCGGATAATTCGGATTCATCACTCTCTTCAAACCCGGATAAAAGGGTCCTTCGGTTAATGGCATGCATTTTCGAAAAATCAGAATGTTAGGATGATGGAGATAAGGATAAAGGATGGCGTTACTCAACCCCTTTGTGGGATGCGCCACGCATTCTACTTCTAAGGGATGTCATGGAGGCGATTTAAGTGGGTATCTGGCCACACAAAGAATGACTTGCGGCTGCCAGCCGATAGACAAGTCAACGCTTTACCGTTCCCAGGCAAGTCTGGCACCAATTCACCGACCTCGGAGGGATGGAAGGCTTTGTTGGCCTGGGCAGGAAATCCGAACCAGAAACCTGGTATCGGGTGCACGCGACAACCAACACCTCCTCTGACTGTGCCGCACACGCCTATGATGGAGGCAAGGGTGATTTAAACTAGAAAGGATTTTCGAATTATTCACATGCATCGGATCAGATATATCCGGCCTGAATAGGATGTCGAACTTCTGATCAAAATGGGTCATTTGAATCACGCAAAAATCTAGTCCGGTGAAAATCTCCCTCAGCTGAATCATTCTAAAATCTGGGCTTTTCAAAATTGTCCTCATCATTTAGTACTTATCCGGGGTTTGAAACGAGAGATTGATCCGAGTTATCCTAATCAGGGTAGCGGTCGATGTGGAGTACATAGCAGGCTATCGCATATAGATATTCGAGGTGCCTGTATGCATCACAAGTGAGAATGCGTGGCGCATCCAAAAAAAGCGAATTGACACCGACCCTGGACTTTTTTGTTTTGTTTTTTGTGATTATAACATAATCCCCGGCTTGCTCTCCGCTCTGGGAGAAGTCACTGCCATGGCCGGCCACTCGGCGAAATGATAGCATTCGAAGGAGCCAAACATGTTTTCGTCGCGCCTTATACGCACGACGGCTCCTGCAGGCAGTTGACGGCTGCGAGGCGAAAAACTGGCCAACCTCCTCACGCTGATTTTTCTGGCTCGCTGGTTATTCATTCGTTTTTTAGTAGTCGATGTATTGCTTTGAAAAATGTCGGACTTTTTATCGCTCAATTTCATCGATTCTCGGGGTAACTCGATAGTCTTTTTTGTAAATTGTTCAAGTGTTAGGTTGGAAACTAAGTTTCCATTGTTTTTAACATTCTGAATTTCGCTGAGAATTGCGTACTTTTAGATGAAGAATGGTTTGCTCTATCAGAAAGTACTTTTTAATGTTTAAGTCGCTAAAGTGGAAAGTTCAAAAAGAAAAAATGACCTTCGCCGACGGCTCCTATTTGCTTAGGATTGAGGTTTTTGCGCGACATTATCCACCATTCGAAAGAGGACGATTTGCTCTACGAGGGCGTCTGTTTGGTTTTTTTGATCATTTTGATTTTCGTTCATTTGCAGGATATTAAATTGGAGTGTCACGATTTATTTTTACCAGCAGTTCCTATGTCCTCTTTGGCTAATTTTTTCACTCCATGTTGATCACCTGAGAGTCGATAATATTGAGAAAAGCAAAAGAACAAGTCATATATTCTAAAAGCACAAAACATTCTCTTTCAAGTCTCATACTATTAGGTTGTAACGAAATAAATGGCACTGAACCACTGTAAATTTAAACAGTTAGTGTCTCGGCTTGTAGGCAAGTTTATTAATCGAAATAAAAACCTTCTGATTCTACACATCTTTGCCAACGTGACACAAGCTTTTCTATCCCAGTAGCATAAAAATCAGAAGTTCTGGAATTGACGAAATCTTCGAAGGCACTTTCGGCATCCTGTTGGTATTTGAATATTTTCCCTACCAAGAAGTCGCCAAGATGCTTGAAGAAATGGTAGTCTGTTGGGGAGAGGTCGGGAGAAAACGGAGGATGTGGTAGAGTTTCAATGCTCAGCTCATTCAATTTCTGCAACGTCATTCGTGCTACATGGGGGCGAGCATTGTCGTGCAGAAGAAGAACTCGCCTTCGGTTTACCAAGGCCGGCCGGATATCCTTCCACTTTTTCATCATTTCTTCAATTTCAATGCAGTACTTCTCTGCCGTGATGGATTCACCGGGAGGGAGGAAGCTGTGGTGAATAATTCCCAGCGAACACCACCATACTGTCACCATTACTTTCTTTTGGTGCAATTCCGGCTTCGCAAAACCTTGGGGCTCTCATCGCTGTCCACCCACTGTGCCGATCGTCGCCTGTTGTCGTACATTATCCATTTCTCGTCACAGGTTACGATGCGATCAAGGAATGGGTCCGTTTCGTTCCGTAGAAGCAGTGCGGACGAGATCTCATATCGTCGGCTTCTTTGCTCCTCAGACAGCTCGTGAGGCACCCATCTTTCCAGCTTTTTGGTCTTTCCGATTTCCTTCAGAAGCCGGGCAGCTGTGTTGTGACTGACGCCAAAAACCCTCGCTATCTCCCTGGTACCTTTGTGTGGATCCTCCTCTACCACATCTCTTAGCTTGTCCTCATCAACATCACTATGCCTCCCACGACCTTCATGTTCTTCCAAGCTCTCATCTCCATTCCGGAACTTCTGATACCAACGATACGCTGTCCGAATTGTGGAACATCCTTGACCGAAGCGGCGTTGATCTTCTCGTCCGCCTCCTCAACTGTAGTGCCCAGCTTGAATTCATACAAGTAAATGCCTCGGATTACCCTTTTGTCCATCTGCAAAAAAGTCAATAAAACTCTAAAGTTTTCCCACTTTTACATAGAAAATTTGGTACTCGCCGGTAGAGCAAAGTTTGCGCTTCTAAATGATATGCCACGTGTTACGGTTTGTTCTTGATCAAACGCGTAAAGACGCGCCAAAAAATGGCGCGAGCCAGTGCCATTTAATTCGTTGTAACCTAATACACTGTGTGAAAAAAAAAACATTGAGCAAAGGGAACAAGCTATGGTAGGGTCATTTTTCTCTTCCATTTGTTAATGACAAAATTGACAAAAATCTGCGTGAATAATTAAACGCAACACACAGTTTGATGGAACATATCGTTCTCTTTCGATTGTTGTGCAATATAATGCAAAAAAATATTCTGTGAAATTCAGAATGAAATGTTTAAAAAGCTGCGGGGTCTTAGTTTGCAACCGTAAGTATTGGCTTTTTTCGTTTAACAGAAGGTTAACAAGACTATCATGATTTTTTTCTGACAAAGACGTTCTTTAAAGCACACAGTTTTGATTAGTTGAGATTTTAAAACTTTGGGAATGGAGACATGAGGTGCTCTCCAGATTTTCCGAAATACTGCGGCGCACAGTCACCTATTCCCCTTGATCATCAAATTGTGCGAAAACTGTCACGCCTCCAAGTGTCCCTGTGACGTGCCAGAGTAGCTCAGTAGGTGGCCCTCGCTTGAGAGATGCGAAGGGCGTCATATACCTCGTTGAGGTATATGGCGCCCTTCACGTCTACTCTGGCACGTCACAGGGACACATGGAGCTACTTTCTTTTTTCCAGAGTAGCTCAGTGGGTGGCCCTCGTTGAGGTATATGACACCCTTCGCGTCTACCAAGCGAGTGCACCCACTGAGCTACTCTGGCACGTCACAGGGGCACATGTAGGCGTCGACAGTTCTTGCACAAATTGACGATCTTGTCTACTCAAGGGGCACTTGAAAGTGGAATAGGCTTGTTTCTCCCCTTGTCGTTTTTCGCCCGAAAGAATTGGTCAGTTCTGCTGGTAGCACAGGCGGCGGAGATGCCGACTGCCGCGTGCAGCAGTAATCAACCTTCTTGGTTCGAGTCCCACCCAAGCTAACCAAGCCATTCATTCCTTAATGCTTGGTGAATTTAATGGTGCTCGCCACCGCGTTATCCTCTGCGAAGTAAAATGCATGGCGTATACCAAGCTGTGAATGATCAACACTGTCCTTTATTAAGAAAGATTTTGCAAAATTTAAGCCTTTACCATGTTTAGGCCACTAAAGAGACAGATCATCAGAACAGCCCAGCTGAATAGAAGATCCACTTAAAAACCTCGTGTGGCACAATACATTACTAACATTAATCGTCCTTTAGTCTTTATCCTTACTGTCGACGGTTGTGAGCAGCTAATGTGGAGAAACTGATAGTTCAGGCTAGTTAACAGTTTCTCCACTTTAGCTGTTCACAACCATCGTTAAACGCAGGAACGAGCCCTCAAAAGAAGGTGTATAAGAGTTGACGGGTGGCCTCGGTTGCGAGCGGCTTTCTTTGAGCTCTATCATATCACGTGAAGTCAGAAGGGACTTTCTAATTAGGTTTACTGATTAAGTGTTGGTAGGGAAGCTTTCTTTAGACGTTGATCCGGAGTTCTTGAAAGTCTCCCAGAAGTCACATCTATGAATACTTCCAAGAATCCATCTCGAATTATCTTCAAGCTCATCAACCCCACCTTCATATCCATTTTAGGCGCCGCTCTCGCCTACCAGTTTCTGACTTCCGAAAACGCAGAGTGCGGGGGTGAATCCACCCTTTCTCAAAATTGAGCTCTACTTCCCAGTGTGACTATAATGTGCAGAGCTTATAAACAACAGTTCGTCATCTATCGCACGGTGCTGGGATTGTGGGTCCCCATGGCAGCCAAGGTGGGGTGGCGAGGCTGAATTCCGCCGACAGCAGATGGCGAAAACAAAGAGTCGACGCCGCGCTGCACATTAACGACATTTCGACTCGTGAGCAGAGTGCTGGGCTGTCGGTTAGAGCAGCCTTCGTTGCGTGATGTAGGAGAATTCTGCTTGATTCCGGGCGGCCTTCATTCAGTCCTACCATGCCGCCAACATTGGCGGCCTGTCTTTCGGCGACAAGCTCCTCTAGCTTTACTTTTTTACTATTAGGTTGTCCCATAAGTCCTATCCAGCTTTTGAAAGAGAATGACTTGCTCTATCAGAACTTGTATTGCCTTTCTTTTTTCATCCTGAATTTTGTCAATTTTTAGGTCGTTAAAGTGAAAAGTGAAGGAGTGAAAAAGTGGCACTTGTTCTATCCGCTTAGGTTTGGAATTTTCGCGCAGTTTTTCATAGCATTTGGAAGGCAATGATCTGTGCTACAAGAATATTTGTTGGCGCTATTTGTTCATTTGTCCTTTATTGATTTTTAGGTCATCAAATTGGGACGTCCGACTTTTCCGTCCTAATTTTTACCGACAGCTCCTGCTCTGGGGTGCTCTCTGGTGTCTAGCCGTCAAGTGACCGATGATGTATAGATAAATAATTGATCCTAGTGTACTTGATGACGCTTTGTTTCACTAATATTCTGAGACTGGACCAGCCAAAAATCTTTCCGGCTACCCGATTTTCGGATTCCATATCTTGGAATTAGTTGTCACTCAAGGTTTTAATAGTTTGATTAGCCGCACTTATTCAAACCTTCCACTCAAAATGAAGGTTTGACAAAGCCAGGCTTGAAACATGTGCCTCTATGCATGTATTGCGAACGTTCACACAAATGTAAATCAAGTAAATACAGAATGCGAGTGCCTGGCGCGAATTCGACTTCCAAAGGCGCCAGCGAATTTTTCCCTTCTTCCTCTTTGGAGCAAACTATCAACTTTTACTGAGCTGAAAGAACAGGAATCTTACCATGGCAACCCCAGCAGTGTTTAAAAATTTTGGGGCAGCCTGTAGGCGTCTTTCTTAGGAAGTCGAAAGTCCCTTCTTGTCCTCAATCCGTTCATGTGCCTCTGTAGAACCACACAATTCTCTACATAGTTGTGAACTTTTGGAATGTTGAGCCTTAAAAGGTTTATAAAAATTTATAGCTCTTGTCGTATTCAAAAGTTAGTTCTACCCCAAAATTTTCACGAAAGACTTATCCGTGGTTCATTGTTCCTGAATTTCCTCTGCCGTTTCCTATACTCCTCATCTCAATTTTCCTTCTTTAAAGCTCCAGAAATCCACGAAACTCGCTGAGTCCACAAGAGAAACAGCTGTGTTTGCGCAGTTGCATCTGTTTCCGTTCAGGCTACGTTTGCACGCACTAGCTTCTATGCTTATCCTAGGGATTTTTATATCTTCATTTAACAACGTATCCTTGAATCTGTCCTGTTTCTTCGTTGTCTTCGATTGTCCCAATTTTTATAGAGGTTTAGTTACGTTTCTAAAGGTGTTTACTGAATTAACTTCCCATCCGGGAGTGAGCAAACCACCCACAAAATAAGGGAGCACTCCACCCTTCTTTTATAACTTCATACCTTTCAGTCCAGCAAAAAGGTATTCGATCTTCTGCGGTTTTTATGTGAAGCACCAAATGGTAACGTATTCTAGCGAGTGGATGCTGATCGCTGAGCATTCCTAGATCGTTAGTCGTCCGCAATCCTTTCCACATGGGAATAGTTCGCTTCGATCCCTAAGATTTGTGTCGGCTTAGAATCTTAGAGCGAGCCGTCATATGTTTCACAGCTGGCTGTGTCAACCCGACAGCTTTTCAGCACGAGGTTTCAAGAGCCTGAGTGGTCATATGTTAGCGTGTTAGTAGTCACTTGTGGTTTATGATGAAAGGTCACCAAGAAACTAGTTTAAATTCTCTATTTAGACGCGCCATCGTTGGCGCGTTTCACTTATTTTTCGTCTTGCTATGTTAATTCGGTCAATACGCAGCTATAATAAGGTTAAATAAGATAAGATTAGACGCGCCACGGATTGGCATCGGTCGCTTCTGAGCTGCTGCATCGCTCTGTGTCTGAAGTATAGAGACCTCCAAAAGAACTAAGCCAGCTGTCGCTCATCCTTTTCGTCCACCGTTTTTCTTCTAGTCGAATTTGAAGCCATCTTGTTTGCTAGCGTCTGTTCAGCAATCCATTTCTCTCGATGAGAAGTTTTACTACCTACTTTTACTGGAACTCATTCGCTATCAAGATTTATTGCACGTCTACTCGCTGTAGTCATTTCCCGCTGTCTTGCTCACACGTCATTCATCTTCCGCCCTTTCCATTTTCATCGCTTCATTGTTAGGGCTAGGCTGTCAGGAGAAATTATTGGTTATTTAATGTAGTTATAATGTCATTTTGGTGTATGAATGATAAAGGATAGGGATGAAGTAAAGGTTTATTCAATCCCTTCACAGAACGCACCACGCATTTTAACTTTGTGGGATATTGAGAGAGCGACTTGCATATGTATTGATTCTGTACGATTTGCAGAATTGTTAATTACAATAAATTACATAAATTCAATTATAGTTATGTATTTGGGCTTATTTTGACAGGTGTAGCACAGACGGGGAAGGTGCGAGCCACCTATGCACCCGACTCCAAGCTCTTCGTTCGCATTTTCTGCCCAGGCCAACCTATCCATTCGTTGGTACCAGTCTTGTCTCGGAGGGATAAAACGTTGGCTGGCCCATCGGTGGCCATCTCAAGTCACTGTACGGCCAAATACGCATTCAAATCACCCCTACGACATCCCGTAGAAGTAGAATGCGTGTCGCGTCCCAGATGGGTTCGAGTAATGCCGTCCTTTATCCCTTTATCCTTTGTTTGGACTTTCGGTGGCTAATCGATCAAGTCCGTGTTTTAGTCAGTGCTCCTCATTTATTTTTGCTGCCAAACCTCAGACCCCGGTGAAGTCTGTAAAGGCTAAGCTTTTTTGTGTAAGCCTGAAGTGGCGGTTACACAGGTCATATGCTGTTCCAAGATGATTTTGTTGCGATCCCTATGACACGATTGACACAATTTTCCTCTACAACGAAAGTTAGCTTTAAAAAATCAGGTTTGTAAAGTTGCTTTACATTCATAAGCATTAGAAATTAATTTTATTCTCTATGTGACAACAACCATTAAACAAAAGCAAAGTTTGAACAAATATGAAAACATCCAACACATTAAAATGTCAAAGACTGCGGACCGTCCTAATAGTCAAGCAGACGACGCATAAATCTCTGCATTATTGCTGTGGAAATCATATCCACCCGATCAGATGTGCTCCCCCTCAACGGATGCCGAATGACGTCACAGGAATCAGACTACAACGGGGTGGCCCATGAGTCCTGCTACAAAATTAGGCGACCTTATTGGTTGTCTTTTTCCAATTGCAAAGAACCGCATACCAACTGTTATGTAGCATATACTTAGTGCCATACTTCCGGAAATTATCATAGTTGTAGCTGCTCTTATTGCCAAGTAATGCGCTCTCTACCGAAAATTCTTCTCTGGCCCGTGGTGGAGCGCTCCCTTTCCGATGTGACTAAACTTCGAAAGATTGGTTGTTGAACATAAGGTATGATGGTATTGTGTAGGACATTTCAGAGGCTTCCCAATAGTGAACATTAGATGAACGGACAAACTGCAATAAAAGAAAGCTATTAATTTTCTGATCATACACAATGCATCCAACAATCAGCTGGAACAAATGCAATATTCAGCCGTGTGCGTAATCTATTACTAAGCAATATGTAGTTTCTAGAAAACTACAGGGAAAGCTTTACAAGCCCACAAGGCGAAGACTCAGCTCTGGGGAGAAGAAAGTAGAGAGAAAAATTGCGCAGTTGGAGGGCGCCGTTCGAAATGAGTATTCAGCTTCTGCCTCATTTGATGAAAAATTTCTCAAAGTTGAGCGATCCCAGAAAGGTCAAAATAATAGTGCGTTTAACACTACCTTTGCGGGAACCTGATGATATAAACACAATGGCCACGCATGGCAGGTTTTTGTCAAACACGATTTTCCAAAATGTCTCCCAGCACTCCATAGGTTTTTGTGTGAAAATAGTGAAAATCAATAAAATGTTCGTTTGATAGGATCAAAAACATAACACCATATATTGGAGATTCAATCGCGCTGTTTAAGGGCGAAATGCACATTCTGGTAAAGCGATTCTTTTAACAGCAAAAGAAAAGGACGTGGTTGCGGTTCTCAGTCCATCTGCAAAATATTGCACCTGCGAAAGACTAGCTGTGAAATTCCTGAATCTTTAGATTTTCAATCTTTCTGTATTAACCATCTTAGAGAAAATGTTCTGATCTATAAAGCCTGGAAAAATTATTGCTCAATATCTTCTTTGGAACGGATAAGAAATAAAACTCCGTACGAAGTCTGCGACGCGAGCTGCAAAGCAACCCACACGATCTTATCTATTAGGTTGTAACGAAATAAATGGCACTGAACCACTATAAAGTTAAACAGTTAATATCTCGGCTTGTAGGCAAGTTTATTAATCGAAATAAAAACCTTCTGATTCTACACATCTTTGCCAACGTGACACAAGCTTTTTTTATCCCAGTAGCATAAAAATCAGAAGTTCTGGAATTGACGAAATCTTCGAAGGCACTTTCGGCATCCTGATGGTATTTGAATATTTTCCCTACCAAGAAGTCGCCAAGATGCTTGAAGAAATGGTAGTCTGTTGGGGAGAGGTCGGGAGAAAACGGAGGATGTGGTAGAGTTTCAATGCTCAGCTCATTCAATTTCTGCAACGTCATTCGTGCTACGTGGGGGCGAGCATTGTCGTGCAGAAGGAGAACTCGCCTTCGGTTTACCAAGGCCGGCCGGATATCCTTCAACTTTTTCATCATTTCTTCAATTTCAATGCAGTACTTCTCTGCCGTGATGGCTTCACAGGGAGGAAGCTGTGGTGAATAATTCCCAGCGAACACCACCATACTGTCACCATCACTTTCTTTTGGTGCAATTCCGGCTTCGCAAAAACATTGGGGCTCTCATGCTGTCCACCCACTGTGCCGATCGTCGCCTATTGTCGTACATTATCCATTTCTCGTCACAGGTTACGATGCGATCAACGAATGGGTCCGTTTCGTTCCGTAGAAGCAGTGCGGACGAGATCTCATATCGTCGGTTTCTTTGCTCCTCAGACAGCTCGTGAGGCACCCATCTTTCCAGCTTTTTGGTCTTTCCAATTTCCTTCAAATGCCGGGCAGCTGTGTTGTGACTGACGCCAAAAACCTTCGCTATCTCCCTGGTACCTTTGTGTGGATCCTTCTCTACCACATCTCTTAGCTTGTCCTCATCAACATCACTATGCCTCCCACGACCTTCATGTTCTTCCAAGCTCTCATCTCCATTCCGGAACTTCTGATACCAACGATACGCCGTCCGAATTGTGGAACATCCTTGACCGAATGCGGCGTTGGTCTTCTCGTCCGCCTCCTTAGCTGTAGTGCCCAGCTTGAATTCATACAAGTAAATGCCTCGGATTACCCTTTTGTCCATCTGCAAAAAAGTCAATAAAACTCTGAAGTTTTCCCACTTTTACATAGAAAATTTGGTACTCACCGGTAGAGTAAAGTTTGCGCTTCTAAATGATATGCCACATGTTACGGTTTCTTCTTGATCAAACGCGTAAAGACGCGTCAAAAAATGGCGCGAACCAGTGCCATTTAATTCGTTACAACCTAGTATCTCTTATCAATCCAGGAGTGGTCCCATATGAATAATACCGCTCCGCCATAATCTACAAACCATGGGCAAGCATTGTTTAAATGTGACCAAATTTGGTGCATTCTTAGCCTTTTTATACGCCTATGTTTCTGTTGCAGGACTTATGGGCCACCTTGTACATGGAGGAATTAGTCGAATAGAAGGCGCACAATCCGCTTTCGGCTAAAGTTCAGCGGCCGACTAATCGGTCGTGGATAATATGTTGGGTGGTTGTGGGTACGGATAGCCCTCGCAATATTTCTGCTCGCGTATTATTCGGCGAAAAACTGTCCTTGTCACTCATCCCACGGTTCTTTGCCAGCTTGGCGCATTCTCCGTGCTTCGTTTGAGAGTCACCTTGCTTTCTAGTTCCCGTCGGCTTCATTTTTCCGACCAGTCGTCATTTTGAACCTGGTGAACCTTTGTCGAAGTCTGCCGAATGCTTGGAGACTCGAGTTGGGAATCTATTGTCCTTAAATGATTTTCTGCTTCATCAGCTGCTTTACCTCGCTATTCGAGTAACTTCGATCGCTATACCTTCGTTGGTGAGACCTCCTTCACTCCTAGGGGGTCCAATTCATGTCTGCTATCTGAGCAATCTCTCGGCGTAGCTACTCGCTCTGCAAATTATCTGCAGCGCCATACCATTGGAACGAGTGAAAGGACCAACGATTGCAGTAAAAATGTCGCAAGGACCATATCACCACAGACGTGAGTGCTGAACAGTGGTGTGCTTAAGTTAAATTCGAAATTTCGTAAATCGTAAACAAGTCGGAAGAGGTGTCTCGCGTGTATTGGCACTAAATTTCTAGACGTTTTTTTTTTCTGTAAGCGGTACTTTAAGGTAATCCAACAATTATTTATAGTGTTGCTTTCAGCGTGAGCTGAATGGTCTTCTAACCAACTAACAGGGGACCTTTAAGATAAATTGAGCAGTTCTCGAAACGAACTGTGCACGTTCCAAGAAGGTCTAAATGAATTGTTGATTTAAATACGTTACCTTAAATGGGAGTATATAAATAGTGGTCGAGTAAAAAAAGTACGGCCGCAAAATTCCCTACCTTTCCGCTACCCTTCGAATTGCTTGTGAACTTACTTTAGCAGAAACAATCGCCACAAGTCACTGTTAAAACTAAAGAGTAAATAAAATTATTTAACCGCTGATCAGCACAGCGAAAACAGCGTTCGCTCAAGTTGCACAACAAACTTCGCCTATTGAGCGAACGCATGGCGCAATCCTACCCTATGACGCTCAGAAAGATATCCTCATTTTTGCACTAGGAAAACGGTAGGAAATGAGCCTTAGAGCACTCTTGCAGATAGGTAGGAAAAAGCGGTGCGATCAGATTTTTCTGGACTGAGTAGTCAGATTTGCTTTTTTAAATAAATGGAGGTATATTGTGTCACATTTTTAAGTGGTATGGAAGACTTTCAGTTTGGCTTGAGACGGGGATATGTAGGGAGAAAAGTCGAACTAGAGCCGCCTACATTCAACGCGGTGTCTTGTGCTTCGACTCCACATCAGAATATTGAAGTACAAAGCAAAAGAGAAAACGGTAATACGCTGTCAGCGAGACTGAGTCCGTGGTTATAAACCAAGCTGTGTCACTCTGTATGAACCCTACTGTGTGTTAATCAAAGATCAAAGACAATCACGAAAATTCACGATCTAAAACCACAAAATATCGTAAACCATTAAAAGTTCTCCAGAAATCACCGTAAATATAATTACGCCCTTGTGCTGACCGACTCAAATGATGTCTAGGCGTTCAGGGGTCGGATTCATCAAAGACTTACATAATTTTAACAAAGCATTCACAGCAGAAAACTCATTAAACGCGGCTTACCGCTCGCTATATGGCTTGATAAGCCGTACTATCAGGGATTTCGGATGTAATTTTCTCTGTTAAATTGCTGTAAGTCGTTGATGAATCCAGCCCCAAATGTTCACGGTTCATGTATCTTCTCCACTATTTAATAGTTAGGTGCAAATTTATAAGTATAGAATCTTCAAACTTCTATTGAATTACAACAGCACAAAACATAGTGTAAGTAGCAGCAGCTTTAGGATTAAAGAAAATCGCTGGAAATGTCTTCCTGTTTAGAAATCACTATCGGCACGGACCTCGACCCCTTCAACAAGCCAGAGCATGTACATACATTGAAGGTAGGTTCTTTTCTTTGAAGCAAGAGAGGATTCCCATCGTTTCTCTTCGAATGCATGGCGCATCCCATCGTTTGCAAATGCTGTTCTGGAAATTCTTCACAAAAAAACCATAGAGATGAGAGGGCGCAACACGTTCGTTCAGTGTGTCGACGTGTTTACTTGTTCGATAGTGTAATTGCTACCTAAGTGGAGCTGTGCAGTAGAAGACGGCTTGTTTTATTTTTGAGCTCACCATACCAAAGTCTTTGATTGAGCCAAGAGGTATGGTTACTTCAAACTTTCGCCAAAAAAGCAGTGAATGGAATAAAAAAATTTGTTTGCTGCTTCTAGTCATAAATGGGGTAGCATGGGAAGGCGAGAACGCGCTGGCTAATGAAGCTACATCGAATGGGCGTACCATCAGAAAGAGTTTGTACCGACGGGGTCCTGACTGGCTAGCGTGTATTCGGTCGGTGCCCTGAATGGTATTGACTGGATGGCGTGCTCGTACATCCCAACGCAGCTCGCATTCGCGACATGGGCCGTTTATTTTGACCTTTTACGAATTATTGTCTCCATGCATTCGCTTAGTACACTACTGTTTATCTGATTCATAGAGAAAATATTGTCGACGTGTAATAGCTGTGAGGAATTGCGTGTTTTCGCAATTGCTTTTTTTTCGTACCGTCAATTTCGGTATGCTGATCCACGTAAAGCGATAGTAAATCGGCGGATTTTGTTCAATTGACGTTCCACTGAATTTTCGATGTTCTGTGCTGTAAAATCGAGCTAAACACTTTCCTGTATCTAAAGCATTAAGAATGTTTTATTATATCAACTCGTAATTATCTTATGGTCATCCTCTGTACGCGAATAATAAGGTACTTCTTGATTGCCACGTTTAACTTGAAAGTAGTATACATGACGTTTACGAAGCTTGTTGTCAACTTTATTGGCGACGTTTCGGGCTATAAGCCTTTATTCAGGTGCTACCTGGTATTACCTGAAGAAGGGCTTATGGCCCGAAATGTCGTCGATAAGCGTTGACAACGTGCTTCGTTCAAAAGCAGAAAAATCGAGGAACCAATTTTATTAGCAAAAGTAAAAGCAGGGGAGAAAACACCATGTAGCAGGCTAAACCGGCTTTTTAGTCTGTTTTCTTCAGATTTCCTTTTATTTTTATGTACATTCTTTTAAGGGTCGCGAGCTGTACCTGTTCGTGCTGTTCTATACGGTGGCCGTGTTCCTAATTGTGATGATGTTCGAGATCTGCATGCCGGTGCTGTTCAATCCGAATTACCCGGACATGGACTGACTTCGCTGTCCGCTGTTCATTCGATACTCAGGAAGACAATAGCCGTGCTGTTGTTCGCCTAAACTCCGAGAACTTCTTCCTAATCTAAAATCTAGTGTGAGTCTCAAGCCATCTGGACTTGCAGGTCGTCTGTATTGAAATGTCTTCATATTTCTCTCAGTTCTTTCGGATACGGGTTATAGATCCTTATATCATAGTCGTCTTATCGGGTGCGTTGTGTGTTTCTTTGATATGAAGCTTTGCAATAATTCTATTGATGTTATTCACGTTCTTCATCTTATTTGCGCTACATTTTTTGAACTAATAAAGTATCAATATTGTTGTATTTTGTTAGACTGTCGTGAAAGACGGGCTTTTCTATGAAATCCCGTGTATTTCCTTTCACGTGGCACCTTCGTTCGTTGCTCACAAACCTAAGGAACTTTCTGTGCATGCCATTTTTCGTTCCTTTAGCATGCTGAATAAGCAAACCGTTAGTTTCCATTCTAGAAATGGCCAGTTCAAATGTAAATTGAGTGATTTGGAGCCTCTACACTCGAAGACCCTTTCTACCTGGAGAGTTTTAAGCTTTACTCCATCACTTCAATGGACGTGTAACAGGTGGTAAGCGAAACTCAGATTCTAAATATTGCTTTATAATAATTATTAATAGAGGCAAATGTCGCGGAGACGCACAGTAATGGTGCGGGAACCGCACAAGGCAGGGCAGGGCCTACGATTGGCTACGGTAGGAACAACGGCGCGTTCCCGCACCCCTGCTGCACGTCTCAGCACCCGTGCGGTGAGTTATTGCGACATGCACCTTCTTAGATGTCAGCACTGCACATATGTAGCTATGTGAACTTCTGTAGGAATTGTAGTACTTTGTTGTAGTTGTGCTCCTTGTCGATTTTGCGGATAAGCGCGACGGCGTCTCGATGAGGTGACACCTTAAAAGTGCTCCGTACAAAGATCTTCACAGACTAGAAATATAACCGAAGAGTCCGCAACACGTACGCGATAGGCGAAGTTGTCGTCGTCAAAGAAGAGCTCCGCTTCTGACTTCACCTTCTCCAGTACTCGAGGCCAAATAGGTCTAAATACACGTCTTCAGAAGAGCTAAGACATTGATGTGCAGAAAAAATAGGGAAATAAGCTCAATTAAATAATAGGAGTTTATTGTAAAAGATAAAGGACGTCGTCACTATTCATTTTCTTAGGGGTGCGCCCTGCATTCTATTTCTTGAAATTTTCGCGTACGTTTGAGAGACGTTGAGGAGCTTTGTCCTTTTCAAGAAATTATGGTATTATTCAGTAACCAAGAAGGAGTATAAGCTTAGGTTCATTAGGGCTGAATATGAGCCTTGCCTAAAATCTTTTCTGTGGACGACGCTGTAATCGCTCAGAAGTCATCGAATGACCAAACCGGCGGGAAAACACTGGAGTATGGCTCCAAAAAGGACAGTGTACAAGAAGGATTCAAGAAGGATTCAACATATGGAAGATGCTTTGATGTCAATATCAGCAACGTGCAGAAGTTCTTGCTCGGTTGCATTGGTGTATTGGTATGGATCATCGCCTTGGAAATAGAGCGTTCTTCTGGAACATCATAGTGAACTCTGACCAACAGTTGTCAACCTCCCAGACCGAAGGTGTGATTCTCGATGACATAATGTTTTTGACACAACTTTCTTGCGAAGAGGTTGAAGACAACGGGAAGGGTTCTTCTTCTGGAGGTCTGCATGAAACATACACGTGTGTCATCCTGGTGATTGTCTAACTCTGGAGCTTCATCAGTATCACCTGTCGTCCTGATGATCATCGAGTTGCTTGAGCGGCGCCAACAACGTCTCCCTTCATCAGTTTCGCGTGGCAGAGTGCTCCAGTTGATCTTCCTTACTCGACGAACCCGAAAAGTTCTCCTATAAGGCCTTTAGGAAGAAGTCGGACAAATGCGTTGGTGGGCGTACAGGTGTTCTCCAAACATCCGGCGGAATCCAGTCGGTGACGGCTCTTGTCCAACGAGTGCCGGCGAAACGCATTACATCGCCAGCCCAGCTAATTTTCGACGGCTTGGCTCATGCGGCAGCCTCTCTGATTTAAACGTCGCCGAAGCTCGTCGGCTAAACGTTGAAGGCCTATACTCACTCTTTCGAGTCGTCACACTCCTTCTCATTCGTCCTCATAATCGTGTGTTCATCTTAGCTTCGTACGGCCCAGGTCTCTGAGACGTAGTTTAGCGCAGGAAGAACGACAAAGCCGAGTGACTGAACAAGGAACTGGACGTTTTTCGTTCTCTCCTGCTACTTGCGCATCAAAAAGAATCGTGCAGGAATCCAACAAAGCAAGGCCTGTTTCGGGCTGGTTGATGTCGTATGAATCATTTTCCATCGGAATATCCGTATTTATGAAGATAACGCAGTGCCCCACGGGTAGCCTTGACAACTTCTGCAAAAACAGATATCAAACGGTGGCGACAAAGCAGGTTTTGAGCACAGAACTTGCTCTCCAAGGTGCAAAACCCCTAGATGCGAGAAGACGTCAGACTGGTAGCTTGTGGCTTCTATTTATTTTCTGGAAACAATAGGTTGTTCCTCGGTTGGGAAGGATAGGGCTCTAAATTGCTCACCTGCTCCCCATTACGAAATATCCCCAGAACATCGCCATTGCTGGAATGCATAGTACTCATTGAGGGAAGGATTAGCGCAATTATTTATTCTTTTTATAATACTTCTTACGAGAGAAAGGGAGTCATAACAAAGCGAACCATCCTTTTTATTTCTGCATAGTTGACCATTAGATAGATGACTTCAGCAAGGGCCTTTTGAATTGGTTTCATTCAATCGCAATCAGTCGGACCACCAAACGGACAGACAGACGGTAAGCAATCAGGGTGTCGAGCTATGAGTGTCACACCTTTTGGATGCCGCCTGATTGGCTGGTGGGCTCTCACTGCCTAGTGCTGCCCAGATTCACGACTAGGACCTTATAGCTAACAGTCGTTCATTATGCCTACTCGTTCTTATTACTGGATTCTTTGGATGAAAGCCTGGTGTAGGTGTTCCAAAAAAGTAAGCAGTTCAAAAAGCAACCCACTCTTCGTTTACATAACCAATCGGTCGGATAAGGCGAGGCACACGCGAGTCGAACGTGTTCCGGGTTTCCTGCTTCTCCTTCAAGTGCTCCAGCAGCTCTTCTCTAGTCAAGCTCAAGACAATGTGAGCAAGGGTGAGCAGAAATAGACCCTTGATCATCGACTTCTGAAATATTGTACTGTAACTATTATATATGACAGGATAATGTGTTGAGCAGTTGTCGATTCTGTAGCGAAATTGCTCGACTAGCTGTGAAAAAAAATGAGACCAAGGTGCGGATGTTTCATCAAAGTTAATTCACTCATTTCCTTGTTTCGATTTATTGCCATGTAATAAGTGCAAATTGAGAAAAAAATCTCTGAAAAAGGCTGCTAAATTCGAGTTTTTTCTTCGTTTTCCACAAATGTCTACGGTGCTGCATTCAGTATAAATTACTCCACCCTTGACCATTGTTGCGAAAAATTGCGCGATTAGTGCTCTTCGAGAGCACGAAGTTCTTTCTAGGATATGGGATATCAGAAGAAGTCAGCGCACTACTCCAAAATTCTTTTTCCTACAGGTGCAGAGAAGTCTTCAGGCTCGAAGAAATTAAAATTTCCAACTCTTTTCACGCACGCTCTTATATTGTATTTTAGGACTGCGCTGTATGCTCAGCCAGTTAGACGGGATTTATACTTTCGTCGCAGAGCGACGCGGCGTTGTGAAAGCTTCCGCTATCGATCGTTCGCCCCAATTAATCGATACGTACGGTTTTCATAACGCCTCCCCGCACGGTGTCTGAAGAGTAAATTTTGTTTCACTATATTCGCCTAACTCATAGGGTAGACGCTTGCTTGCACGGGCAACAGTGGATTTTTCTAAATTCTGTTGCTGAAACCTGAATTTCATCTTGCTGACCAGGGAAGGGTCTCAGGCGTAGGTCTGAACAGGGGAAATGGATAGTACTGCGAGAATCTCCACCCTTCATATGGTAGAAAGACATGTTTCGTTCTTGCTGAGTCCTCGAACCTAAAGAGCTACGGGCCCTCGAAGGGGGAGAGGGGGGGGGGGTGCAGTAGCGCACCGTCAGCACGTGCCCCGTGCTAGCCAGCATTTTCGCATTTTTCATGATTGCCGCCTTCTTTGCCAGTTTGCTTCCTACAAATCTCCTACATATTTATTTCACTCTAGATTGCCAAATAAGGACCAGATTCGTACTCAGCGCGAGGTTTGGGCGAAATCGGTGACCATGATCTTACCATTCATCACCTTTACCTACTGTAATTTAACATACTCTAGGGTAGAATGGAAAACGGATGTCAGATTCGTGATCACCAGCTCAAATAACCCCCCCCCCTGGGAAAACTTTGGGCGAAATCGGTGATTATGACTCCGACGGCCCTAGTCAACCGTACCTACCGTAACCTACCGTAATCGGCCAAAAATTGAAAAACGAATGTCAGATTCGTGATCAGCACCCCAAATAACCTCCCTGGGCAAGGTTTGGGCAAAGTCGATGATTTTGACTTCGACATCTCTAGTCACCCGTACCTGCTGTAACCCGTGCCTGTTGTAAGGTCATTGTTTAACATTCGCTGAAAAACACAAAACATTGTATAAATCAGAAACTGAGAAAAGGAGTGAAGCACAGCTTACAGAAACCTTTATTTAACAATTTAGAGTGATTTAAATGTGTAGGAAATGTGTAGGAAGTAAGCCGATTTAGAGTGCCATAAGGCACGACTTTCACGACTTCAGAGGTCGAGGAGAGCTTGAAAAAAATTTTCCCCCAAACCTCGCCTAGGGGTGGGGGGTTATTTGGGGTGCTGATCACGAATCTGACATTCGTTTTTTAAGTTTCGGTCGATTACGGTAGGTTATGGTGGGTATCGTTGACGATGCAATACTGTAGCCCCAATTTCGAGAACCCGTAGGTCTTTTGGTTCAAGGACTCAACAAAAACGAAACATGTTTTTCTACTACACTAAGGGTGGAGATTCTCGCAGTACTAACCATTTCCCATGTTCAGACCTACATCTGAGACCCTTCCCTGGTGAGTATCGTTCACTTAGGATCATGCGGAAAACACTGAAAAAATTGTGTTTCATTGCGGACACTTATTCACCGGATAGCGTGATCCACAATTAAGAGATTACTTCTGTACATCCCCCGGATTGATCACGTTCGGCTGACAGGAAAAGATCAATAATTGAATTTTTGTGTATTCTCAAGTATCCCGTAACGAATAACCGAATAATTCATATGTGTGCGGACTTTTAATGAGATTCAACCTAGTTGTAAAAATAATGCTAAAGAAACCCCTTATCAGAATCTTTGGTTTAAGTCATGAGTGTGACCAGTATTTGGAGGGAGGAGCAACCAGCAAGGCGCTCCTGCCTCCCATTGCTGCCCACGTTCGCGACATGTAGCGAATTTCGCTATGTTTTCTATTTCACCAGCTTTCGCAGTTATTTTACCTTCTGAGCCGAGTGTAACCCGACGGGTGATTTCATTTAAAAGGAGCCAAACTCAACACAAAAGTGAACCTAGAACTGCATTGAAGAACTTAAAGCTACAAGAACAACTAAATTCCACTTTTTGTCCGAGCACTTCACTATTCAACATGATGCAGAACCGGTGTCGATGTCAGAACTGACATTGAGCATCTGCATGGCTTCATTGATACTATTATAGAAGCTAGTCCTCTCGAGGTTCCCACTAGTTGAAGGAAAAACCACCGGGTACAGCACGGTTTTAGGATAAGTGTTGTTCTAGTTTTGGTTTCTGACCTTTTTAAAATGAAGGGAAGCGTGCAAGTGGTTTAGTAGCATCCGATAGGTTATGGACATAGGGAGCAAAGAGGAATAAAGGACGGCGTTTGTCAATCCCTTCCATGGTGCGCCACGTATTTTACTTCTACGGCATGTTCCGCATGTAATTCGAATGCGTAGGTCTCTGCAGTAATTCGCGAAAGTCGCCAATAGGGGAACCAGTGCTTTATTCTTCTCAGAGTAGTCTGACACGAACAGACCGAATTGGAATGAAGCGAGGCTTCGTTGGCTTGGACGGGACCCGAACCAAGATCGTGGAATCTAGACGCACGCCACTGGAGGAGGCGACGCCTGCTCCGACTGTGCTACCTCGCGCTCGCTTTAAGCATGTGTGTCTACCTTACTTGAATCCTTGTGGTGGACGTCTTCTCCACGTTCTTTATCCTGCGCCTCTGGTACCGATCGATAACAGCCCTGAACACGGGTCGGCGGCATGCCAGAGCGGCGGCGACTCACTATGAACACTCCTCGTTTGGCAGCGCACCAAATATCGATCGCTACGGAGTCCGACGTGCGGCTGTGGGGAGCAGGAGAGTCCTGGGGCCGTATGCTATTCTCTCCCCAACCGTCCCCGGCCGGGTATGAGGCGGTCTCCGCCAACATCTCCGGTATGCACAGCATACGCCATCGATTTTTCATCGTCCCCGAGTAGGGCGAGAATAGCATACGGCCCCTGATGGCCACTATTCGGTATCATCGGCCGCCGCGTTGCGACGTGCCCACCGCCGCGCGCGGCGCCATGTGCATCAAACATCGTTTTGGGATAGGTCAAGGAAACTAAACGCTAAAAACCGTGACATTGTTGAATGGAGAAACTAGAATGAGGTAAATGGCCCTAACAGTATTAACCAAGCAGATATCGCCAATTTCTGGACGAATGCATGGCGCACTCTCGGGATTTTACACCCTAGAAAGTTCTGCTTTTCCGTTGTTCAATAGCTTATATGCTATATGCTACATAGATGCTGTCCTTAGGCCACTAAAGTGAGCTGCATCAGAAGCGTAGATCCGCCAGAAGTAAACCTTAGTGGCAGCAAAAAGATTTAGCAGAAGCATCATTGCTCATGTAGACCCGAACAGGGAAGAAAATCGGTGTTGCGAAACGGATATTGAAGTGAAGTGAAGTGGATATGCTGTCCTTGGGCCATTTAAGTGAGCTGCATCAGAAGCGTAGATCCGCCAGAAGTCCGTTTCGGGTGAAAGCTGGAAGTGGAATGCGGGAAGAAAGAGGTCGTTTTTTCCATGGGAGAGGCAACCTGTTGCATGACCCCGATTTCCGGGTGATTTTCGCTCCTCTCATCCCCATCATCACTCGTTTCATATTTTTCGTCTCCCCGCTGTGGAGACCGACCATTTCGCTTTTGAATCCAGTTCGAAAGTGAGTAGAGTCAACCACTATGCTCTGAAAATGGTGACTCTGCGCTTCTTTGTCCTAACGTCCTTAGTCACCGAAGTAATCGGCAGAGGTTTGTGATCACTATCTGCGGAATTATTCTATTTAAAAGGGGTTTTCGATGCGCAAGGATCTCTACGAGTTCCACGACTCCATTTCCAGCGGCGTTTCTTCGCGATCGTCCTCGAGGTCTCGGACTCCTGCAGCTTCCAACCGGGATGACGGACGAGCGCTCGGGTCCATTCTTTCCGAATCTATACATGGCAGGAGACAAGGTAGAGCTACAGCTAGTTTCTATCGTCACTAACTGCATTTTTTGTTTCAAATCCAACTATTTCAATTAAAAATCGACGTATGTAAAGTTGGAAATGTCTTGAATGAGCGTATAATCACTGTTTTTTTTTTCGGCAAAAACAGTGTCTGAGGTGCTTCTAAAGTGTTCCGACACAATGGAGAGATTGTGCCGCCCACTTATCAAGCAAATCGCTACGTTCATTCGATTGATAGTGTCAATACTGTTTATCTGAAAACATGCGTAGGAAGATGGTCTCGTGTTTCTTCCATTGCGATCGGTTTTACTGTTTCTAGATTCATACGCATTCATAGCAATTATCCTATCATTCCAATAGACAATGCAGTATATAGAACAAGTGCGCGGCGCAGTCTCTTCATATAACACACCAGAAAGTTTACAGTTCACACAAGAGAAATTTGTTTGAAGTCCAATGATAAGAACTTTGTATTTATTTAACAATGTTCCAGGCTGTCCAATAATTCTTGTCCGAAAATTTCACCATTTTCATTTTTTTTTCAACTTCGTTGAAAAACAAGTCTAATCAACAATATAATCACCACAGTTATCCACAACAGTGGATCATCGATTGGGCAGGTCGCCGATGCCCTTCGCCCAGAACTCCGGGGGTGGCGACTCGAAGAAGTCCGCGATGTCGGATTTGAGGTTGTCGTAGTTGGTGAATTTTCTTCCGGCCAAATGGTGCTTCAGCGGGCGGAAGAAGTGGTAGTCGGAGGGGACGAGGTCCGGGGAATACGGCAGATGGGCAACCGTCTCCCAGCCGAGCGTCGCCAACTTCTGCTGGGTCTCCTTCGCCACGTGGGGGCGCGCGTTGTCGTGCAGCAGGTGGACCGAGGCCTGTCGAGGACGCTTTTCTCGGATGGCGGTGGCTAGTTTCTCGAGCTGATCAGTGTAGATGGAGGCGGCGACCGTCCTGCCTTGCGGGAGCAGCTCGAGGTACAGTATGCCCTTGGCGTCCCACCAGCAGCAGAGCATGATCTTCAGCGGGTGCAGGTCGGTTTCGGCGTCGTCGGCGGCTCTTCTCCGCGCGGGATCCAGACGGCACGGTGGGCGACGTTGTCGTAGAGGACCCAGCTCTCATCCCCTGTGACCAGGTCCTCGAGACACTCCTTGCGATGCGGACGACACTCGTAGTACACGAACGTACGAATTCGACCTTGGTCCATTGTAGCTTGTACTGGTAGCTAGACGCGGCGACTGCGCCTTATATACCCCTGCATGGAACTCTGGAGAACCTTCTAGAAGGTTTTTACACTTGCCTGATATTATAGCACTTCTAAGGAAAATTAAAGAATTTTGAAAATTTTCGGACAGGAATTATTGGACAGCCTGGTAGTTACTTTTCCTAAACATTCTGCAAAGGTGAATTACTAGTACAAATTTTCTATAAACAAGGTTACTGACTCCAATTTCCATTCAAGCTTTATATACGTCTTACTTGGTTTGTAAAGTGTGCATTTTATTTATTAAAGGGTCTGGTTTCAAATTAAACACTGTCTACCTTAAAGTAATATTCTGGTTTCAAATCAGCAATTGTCCGATTTGTTATTAGTATTTATTACACGGGTGAGCGCAAAGCAAGTGTGAGCTCAGACTAAAGCAGCATGAAAACATTAGAATGTAGCACACAGAAAAAACGATCAGTAAAAATTCAACAGTAAAAAAAAATTCTGGAAAATCTAGCGTTCTAAGTATTTGTCAAGCCAGTTTTTGAAAGCGCTCATTTTGATAAGATTAAGATGTTTTTTGTTCGTCAAATTGAGAACATGGCCGGGAAGAAGGATCAATTAATTAATGAAGAAGAATTTTTTGCATTGTTTCTTACCGTACAACTGCCCGAATAAGTGTAATAATTTGTAAGTGATTTGTAAGTGTAATAATTTTATGAAATTGTTATTTTTCAAGATAAAATTATAAATTAAACATTCTTTTATTTTCTTTTAAAACGCAGCGATTTTTGCTTGATTGATAGTGCAGATGTTACCTACACGAATCGTCAAAGTGAGGATGTGTGTGTGTGTGTGTTTTTACAATTGTTTTTGCGGTATCGTATACAGGAGTGAAACTCCATGCAAATATAAATGTTGTTATTAGTCGGGTAAAAACCGCGACTTGGAGGAGGGCATGGCGCAATCCCTTCTTTTGGTACTAGAAAATGGCTGCCATCCTGCTCTTTAAAATAAGCTTGAAGCCATTACGTTTCCTAAAAAAATCTGAATTTTATAAAATTTTAAACAATGTGTTCACTTATTTCGTAGTATACATCGGATCCGAATGAATCATTTTTTGATATCCGATTCGGAAAACCCGATCGGAATCATCCAAAAATCCGATGGCTGCGAAATTGCTCGTGTCCGAATCATTCAAAAACCCGGGTCCCCGAAATCGTCGTTATCCGAATCATTCAAAAATTCGGGGTCCGCCAAAATAGCGTTATCCGAATCATCCAATTATCCAGAGATTTTCGATCGGATCCAATGTATATTGGGTAGGTGAAACGAAGCTTCAAAGGTCATACTAAAAAATTCCCTGGACAAAAAAAATCATTCTAACCGTTTCGTACCGTTTCTCTCTCGGACACTGGGTCAACACGGGCCGCACAACCAGTTGCTATTGGGGTGAAAACCTGTTGCTACGTATATGCATATATCTACATATATATACATATGTATTTATATGTAAATACGTAGTATATACCTACTTATATACGTATGCACATATATATGTAGGTACGAGCTGGATATACGTAGATATATGGCTTCACAAGAATCGGGGGTGCGAAAGCGACTATCCTGCAACACTCTAGCAACAGGAGCCGACCCTTAAACCCACCCACAGGAGTGTCAACGGAGTACAGGTAATCGCACCGAGCCCCCTCACCTGGCCAATCGGCGCAGCCCGCCACTCCCACTGCAACAGGTTTCCACCCCGATACCAAGTGGTTGTTCGGCCCGGGGCCAGCGAGTGCCAGAGCTAGTAAAATGTGAAAGGAGCTCGTTTTGGTTTGGAATATGTCCAGTTTGATTTCAAAAGTGTTAGGCTTGTTTAGAAGGGTGTCCAGACTGGCGTGAAAAGTCTCCATTTGGACGTGAAAATGGCATATCATAGAGACCAGCCTCTTTTTTAAAAAAAAACTATCATTTAGGTCGGGTAGAGGAAATCGGCTTTAGGTACGTAAGTCATCCACCACCTCCCAGAGTGTTTCTTCACGAATTCTATGAACAGAACCGTATTGAACTCATGGGCTGAGGTTGGTCAGGTGCTTAGCAAGCGCTTCCCTCAAATCTTGACGATCCGCTGACGAGTCCTTCCTGCACCCCGCAGTCGCTCGCCGGGTTCTGCAGCGATCAATATTTGATACGCTGCCAAGCAATGAGGGTTCATAGTGAGTCGCCGCCGCTCTGGCATGCCGCCAACTAGCACTGGGGGCTCTTATCGATCGATCCCTCGGGCGCAGGGCAGAGAGAGAGATAGCGTGGGCATGAAGAGGAGCCCTCGCTCTCGTGTCTTTCTGTTCCACTAGTCCACCTTGTCCTCGCTGTAGCCGAGCAGGTCGAGATGTTCCCATCCGCAATCACCGTCACTGACATCCACGAGATTCTTGTCGTCGCTCACTCAAAGTGTTTCTCCCAGTCCTCTCAACGCCTTGAAGCATGAGTTCAGTAGAAATACTCGAGACCAGCGATGTGCGGAAATTCCCTTTATGTATCCCAAATTCCGGTTCCCAACCACTGAGAACTTCCGCGCCATATCTCATGTTTCGCTTTTCGGACTGACTATCCAAATAGGTTAACAATTTTCTGCTCAAAGAAAATTTGGCACCAGTTAAAAGTTCCGACCCCACCGGCAAGACTTCGGTCGAAAAGTTTTTTTTTGCTGAAACTTTGTCTAGGGGGGTTATTTGGAGTGCTGATCACGAATCTGACGTCCGTTTGCGAAAATGCGGCCGATTACGGTAGCTAAAGGTAACTAAGGCTGCCGAGGTCATAATCATCGATTTTGCCCATACTTCGCCTAGGGGTGTTATTTGGGGTGTCGATCATGAATCTGACATCCGTTATTCGTTTTACGCTGGAGTTTGGGCGCAATCGGTGACCATTACCTTAGTCACCCGTACCTTCCGTAACCTGCCCTATTCCAGCGTAAAACGAAAAACGGATGCCAGATTCGTGTTCAGCACGCCGAATAACCCCCCTGGGCGAAGTTTCAGCGAAATCGGTGACCCTGCCTGGACCACCCATGTTATCGGTATGGGTGGTCTCCGACCGAATCGTGAAAAACGGATATCCGATTCGTGATCAGCACCCCAAATAACCCCCCTAGACAACGTTTCAGCGAAAAAAATTTTCGGCCGAAGTCTTGTCGGTGGAGTCGGAACTTTTAACTAGTGCCGAAACTTTTTATATTTTTTTGTGAATTTTTAAGTTCGACTGCTCAAATAAGTGCAATAATTTTATTTAAATAAGGATTATTTTTGGAAAACAAGACAATAAATTAATTTCGCTTCGAAGACCAACAGGTCAGAAATCATTTGGTGCATTGCACGACGAGATCACACCATACATCCAAAAAGCTCACGATTTTCATTTGGCTCGAGGTGTAATGCTGTTTACATGAAACATCAAAGTGAGAAGTGTGTTCTTCACAGTTGTTTTTGTGGTATCGTTTACAAAAGTGAAACTCCATGCAAACAGAAATGTTGTTATTAGTCGGATAAAAATTTCGACGTCCTGAAGGAGGGTATGGCACAATCTCTTATTTGGCACCAAAAAATGGTGCTTTCATGCCCTTTAAAATAAGCTTTAACCATTATTTTTCCTCAAAAAATGGGAATTTTATAAAATTTCAAACAACATGTTCACTTAGGGCAGGTGAAACAAAACATCAAAGAAGGTCAGACTAAATTTTTCTTGGACAAAAAACCACTCTAACCGTTTTGTAGAGTCTCCAGTTCAATGTGGAAGGAGCTCGTTTTGATTTGGAATGTGTCCAGTTTGATTTCAAAAGTCTTACCAGGATACTGTCTCAACGGTAGATCGGAACGGCCCAAGTGCTGTACATGGGCAGAACCGCCCCTCCCTGGGAAGTAACAAACTGCAGGTATCTCGACCCCAATACAATTCTGCGCAGAGTTAGGGACGACGGAAGTCGGGTGTTGGCGGCATGTTGATTCACGTGCTCCGCAGCTGACGGGCGCGCGCGGGATGAGAGCTCGTATCGCGACCCGGCGCAGTGCACAGGTGGCGTAGCAGGCAACTGCTCGGGCTCGTGAGCGAAGGGTCGGGGGTTTGGATCCCGCAAACTGCGTTTGTTTTGCACTTTTGCAAAATCCATGTTTATCAAATAGGTGATCCACTTAGGGGTACTATAGTGTGTTATAGAGCAGCATGTTGTAGGGCATTGCTGTAATGCGTATCCAAGGCGCATAAACTATGGCGGCCAACGTGTGCTGATTTGGTGGTGGAGAATGGAGAACTGCCTCGGTTCTTTAGAAGTAAACATGTTAGCTAATCTGTACTTTAAAGTATAATTTACATGTAAACATGCTCTATAACAGACTATAATACCCCTAGATGGATCACCTATACGATAAGCAAGGATTTTGCAAAACTGCAAAACAAACGCAGTCTGCGGGATCCAAACCTCGACCCTTGCTCAGGAGTCCTGGCGCTCTTCCACTACGCCACCCTGTGCACTGCGCTGGGCCGCAATATGGGTCTTATAATACGGTTCTGCCCATATACAACACTTGGGCCGTTCCGACCTACCGTTGAGATAGTATCCTGATTAGATTTGTTTAGAACAGTATCCAGAACCGGGGTGTGCGTAATTACGATTTATAATTCACGATTTTACGATTTACGGCTATTTTTTTTCGATTTTTTTAACGATTTTCGACGAGATTGCGCCATTTTGGGTCGAAAATAGTAAATTTTTGTAAATGTGATCTTTGATCAACAATCAAATGGCGTCTAAATTTATTTGGACCGAGTTATAAAGACGTGTCCACTCCAACGGTCTTCTCTTATAGCTGATTCCCCTTCCCTTTTACAGTTGGTTTCTGATGATTTAATGTGTTTCTGTGGCAGAATTGAATACGACTCCTGTAAGTTCGAAAAGTGCCGTTCGAGACCGGACAGGTTCAAGAGGAGAAACATGTGCAGTACAATATTAAAAGATGAACTTCTGCCTAGGAGGCTGGGCTGGGGCGTTCCCGGCCGAGACTTAGCTAGGCACATCGCACTCCTACTGTCAAAGTTCGTCCCATTCGAGCCTACAGAAAGACATTGAGGCAGTTTCTTAGACAAAGAGAGACGAATATTCTTTGATTCACTTTCTGTTTGGTAATAACGCCTAGTCAGTTTGTTTGTAATCGACTCATGTATATCCTACCGAATAGAATTGACGCAAATCCCCTACCGAGAATCACTCATGGTTGGAAGCGGGGTCCAGAAAATTACTACACTCATGTGGAAGGCATAAGCCACTGATATTTCTATCGGATTACATCGCACTTCATAGGACGGAGCAAATTGATACACAAAGTGCAGTCAGAGCGAATATTTCAAGAAAAGGTCGAACTGGTTCTGGCGCATTTGTTGTCCTTTTCAGTGGTGTGATTAAGATTATCGCACTTACCCTACCTATTTCAATCAGAATGGTTCAGACTCTGGGAAGTGAGCGTTCGTTACAGAGCCGACGACGGGTAGCCCGAGCGAGTGTAGAGCATTATTAAATAGTAGTGCCATATTTTGAAGTTTTCTAAATCGGACACGTGCAGGCAAACTTGCACAGGTAACCGGCGCTCTAGGCGCTCTAGGTATGTAGGTTTAGGTTGCCACGATTGATGCTGTCAGTCGATGGTTCAGAAGTTGAAAGCACTTTTAAAGTTACGAAACGTCTTCGCCGCAATCGCTCTACAATTAACAGATCTTCTGTATTCAAGCATCGCGCTGTGGTTGTCTTCATTATCAAAATTGCCTCGTCCATGGAATCAAGCCGAAGGTGCCTCGAGCAAGCTAATACGTTCGGTGCGTCTAGCGATGGGATTGCGCCATACATTTACTCAGTACGCATGGCGCAACCCCATCGTATGGCTTTCAGTATGTTTGTTGGATCACTAGATGCGCAGTTGCTGTTGGTCATTGGTGATATAATTTCTAAATTTTCAGCTTTGACGACTTTCTCGCTTTCGTTTCTGCTCAATCATACTCTATAATAACGCGTTAAACGATGAGTCATACTATCGATCGGCGCCGCCGCAGAAATTAGCGGCGGGAAAACGGGGGCGAAATTATGACACGAAAATAGCGAAAAATACCCAGACTTCTTCTATCTGCCTGGAAACTTCGGCCCTGGGGTAATTGCGGTCGCTGAACACGAATCTGACGTTTGTTTTTGCAGTATCGATCACCGTCAATCGATACTAATCAAATTACGTGGCGCGAAAATAGCGGAAAATACCCAGACGTCTTCTACGTGCCAGGGGATTCGATAGACATGTGGAATATGTCGCATGATGTGCCTGAGACTCAGAAGAGGCGTCGCTCAACGTGTTTGGGGATCAAGTGGACGTGCCAAAGACGTCGTTCAATGTGCCTGGGGATTCAGAAGGCGTACCGGAGACGTCATCCGCTAAGGGGGATCAGTGAGGGGGACCGTTTCACTAGGGGAGGACCAGTAGTGAGGAACCAATAGATCGCCCTATCATACTATACGTACTGCGAGCCTTTTGAACTCCTAAGTAGGGAAGAAAGCTGTACAAGTAGAGCAGCTAGCTCGATGTGATGGCCCTTAGTGATACTGCAACATCGCGCGAAGCGCGCAAGTGCGAGGCACCCCGATAGGCGTGACGGAGCACTTGTTCTATATAAGTACGCAAGATAAAAAATTGGTATGAATATTCAAACGGTGAACAGTTTTGTTGTAATACCTTGTTTAGACTAAAGTAGAGTTTTTGAATTCGTCTTATTCGCCTTTCTTGAAACATGTAAAGTTTGAATTAAAGGGGGCATTACTAGCAAGAAGACTTAAAAAAGGAAAATCATTTGGTAGGAAAACTATTTAGCTTGAGCTAAAATAACACTACAAATAAATACATATTGAATCCAACCTGGTTAGTATTAGCAGAAAAAGCGTCTAGAAATTTAGCCGTACTGCACTACACCTCAGCTCACTCTTACGACTTAGCCCTAGTTTATAATTGTGCCGCTGCGCGGCGCGGCATGACGGTCGGGATGGGTATCGACCGGGCGGCGCGAAGAATCGATATCTATGGTGATCGTGGTGCAGCGCCGCGTGGCGACGCAAGTATAAACTAGGGCTTACGGTCTACGATTTGCGTTTTACGAAATTTCACACTGCGTTTGCGCACACCCCCGATCCAGACACGTGAAAATGGCATATCATAAGGATCAGCTCCTTCAAAGAAGAAATCTGTCATTTAAGGCCCCACACACTTTTGCGACAACGCCGCGGCCCTATCCTTAACTATAGGGCAGGGACGTAGAGCTCGCCGGGAGAGTCTGAGCTCTAGCCTTTCGCGGCGGGGATCTAGAGTGACTCATCGTTTCCGCCGCCCGCCGCTCGTCGCAGAAGTGTGTGGGGAGGGGCTTTAGTCGCATAGAGAGAATCGGCTTTGGGTACGTAAGTCTAATCACCGACCACCTCCCAGTGTTTCTCTCGAATCCTATGGACGGAACCGCATTGAACTCATAGGCTGAGGTTAGTCAGGTGCTTGGCAAGTGCTTCCCTAGAAATCCTGACGATCGGCTGACGAGTCCTACTGAAGCGGAGGACTTGTCGTTGGAAGCGGACGACGTCCGTCCTGCACCCCACATTCGCCCGTCGGGCTCTGTAGCGATCAATATTTGATGCGCTGCCAAGCAGAGAGGGTCCATAGTGAATCGCCGCCGCTCTGGCATGCCGCCAACTAGCGTTGGGGCTCTTATCGATCGATCCCTCGGGCGCAGGGCGGAGGAAGGAGGCCTCGCTCTCGACCCTTTCTGTTCCACTAGTCGACCTTGTCCTCGCGGTAGCGGCGCAGGTCGAGATGTTCTCATCCGCAATCATCGTCACTGACACCCACGAGATTCTTGTCGTCGCTCACTCAAAGTGTGTCTCCCAGTCCTCTCAACGCCTTGAAGCATGAGTTCAGCAGAAATACTCAAGACCAGCGATGTGCGGAATTTCCCTTTCTGTGTCCCAAATTCCGGTTCCCGACCACTGAGAACTTCCGCGCCATATCTCGTGTTTCTCTTTTCGGACTGACTATCCAAATAGGTCAACAATTTTCTGCTCAAAGAAAATTTTTATAATTTTTCGTCAATTTTTAAGTTCGGCTGCTCGAATAAGTGCAATAATTTAATTCAAAAAATCCTTACTTTGATACTTTGATGGTCCGTTGTCGGCTGGAGGTCTTCTCAGCGGGGACCACAACTCTTCCAGACCGCTCGATCTCTGGCTGCTTGCATCCAGTGAGGCAGACTCCGCTCTCTGAAGGATCTTGAGAATGAGTCTGCCCATCGCGTTGGCGGTCGTCCCAGTGGTCTCTTATGGTCTCTCGGGAGCCATTCTGTGACACGGAGACTGCATCTATCGTCCTTTCGTCGAAGCAGGTGTCTGGCCCAGCGATATTTGGACTTCTTCATGTACTGCAGCGGGTCTGCTAATTGCGACTTCTCCCGTAGCTCCGAGCTTCGTAGGCCTTCTTGCCATTGCTGACGAAGGCTTGTCCTCAGAAGGCATCTCTCCAGTGCACGATGCGTAGTTTGCATCGCTCTGGCGATTGTCTTGTTGTCGGGCCGCGTTTCCGTCGCGTAACACATCGCAGGCAGTACAGAGGCGTTGAATATCGAGGCCCTGAGGCCGGGATCCTTGACCTGATCGGTGACTTCGCGAATCGAACTGAAGGCAGCCCATGCTGCGTGCTCCTGCGGGCGATTTCAGGAGCGAGGTCGTTATCCATGTTCAGCTCTCTTCCCAGATAGACCTAGGAGTCGACCTGTTGCAGAGCGACTCCATTTAACCTTACGAGTCCCGTGTCACACCACTGGTTGACCATAAATTGCGTTTTGGACATATTCATGTCCAATCCAATCTTCATACCTGCCACATTGAGCTCGTTCAGCATTTCCTCGACTTCTGCCGTGCTGGTAGAGATGAGAACAATATCGTCGGCGAAGCGAAGGTTGCTGATCCGTTTACCGTCGACAAGGTAGCCTTTATCGTCCCAGTTCAAGTCTTTCATGGCATCCTGGAGTGCCGCTGTGAATAGCTTGGGAGAAATCGTGTCTCCCTGCCGTACTCCTTTCCCGATAGGAATTTTAAGCTTTCGATCGAACAGCTGGATGGTAGTCGATGTGTTCGAGAAGCATTCGTCGAGAAGTCGGATGTAGGGCGATGGTATACCAGCGTGCACAAGTGCGTTCAAAACGGCGTTGATTTCCACAGAGTCGAACGCTTTCCGGTAATCCACGAAGACAAGGACAAGTGGGAGGTGGTATTCGCGGCTCCTCTCGATGTGCTGTGAGACAGTCTGAATATGGTACATGCAGGAGAAATCCTTGCGAAATCCTGCTTGCTCCACTGGCTGATACTCATCCAAGCAACGCTCCATGCGTTTAAGCAGTATCTTGGTGAAGATCTTGTACACAACCGAGAGAAGACTGATGGGTCGATAGTTGTTGATATCCTCCTGCTGATCTTTTTTGAAGATTAAAACTGTTTTCGACTCCTTCCATGAGTCCGGAACCCTACCAATTCGAAGGTAGTGGTTGAAATGCTTGGCAAGACGTGAGCAGACGGGACTGCCACCCGCACGAAGGAGATCAGCAGAAATGCCGTCCGGTCCGGGAGCAGTGCCCGGCTTCATCCTTCTGATGGCATGAGCAACTTCTGATTCCAGAATGGGAGGTAATTCCTCAGCTGGTGGCATCAAGCATTTCGGGACAGTGATGGAAGAACGGAACAGATCTGTGTAGAATTCCTGAACGATGGCCTCCATCGCTCTTCGAGACGTTTGCGTTGTTCCATCCTTACCCACAAGGGCTGACATTATTGCCTTCTGATCGCAGAGATCTCGTTTTCAGCGCTTTATGCTTGAACCTTTCCCAGCCGCTTCTAACAGCTTCAATCTTCTGTAGGCTTGAATGGACTCCTTCACTGCAATTCGACAGGCCTTCGAGATGGTGACTTTTTCCAGATGGGAAGCATTAGGATCCAGTTTAACAGCTCTTCTTTGCTCCAAGAGCTTAATCGCATGTGCGTTGAGTCTTGAAGCAGACGGCGATGTGGCTTCGCAAGAGCTGCTAGCACATTTCAACAGTCCTTTGGAGAGAAGGTCGTAGTCTTCCGATGGATCTTCAAGAAGATTCCAATCGTACGACTTTATCGCATATTCCAACTCCTCAGACTTGAATGTGGGGATCCTCACCGGTGCCGGTTTATGAGTGTCACGCTTGAACATCCTGAGTGTCACGCTTGAACATTCAAAAAATATTTTTATAAAATAAAATAATAAATTAAATTTCGCTTCAAAGACCAACAGGGCAGAAATCATTTGGTGCATTACACGACGAGATCACACCACACATCCAAAAAGCTCACGATCTTTATTTGGTTCGAGGTGTAATACTGTTTACATGAAACATCAAAGTGAGAAGTGTGTTCTTCACAGTTGTTTTTGTGGTATCGTTTACAAAAGTGAAACTCCATGCAAACTGAAATGTTGTTATTAAGGATAAAGGATAAAGGACGGCGTTACTCAATCCCTTCTGGGATGCGCCAGCGCATTCTACTTCTACGGGATGTCGTGGAGGCGACATGAATGCGTATTTGGCCATACAATGACTTGCGGTGGCCAGCCGATGAACAAGTCAGCGCTTTATCCTTCCCAGACAAGTCTGGTACCAATTCACCGACCCCGGAGGGATGGAAGGCTTGGTTGGCCTGGGCGGGAAACCCGAACCAGGAACCTGGTATCGGGTGCACGCGACAGTCGCGCCTCCTCCGACTGCGCCACACGCGCCCATGAAATGTTGTTATTAGTCGGATAAAAATGGCGACGGGTTGGATGAGGGTATGGCACAATCTCTTTTTTGACACTAAAAAATGGCTGGCCTTCCTGCTCTTTAAAATAAGCTTGAAGCCATTACGTTTCCTATAAAAATGAGAATTTTGTAAAATTTCAAATAATGTATTCACTTGTATTGGATAGGAGAATTAAGACTTCAGAGAAAGTCTGACTAAATTTTCGTTGACCAAAAAAAAAAGTATTCTAACCTTTTTCGAGAATCTCTGACTTAATGTGGAACGAGCTCGGTAGCGATGTCCGTTCCTCCACGTGGTGCCACTGGAAACTACTCGCTCTGCGAGTTAAGCCGAACACGGACACTCGATTGCAGGCGACAGGCCCTTGTGACAGGCCGGCCTATGAAGACCCATGTCACATCACATGGTGTATGACAGCTCAAGTGTTTCGAGATAGTGCTACGGCGTCCGCGGGAGCCGACGCGCACTCGCAGAGCCCGGCGAGTGTGAGAAGTATGCGAGGGTCCCTGATGCGAGGACGGCATCGGGGGGCAACTGAGCTAGTCCGAAAGTCCCGTAACGTAAGCAGGACCCGCGTGGCAACGCTGAATGTGGGTACGTTGACGGGCCGCTCGTGCGAGTTGGTTGAAGCACTGGAGCGTAGAAGAGTTGATTTCTGTGCGGTGCAGGAGACGAGGTGGTCCTGCCGCAAGTCAAGGGACATAGGAAGTGGCTTCAAGGCCGTTCTATGTGGAAGTCCCAGGACCACCAGTGGTGTCGGAATGATCGTCTCCGAACGATTTCGTGACTCGATTGTAAGCGTCGAGCGCTTTGACGATCGATTGATGAAGATCGTTGTCGCCGCGAAGGAGCGACTCTATCACTTCTTCTCTGCGTATGCTCCGCAGACTGGCTGCTCGGATCAAGCCAAGGAAGAGTTTTGGAGCCTGCTTGATGAGAAGACAGCAGAGGTACCGTCGAAAGATGTCATCATAGTCGCTGGTGACCTCAACGGGCACGTCGGCGCGACGAAAGACGGGTACGGCTGTCATGGTGGGTTCGGTTACGGATCGCGTAACGCAGATGGTGAGCGTATCCTTGAATATGCGGAATCGCACAACCTCACCATAGTGAACACCGTATTTCGCAAACGCGATTCCCACCTCATCTCGTTCTATAGCGGGAACACCAGGACTCAGATAGACTTTGTTCTTGTGAAGGATCGAGACCGAAGTCTTGTTACAGACGCGAAGGTCGTGCCGTATGAGTCGGTCGCCCCGCAGCATCGACCGCTGATTTGCACCCTAAAGATCGCCCCTCCGAGGCTGAAGCAGGTCGAGCGATGCGGTGCACCAAGAATCAAGTGGTGGCGAATGAAAGAGAAGGAAGCAGCTGTGATTTCTCGCGTGCGGTTACCGACAGTGACAACTGTCGACGAAACTTGGGAGAAGGCCACCGACGCGATTCGTCACGCTGCACGGTCGGAGCTCGTCATCACGAAGCCTGGACGACGGAAGGTCGACAAGCAGGCCTGGCTGTGGACAGATGACGTGAAAGCCAAAGTTCGAGAGAAGAAGACGCTATATCACGTGTTTCTCGGCGAAAAGACAGCCGATAACTGGCGGAAGTACCAAGAAGCGAAGAAAGCTGCAAAGAAGGCCGTGGCTGTTGCAAAAGCCACTCATTATGGAGATGTCAACGAGAAGCTCGAGTCGCGCGATGGTGAGCGGTATCTGTACCGACTCGCAAAGAATCGCCATCGCCAGACCGAGGACATCGAGAAGTTCTTCGGCATCAATGATGAAAACGGCCGTCTTCTTATGGACCGCAAGAAGGCATTGAAGCGATGGCGCGATTACTTTGAGGAAATCTCTACAGTAGAATTTCCTCATGCAGCCATCCCCTCAACGGCTCCAACCCACGGCCCCGTTCAGAAGATCACCGTGGAGGAGAATGAAGCGCTTTGAAGAAGATGAGGCCAGGCAAAGCGACTGGGCCCGATGACGTGGCAGCAGAACTGTGGAAGTCGAAGTTTTGGTACCCTGCTGAGTGGTTGGCGAAGTTCTTTAATCAGGTTGTGGCGGAGAAAAAAGTGCCTGAGTGTTGGCGCCAAAGTACGACGATCCCGATTTGGAAGAAGAAGGGCAGTCCTGCAGACTGCTCCAATTACCGTCCGATTCGTTTGCTTTCGCACAGCATGAAGATCTTTGAGCGAATTGTCGATGGACGAATTCGGGACATCGTCCAGCTGTCCAGCAATCAGTGCGGCTTCGTGGCTGGCTGTGGCACCATTGATGCCATAAACGCCGCCCGCCTCCTGATAGAGAAGCATCGCGAGAAACAGAAGGCAGTGCATATCGCCTTCCTCGACCTGGAGAAGGCCTTTGACCGCGTACCGCGTGAAGTGATATGGTACGCCTTGCGACATCATGGAGTTCCCGAAGAGCTCATAGAGTGGGTGCGAATTCTCTACTCTTGTCCAAAGAGTCGAGTGCAAGCTGCAGCTGGAACCTCGATGGAGTTTCCCATCTCTGTCGGGGTACACCAGGGTTCTGCGCTTTCCCCACTCCTCTTTGTTGTCGTCATGGATGCCATCACACGAGATCTTCAGAAGCCCGTCCCTTGGACGTTGCTTTATGCCGATGACGTGATGCTCGCTAGCGAAGATAAAGGTGAACTCGAGCGAGAGGTGCAAGCTTGGTGTGATCGCTTGGAGCGGTTTGGACTCAGATTGAACGTGAAGAAGACCGAGTATTTAACGACGGACGTTACTGAGTCCAGCTCCATCAAGGTTAACGGCATCGAGCTTCCACGCACTGCGGTCTTTAAGTACTTGGGATCAGCAGTCGCGTCTGACGGCAAACTGATGGTCGAAGTGAATTCACGCGTGAGTGCAGCTTGGTCCAAGTGGCGCTCGTTGACTGGGGTGCTCTGCGATAGGAAGATACCTGAGCGCTTTAAGTCAAAGATCTACAGGGCAGTCATCCGGCCCGTAGCGATGTACGGCGCTGAGTGTTGGCCTGCGACCAAGGAAGTTGAAACGCGCCTCAGCGTCATGGAGACGAAGATGCTGCGCTGGACGGCAGGAGTCACGCGCATGGACCGCATCCGAAACGATGCTATTCGGCAGAAGTTCGGTGTCGCGCCGATAACTGACAAGATGCGCGAAGCTCGCTTACGATGGTACGGCCACGTTCTGCGTGGAAAGGAAGATAGCGTCCGCAAGATAGGCCTTAAGTTCGAGGTGGTAGGAAAGCGGCCTAGAGGGCGCCCGAAGCAGCGCTGGGCTGATACGTTACATACGGACTTGAAAGCGGCTGGCGTCCACCCTGATCTAGCGCTGGATCGGGAAAGGTGGCGTCATGACACCAGAATAGCGGACCCCGCTACGAAGCGGGACAGACGCTGAAGAAGAAGAAGAAGAAGAAGAATGTGGAACGAGCTCGTTTTGATTTGCAAGACGTTCAGATTGATTTCAAAAGCGTTAGACCTGCGTCAGAGATTTGCGGTAGGCTAAACGAGTGCATTGCTCACTCCTGTGCAAAACCAACTATTTGTTCTTTGTCTGCATTTGAAATGATCTCATATCTATTATTATATTTGGAAGAATGTAATTTTCACAGAAATGGAAGCACAGTGTTCACATATTACATATTAAGGACAGGCGAATTATGAACATCTACAAGCCGAAGTGAAAGCCGAACGGGAGTTTCGCTCGGATAGGACAGAAAGTCGGTGGTCAAGTGTCGTAGTGAAAATCCTCTGCCCAAGTTTTATTTTTAGCCTCTCGAAGAGTCTTTATTTTAGTCTGAAAGGGGCTCTTTTTGATTTGGAAGATTTGATTTCAAAGGGGTCTTCAATTTTGTTTGAGAAGAGTCCAGCTTATATCGAACGTGCCCAGCTTGATGTGAATTGCTCTACAGGCTGGAGAAAAACCGGCATCGATTCCAGACGTTCATCTCCCAGGACAAATGGCCGTTTTTAGTGGAAGGTAAAGATTCCATGTCACGATTTCTTTCCCTCACACAGTCTTCTGAATGGATTTCAGATCCGCATTCAACCCTTTCACTCATGCGGTTGCAGCGACCTTCAATGAGGATCTTGTGGACTCGTGGGGCACAGGATTCGCCGTGAATGTAAGCTTAAAACCCAAGAACATCAGCGCATCTGAAGCAGCCTTCTAACTGGCGCAGGTCTTCTACAGGGTGTGAACAACTTCAATCTCCAAGTGCGACGGAACTTCGACCAGTACGCAGACGCACCTCTCGACCGCAACGACGGGATGTATCAGCCGTTTCTGACCGCAGGCACCGTCGGCGGGGAGTACGACCTGAGCAAAATCCGAGAAGTGGCCGGTAGGTTCCGGTTTCTCGTCTGTTGGTCAGACGAGGCAGAATTGAATGATGCAGAGTTTCTTAGGTCACCTTGACCTCCCGATACTCGGAGTGAATGAGCTGTTCGACTTCGATGGAAGAATCATGCTCAAAGGTGTGATTTTTTCTCAAAGTTTTCGGAGTTTTCATTCATCAGAAGTTTTCCCAAGGCGTAATCATGGCCTTTTTTGAATTGTGGGTGAACTTCTCTCTTCATAATAAATATAAGATACCTAATGAGACAGTATCACTAAATTAGGGAGGGCGACCGTTGGGCAGAACTACCTGTGCACACCCCCGATTGGGATAGATTCGAAATTTATTCTTCTCGCCAATTTTTTCAATTTTGAACTGGAAGCACACGAAAATGATTGCGTTCTTTTCCTTTAGGCAACGGCAACGGTATTCTGAACAGTGCAATGGAGTTCCCGCTGACGCTGTCCGATCCGAACGAACGTGCTCCATACACCTTGAAGTATCTGAACTTCATGGCCGATCGACACATGCAATATGGCCATGTGGTGCCGAATGTGAACCTGTTCCTCGTCGGAAAGGACAAGATTATGAGTCGACTGATTCAGAACACCCTCAATCCTACTATGGTTGGGTAGATCACTTGGTCATTGCTTCGCTTAGACTGTTCTTCTCGTTATTGAACTCTTCAGAGTCGGACGGTTTTTGACATGGGTCTGCTGTACACTATTGAATTTGAATGTCGGATTCATGTCGTGAATGTGGGCACCATTGGGAGGTATGTGCACGCCAGCTAACTAATCAGAGTATCGACCGAACACACCCACTCTGACTGACACGCCTGTTAGATGCGGCCTGATTGGCTTGTTGCGCGTTCGCATTTCTCAATACTGCCCATATTCGTGACTAGGACTGCGGCAGTCTTCGTATATATCTATATTGCACGAAAAGATTGCGCCGTACACTCTTTCAGCACTTCACGACGTTTATTTGACTAATACTGTAAATCTGTTCGTTTGCGCTTACTCAAAAGCACACAACAGCTTCGTTCGGCTCATCCTTGTTAATCTAAGGCCCCGTTTACACTTCGTCGCGGCGCGACACGACGCCACGTATAGTGGCCATATTGATTGTGCGACGCGATCGATCAATTTGGCCTCATTGCGTGGCCATCGCATCGCGCCGCGACGAAGTATAAACGGGGCCTAAAGCGTTAGTTACCCAAGACCTTCACTGTATTATTGAGCCGATCCTTGGGCTTAGATGCAGCTAAAAAATCAGTGGCGCCATGGTATTTCTGGATTAGAAAACAACTAACGATAAGCGACGTCTCTCTTGGTCGGGAAATGGCGTTGCACCTGAACTGTTAGCTGCACCTTGAGCGACTATCTCTCTCGTTTAAAACATTTGCTAAAGTATTAAGCAAGGAGAGCTGTTATTTTGAAGCGAGGATTTAGAAGATGAAATCTCATTAGAACTCGTTATTCTCAAAACTCCGGGTAAACAGCATTTACACCATTAATCAAATCAGCTTGTCGACACACTGGATGGGTGCATGGCGCGATCCCTTGCATAACACCTTCGCTTCAGATTTTCACTTTTCAGCGCTTTAAAATGAGCTTAGAAGCCTATCGGTAGGTAAATGATGACAATTTTTTGCCATTCAAGCAAAGCACATATTTGTTGGAACACCTGCGCCAGGAAGACCCTCGAAGTCTTCTGTATCCATGAACGCAATCCAGCGATGGTCAGCAGGAACGAGTGCGTTTCGATTGCCAGTGATTTTTTCCTTTATTCCACTGTGTGAGCTGTGAGACACAATGCTCCTCGAAGTACGTATACTCTTGTGTACCGAGTGTGCTTCACTTGCTACATGGTTGTCGCATAGTAGAGTAGTCTTCCAGTGCTGATAAAGCAGCGGTTAGTTGCGTTCGTATGGAGTAATTTCTTCGTGACACTCATGGGACTCCATTGGTACTGCGGGGTTGAGAAAACTAGGGCAGTCGACGGTGTACATTCTACAGCCCACCGAACTTCTTTCAGGCCTTTGATAACGACGATACCGTCGAAACGTCAGGCGTAATAAAGTTGCATTTGACAAACCTGTGTGGCACAGAAGACTTGAAGCTATAGATCTTCAGTTTTAAAATTTTACTTGGACCTTTGAATATGTATAAGTCGTCTCTCTCAGAAAAGGATTACAGTGAGGTGTTATGAATCTTATATTTTTTCCAATAAAAATAACTGTTTAACCATATTTCAATGTGCGAGAAATCAGAATTTTTCAGTGCATTACAAAAAGAATGATTGTTAGTGAAGATGCCCTTATGTGAGACCTCGAAGTGAAGATATAATTTTTTCCCGGATCTATCCTAGTCCGGGGGGAGCCACATATCTAAAAATTATCTAACAAATCGACACGGGACTTACCGAGCGGCTCCAGAAGGACTTGAGAGGACCTAAAAGGAAGAAAAAACCAACGAGCGAACAAAAAAATTAAACCGCCGCTGTTCTTACAACCGTCTCGGCGGGCAAAGAGTAAGGCAATGGAGACCTGCCACGTACTGACCACCGCCTGACATGTTGTAACCAGGATCTAACATAGTGAGGAGGGCGTATAAGGACGCATGCCACGTGCTGACCGCCGCCTGACATGTTATAACCAGGATCCAACATGGTGAGGAGGGCACACAACTTTGCCGGCTTACAACCGCAACAAATGTAATTTTCGTTTTTTTTCTTGATGAGTTTTTTTGTTTAGGGTCCTATGTTGTTCTGTAGGAGTCGCTCGGTAAGTCTCAAGTGAATTTGTTACATATAATACTTTTTAGTTTTGTGCCCCCCCCGGACTAAGATAGATCCCTTTTTCCTTCTACAGCTGACTAGTGATAACCCCACCCAAACAACTGGCTATCAATAGAATGAAAGTCGCCATAGGCGAACGCATGGCGCGATCTCTTCCTAAAGCATGAAAAATTGCTAGTCTTTGCGCATTAAAATAAGCTCCAAAAAAATAACTTATGACAATTCAAATGCTGCAATCAGGTCTTATTGCAAGCGAATAATCAATTTTCGAAGAAAATCATAGTTAACCATTCAAATACAAAATGTGTCTTCACCTATTGAAAGAAGACCTAGTTTTGGAAAACTTCCTTTCCTGTTTGAAATAATTTAGGAAATTTTGCTTAGGAAATGAATGTAGCAGAAGCATTGCTCACAAAGACATGGGCAGAGAAGAAAATCAGCGTTACGACGAAATTTGCATCAAAACACGCGCACAATATGACCGCTTAAGTGAGCTACATCAGAGGCGTAGATCCCTCGGGTAAGTTTTTCTGGGTTAAAGCTCGAATTCAGATGCAGAGAACAAAGAGCAGATCGTCGCATGCAACAGGCAACCTGTTTGCGTGACCCCGATTTGCAGATGTTTTTCACATCTCCCTTACCCGTCATCAGATCACTTTTTCACAATTTCGCCTTCACACCGAGGAGGCATACCGTTTCGCTACTGCATCCAGTTTGAAACCCAGTAGAGTCTCCCACCTTGTACTCAAGATGGTGACGCTGCGCTTCTTTGCTATAACGACGTTAGTTACCGAAGTAATCGGCAGAGGTTTGTGGTCGTGATATGAGCACTTCAGTTATTTTGAAGCGGTTTTGGTTCAACGAGCATATCGTTGAGTTCCACTGCTCCATTTCCAGCGGCGTTTCTTCGCGATCGCCCTCGAGGTCTCGGGCTTCTGCAGCTTCCGACCGGAATGACAGACGAACGCTCGGCTCCGTTCTTTCCGAACTTGTACATGGCGGGAGACAAGGTAAGGTAATCCTACAGCTCCACAACATTGCTCCAACCCCGCACTGATAGCGCACGAAGGGAGAGGACTCCGCTTGAGCAATGTCTGCTCTCCCTCCCTACTCCTACAGCCTGCTTTTTAGCGATATGGCTCCGCTAGCGTCTTAGTTATTCTATAGGCTGGCGAAAAACCAGCGTCGGTTCCGGATGTTCACCTTCCAGGACAAATGGCTGTCTTCAGTGGAAGGTAAGGTTCTCAGGTCCCCACTTCTTCCAGTTTTCTGAATGGCTTTCAGGTCTGCATTCAACCCTTTTACGCATGCCGTTGCCGCTACGTTCAATGAAGATCTCTCGGATTCGTGGGGGTCAGGATTCGCCGTGAATGTAAGCTCAAGCCAAGGACCTCAGCATATTGGAAGCAGCCTTCTAAGCCGATAACTGACACAGGTCTTCTGCAGGGTGTGAACAACTTCAATCTCCAAGTGCGACGGAACTTCGACCAGTACGCGGACGCACCTCTCGACCGCAACGACGGGATGTACCAGCCGTTTCTGACGGCAGGCACCGTCGGCGGGGAGTACGATCTGAGCAAAATCCGAGAAGTGGCCGGTAGGTTCCGATTTTTGGGCTGCTGAGACTAGGCATCTTCTAGTAATCGTGAATTTCTAGGTCACCTTGACCTGCCAATACTCGGAGTGAATGAGCTGTTCGATTACGATGGAAGAATCATGCTTAAAGGTGCATTTTTTCAAAAACTTTCTGTTCATCGTTAATTCTCCCAAGCCGTAATCGTGGCCTTTTCTAAATGATGAATGATCTTTTCTCCTTATATAAGATAGTGAGCTATAAAAAAGAGTATGTAGATGCACTTCTTAGGATCTTCAAAGGTTTTCGATCTACCCTTCCTAGTCGGGAGGACCACCCTGAAGTTGCACTTGCGTCCTTACTCTCACGCCGTACGATAGCTTCACCTAAGCGGTCCCACATCATGTTGCAGCTAATGAGGCCTCCGGTGAAACTCAGGGAGGGCAACTGTCGGGCAAAACTTTATGCCACCTACCAATTAGGACAGATCCTTCTTTTAGTCAAATGTCTTCAATTTCTAAGTGTAGCTGGAAGTATACGTGAATAATGATTATCTTCTCTTTTAGGAGGCGGCAACGGTATTCTGAATAGCGCGATGGAGTTCCCGCTGACGCTGTCCGATCCGAACGAGCGTGCGCCGTACACCTTCAAATACCTCAACTTCATGGCGGATCGACACATGCAGTATGGCCACGTGGTGCCGAACGTGAATCTATTCACCGTCGGAAAGGACAAGATCATGAGTCGACTGACTCAGAACACCCTCAACCCCACTATGATTGGGTAGATCATCAGCTGATCATAGCCAATCGAAGCACCGACCAAACGCGCGATGGCCAATCAGGGCACCTATCTCTCTGACTGACACGCCTACTGCGTTGCCGCCTGATTGGCTTGTTGTTGCACGTTTTTACCTCTCGTTACTGCCCATATTCACCACTATTACTGCTCGTTAAGACTTCGGCAAGTTACATGTCAAGATTGCGCCGTGCACTCATCCGATTGGACGCAAAGTCTATTCGACTATTACTGTACATTCTGCTCACTTACCTTCTTGAACCCCTCTCTTCCGACCTTCTATTTAAATTAAAACAAAAAATTAGAACAGCTTTAGATCCAGTGACTGGTTAGGCAGTTAGAGCACTCAAATAGCATTTCACTATTAATAAAATCAGTTTGGCGGCATGCTGACTTGACGCGTGGCACGGCTCCCAGAATACTACTACCTCGCATGAGATCTTCGCTTTGCAGCACTTTAAAATGAGCTTACAAACCTGATTGTAGCTAAATGGTGAGAAATTTATTATCATTTAGCAAAACGGTCAGAATTTTAAGGCAATTTAAACAATGTAAACATTTTTTGGAACACCCTGAATTACGACAATTAATCACAGTATATCTTCTAGGTGAGAACGTCCTTGAAAAGTGTCAGCCGTCCTAGTCGTGAATGTGTGCAGCATTGGAAGGTGCGTTTGCGCAAGCCAATCAGGCCGCATCGAATGGGCGTGCCAATAACAGAGAACGTACTATCGGTGCCTGGTTTGCCAGCACACGCTCAGTAACTGCTCTAATTGGTTATGATTAGCTGTCGCACCCTATCTTCCAATGCTGGCCATATTCACGACATGGGCCGAGTTAACACTGCCGTGTTCATGCTGCCGTAAAATTTCTACTACTTCAGCCGTAGAAACGCGTAGCGTAGTCGAAAGAGGCGCCGGCTCTCGCGTGCACCCCAAATGGACACACAGTATCACTTAGCGTTCCATCTTCTAATAAGGAAAGGTTCCCAACTCATTCTGAGCTTTTGCGATGTTATTTTGACAGGATATATGGCCCTGTGAGCGGAGTCCAGAACCACAGTCAGTTTTTGCTGAGCGCTTTTTCAAAGACCTGAACAACTAGTGTGAGGACGTGTGCGCAACACTAATCAACCTATACGACACTTCACCAAGTGTGCCTCGGTGACGCAGTCAGTAGGAATGCCGTCTGGTAAGAGCACGCCGGCGGGCATTTCAGTTCAAGTCCGACTGCTGTCAATATTTTTGCACGTGTTAGGTTGTTGCTATTACGCTTTCTCATGGTCACAGGAGGCAATTTTAGACCATCAATGCTCACAACAAACTAAGGCTGTCTATTAGCGTGTTCATACGTGCTAGTTTTTCAGCTATTCATATCTGCACTATAACATTTTTCTTATATTTATTTTTCTCTTTTAATCAACAGCTATGGCACAAAACAATGAAGCAAGTAAAAACAAGCGTTTGCCACACCAGCAGCATCTTACAAAAGCCAGAGAGGAACATTGTTCTCCCCGGCAATGAATGAACATTCTTCTTCGTTGAACGCGTAATCTGTGGGTGTAGAGAAGGGTCCTGGGTGCTACAACCCACGCACATGACAGATTCTGCCAAAACACCGAAGCGCTGAACTGTCGATAGGCTTGGCTTACAATCTGCAATCAAAGGAAAAGTCACGGGTGGTCCCGTTTTTGTATAATATTTTATCACCGTTACCTACTTTCAATATAGGTATACTTTGTATATTTTATACATTATACCACATATAAAATATAAAAGTAGGCAACTATTATTATTATTATTTTACACTAGTTACCTACTTTAAATAATAGTGTGTTTGTGTGCAGTCGTTGTATCATTGGTGATACATTGTGATATGGTAGTGGTACAGATATGAATAGTTGAAAAACAAGCAGGTATGAACACGCAAATAGGCAGCCTTGGTTTGTTGTAAGCATCGACAGTCTAAAATTGACTCCTGCGATCATGAGAAAGCGTAATAGCAACAAACTAATACGTGCAAAAATATTGACAGCAGTCGGACTCGAACTGGAAACCCCGCCGGTGTGCTCTTATCAGGCGGCATTCCTACCGACTGCGTCACCGAGGCACATCTCGTTGGGTGTCGTAGGGGTTGATAATAGTTGCGCGCACGCTTTCAGACCTTCTTTTCAGGTCTTTAAAAAAGCGTTCAGCAAAAACTGACTGTGGTTCTGAACTCCGCTCGCAGGGCCCTACATCTTGTCAAAATAGCATCACGAAAGCTCACCATGAGTTGGGAACCTTTCCTTGTAAGGGTCGAAAAGTTGACACCAGAGATGCAAGCCTTTCAAAATAGCCTGTTTTTCTGTTAGTTGGCCATTGCAAGGATTTTTATGGGCCTAGAAGGTATTCAAATGGCCTCTGCAAAATGTCGTATGGAAGCAGAGTGTGGCGCATTCTGCAGCCATTGAACAACACCTATCCCTGTCCTATTGCCCGTTATTGTCCCTTAGCTACAGCTGAGTTTTCCAGTAGCCGTCTGTCTCGATGAATGACGACACTGCGTTATACATCTGCCCAATACATCGCAATGATTTGCTGATTGTTAGTGTGAAAACCATGCATCTAGAGTTTTCCTATTTGGTCAGAAGTAATCGCCGTCATGGTACCGAAGATTCAATCTTGGTATTGACGATGCGACCAGTGGTGGTAGATAGAGTGGCGGATGGATGACCGATCGTGGCTTACCCCATAACTCTTCCCTGATATTATTGAGACCATTTCCGCAAGGAAACTTAATTCTTGGTGGGAAAAAGATACTCAATTGTTGGGTTTGTTTGAAGCAATATTTATGGCTCACCACTTTATAACTATGTTAGACAATTAAGATTGCTGTTTAAAAGAAGTTTTGGAAAAATTCAAGCTTAATATCTTGTATTTTTCAGCAGGGTATCTCAAAAGATGAACACAGTCTTTGAATGGTCATTAAAATTTTTGCGATTTTTGCAGCAGCTACCTGCTAATTATTTGGATTAGTCGGATTTTGAAGACCGCGTCACCAGTTTAGGGGTTTCTTCAGCATAATGCAACGTTTGCGAGATTCATAGTGTAGATGCCTGTGTGTAGTGGGGGTTCGCAATCAAGGATTGCATGGATTTCGTAGTAGCCTTGCCGTTCCATCAGCTTGAACGCAATTTTAGAGAGCTCAAATTTTTTTGTTCCAGCCTGAACTGGTGCTTTAAGGCATCGTGAACTACGCTACGATTTCTTAAGTAACCGCATCTCCACCACGATTTGCATTGTTGGTTCCGAAATTTCACACTCTCGCCTGCGGGATGGCGAGTGGTGGTGGTCGAGCGGAGGCACAAGCGAATTATAGTGTAGTCTTCAATAATCAGAAGTTTGTGCCAGGCAAAAACAGTTTTGAAAAATGAAAAGGAAGTCCAATTTTTAGTCCAGCACACCGAACTATTGGAATCCAGGCTAGGCTGAAGATTGACCAAAGCTATTAATGCAATTTCCAAGCCAGGTTGGACATTTCAAACTAAAACGAACATTTTTAACAGCAAGCTGGACACTTCCTCATCCAAGCTGAACATCTTCCAAATCAAAATGAGCGTCTTTCTGATTAAACAAACACTCATTGAAATATTGAAATAATTTTTTCTTTTGTTTAAATTTACTATTATGTTACTTTTTTAGGAAACACCTGGCCGGCGAAAGGTGAATACCGCACTAAAAATTTACAAAAAATAATTCTTCTGGAAAAATAATGAGTTAAGACCTACTTTGAAGTGCAAAAGAGCCCCAGGTTTTCATGATATTAAAGGAAGAGATATCTCCTTGCATTTTACATATTTGAAACATCGCTGGTGCATCTCGAAATGTCGACAAGGAATATGTAGCGAAAACACCATACTGCAGCAAACTCAATAAGAAGGTTCAGATAGCGTTCGTCCATGGAAATTGGATGAAAAGTGCGAAAACCTGACAGTTCTGGAATTGAACCCTCAACGTCATGACATAAAGCATCACCCCTACCGCTGCGCCACCAAAGAAGCCTCGCTACCTCTTTGTTCCTCCGTGGTAAGCTCGACCCTGCGAACCCTTAACCGTTAAATATTTTCGGCGCCTCCTACTCGATTGCCTCAAGGGTACGGCAAAGCAAAACGTGTTATCTTATTATTTGGAGGATAGAGATTCTTCCTACAGTATTCGTTCTTCCCCTTTCGACACACCGCTGAGACAGTTTTCTTGTCAGTGTTTGCATCCATCCGTTATCAGTTTTTTTAAACTATTAAATTCGTTGTGACACTGATCATTTTCAGCCTTCAGCTCATGTATAATGGCTGTACGTGAAGATTGCTTCACTTTGGTGCCTCATTTGTTTTTGAAGATAGTAATAAATCATTTCACGGCTAAAATTCGCACATGTGGTTACATTCTTAATCTGAAAGATGGAAAACGCTACAGAGGAAGTAGCATCGCATGACAACAACATGAAATTGATTGACTGAATGCATAGTGCCGAGCAAAGATTAATAACTATAGGGGCAATATGGGGAAAAGCGTAAACGTTGCACTTTGGAGAGCTCTTTACACGGCTGCTCCTCAACTGTAGGCACAGAACCTCTACAGGCTACATACATAGTTCAGGGCCTAGACCTCGATATCATCCATGCACACAACTAAGCCTATACTTAGGAAGAACACGGATTCTGATCGCCTTAACCATTTGCTCAGGCTTACATTGCTACCAAGGTCGAAACATAGGCTAGGGCATTGAATTGGCCTCAGGCTTCGACTTAAACCAAGGACCTAACCTTGTCTTCGGCTTTTATAGGCATAGGCGACACAGGGTGACGACTACGGAGTAGGCCTTAACTAAGGCAACGACTTCAACGTTTTCCTCATTTCCCCCATATAATAGGGTTAATCAGCGGCTTCGATTTAGGCCAAGGCCTTGAAAATCGGCATATGCATTTAGCTCCAGGCTCATTTAGGCCTAGGCTTCGAATCCGACTCGATTTCGACTTACCAGGATACTGTCTCAACGGTAGGTCGGAACGGCGCAAGTGTTGTATATGAGCAGAACCGCCTCTCTCTGGGTAGTAACAAACTGCAGGTATCTCGACCCCAATACAACTCTGCGCAGAGTTAGGGGCGGTGGAAGTCGCGGGTTGGCGCCCTGCACGTACTCCACAGCTGACGGGCGCGCGCGGGATGAGGGCTCGTATCGCGGCTAAGCGCAGTGCTCAGGTGGCGTAGTAGGGAAGAGCTCGGGCTCGTAAACGCGTGGTCGGGGGTTTGGATCCTGCAGGCTGCGCTTGTTTTGCACTTTTGCAAAATCCATGTTCATCATATACGTAATCCACCTAGGGGTATTATAGTGTGTTATGGAGCACGTTTACATATAACATATGCTCCAAACTACAGATTAGCTAAAATGTTCACTTCTGTGTGTCACTTATTTTAAGCCTGTTTTGTGTGAAGCTATAGTTATGTAACGATAGATATTTGGTGGCACTAGTAAAAAGTTCGGACTTCACCGACAAGACTTCGGTCAAAAAAAAATTTTTTCGCTGAAACTTTGTCTAGGGGGGTTATTTGGGGTGCTGATCACGAATCTGACATTCGTTTTTCACGATGCGGTCGGAGACCACCCATACCGTTAACAAGGGTGGTCCAGGCAGGGTCACCGATTTCGCTGAAACTTCGTCTAGGGGGTTATTTGGGGTGCTGATCACGAATCTGACATTCGTTTTTCACGATTCGGCTGAATAATATAGATACAGGAAGGCACAGGATTGCATTCTTAAAATTTCTGCCGATGACGGCAGGTGGAGACAGAATCGTGAAAAACGGATGTCAGATTCGTGATCAGCACCCCAAATAACCCCCTAGACAAAGTTTCAGCGAAATCGGTGACCCTGCCTGGACCAGCCTTGTTAACTGTATGGGTGGTGTGTTATATGTAAACATGCTCTATAACACACTAAAGTACCCCTAGGTGGATTACTTATATGATAAACATGGATTTTGCAAAAGTGCAAAACAAACCCAGTCTGCAGGATCCAAACCCCCGACCCCGCGTTTACGAGCCCGAGCTCTTCCCTACTACGCCACCTGAGCACTGCGCTTAGCCGCGATACGAGTCCTCATCCCGCGCGCGCCCGTCAGCTGTGGAGTACGTGAATCAACAGGGCGCCAACCCGCGACTTCCGTCGCCCCTAACTCTGCGCAGAGTTGTATTGGGGTCGAGATACCTGCAGTTTGTTACTACCCAGAGAGAGGCGGTTCTGCCCATATACAACACTTGCGCCGTTCCGACCTACCGTTGAGATAGTATCCTGGTTAGGCTTAGGCTTCGGATTCCGGCTTGGGCCTCGATTTCGACTTAGGCTTAGGCTTCGGATTCGGAATTGGGCCTCTATTTCGACCTAGGCTTAGGCTTCGATTCCGGATTGGGCCTCGATTCCGACCTAGGCTTAGGCTTCGATTCCGCATTGGACCTCGATTTCGACTTAGGCTTAGGCTTCGATTTCTGATTGGACCTCGATTTCGACTTAGGCTTAGGCTTCGATTTCTGATTGGGCCTCGATCTCGACTTAGGCTTAGGCTTAGGCTTCGGAATCAGGATTCTACCTCGATTTCGACTTAGGCTTAGGCTTCGATTCCGGATTCGGTCTCGATTTCGACTTAGGCTTAAGCTTCGATTCCGGATTCAGTCTCGATTTCGACTTAGGCTTAGGCTTCGGAATCGGGATTGGACCTCGACTTCGACTTAGGCTTAGGCTTCGGATTCCTGCTTGGGCCTCGATCTCGACTTAGGCTTAGGCTTAGGCTTAGGTTTCGGAATCAGGATTCTACCTCGATTTCGACTTAGGCTTAGGCTTCGATTTCGGATTGGGCCTCGATTTCGATTTAGGCTTAGGCTTCGATTCTGGATTCGGCCTCGATTTCGACTTAGGCTTAGGCTTCGATTCCGGATTGGACCTCGATTTCGACTTAGGCATAGGCTTAGGCTTCGATTCCGGATTGGGCCTCGATTTCGACTTAGGCTTAGGCTTCGATTTCTGACTGGGCCTCGATTTCGACTTAGGCATAGGCTTAGGCTTCGATTCCGGATTCGGTCTCGATTTCGACTTAGGCTTAGGCTTCGATTTCTGATTCGGTCTCGATTTCGACTTAGGCTTAGGCTTCGGAATCGGGATTGGGCCTCGATTTCGACTTAGGCTTAGGCTTCGATTCCGGATTGGACCTCGATTTCGACTTAGGCTTAGGCTTCGATTTCTGATTCGGTCTCGATTTCGACTTAGGCTTAGGCTTCGGAATCGGGATTGGGCCTCGATTTCGACTTGGGCTTAGGCTTTGCTTCCGGATTCGGTCTCGATTTCGACTTAGGCTTAGGCTTCGATTCCGGATTGGGCCTCGATTTCGACTTAGGCCTAGGCTTAGGCTTAAGCCTAGGCTTCGATTCCGGATTGGACCTCGATTTCGACTTAGGCTTAGGCTTCGCTTCCGGATTCGGTCTCGATTTCGACTTAGGCTTAGGCTTCGATTCCGGATTGCGCCTCGATTTCGACTTAGGCATAGGATTCGATTCTGGATTCTGCCTCGATTTCGACATAGGCTTAGGCTTAGGCTTAGGCTTCGGAATCAGGATTCTACCTCGATTTCGACTTAGGTTTAGGCTTCGATTCCGGATTGGGCCTCGATTTCGATTTAGGCCTAGGCTTAGGCTTAAGCCTAGGCTTCGATTCCGGATTGGACCTCCATTTCGACTTAGGCTTAGGCATCGGCATCCGGATTGGACCTCGATTTCGACTTAGGCTTAGGCTTCGATTTCTGATTCGGCCTCGATTTCGACTTAGGCTTAGGCTTCGGAATCGGGGTTGGGCCTCGATTTCGACTTAGGCTTAGGCTTTGCTTCCGGATTCGGTCTCGATTTCGACTTAGGCTTAGGCTTCGATTCCGGATTGCGCTTCGATTTCGACTTAGGCCTAGGCTTAGGCTTAAGCGTAGGCTTCGATTCCGGATTGGACCTCCATTTCGACTTAGGCTTAGGCTTCGGCATCCGGATTGGACCTCGATTTCGACTTAGGCTTAGGCTTCGATTTCGGATTCGGCCTCGATTTCGACTTAGGCTTCGGAATCGGAATCGGGATTGGACCTCGATTTCGACTTAGGCATAGGCTTCGATTCTGGATTCTGCCTCGACATCGACATAGGCTTATGCTTAGGCTTAGGCTTCGGAATCGGGATTCTACCTCGATTTCGACTTAGGCTTAGGCTTCGATTCCGGATTGGGCCTCGATTTCGATTTAGGCCTAGGCTTAGGCTTAAGCCTAGGCTTCGATTCCGGATTGGACCTCCAATTCGACTTAGGCTTAGGCTTCGGCATCCGGATTGGACCTCGATTTCGACTCAGGCTTAGGCTTCGATTTCGGATTCGGCCTCGATTTCGACTTAGGCTTCGGAATCGGAATCGGGATTGGACCTCGATTTCGACTTAGGCTTTGGCTTCGATTCCGGATTGCGCCTCGATTTCGACTTAGGCATAGGCTTCGATTCTGGATTCTGCCTCGATTTCGACATAGGCTTAGGCTTAGGCTTAGGCTTCGGAATCAGGATTCTAGCTCGATTTCGACTTAGGCTTAGGCTTCGATTTCGGATTGGGCCTCGATTTCGATTTAGGCTTAGGCTTCGATTCTGGATTCGGCCTCGATTTCGACTTAGGCTTAGGCTTAGGCTTAGGCTTAGGCTTAGGCTTAGGCTTAGGCTTAGGCTTAGGCTTAGGCTTCGATTCCGGATTCGGTCTCGATTTCGACTTAGGCTTAGGCTTCGATTCCGGATTGGGCCTCGATTTCGACTTAGGCCTAGGCTTAGGCTTAGGCTTAGGCTTCGATTCCGGATTGGACCTCCATTTCGACTTAGGCTTAGGCTTCGGCATCCGGATTGGACCTCGATTTCGACTTAGGCTTAGGCTTCGATTTCGGATTCGGCCTCGATTTCGACTTAGGCTTAGGCTTCGATTTCTGATTGGACCTCGATTTCGACTTAGGCTTAGGCTTAGGCTTGGGCTTAGGCTTAGGCTTGGGCTTAGGCTTAGGCTTGGGCTTAGGCTTAGGCTTAGGCTTAGGCTTAGGCTTAGGCTTAGGCTTAGGCTTAGGCTTAGGCTTAGGCTTAGGCTTAGGCTTAGGCTTAGGCTTAGGCTTAGGCTTAGGCTTAGGCTTAGGCTTAGGCTTAGGCTTCGATTCCGGATTCGGTCTCGATTTCGACTTAGGCTTAGGCTTCGATTCCGGATTGGGCTTCGATTTCGACTTAGGCCTAGGCTTAGGCTTAGGCTTAGGCTTCGATTTCGGATTCGGCCTCGATTTCGACTTAGGCTTCGGAATCGGAATCGGGATTGGACCTCGATTTCGACTTAGGCATAGGCTTCGATTCTGGATTCTGCCTCGACATCGACATAGGCTTATGCTTAGGCTTAGGCTTCGGAATCGGGATTCTACCTCGATTTCGACTTAGGCTTAGGCTTCGATTCCGGATTGGGCCTCGATTTCGATTTAGGCCTAGGCTTAGGCTTAAGCCTAGGCTTCGATTCCGGATTGGACCTCCAATTCGACTTAGGCTTAGGCTTCGGCATCCGGATTGGACCTCGATTTCGACTCAGGCTTAGGCTTCGATTTCGGATTCGGCCTCGATTTCGACTTAGGCTTCGGAATCGGAATCGGGATTGGACCTCGATTTCGACTTAGGCTTTGGCTTCGATTCCGGATTGCGCCTCGATTTCGACTTAGGCATAGGCTTCGGTTCTGGATTCTGCCTCGATTTCGACATAGGCTTAGGCTTAGGCTTAGGCTTCGGAATCAGGATTCTAGCTCGATTTCGACTTAGGCTTAGGCTTCGATTTCGGATTGGGCCTCGATTTCGATTTAGGCTTAGGCTTCGATTCTGGATTCGGCCTCGATTTCGACTTAGGCTTAGGCTTAGGCTTAGGCTTAGGCTTAGGCTTAGGCTTAGGCTTAGGCTTCGATTCCGGATTCGGTCTCGATTTCGACTTAGGCTTAGGCTTCGATTCCGGATTGGGCCTCGATTTCGACTTAGGCCTAGGCTTAGGCTTAGGCTTAGGCTTCGATTCCGGATTGGACCTCCATTTCGACTTAGGCTTAGGCTTCGGCATCCGGATTGGACCTCGATTTCGACTTAGGCTTAGGCTTCGATTTCGGATTCGGCCTCGATTTCGACTTAGGCTTAGGCTTCGATTTCTGATTGGACCTCGATTTCGACTTAGGCTTAGGCTTAGGCTTGGGCTTAGGCTTAGGCTTGGGCTTAGGCTTAGGCTTGGGCTTAGGCTTAGGCTTAGGCTTAGGCTTAGGCTTAGGCTTAGGCTTAGGCTTAGGCTTAGGCTTAGGCTTAGGCTTAGGCTTAGGCTTAGGCTTAGGCTTAGGCTTAGGCTTAGGCTTAGGCTTAGGCTTAGGCTTAGGCTTAGGCTTAGGCTTAGGCTTAGGCTTAGGCTTAGGCTTCGATTCCGGATTCGGTCTCGATTTCGACTTAGGCTTAGGCTTCGATTCCGGATTGGGCTTCGATTTCGACTTAGGCCTAGGCTTAGGCTTAGGCTTAGGCTTCGATTCCGGATTGGACCTCCATTTCGACTTAGGCTTAGGCTTCGGCATCCGGATTGGACCTCGATTTCGACTTAGGCTTAGGCTTCGATTTCGGATTCGGCCTCGATTTCGACTTAGGCTTAGGCTTAGGCTTAGGCTTCGGAATCAGGATTCTACCTCGATTTCGACTTAGGATTAGGCTTCGATTCTGGATTCGGCCTCGATTTCGACTTCGATTCCGGATTGGACCTCGATTTCGACTTAGGCTTAGGCTTCGGATTCCGGCTTGGGCCTCGATTTCGACTTAGGCTCAGGCTTCGATTCCGGATTCGGTCTCGATTTCGACTTAGGCTTACGCTTCGATTCTGGATTGCGCCTCGATTTCGACTTAGGCTTAGGCTTCGATTCCGGATTCGGTCTCGATTTCAACTTGGTCTTAGACTTCGGATTGGGGATTGGGCCTCGATTTCGACTTAAAGTTAGGCTTAGGCTTAGGCTTGAGCTTCAGATTCGGGATCGGGCCTCAATTTCGACCTATATCGGGTTCAAATTGGATTTTTGGATTACCATCTCAATATCAATATCTCTATCTACTTTTCTGTCTTTTTCTAGCTGCAGAAATCGTTGAATCATAGCTATTCGATAGTTCCGTCTTCTTCAACTCTTCTCTTCATGGATTTAAGCAACTGGGATTGGGAATTACAATGTATCCCATTGTCCCGTGTATCCCATTTCCTTGTGTATGCATGAATTCCTCACTTCTTTGTGTATCTACGAACTTCAACACATTTTGATTGAAAGCGGTTGATGAGGTCAACACTTAACACTTTTCTCAATTTTCAGACATCTGTCTCGATACTGTTAAAATGAACCTGAACCTATTTTCAGTATCAAGGAAGCTGATTGTAAGAATCGTTTATTTGAAGCAGATGCGGTCGCATACTTCTCAAGCGAAATTAAACGTCTTTCAAAATCAACTACACAACTACTAAGTTCAAGTAGAAAAGTCTTAATTCAATTTTGCACACACTGACACCTCCCAAACTGGAACGACATTCCATTTTCACTCAAAATAGGTTACAATTCAGATCAAATTGAACATCTTACAAAATAAACTGGGCACTTTTCAGATCAAATTGGGCTCTTCAGAGTTGACACCTTCGAAATCAATCTAAACGTCTTGCAAATGAACATAAGCTTTTTCGAGCAAAACAGAAACTCCTAGGTTCTAAAAAGTTAGGATGACTTCGTTCAATCCAACTGAGCGGAACAGATATGATATGCGGCAGAAAGCGTTGAAATCGAATCGAAGTGAAGCGGGGCGAGGTGGTAGTGAAACGACCAGCGGCCATTGTCTCCGCCGCGGAACTGGATCGTCGTTCGAAGTCCAGCGATGCCCGACCTTTTGCTTCCGAGATGGCCGATTCCAGTGATCAGCTGTATCCGCGGCATCCACGCATGATTGCCCTGAATTCTCTACTTTTTCTTCTTCTGGCGGATCTCAGCGATGCAAGAGGTAGAATCGAAGGAAATCCTCCTTCAGCTTGTATTCATTTCTTTAGCAGCTAAAGTATAAGACAAGAATGTCCGAGATCTAGTGCAGGCTGCAGATCTTTATTGTAGCATGTTATGTGCTGAAGCTGCAATTCTATTTGTCTTCTGTTGCAGCCCCTTTCATTCGAGATCGCCCTCGCGGCCTAGGGTTACTTCAGTTACCCACTGGCATGACAGACGAGCGATCTGGGCCGTTTTTTCCTAACCTTTACGTGGCAGGAGATAAGGTGAGTTTCGCGACGCTAGTCTTGAGTTGTTTGGATGAGTTTTTACTCTGACCTTTTTTGGGGAAAACCGACGAAAAAACTAAGCACCTGACGCAGAAGCTGCTACTTTTAGCTGCTTTTCACACTGAAAATCCATCGTTTCTTCGATTTCCAAAAGCAGCTAGTTCCTCGAATCTAAAAAAACTGAGTTAGCCGTTTTAAAAATGTTGGCGTTTTCTGATTTTGTCAGCCGCATGCGAAGATTGTGCCTTTACAGAAATAAATTTTTCTCCTGGAGTGTGAGAACATGTGGGAATAAAACTCCGTAAAAAAATTAATGCATCATTGTTTGTGAATAGTAAAAAAATCAAGATTTCCTGCTGCTATTTCCCTCAGCTATAGGACTTGTAGTGTAGGGCGCGTGTAGCGCAGCGGAGGAGGCGCCGACTGTCGCCTGCATCCGATACCAGGTTCCTGGTTCGGATCTCCCGCCCAGGCCAACCAAGCCTTCCATTCCTCCGGGGTCGGTGAATTGGTACCAGACTTGTCTGGGAAGGGTAAAGCGCTGAATTGTTCATCGGCTGGCTACCGCAACTCACTGTATGGCCAAATACGCAATCAAATCGCCTCCACGACACCCCGTAACGCGTGGCGAACGCGTGGCGCATCCCAAAAGGAATTGAGTAACGCCGTCCTTTGTCCTTTATCCTCTTATAGGACTTCGACGTTTGTTCCCGCAAACAAGATAGAAAACTTTATTTTTTGAAAAACAACGACTTTTTGTACGAACCTTCTTAGTCATGTCAAAGATCACTGCAAAGTCGATTTCATCGGTACGGCTCGAGATTTTATGGCGTACAAAATGCTATTGTTGTCTCCTTAAGTGTAAAATATTTATTTCCGGGTCAAGTCTTCAGTTCATTGATCAAAGGGACAAGCATTTATTTATTTATTTTACTTATATCACTATAAATTAGCATCGAAATTTAGTAGAGTGCAGGTGTCGCTCAATTAGACAGAAAAAGACTGCTCCCAGACAATGTTTACTTTTAACTGTGTACCAATCAGCATTCGAAGTTTAACGGAATTCAATTCCATATTGATGTCACGTCAGCAAACAAAGCTGCATGCGGCTCCTCAAAGTGTCGAAGTTACACCTGAAGAGACAACGCATATATTAATAGAAGGAAAATCCACCTATAATACTGAAAAAATACAAGGCAATTCTCTGCAAGAGAAGGTATGAACCTTCTCCCTCAAAACCATAAAACAGTACGACACCCTGCGAACCTCAAACCTCAAGGTTGACCACTTTTTAGGCAGGCCAGAAGCCGCAGTCAGTTCCTGATGTGCATCTGCCTGGACAAACGGCCGATTTCAGTGGAAGGTGAGTTTATTCGTTTTTTTTTCAAGAAACTGCTATTTGTGATGCAATAATAATGATAAAGGCTAAAGACTAAAATTCCAAAACATATCGCGGATGTTACGCGGTGCGGTCAGACAGCGCCGGTGGTGTAAGGCGAACATCGCTGCCCGGAAACCAAAAGATGCGAGTTCGAGTCCTGCCCGGCGCAAGAGTTTTGATCGCAACAAAACATTCTGTAACAACATATAGCCTCTCTACCAGCCACCCAGGCTTAAGCAAATGTGTTAAAAATCCAAAACAGTTGCCTTAAACTCTCGGAAACACTGAAAATGGTAATAACAATTTAACATACATGTTCTACTGCTGCAAACACGCGTTTTGAACTTAAACCTTCCTTAGCAGCATTGAAATCACAGCAAATTTTTTTGATTAACGTATGAAAATGCTAAGATATATAACAACGCCTCGTCTCCAAGGCCAGTTTTTGCAGTGCCATTCGACTATTCTGAAATGGGGTTGAAATTCTGAGCACTTAAGGATGTTCATAGTCCACGACTGAGGAGACGTGAGCGTGTGCAAAATGTGTGTATCGAATTTCGCCCGGCGACCATTGTTTGTTTCGTATGCTTTGTGCGACGACTCAGTCGTTTCCGTCGCGTAATATGAATAGACGCCGAGTTAGTGGAGACCAGCTAGTAATTATTAGCTTCTTCTCAACTTCATCGCTGCTTTTCCGTGTCTCGGAGGGCTAAACGAAGTCGATAAATATTGATCGACGTCAGTGACACGTCTTCCGAATCCCAAAGAATATGTCACGACGTCCGTGACGTGCATCTGAATCCCAGGTGTGGCTCCGCGACACCTCTTCTTAATCCCAATGCCAGTGGGGGAAAATTTTGAGTCGATGCCTAGGACACGTCTTCTGAATGCTAATGCAATGGCATGATGTAGTCATGACGTCTACGCCGTGTCTTCTAAGTCCAGGCGCGTAGGCCGTCTTGGAAACGAACAGACGAACAGACTTCTTTTATGTGTAGTGGGACAAGGATTCTCTACCGCGGACTGCTGTCCCATAAAGCTAGCTTGGTATGACGTCCGCGACACCTTCTGAATGCCGACGCAAATGGCACAATGTTGATGTCTCATAATGTACCCAAAATCTCCCATACTTCTATCCTTCCACAGCCACCTGCCTCGTCCCTTGACTTCGGGGAACTGACCCATTTCCGGATATTTGAAAAGCATAGCGACAGACTGTAAGCATAGCGACAGCGACAGTGCACGAAGCGTCACACTCCCAAACTTCCTAAACGCCTTCGCTTAACGACTTCTCTTCATTTCAGGTCCGCCTTCAACCCGTTCACACATGCGGTTGCAGCCGTCTTCAACGAGGATCTGGTGGATTCGTGGGGATCAGGTTTCGCTGTCAACGTGAGCTCCTATCTTCGCAACCTTCTTCTGAGCTCAATCCAGAAGGCGGGGGTCTAAGCTGCAGTCGCATTACAGGGCGTAAACAACCACGACCTGCAAGTTCGACGAAATTTCGACCAGTTCGCCGACGTCGGGTTGGAACGAAACGATGGCATGCATCAGCCATTCTTGACGGCATTCTCCGTCGGCGCCGAGTACGACTACTCGAAGATCAAGGAGATTTCAGGTGATTATAGTTCGCTTCTGCCGGTGAATTCAGAGTCAGTTGAAGGCCCCAAACAATTTTTAGGTCACTTGGATATCCCTATCCCCGGCGTGAACGAGTTGTTCGATTTTGACGGACGGCTGATGGTGAAAGGTTAGCTGAATACACAACAGCATTCACAGCTCATAAGAGTAAAAGTCTTGATTTAGGCAACGGCAACGGTATTCTGAACAGCGCGATGGAGTTCCCGCTGACGCTGTCCGATCCGAACGAGCGTGCGCCGTACACCTTCAAATACCTCAACTTCATGGCGGATCGGCACATGCAGTACGGTCATGTTGTGCCGAACGTGAACTTGTTCCTTGTCGGAAAGGACAAGATCATGGACAGGCTTGTTCAGAACCGGCTCAACCCTACCATGATTGGATAATGGGGACTATATAGAATGCAATTTTGCTAAAAACCGTTCTGTCCATAGATTCTTTGGTCCTGCTTCCTTAATAATCTTGAGGTCATGTGATTACGTCGTTCAGAAGTGCACTTTTCTGCTGGACACCTCGCGAATCTTGAAGAGGCCTGGCGCAGAATCACTTTAAAAATTCCTTTGAAAGCCCTAGCTCTCATTTAAAAGATGCTAAATGGACCAGTCAAGACTATGTGGTTATCACATAAGTATTTAAGATAACCAAGATAACACTAAGCTGGAATTCTAACAATCAACCGTTGTGACAATATAATTCACGTACCTCTTCTAGTCAATTGGCGGTTCCAAAAAGTAGAGGTTGCTTTATAGCATAGCAAATTCCTCGGCGAGGACCATCGCTATCGATTAGCTGCACGATCTAATCAATATCGTATGGGCCAAGCCGCGTATTGTCTATAAACACAACCCTACAGCATAAGTACAACACAAGAGATCCTGTATTCAATTAAGAGAACTACTCAACTGCCTCTGCTTCCAGCTCCACCAAGCGCAATAAATTAGGATGCCAGTGAATTTCAGTGATGTACTTTTTTGTTATGTAATAAATCTTCTGTAACACTAAACCAGTAAAGCCATTACAACAAAGAACAGTGGTAGCAGTTTGATAAAAGGTAAGAAAAAATTCCTGGTGTGGAAGACTAAGTCGGGAAGCAAATACAGAAAAGTGCTGGTTGGCAATAAACACAGAAAATGGTCCCCCACTTCAAAACAGCTGGCCGCCCCCAAAGAATGGGCCACAATTCACTAAGTAATGGGGATAGACTCTAATAGGGATTACTATAAGGGCTTTTAGTCTTATTGGGTTATCGGTACATTATCGGTTCTTACAGGTTCTCTTCCGTAGATGGAAGCCAGTCTGAATACATGCGAGGACTCCTCCTAAAAAACTTATTGCAAGTGGCCTTTTTTCTAGTGGATTAGTGACGTCTTCGACGAATAGGGCAGTCACTGACGCTTTGCTTTGGTGCCTTAGTTTAGAGAAGATGAACTATAAGACAAGCGGATTTCACAAACCAATTAGGCGATTATCGATGAATTAGCTACAGCCTCCCTGAGTTGTTAGCTACCCAAAGCTGTTTAATTAAGAAAAATTCCACAACTGTAGACACCAATCAAAGCACAAAATTCTATTTTCTCCTTTGTTCTGGAACACTAGAACACTTCTAATCGAGTTGGGATGCGCTTTGATTTTTGCTGTTTTATCCAAAATAAATGACGCCTTTATTCTTATTTCAGCACTCATTCTATTTCCCTAGAAACACTAGTTAAATCTTACGTCTCGATAATTTAATTTAATTTAATTGAAAGCAATTTTCAGCATTTCATTGGCAGTTGTTTTAAAATTGTGTTGATATTTCGTTTTCACTGTTCTTCACCTTCTTCATCAGTCCTCCTAAACCGATAATTTTTTCGCTGTCGAAGAAACATCCAAATCCAAATTCAAATGACGGCAAGATTTGCTTAACAGGACTTAGTTCAATAAGATCAAGACCTTAGGGAGTAGGTCTCACCAGGATACTATCTCAACGGTAGGTCGGAACAAGTGTTGTATATTGGCAGAACCGCCTCTCTCTCTGGGAAGTAACAAATTGCAGGTATCTCTACCCCAATACAACTCTGCGCAGAGTTAGCCCTAGTTTATACTTGCGCCGCTGCGCGGCGCGGCACTATGGTCGGAATAGATATTGACGGGGCGACGCGAAAAATCGATATCTATGGCGATCGCGGAGCCGCGCCGCGTGGCGGCGGCAGTATAAACCAGGGCTTAGGGGCGACGGAAGTCGCGTGTTGACGCCCTGTTGATTCACGTGCTCCACAGCTGACGGGCGCGCGCGAGATGAGGGCTCGTATCGCAACTCGGCGCACTGCACAGGTGGTAGGGAAGATCTCGGGCTCGTGAACGAGGGGTCGGGGGTTTGCATCCCGACTGCGCTTGTTTTGCACTTTTGCAAAATCCATGTTTATCATATAGGTAATCCACCTAAAGGTATTATAGTGTGTTATAGAGCATGTTTACATATAACATACCGCCCATACCGTTAACGAGGGTGTCCAGGCAGGGTCACCGATTTCGCTGAAACTTTGTCTAGGGGTTATTTGGGGTGCTGATCACGGCGGAGTGGCGTTCTATCCCCCGCCCTTTAAACAGAGGCGTGGCAAATGTCTGCGTCTCTACTATCTCGTAAGGCAGCCACTGAACTCTCGAGCAAGCCCAGGAGGTTGGTGGTGGGCGGGCCAGGGGGACGAGGGGATAGAACGCTCGACCCCCGCTGATCACGAATCTGATATCCGTTCTTCACGATTCGGCTGGATAGTATAGATACAGGAAGGCACAGGATTACATTCTTAAAGTTTCTGCCGGCGACGGCAGGTAGAGACAGAATCGTGAAAAACGGATGTCAGATTCGTGATCAGCACCCCAAATAACCCCCCTAGAAAAAGTTTCAGCGAAATTTTTTTTTGACCGAAGTCTTGTCGGTGGAGTCGGAACTTTTAATTAGTGCCACAAAATATCTATCGTTACATAACTATAGCTTCACACAAAATAGGCCTAAAACAAGTGACACACAGAAGTGAACATTTTAGCTAATCTGTAGTTTAAAGCATATGTTATACGTAAACATGCTCTATAACACACTATAATACCCCTAGGTGGATTATCTATATGATAAACATGGATTTTGCAAAAGTGCAAAACCAATGCAGTCTGCGGGATCCAAACCCTCAACTCCTCGTTCACGAGGCCGAGCGCTTCCCTACTACGCCACCTGTGCAGTGCGCCGAGTCGCGATACGAGCCCTCATCCCGCGCGCGCCGGTCACCTGTGGAGCACGTGAATCAACAGGGCGCCAACACGCGACTTCCGTCGCCCCTAACTCTGCGCAGAGTTGTATTGGGGTCGAGATACCTGCAGTTTGTTACTACCCAGAGAGAGGCGGTTCTGCCCATATACAACACTTGCGCCGTTCCGACCTACCGTTGAGATAGTCTCCTGGTTAGGATCATCAAGTGTTTCCCTAAGGGTCGTTTAGTGTGCGCGCGACGCGCGACGCCATGCCACGTGTAGTGGCCGAATTGATCAATCGCGTCGCTCGATCAATTTGGCCACTACACGTGCATCGCGTCGCACGTCGCGCGCACACTAAACGACCCCTAAGGAATGGGCTTAGAAAATAGAAAGCTCCTCGTTCAAATACTATAATACATTGTACGATGAAGAGGAAGAGCTCAACGACATTCACATGTGAGGTTTTAACTACACAAGAGAGATATCTAAATGACACTGATGTGGATCAGTCGAGGGGGGTGCAGCATATCTACTGCGAACTGAATGGCTTCAAGGCTCGGATCCCACCCCCCAAACAATCCCAATATGTAGGGTCAGTGAATAGGTATCAGACGTGGCTGAGAAGAATAAACCGACGAGTTTCCGATTCCCTCTCCACCATGAAACGTTATTTAGAATAACTATGTGTTCAAAACTGCCTCCTGAACATTCTTGTAAAGAAGAATGCGTGGTGATCACACGGACAGTTGTTTTATGCCAAATTTTATTACCCTTTTCTACTGTGCTCAATGAATCCAACGCTATTCCAAGGACTCTCGATCTCAAAGGCGATTGAGATAAGATTAGAGAAGCACCTAATGATTAGCGGAGCCTTGAGTTCAGCATAAGGACAACGACCGATAGAAGGATTTATCTGGCAAAGAGAATCAACGTTCCTCCAAAGGCAGCCATTTCTGCTTTACTATGCCAGTCTTTCCATTTATAGGAAGGTCTTCGCACTCAAAATGGACATTGAAATTTTGTTGGGGGGGGGGGAGGCTCACATAATCATTTCAACCGAAGAGCACTAAATGACCTAAATGTGACTTGAAACTGAAAATTTCAACAAAAAGAATATCATCTGCTTACCGCGGTCGAATTATAGTGGCATGAGGGTGTAGGGCACTGGGTTTGACCGTATCAGCAAGTGGTCACGCGGCAACTAGTCATGAATTTCGACTACGTACTAGCGGTCGTTACTATTTATAAGAGTCCCACTAGGAACATTCAATACCCTAGTTCTTAAGCTGCTGGAAAGTGAAACGAAGATAGAGGGTTGAATCTTGCCTTCCGTAAGCGGCTGCCACCAGAGTACAGTACCATGTCTGAGCTCAAATCAACGGTAAAGTTAGGGGTTGACCGAATCGATCTTGCAAAGGTGAATAGCGCGTGGCGGGTCAAATGTTCACAAAATGTGAACGATCCTACCGCGAACGTTTTCGTGAACATGAACATAAACATTTGATCAGCCACGGAAGGAGGAGTACTTATGCTAAAGCCTGTTCTGTGAATAATATTCATCGAAAAGCGCGCTAGTTCCTCGTCCAGCAGCTATGTATGTGACGAAGCTGTGAAGAACGAAAAGGGCAAACATCGGAGCGAAGGGCACAGACCACCGTTGGTGTACTGAGCCAGTGGTGCGTAGTGTGGCCTACAGGCACAGAGCAATCGATGACACCCTCGGGGTGACGGCGATCCCGACCAAATGTGGCCACCAGAAGCTCGATCGGCTGCTCCAGCAAGTCCTATAGTGGGTGTGATTCTATCAGAAGTTCGCTTAACCACAGCTACACTGCGGCATGCGCTTCTGAAGGGTGACGGATTGAGTCCGTGAACTTCTTGATCGTAGATTGGAGATCACGATGTTCCGTCGATGCCGCACTGCTCCGCTGCTCACTCGAGTGATCGATCGGAATTCCGTCGATGAAGACCGGTAGAATCTGTGGATGAAGAGCACTGGCAGACACGGCTTCCATTACCTCCAACCGAACTTGTGCAGTGGCCAGCGCCATGGAGTGAGCTCCGGCGGCTACCAATCTTGGAGCTCCTTCCCCTGCCTTCCCTTGTGCTCTCCTCAGCGCCAGAGAAAAATTTTACCACAAAAGGGCTTTTATGAGAATGTCAGGGGATGGTATGTAGGGGTAACAGCTGTCCCAGTTGTAGTGGAAAACACAATTCTAGCAAAAGCGACGCTCAAAAAACAACGCAGATACGATGGTTCCACTGAAGTTGTGGGCGCAAAGCGGATCTGGAGAGGGGGGCTCGCTAGGAAGGCGCATGAATGCCAAACTACACCAGAAATGACGTAGTTCAGTTCACTGTGGTAGAGCACACCAGTGGTGTGTTAAATTTTTAACTTTGTGTAACACAGAACGTCGTAAAGAGCTCCCTTTCATGGTGACCCTCTACCAAGCCGCTTAGCGCCAGGTTCTGTGGCCTGGTTATCTAACCAGCTAGTAAAATTTAGCGCTTGAGTTATTTTGGTGAGATCCGTTGAACCTTAGGGGACACTGAAGCGACAATTATTCTGAGCGCAATTGGCTTCCGCCGTAAGGTTGGCGAACCTGATATGAGGACTCGCAAGCTAACTGAGAGGTCCTACTCCTGTAATAACTTAAGAAACCGCCTTCGGACATTGGGCTTGACCACAAGGACGCGCCAGAAGTGGGTATTAATTTCATCAGTTGCGCACTAGTAGGGCGCATGTAGCACAGTCGGAAAAGGTGCCGGCTGTCACGTACACCTTATGTCAGGTGTCAGGGTGGGATGGAATGTTCGGACTTCCCCAGGCCAACCGAGTCTTTCATCTCACCCGGGTCGGTGATGTGGTACAAAGCGCTGACCTGGCCATCGGTAGGCCGCCGCAAGTCATTGTATGGGGAATACGCATTCAAATCGCCTCCAGACAGCTAGTAGAAGTAGAATGCGTGGCGCATCCCAAAAGGGATTGAGCAACGCCGTCCTTAGTCCTTTCATCCTTCATTACGCTCTAGTGCATAATTGGACATGGGGCGTACTGGATAAGGTTGAGTCCTGGCATCAAAATACAGTATCCCAGCCCTAAGCCGTGATTTTAAGTCGAAAGTGGAATGAAGGCATAGGGTGGGATTTTGGCTTTTGAAAACGAGTAGAACACGGACGACTGATAATGACATTGATGGATGCAGGTGGCTTTCTCCAAATCGATGATCCGCTTCGGGGCGATGACGGTTCCTCTCGGCTACGAACGCCTACAATGCAAGCGACGGCCTCTCCGCCTGCTCCGGTGGATTCGATTTGAGTAGCTGGAGCTTCCCCCGAACGCAGCTAAACTACGACTTGAGCATCTGAAGCGTGATGGGATGAACCGTCAACTTCGTGGTCGTCGATTGGAGATCACGAAGCTCCATCGATACCGTGCGGTAGCACGGCCACCTCCGACTGCTCGCACCAGCGATTGATCGGTTTTCTGTCAGTGGGGGACAGTAGAACCACCTACGGGGACTCCCATTTGGTACAGATTTCAGCATCTTCAACAGAATCACTAAAACTAATGCTTCCGATGTCCAGTCCAAATGCCTGCTTGGTGATCTCAATAGATCTCAAGTTCTGAACTGCTGGGCACTAGTGTGAACTTTCAAGCTATCAGAAATGAAAAGTTTTCTTCTTTCGCTCCAACCCAGGCAGGATAGGGTAGGTAACAGATAGGTAAGTGAGGGTGGTGAACATAGTATTATGCAAATCGCCCAAACATCTAGAGATGTTATTTGTGGTGCTAGTCATGAATATGGGACTCGTTTCCGAAACTTCCGTAGATCACAATAGAATGGTGTAGACATGGGTACTGCACTGTGGTTGTGTTACTAACAGTGGACTGTCAATATAGTCCGGATTTGGTTTCCAGACTGCTACATGAGATGAGAAATAGCGCCCAAGAATGCTTCCCAAAACGGTATGCCAGATCCCACCGTATATACGTGATAAGCACCTCAAGTACCCGTTGTAGACAAAGGTTGGGTGATTTCCAAGATCCAGGCGTAACCCGAGACACATATGATGTCCATGTCTTGATGAAGCCAACCGTTGTACCAGCAGCAGACCTCACAGATGGATTAGTAACGACGAGATCTGTGGTCCTGACTGCACCGCCCTCAATTAGACACATCTACTGTAATTAGGCGAAATGTAAAAGAAGTCAAATCCAAAAAAAAACTCGAAGGCAATGCAAACATTTCATGGCTTAAAAAGTCGTAAAAGCGTCGCTCTCCTGACCCATCATTCCTGAGTGGTGTTCTAGTTGATGTCGGGTGTTGTAGACCCCCTTCTATAGAAATTGTGGGATACCTCCTTTCTGTATACAGCCTTCTATTAGAAGCCATCTCCTCTCGTAAACTCTTTCAATTATTTAAATGACTCACGGCTCTGTACCAGACAAAGTGGACCAGCTTATCAAGTGCTTCAAGCTTTCAACCTTTCCTCACCTTCCTCTCTAACTAAACGTTAGTGGTGAGCTACGTGGCCATAAAGCATTTTCGTAAAAGTTTCACATCCAGCACACCTGTGTGCCTAGAGTGCGACGTGACCCCCCCCCCTTCCTTTGTGTCCCTAATTTTGAGTTCTAACAGCGCAGAACCGGTTTGGAGAAGTTTGGTTGAAGGCAGTGCAAGCCGTGTCTGCCAGCGCTCCTCATCCGCAGATTCTGGTAGCCGCTGTAGGTAGAATCTCGATCAATAGCTCATGCGAGCAGCCGGAGGTCACCATGCGGGATCGACGGACTTGGCGATCTCCAATCGACGACCACGAAGTTGACGCACTAATTCCATCGCCCTTCAGAAGCGCATGCAGTAGTGTAGCTGAGGTCGAGGCAACTTCAGATACTCGAATCACACCCACTACACAACTAGCTGGGGCAGACGATCAAGCTACTAGAGGCCACAACTGGTAGGGATCGCCACCACCCGAGGGCGATCATCGATGGCTCCGTGCCTGTAGGCCACACTTCCTGCCTGCCGGCTGGGTCAGTCCGAGAAGGTCGGCCTGTGTTCTTCGCTTCGATGTTTATTTTCTGCTTTTTGACTGCTTGTTGCATCGTGTTATCAGACCGTCTGGGGCGTTTTCCTCGCAACTAAAGCAGATGCGTGTTGATCTCTGAGCAGGAGCGATTAATCCACAGGTGCAAGGCAATACACAATTGCACCCGCATATCAGCCATTTCTTGCCGATCAATGGAGATCTATTCTGCTTAGATCCGTCCGTCAGTGAATTCCGCTCATTCGAGGAAAACTCAAAGGCGTCACGTTCAGATCAGCGAAGAAATCGGCGTGCAAACATCCCCATGTTGCTTTGAGAGGCCTAGCAAAGTGCACCACATGAGCCCCATCGGATAGTCACAGAAGGGTAGCATTGAAGGGGAAGGAGAGGAAGTTCGATATTGGGCGCAACCGCAACTTCGCTCACACCCGAAAGTACAGTAACGTCACTGCTGCTCAGAAGGGAACTGTCTCAACGGTACGCCGAAGCGGAAAGATCGAATACTATAGGGAGAATTTCCGTCCTCCAAATAGTAGCAGAACATGTTTTGTTTTTGCCGAATCCTTGAGGCAAACGAGTAAGAGGGTGTAATGGTTAAGGGTCCGAGCACCGAGCTTACCAAGTCTGAGCAAGGAGCCTCATTGTGATTGCAAGTGTGGCGCAGTGGTAGATGTGTATGCTTCATGCCCGTGACGTCACGGGTTCGGTTCCCGTGCTGCATAGCGTTTCTGCATTTTACTATGGTACCGGATTTCTATAGAGATTTCCATATCTAAACTTTTTTAGAGTTTGCTTATGATTTTACTACATATTCCTTGTCGACATCTCGTCATTGTCTCAAATATGCCAAATATACATGAAACTTTCACGCCAATGGTTCTGGTTCTCATTGTCGGTGAGATGAATGCCACCACAGTGTACTCATAATGTAGAAGGGGACCTCATGATCTTCAACATGACCTATCAACTCGATCAATATTGGCGTGTCTGCTATGCTTACGAAGTCGCGCGGTCATAATAAGCCGCTGCCAGCATCATCTCTACAATGTCTGCTAATCCATCGAGTGGTTATTCACCTACTGACACTGATGTGTGGATATCCATTTCATGCTGTTCCTTCGAGAGACGAGATGCAGCTAGTGGAAAGGATAGCAAGTATCCTACAGGATTTCGAATTGCGACAGCTGAAAATCGACGAAGTGGAGAAGTTGGAGGTAGTGGAAGAAGATGACCAGAGGAGGTAGAAGAGGATTGTGCCGAAGTCACGACACCACTAACCAGTGAAGGCACAATCATGTTTTCGGGAGGACGGACTGTTTCCGAGAAAAATGTCTGGCTATACTAGAACAGCTATCTGACACAAGATTGACAACCGGAGAAAATGGGACTGTAGCGCGATTCCAGACTTGCGCTGCAGCGGAGTAGCACCTGGCAGAAACTGTGAAAGAATCTCACAGCAGAGAAAGTGTTAGCCACTGCTTTAGATTCCTCTGAAAAAATGAAACAACTGAAAATGAAACATCATCATCAACATCATCACCATCACATATCCTGGTTGCTCCGAAAATCCTAGTGGAATGGCATTTCAGGAAGACCTATGTCCATGTAATGATGTGAAGAAACTGTAGCCTTAATACGTTGCCCATACTGTGATCGGTCCTAATGTTTTATGCACTTTTACCTGTGTACAATTGGTGTTGAAGGTTTTTTATGAATCTTTCATGTATCATCGTATTTTGCATATCTAGAACATTGCTGGTGTATCACGAGATGTCGACAAGGAATATGTAGTGAAATCATCAGCAAACTCCAAAAAAAGTTCAGATATGGAAATCTCTATGGAAACCCGATACCAAGGTAAAAGTGCAAAAACGTGATGCAGCACGAGAACCGAACCCGTGACGTCACGGGCATGACGTGGCACCTCTACCACTGCGCCACCCAAGCTAGCACGACACAGATCCTTTACGCAGCCGTGGTAAGCTCGACGCTCGAACCCTTAACCATTACGCCCTCCCACTCGTTTGCCTCAAGGATTCGGCGAAAACAAAACATGTTCTGTTACTATATGGAGGACGGAGATTCTTCCTATAGTATTCGATCTTGCCGTTCCGGCGTACCGTTCAGACAGTTCCCTTGTCAGAGCAAATTCCATTTCTAGGTTTCTCTCAAAAGTTCAAATTAGTGTGTAATATGATCTTTTTATTAAATTTGGTCGACCTGTATCGTTCGCATAGTCCTGCGCTATGTTTTTCAAAAGCCAAAACTAAGAAGACGAAGCAGATCACGTTGCACTCTGGGTACGCAGATGACATGGATGTGGAACTTCTACGCAAGTGTTTTATGGCTACGTAGTTCCACCTTAACGTTTGGTTAGAGAGCAAGGTGACGAACAGTTTGAAAGGTTAAAGCACTTGATAAGCTGGTCCACCTTGTTTGGTACAGAGTCGTGAGACACTGGAATAGTTGCAAGAACACGAAAGAAAGTAGCTTGCAGAAGGCTGTACATATGCAGAGGCGTCATACCACAATTTTTGTGTAAGATGCATTGTAGAAGAGAGAAAGAAGGGATCTACAACATCCAACATCAACTAGAACACCGCCCAGAAGTAAAGGATCCAGAGGAAGACGCTTTCACCACTTCTTAAGCAGGTGTTTTTGGAATTTCGCATAATTACGGTAGGATACGGTAGGGGCGTCCAAGTGAGGGTGGTGCAGTCAGGATCATAGATCCTAGGTCTAAACATTCGTTCGCTGTGCGCTATTTCTCATCTCATGTAGCAGTCTGGAAACCAAACCCGACTACATTGAGGGGCGGTCTTTATGTACGAATGGTCGCCGCGCCCGCGACGACGACTGTCGCGTGCGCGATGAGCTCCGCAGCGGCCGTGGGAGCTGTGCCTCATGACTTGCTGCAGACGCTAGGTTTGAGGTGTTGATATCCCTTCCTGCTGTTGCGGGAGCTGCGGGGAAACATGCTCTGGTTCAGAAATTGAGTCCGAGTTATAAAACTAAGCAACGTTCTAATGCTCAATTTTATATGATGCTTCTTCAGGAAAAGCTGAAAATATGACACACTATCGCAGTGAAACTGAGTTTGTATACACTTTCTAACACTTGATGTGCACGTTTTGATGCAGGTCTAGATACCACTGGCCGCTGAAGTCACCCGATTGCGACGTCTTCTGCCGCGCTCGCCGCGCGAGTCGCCGCGTCCGCGGCGACCATTCGTACATAATGTCCCGCAGCCGACTACATTGACAACCGACTGTTACTAACACAGCTGCAGGACGCACAGAACGGAACCCATGCCTTCCACAATCTATTGTGATCTACGGGTTTCGAAAGCGAGTCTCATTTTCATGAGTAGCACCACAGATAACATCTCTAGACAATGTTTGGGCGATTTGCACGATACTATGCTCACCACCCTCACTTATCTATCAATTACCTACCCTACTCTGGCAGAATTTGAGCAAAAGAAGAAAGCTTTCGACTTCTGATGGCTTGAAACTTCACTAGTGGCCAGCAGTTCAGAACTTGTATAGTTTACTGAGATCTAGGGAATCAAAGATCATTCACTATTGAGACACCAAGTAGGCATTTGGGCAGCACATCGGAAGCATCAGTTTTAGCGGTTAAGTTGTCTGAAATCTGTACCAAATGGAGTCTCCGTCTAGGCTTCTACTGTCCACCATTGACAGAAATCCGGTCGATCATTGGTGCGACCAGCCGATGGTGGTCGTGGGGTATCGATGGAGCTTCGTAATCTCCAATCGACGATCACGAAGTTGTGACGGGTTCATCTCATCGCCCTTCAGATGCTCAGGTCGTAGTCTGGCTGTGTTCGGGGGAGCTCCGGCTACTCAGATCGTATCCGCTGGAGCAGCTGCCGGAGCCGTCGCTCGCTCTGTTGGTGTTACAAACCGAGAGGAACCGTGATCGTCCCAAGGGGCATCAACGACCTGGAGTAGGCCACGCTGCACGCGTCCATCAATGACATTATTCGTCACCCGTGCTCTGCTCGTTCTCGAATGCCAAGCTCTTACCCTATGCCTTCATTCCACTTTCGACTCAAAATCACAGCTTCATCGCGCACTCGCCGTCGCGGGCGCGGTGACCATCCGTACATAAAGACCGCCCCTCGTGGCCTACAGGCACGGAGCAATCGATGATCGCCCTCAGGTGGTGGCGATCCCTACCAGTTGTGGCCTCCAGTGGCTCGATAGGCTGCCCCAGCTAGTTCTGCAGTGGGAGTGATTCGATATCTGAAGTTGCCTCGACCTCAGCTACACTACGGCTTCTGAAGGGCTATGGAATGAGCCGTCAAGTTCGTCGATTGGAGATCACGAAGTTCCGTAGATCCCGCATGTTGACCTCCGGCTGCTCGCACGAGCTATTGATCGAGATTCTGTCAGCAGCGGGTACCAGAATCTGCGGATGAGGAGCGCTGGCAGACACGTCTTGCACTGCCTTCACTACCATCAACCAAACCCAGACCGCTCCTGCGCTGTTTTTCAGAGCTCAAAATTAGGAACACAAAGGAAAGGGAGGTCACATCGCACTCTAGGCACACAGGTGTGCTGGGTGTGAAACTTAAGGAGAATGCTTTATGGCCACTTAACTCACCACTAACGTCTAGTTAGAGAGGAAGGTGAGGAAAGGTTGAAAGCTTGAAGCACTTGATAAGCTGGTCCACTTTGTCTGGTACAGAGCCGTGAGTCATTTAAATAATTGAAAGAGTTTACGAGAGGAGATGGCTTCTAATAGAAGGCTGTATACAGAAAGGAGGTATCCCACAATTTTTATACAAGACGCGTTGTAGAAGAGAGAAAGAAGGGGTCTACAACACCCGACATCAACTAGAACACCACCCAGGAATGATGGGTCAGGAGAGCGACGCTTTTACGACTTTTTAAGCCATGAAATATTTGCAATGCTTTCGAGTTTTTTTTTTGGATTTGACTTCTTTTACATTTCGCCTAATTACGATAGGTGTGTCTGAGTGACGGCGGTGCAGTTAGGACCACAGATCTCGTCGTTACTAGTCCAGCTGTGAGGTCTCTGTTGGTACAACGGTTGGCTTCGTCAAGACATGGACATCATATGTGTTCCAGGTTACGCCTGGATCTTGGAAATCACCCAACCTTTGTCTACAACGGTTACTTGATGTGCTTTTCACGTATCTGGCATATCGTTTTGGGAAGCATCAATTTTTTGTGCGCTATTTCTCATCTCATGTAGCAGACTGGAAACCAAACCCGGACTATATTGACAGTCCACTGTTAGTAACACAACCACAGTGCAGTACCCATGCATACACCATTCTATTGTGATCTATGGAAGTTTCGGAAACGAGTCCCATATTCATGACTAGCACCACAAATAACATCTCTAGACAATGTTTGGGCGAATCGCACGATACTATGGCTCACCACCCTCACTTATCTATCAATTACCTACCCTATCTTGGCAGAAATTGAGCAAAAGAAGAAAGCTTTCGACTTCTGATGGCTTCAAATTTCACTAGATCCCAGCAGTTCAGAACTTGTATAGTTTATTGAGATCTAGGGATTCAAAGATCATTCATTCTTATCGACGATCACGAAGTTGACAGGTTCATCCCATCGCCCTTCAGATGATGCCCAGGTCATAGTCTAGCTGTGTTCGGGGGAGTTCCGGCTACTCAGATCGTATCCACTGGAGCAGCTGCCGGAGCCGTCGCTGGCTCTGTTGGTGTTACAAATCGAGAGAAACCGTGATCGTCCCGAGGGGCATCAACGACCTGGAGTAGGCCACGCCGCACGCGTCCATCAATGACATTTTCCGTCGCCCGTGCTCCGCTCGTTCTCGAATGCCAAGCTCCTACCCTATGCCTTCATTCCACTTTCGACTCAAAATCACAGCTTACGAGCTGGCATAGTGTAGTTAAGTGCCAGGACCCAACCTAAACGTAAACGCTTCATGTCCAATTACGCGCTAGCGCGTTGTTAATTCAATTAATGCTCAATTATGGTCTATCCTTGTAGTCAACATCAATGTCGGGAAGCTGCTTCTTAGGTTATTACAGAAGTAGGAAACCTTACTCTCTCTGTAAAGTACCTTGCTTTCAGTATTGACGTCGTTGTCAAAGAGTCAAAGTTGAGTGCTCCCACCCCATTAGGATAGATCCCGGTTATGAAGTCGCCTATGTGATCACTACTCCCTTCCGATCACAACAGCTCACACTTCCACTTCTACAGCAATGACCAAACTTGGTGGGGGTTCATCAGAAGGTCGAATAAAGCGCATATCTAAACTATGGAAAGTCAGTCAGTTGAATATCAATGTGATATTAGCGCCTAGATGGGCATGAAAACAGGTGCAAATAAGCGAACATCTTCACTTGATTAGGGCCGTAAAAAGTGACGGCTGTCTTATTAGGTTGGAAAAAGTGCCTTCACACTTCGAATTTTTTTACCGTCCTCCTTGTAAACACACTAGCCAGTATTGACTGCTGATTTCATAATCCTACCACACTTGTCTACCGTTCGCACCGGGACACAGGTCAGGACCATTCCTGTATGTACTTCGTTATCTTCCGGACTCAATGCCAGATCTACCTCATGGCCATTTTCGGCACGAATTCATGAATTCATTGAAGGATCTACAGCACGTCTGGAAGCCGACCAAATTAACCATAAATATGGCTTGGGATCTTCAACTCATCGCGCCTGTTATGAGTGGTTCGGAAAGTCTTTAAAGGGAGATTATTCACTCGAGGACAAAGCAAGGTCAGGAAGGTCAACTGAACTGGACGACACTGAACTACTTCATCTTCTTCGTACCGATAGTAGGCAGACGACACGTCAACTGGCCGAGAAGCTCGAAGTCTCTCCTAACATAGTGGGAATGCATCTGAAGGGTCTTGGCTTTGCATGGAAATTTGGAGCTTGAATTCCACATGCCCTGTCAGAAACTCAGTGCAAAACAAGATGTTGCAAGACTCATAAGAGAAACAACAAAGGAGCTGGGCTAGGAGGTAATGCCACATCCAACGTATAGCCTTGTCCTTCCCCCTACCGACTACCATCTCTTCCGTGCTCTCAAGCAAGAAATTGGAGAGAAACGTTTTGAAACGGATGAAGACCTCAAAAATTGGATTCAGCAATGGTACGACTCCAGAACTGCAGCCCTTTAAGCGAGAGGACTTAGAAAAGTGCCCAATCTTTGGAGAAGTGTAGTGAAACAAAATGGAGTTCATCTCAATTGATTAGACATTGTAGTTGTGAAGTAATAAATCTTGGAAAAAAAATGAAAAGACTTTTTCCAACCTAATATATAACAGCTACAATTTTTGAATTCATTAACCAAAAAGTTTGAATAGCAATAGAAGAGCGAGTCAAATAATAGTGAAAAAATGATACTCAAAGAAATTCGGATGCAATCCCAGTTCGGGGTCAAACCTCAATTGGGACTGTTGTCTCCCCATCGTGTGCTCGCTCATCTCCTCTCTTTGTGGCCCGACGGCTCACGACTGAGCTCGCAGACAAATTCATGGCAGAGGATAGTAAGGGAAGACCCATTTCGGTCCCATATAACGAAGATTGCACCAAGCGTCCATTCGCTTATAAAGCCTTATGGCGCTGAGGCCCTCTAACTGCTGCCCAGGCAGACCATCGAGTCTGGTTAAAGAGAGACTTCCCTAGCACAATTTTTTAGCAATGAAGGTTCTGCAGGTGCCATCATATGTCACGGGCATGTCACTTTCGTGCTGTTTGGCGGGATTCCCCGACGGACTAGAGTCCCACTTCCTTGTACAATGATAGCCGTCAGGTATCTACATAGTGACGTCGGTATTCCCGTTGCACTCAAAAAACTTCCGCGCCGTCAAGAATTGCGAGCAGTACAGCAATGGGTATAAGGGCCTATCCATTGTCCGCGATGAGAGTTCCATGAGCAGCAAGCTGCCTGGGCAAGCAGCATATGTTGATTTTTGCGATCGCATAGCATTAGTCGATTCGTATCCTTTGCATGGGCGACATATGTAGTCGCTCTCACGGGCTATGAATGGGCCCTGGGCGCATATGAATCGATTGGTCTGGGCGATCGTCCTACAAAAATCGATACGCATCGCACGCCCAGTCGCTCCCGTCGCGGACTATGAAAGGGCTATAAAGGGGAAATTACACGGTCGAAGTAGTCTAAACAACAGGTCAATCTAGGTGTGAAGCAAATCAGAAAAATCGAGCCTTTAATGTGTCCAACTGGAGCGAGTTCTGAAGAGAGACCCTTTGGTGGCAGACTTCGTGGCTTGTAGAGGGCCACAGCGTTCCAAAAGAACATGTGACAAGTGCACGGAGACGTTCCGTATTTATAAATCTTCTGAGAGCACAGCTTGTTGAGCAGCACTGTTACATCCGTTATACATAGATTGTACAACCACAACATATCGCAGGAATAGCAGGATGCAATGAAAGAGCGAGACAATAGCACAGTGAAGGGAGTGACCCGTGGGGAAAATCGGAGAAAATGAAGGAAAGGACTATACAATAAATAGGGGAAGAGCACAGACAGATCGACGTAATATGACGAGACCTCTAGCGGAACACTGGGCAAGAACGCTACGTGCACGGCGAACTGTGGACGAGAGAAGGACTCATATGGGAATGTGAGGGGGGAAGTATCGTACATCACAGCGGTGCGTCAAGGCTAGGCATGGCTTGCCTGGCGTCCGACTCGGGTCTTCTTGTCCATGATGGTCAGCTGGTGCGGCTTCTCCTGCGACACTCGGGCCTTCTTGAACGGCAGAGCAGCGAACACCACCGGCAGCACGATCAGGCCGTGACACATTCCGAGGAACACTACCAGCACAACCACCTGAACGATCGCAGCATTAGATTAGCCTTGGCTGCACGTACAAAAGCAGCTTCAAAGATTCCCTGAGCAGCACTTTTCTGATGAGGTCCATGTCGGGAATGTGGGCAGCATTTCGTGGTGGGAACGCACCAAATAATTATAACCAGTCGGAACTTTGACCGAACGTAGGCCAGCCAACCAGGACACAGACCGTACACACCCTATGGATGGCACTGTCGTTCGATTCGGGCTTCCTTGCTGGGGCGCCCTCACCTCCCAATGCTGCCCACATTCGCGACTAGAGCTGGTTCAACCGATGTGTCAAGGATAACGTCAAAGCATTCGATGCCTGTTGGAATGTTGCCCATCGCATGTGCGCCGTACTTAGTGCCAGTCTGAGGACGGATTAATCAAAGATTAAACCTCGGGTATACTGGGACAGGTAGAGATACCCACGACGGGTCTAGTCGTTCATGAAACCGGTTCCTGAACCGATTTGCCGGTGGAAACCATTTTTTGCAGCCTATAACTCACCTTTACGAACACCTGAACCATGTAGGCATGTACGGCTGCCAGAACTACGATCGAAATCATTGTAGACGTGCCGGATTGGAACATCGGCCAAGCGATTGATGCCAGCGCATGACGGATTCGCTCACGTTTATTCTGAATAAGGGAAAGTCTGAAGTTGCAAGAAATCTAGGCAACTGTTACTCGACTTAAGTTTTAGTCGTGAATCGGTAGTCGTTAATGTGGCCTACATCAGTAGAAGCATGCATCAGACCAATAACGCTGCATCGAAAACGCGTGTCATCCATAGCGAAATGAAAGATCCGCACTCTGACTGATTGACGCGTTTCCGTCTTCTCATGTAGGCCACATTAGCGACTAGTACACACCAGCTATTCAACTGTGAACGATTCTCACAATCAAATAGTTTCAACTTAAAGCAATGACGAGTGTATTACCGGGAAATCGCCTTTGTAGTAGTGCCATGTGATGTGAGCAACGAAGTCGACCGAGAAACCAATGGCCATCAGCAGAGTCGTCATGGAGATTGGATCGAGATCTATGTCAAGGTACACGAGGCATCCGAACACACCTGAACAGTCGAAAAATCGCTACGAATTTTCTAATTCCTGGTCATAAGCACAATCCAGAGTGCACATTTGAGATGCGAGTCGTCAGCATTTCATGAAAGGGCGCGGGTCTAGGCTCGGGTACCGGTCGATAATGTTGCCTACGTGGGTAGGCGGTGACCCACCAGCCGGCCGCAGCACTTTCCGAACACGCGCCAGCCGCCATGCATGTTTACCATCGCTGAGTGGCACGCTCATCCGATGAGAAGCAATTGGTCCAGTGGGTTCTTTTTTATGTAGGTCACAGTAGCGACTAGTACCACCGACAGGTCGATAAAGAAGGCTTATAATTCTGTCACTTTTGTCGAATAAGAACAGTTCACAGTCTTCTGCCATGACAGCGGCTTTTAGCCTAAGGCCCGTTTATACTTCGTCGCGGCGCGATGCGACGCCACGTGTAGTGGCCATATTGATTGTACGACGCGATCGATCGATTCGGCCTCATTGCGTGGCCATCGCATCACGCCGCGACGAAGTATAAACGGGGCCTAAAGAAAATAATGAAAAGAGTCGATTTTTATCGCTATTCGTTCTGCGCTCTTCTCTAAACGTCTATCACCACTTGATTATATTAGATGAGATACGAGTGCACGAGCAGTTTCTTCGTAGGCACCTCCTTGGCACGATCTCCGCCCAGGCCAAACAGCCGCATAGTAAATTTGGTGCTCGGCGACACCATGATGGTGCCGAATTGCCTATGAAGGAACAAGCACTAATCTGCTCGTCGACCGAACACCTTGAAGACCAAGATGTGGATCGAGAAGAGTTGAAAGTTGTGCATTATACATGTCGCGAAGTTGGGCAGCATTGGAAGGAGGGAGCGAGCCAGCCTATGAAATTGCATCAAACTGGCGTGCCATTCAGAGAGGGCTTGCACGGTGGTCAGTATTCTGATTGGCTGGCTGATGCTCTGCTTGGTTATGATTGGCTAGCGCGCCACCATCTTCCTATGCTGACCATTTTTGCGACATGAATCAAAGTTTGTAACACTCCATTTTCAATTATATCCCCAACACTATGTCAATTCATCCGGAAAGCACTCTTATCAACGACTCACCCAGATTTATCGACAACACGGAGCACGACGACGTGACGATGGTTACTGGAGACGGTGTGAAGAGCGTTAGAACGATGAGCATGCAAATCAGCGCGAAGAACACCGTCTGTTGGGTGACAGGCACGATCGACAGCAACTGAAACACTCGGAACTGAAGACCTCAGCCGCATGCTGCATTCCGAAATCCAAAACGGTCGGCTGACAGCACCTGATCCGAGTACATCGAGAAATCCTCGTAGACGGTCAGGTTGAGGTGCTGGTACTCCTTCGCGATCTCCCTCCATTGCTCCAGCAAAGTCAGACGCTCGGTCCACGTCACAGCGTTATGAAATCCGGTGGAAAAGACAAATTTTTGCAGACATGACGGCCTTTCAGCTAGACAATCTCTGAAGAATGCAAAGGGTAGAGCGTCAGGATATCAAATCTGGCCTTCTGTTGTCACCTCTCGCACACTTTTGAATAACTGAGAAAGAATAGTCACACTAAGAAATGAATAGAAAATCAAGTTTATAGACAACATATGAGATGGAAGAGAAGGGCGGGCCACTGTTCTTGACAAGCGATTTTGGACAATAAGCAACTACGGCATCTTAATTTTGATTCTCAACACCTTTGAACCTAATCCGGCGCTTGTTTCGGAGTATCTGGCGGAAACTACACGCCTCTCTGAGAGAAACGAGTTCCATACGAACGGTCATTAAAGTTCTACCAGTTTTCGAAACAAACGAGAGTACGAGAGGGCTGAAGACGAACAAAATTCGGGTATTTCGAGGGAATTCAGGTTAACGACGAATGGATTGAGGTGGGGTGAAGTAGCGGGTTCTGCTATGCTCTCATGCCTACAATAAGGGCAGTACATGTCGAAAAAACGCACTGCGGAGTGCGGGAACGCGCCGTTCCTCCCACCATAACTGTGGCGACCAATCAGGCACCGCTTCATTTGCATTGGGGCAGGGCACATGATTGGATGCTACGATTGCAGTAGGAGCAATGGCGCGTTCCTTCATACCTCGCCTCGGTGCACGTTCCCGCACCCCTGCGGTGCATCTCTTTACAAAGTGTGCCGAACTAGCTTCCGTGCTCCCCTCGACATCAATGAAGAGTATAAAACCTAGGCAGCAGGCACAACAAAAGGAGCTTCGCTATGTGTCCTACCCAAACTATCAGTGTGAACACTAGCTACATCTTTGAGTTCTTCCCTTGTCCAACTAAAATGAAGCAGATCTAGGACAACATAAACATGCAATCCTAGTTGGAAGATGTCGCATCTTAACGATGTCATAGGAAATGAGCGCGTTCAGTATAGTTGTACACCAAGCACACTCGTCTCGTTCCGGAAAAAACGACTGCATAAACGAACTCCTAATTAACTACGTAGAAATAATTGAAAATATACGGGACAAGGCATTTGAATCCAAACGTTTGCTAATGATTAAGACGCGAAGATAATGACTAGCCCGTATCACGAACCTTATCGTATTAAAAAAAATGATTGATTTCAGGGTTCTCAGCGCAAGGCCTAGTTTTGATCGGTTGATTTTCAGTTGTTTGTCTGCTAAAGAACCCAATTCCTAGTAGTGTGTTAATGCATCTATGCCGAACGGGGTTGTAGATAAATCAATTGGATCTATCCTAATCCGGGGGAGCCACATAAGTAGAAAGTATTATATGTAACAAAACCACTTGAGACTTACCGAGCTGCCTTTACGGAACAACATGGGACCTAAACAAGAGAAGTCACAAAGAAAAAAAAACGAAAAAAAAATACATTTGTTGCGGTTGTAAGCAGGCAAAGTTGTGTGCCCTCACCATGTCAGATCCTGGTTATAACATGTCAGGCGGCGGTCAGCACGCGGCATGCGGCTTCATGCGCCCTCCTCACCATGTTAGACCCTAGTTATAACACGTCAGCCAGCGGTCAGCACACGGCATTCCTCTATTCTGTCGTTCCTTGCCCGCCGAGACGGTTGTAAACCGCGGCGATTTTTTTATTTTTTGTTTGTTCGTTCGTTTTTGCTTTCTTTTAGGTTCCAACTCGTTCTCTAGGAGCCGCTCGGTAAGTCTCAATTCATTTTGTTACCTACTTTTTAGTTATGTGGACCCCCCCCCCCGGACTAGGATAGATCCGATCAAATTATTAAGCGGCTTCACGTTTCGACCTGTTCGTCGTCTTCGGAGGCCCGCTGATCCACCCGTCTCCGCGGATCGATGTTGCTAGTTACCGAAAGTCCACATTACAACCTCGTTCGGCACAGAAGCATCAACACACTACAAAACATGCCTTTATGAAGAGAGAACATGGAGTCTGGTCTTTTAAATGTTGTCTGCATCTTACCCAGTCCATATTGTAGCCTAGCTTGGCCAGTTTGAACATGGCTAGAATAAAAACGATCTTTAGGGTGCATCCCCAACAATGAATTCAGAAGCTGCTAGCACCTTAGAAACCAGATTAGCGCAATTTGCTTATTTCGATGAGTTGTTGCTAATTTGTCGTGCTCCTCTTCGTTATGACTCTTTCAGATGCGGCTCCTCCGGCTCACGTTGCAGTCATAACTTCTCCAGACCCTAATTACGCCATTGGGCATCCGGTATGAGCTTGCGCGTTCCCCAATAGTACCAGCTCCATTGCTAGAAGGATAGGATCCGTCCATAAACTCCGATGGCAATAGAACAGCAACGGCAATCTGCTGCACATAATAAAGCTGAGGGACAGGATATTCCGCACGGTAACATTGGGCGCAGAAGTGAACTGGAACATTTACTGACCATTATGTTGCTCCGTGCATCAGTTCGGTGGAACGACTAGCAATGAACAAACTGAGCGTCTTCTTATCTTCTTTAGGACTTGGCCACTATACACGCCGACCTACGCGACGGCGTGTATAGTGGCCAAATTGATCGATCGCATCGCTCGATCAATGTGGGCACAATAGGTGGCGTCGCGTCGCACGGCGATGAAGTATAAACGGGCCTTATAGACATAGGATATTGGATAGTTTCTATGAAGTCTGTCCACGCGCGATTTATACACTGAAGTGTTCGTTCTCTGTGCGGCGAGAAACAGAAGGCGCCATCCGTTGTTATACAGGATCGTGACAGTCCAAATGCAAAGTGCCTAATGTGCAGAAATATAAATGGAACATATCGATATTGGTCGACCAGACTATACTGTCGATACCCATTTTTTACAAATTTTGTGCCAGAAGATAAATAGAGTAACAGATAACGACGCGTACGCTTACACGTCAGCAACACTCTTCTGAATTCCGACGCACATTGGATGAGTGCGAGACACGTCTACTGAATCCGAACACATGCTGGATGACGGGCTCTGATCGGCCAGCGCCTCCATGACCAAACCCCGTGACAAACCATGGCCTGGACCTCCCATCCCCTCTTATTACTGCCTGATTCGACACAAGTCTATTAGGGGGCCAAAAGTAATGAGACAAAATGAAAAAAATCTTTATCTCTTTATAACTCAATTACAACTCAACGATGCTGAGGAATGTATTTGCCATTAAGGGCAATGACCTTGCTGCCATCGCTCAGCCAACTTCCTGATCCCATCCTTCCAGAACTGCTTATGCCTGGTGTTGATCAACTGCTCGACATGGTTGTCAAGGACTGCTTGGGTTCTTGTGTCCCTTCCGACTAGGAAGTCCTCTATGCTCAAGTAGTAGTGGTAGTCGCATGGAGAGATGTCCAGCGAATACGGTGGCTGAGGCATGTGAACGTAGCTCAGCTGCCCAAGCTTATCCGTGGTTACTTGTTCCCGATGGGGTGCGGCGTTGTCGAAGAGGAGAACGTTCTTGAAGCGCTGCGAATGAATAAGAGCGAGTCGCCGGTCCATCTCCTCTATTTCGTTCACCATGGCCTTGGAGTTCATCGTAGTGCTCTTGGGAGACAGCTTCCTGTAAACCGATCCATGGGCGCAGACCTCAAAGCTCCAAAAATGCTTCTCGCCGTGAACATCTCGCCAAACGGAGGTCGGTAACAGGTCACCAGGCCTCACCCAGACTCGCTGCTTGGCAGGGTTAAGGTAGAAGACGTACTTCTCATCTTGCGTGAATATTGAGCCCAGGCTGCTCGGAGTTGGGAATTGGGGGAGATTTGCGCGACACAGGTCGACTCGTCAGACCGGGGTTTTGGCATGAGGCAGACTGGGGTTTTGGCATGCTTCTGGAAAGGGCGGAAGTGGTAACTTCTCACGTGGGCTTCAGTAAGTAGCATACAAACATACAAATACGAGAAGCACGAAACCAGTCTCCAGCCACGAGATATATAGACACGGCATGAGGTGTCTCATTACTTTTGCCCCCCCCCCCCCCTAATAGAAAGAGGTCCAACCTTTCTCCATAAAATTCGAAAAATTTGTCCAATAGGTTTTTGGAATGAAGCCACGGATGGTCGTATATATTAGGGGGAGGGGGGGGGGGGGTGGAGGAAGTAACGAGACTCTCCATGCCGTGATCATACATGTCATGACTGGAGACTGGTTTCGTGCTTATCGTATTTGTATGTTTGTATGATACTTACTGAAGCCCACCTGAGAAGTTACCACTTCAGCCCTTTCCAGAAGCATGCCAAAACCCCAGCCTATCTCACGCCGAAACCTCAGTCTGACGAGTCGACCTGTGTCGCGCAAATCTCCCCCAATTCCCAACTCCGAGCAGCCTGGGCTCAATATTCACGCAAGATGAGAAGTACGTCTTCTACCTTAACCCTGCCAAGCAGACAGTCTGGGTGAGGCCTGGTGACCTGTTACCGACCTCCGTTTGGCGGGATGTTCACGACGAGAAGCACCTTCTGAGCTTTTGAGACTGCGCCCATGAACCGGTATACTGGAGGCTGTCTTTCCAAAGCACGACGATGGACTCCAAGGCTATGGTGAACGAAATAGAAGAGATGGACCAGCGACTCGCACTTATTCCGTCTCAGCGCTTCAAGAAGTTCCTCTTCGACAACGCCGCACCCGATCAGGCAAAAGTGACCACGGATAAGCTTGCTCAGCTGGGCTACGTTCATATGCCTCACCCGGAAGGATGGGATCAGGAAGTTGGCTGATCGATGGCAGCAAGGTCATCGACCTTAATGGCGAATGCATTCCTCAGCACCGTTGAGCTGTAATTGAGTTCTAAAGAGATAAAGAAATTTGTCGAATTTGTCTCATTACTTCTGGCACACCCTAATCCCTCTTGTTAACCATCGGAGATCTCTACCTGATCTGGCCAGGTAGAAACGCTAAATTTGGAAGAGATACAGGGTGGACTCCTCGGTTTAGACCAGTACCCCAACTCTTTTTCAGGCTATCTTAGATTAGTGTTGTATGAAACTGAGCTGAGTTTGACCGCTGTGAGCTACACACATGCGGCTTCACTTCGTAAATCGGATTCCCCTGTTAGACGAAGAATCTGGATCTAACCTAGTCCGGGGGGGGGGGGGCACATAACTAAAAAGTAGGTAGCAAAATAAATTGAGGCTTACCCAGCGACTCCTAGAGAACGAGTTGGATCCTAAAAGATGCCAAAAAACGAGCGAACAAACAAAAAATTTAAAAATGGCCGCGGTTTACAACCGTCTCGGCGGGCAAAGAGCGACGGAATGGAGGCATGCCGCGTGCTGACCGCCGGCTGACATGTTAAAACAAGAATCCAACATGGTGAGGAGGGCACACAACTTTGCCTGCTTACAACCGCAACAAATGCATTTTTTTTGTTTTTTTTTCTTTGTAACTTTTCTTGTTTAGGTCCCATGTTGTTCTGTGGAGGCCGCTCGGTAAGTCTCAATGGATTTGTTACGTATAATACTTTTTAGTTATGTGCCCCCCCCGGACTAGGATAGATCCGAGAATCTCCTTCAGACCTTACCCGACAATTTTAATAAAAGTGTGCAATTTAACTCTGGTCCAGGAAATGGGCAGATACCAGAGAGGATCGACAACACCACAGGCTTCCAAATGCACAGAGCAACCTCATGGCACGCAAATAACTGCTTGCAGCAGCTTCGACATCTAGTGGAGAGAATGCGGATGGAGGTTCAGTAATGACCCCGACCGAGCCCCGCTGTCGTGAGAGTCCATCCAGATCGATTCACGATCAAGAAATCGTTACGCGATCGGCTTCGACAGGCAGTGTCGGCTACAGAGAAGCTAACACATCGACATCCCGCTCGCTTTCAGGAGGACGAGTCCACCGCCTCGGACATTCTTTTGCACTGCGCTCGATGTGAAAGAAAGCAGAACTTCTGATTGCGGTCGGTCATCAGCTATCCTTAAGAGCTGTCTCTTCATGGATCGAATTCTCGGCTCTCGCAGTTATCGATGAAATCTCACGACATGTTGACTAAGAACAACAGCAACAGTTCAAGGTGCTGTACTGGTTTCCTACCACTACCGGAGTTGGAGACCACGATATCTGTATATCTTAATGATTATTCGACGACACGTTCCCGATCAGCTCTCACCAAACGTTAAAAAGTGTAATTTCGAGAAAATAGAGCCTTCCTTATCCAGAAAATGAATTGCGAGAGCAGAACGCCCGCAATTTGCTATATGGTCGTGCAACTCATCGAGAAAACGACTGACATGGCATGTGAAGATCCTGATAACTTCAGATATACACTTTAAATTGCCAAAGTTACCATGTCACTGTTTTTGCTATTACTGGGAGTAACGCTGGCATACATGATTTTTGCCCGTAGCTTTGTTTATTAGGAGCTGGCCCTAGAGATGAGGGCTTGCTCGACTCATAGCTGCAGTTTTAGTGGCTTCCAGGTAACTAACACAAATACAGCATTACGCTTCGGTCGTGTGGTTAGGGTTCGAACATAAAACACGTATTAGGTTGTACCATAAGTCTCCGCCGTTTTTTTCAACGATTCACTGCAGATTTAGTCAGCGGTCTCTTGCACAGCGCTGCATAGCATTCGAAAAAGAATGATTTGCTCTATCAGAACGTGTATTGCATTTCATTATTCATCATGAATTTTGTCAATTTTTAGGTTGTTGAAGTGAAAAGTGAAAAACTGAAAAAGTAGCCATTTGCGCACTTGTTCTCTCCGCTTAGGTTTGTAATTTTTGGGCAGTTTTTTATAGCACTTGGAAGACAATGTTCTGTGCTACAAGAATATGTGTTGGTCCTATTTTCTCACTTGTCCTTTATTGATTTTTAAGCCATCAAATCAGGACGTCCGAAGGAGGATGCTTATTTTTGCCGACAGCTCCTGCTCTGTGGTTGGCCTTTTTGGGTTGGTGTTATATGTCATTCGAAAGAAAATGATTTGCTCTATAAGAATGTGTGTTGTGTTTATTGATTTCTATTGAATATCAACAAAATGCCAAAAAGAGAAAAATCGTCTTCACCAACAACTCCTTCTCCTTCTTCAGTTGTTGATATTCGACAGAAATCAGCGTGAGCCAATAAACGCGACACAAATTCTTACTGAGCAAGACATCCTCTTCCTAACGACATATGACACCAAGCAAAAAAGTCCAACCACAGAACCGGAGTTTTGGTAAAAATTCGGACGTAAAAGTCGGAATTCCCAATTTGATGGTCTAAAAATCAATAAAGGGCAAGTGAGAAAATAGGACCAACACATATTCTTGTAGTGCAGAACATTGTCTTCCAAATGCTGTAAAAAAAACTGCGCAAAAAATTACAAACCTAAGCGGAGAGAACAAGTGCGCAAATGGCTGCTTTTTCACTTTTTCACTTTTCACTTCAACGACCTAAAAATTTACAAAACTCATGATAAAAAAAGAAATGCAATACATGCTCTGATAGAGCAAATCATTCTCTTTCGAACGATGTATTGGCGCTATGCAAGATACCGCCGGCGAAATCTGCAGTGAATCGTTGAAAAAAGTGGCAAGGACTTACGGGACGACCTAATAGCAATTTTCAATCAAAGTGAGATCCATTGGAAGACAGGACTGCCTCCCATTTGTCAGGAAGGTGGTCCTTCCCATAGCTGTAGAATTCTTCTGCTTCTGAGGCCAAGAAACTTGGAGGTGCATTTTGGCCTGGTCCAATTTAATAAATCGCCTTCCAACCAAAATATGCTGCAGCGAGCTAAGAAGGTGGTGATCACTCCGTGCACAGCCCGAACTGTAAGGTGGGTGAGTTAGAACTCCTAGCCAAGGTCTTCGATTTTTTTGAAGCGTCCGAATCACGATATGTAATCCTGCGTTATCTTACTGGAAGATAATGCCACTACTGTAAAGCTGTCTGAACCGATTCTGGCGGAGATCGGCCCGCGCGCGGTCAAGCTGAGAAGAGTAGGTTTCAGCGTCAAAGTGGGCACCGCTGGTGAGCTCCCAGAAGTTAACACCAATCTTTACACCACCAAGCGGAGAGCAGGTCGCAAAGCGAACGCTTTAAAAATCGAAGACCTTGAGTGGGAGCGTCTACTCATCCACCTTAAAGCTCTGAAAGTCACTGAGTGACTGCCACCTTTTTCACTCATGATTTGGGGGTGCTAATCGCAAATCTATCATCCATTTTTCGCATTACGCTGGAGTTTGGGCGAAATCGGTGACCATGCAGCACTTTTTGGTTGGGTGGCAATTTATTAATATGGACCAGGTCAAAATAGACTCCCAAGGAATCTTGGCCTTCAAAGCAGAACAATTCTACAGCTGTGGGGTGGACCAGCTACCTGATAAGTGGGAAGCAGTCCTGCGTTCCAAGGGATCTCATTTTGATTAAAGATTTGTTAACTGTCATTTGTCAATAATTACTTTTGTTGAAAATTTTTGGGAGTCCACGAACTTAGCTGCCAACCTAATACTTTATAGAGTAGAGGAGAGGTGGAAATTTTTTCCCCATACTTCACACAAGAGTGCTGACCACGAATCTGACATCCATTTTTGAACTTTCAGCTGATTACGGTAGGATAGGTACGGGTGACTAGAGCCGTCGAGTCTCCGATTCCATCCAAACTTTGCCTAGGTGAATGATTTGGTGGTGCTAATCGCAAATCTGACATTCATTTTTCGCGATACGCTGGAGTTTGGGCGAAATCGGTGGACCATGACCCTGGTCACCCGTATCTACCGTAACCCACCGTATTCCAGCTTAAAACGAAAAATGGGTGTCAGATTCGTGATGAACATCCCAAATCACCTCCCCTAGGCTAAATTTGTTCGAAATCGGAGACTATGGCCTTGGCAGTCTTAGTCATCCATGCTTATCGTAATCTACCGCAATCGGCCGAAATTTCAAAAATGGATGTCAAATTCATGATCAGCATTCCGAATAACCCTCCGGGCAAAGTTTCCGACGAATCCTCTCTGGCAGTAGCTTTTCGCTTTGCATAACCGAGTTTCAAGGGATAGAACTGTCGTCAGGGGAGCAGGAGACTTTTATAGGAGTGTTTTGAGCAATACACAACACATAAACTGGCTTAGAGCAGGAGGTAAGGCCCGTTCATAGTTGCGCCGCCGAGCGGCGTGACGGCATATACATATAGGGGTCAAATTGATCGATCGCGTCGCTCAGCGTCGAAGTATAAAAGGGCCAGCAGGGAGTGCTTGGCAGAGCGGACACAATTTACACTTGCTCCGCTGCGTGACGCAGGGCCATGGTCGGGATGGATATCGATATTTGCGCCCCCGAAAGAATCGCGGCGACGAGTATTGCGGACGAAGCGAAAAGCGCGGCCGGTTATCGCTCTGCAAGCCAGCTCAACAACACCAATCCGCTCAGGACCCACACAAAACAACACGCGAGCCGACCGCCACTGTTATGACAGCCGAGGCGCAGTTGTCGTCGACTATTCCGCCTCGCGTGGTGGAACTTGACCAGCCAATAGAATCGATACGTATGAAGTATGTACCCTCCCTAAGACACCCCATTTCACGAAATTTCAGGGCATTTTTTCTTTGGGCGCGTAGCGATGACCTGTGGCTGGCCAGTCTTCAGAGAGCGGTGAGGCGATGGAGCATAAAACCATCTAAGCCCCAGATCACGCAACAATATGGGAACAACTGAAGGAGATTATAACGCCGAAGAATCAATATAGGCCGCGTAGAGGCTGAAGTGCGCCTCCCTAAGTCTTGAGCTTCCGTTTATGCTTTTGTCGCCGAGCGATGTGATGTCATGTATAGTGGCCAAATTGATCGATCGCGTCGCTTGATCAATTTGGCTGCTATACATGATATCTCGTCGCTCGGGGGCAGAAGTATAAACGGAGTCTAATAATATACAACTCCATTCTTGAACTGAGCATCCGATAGTCGAGGCATGCATACACCTACTAATGTCATCCTAACTGGTGGAAGTCAGAAATACGGAATGGAGAAGTCGCCATCGAAGCCACCACTTCTATCTACAAACAATAAAGCCCCCCCCCCCTTCCTAAAAAAGCAACGTAGCTCCTAATATGGTACTTTGCCAGAGTCAAAAAACTGGGTGCAAGTCGACAGTGTGGCCTACATGGGAAGTGGAAAGGCATGCAGCCAATCAGATGGCATCAAACAGGTGCGTCACCCAAAGTGGGCGTGGACATTCGGTGCTCTGGCCGGCTCTGATTGCCTGCTGCGTCCCGCTTTCCATGTAGGCCACATTAATGACTTGCGCCAATTTTTGCAAATGAACCAGTCGTAAGCTAGTATGGAGGGCAGATCTTGGAACAGTTGAAGGCAGTAACCTACGCGTGATCGCCAAGATTCACGAAATGACTCCATCGCCGATATTCTGGCAGCTTGAAGAACTCCGGCATGTAGCGATACTTGAACTCGATCGATCCGTGTTCCTGAACATTCCATTTTTTTTACAAATCTACACCGTGTTTCCTCCATCACACAGTACAGAGTAGGATAAAGCGCTGCGTTAATTCCTTGTGGGATGCGCCATGCTATCCACTTTCACAGAATATTATGGATGCGATTTGAATGCGTATTTGGCTGACATAATGATTTGCCATGGACAGCTAATGCACTTCGGTGATGTACATTTCTAGACAAGTCTCGTACCACCAATTTTCGACACCAGTGTGATAATGTGATAGAAGGCTTGGCTGACCATGGAAACGGCGCCTCCTGCCAACTGCGCCACATCCCGGCCTAGGGAGACAGACGGATTAGCATGAGAGCTCACCTTTTCGCCGACGTAGGGCAGATAAGGCAGCAACCACATGTGGGTGCTGGCGGCACCGACGCTGTTGTTCGTGGTCTCGAATCTGCGCAGAATTCGCATGATTTCCGGCACCGTCTCTCGATGATGCATGTCGCTCGGATTGTTGACGAACACGGCAACCTAGGCGGAACTAAAACGGTTATGACCTTACCGCTTTAGGGTTCACTTCCACCTAACCACTACTTCAATAGAAGAGCTTGAAGACTATTTCTCTTGCAACTTGGAGTCTTAGGATTGCGTAAGCGCATTGAGAGCGGTGGACTTTCGCCTTATCGAATGTAGACGCTCTTCCAGCTGGGATGGACACACTGCGGGTGGTTGCTCTAGGCGTCTGCCTGCAGTTCGAACGAAAAATACAGACGCCATGTGGCGTCACTCTTCAGGGCTTCACCTCCAATGTCCGCTCGCCAACTAGAAGCGCGCCCGATCGTGCTCGGCGTCAGAAAATAAGAATGAGGAACCTGTCCGCCTTCCTTGAAGATGATGTTCGTCTGGATTCGAACGAGCTCAAGAAGCGGCGAGTCGTCCAGAAACAGCTTCTCCGATGACAAGCCGACTTTGATCTGCATCACTCCATGAATCATCACCACCCAGTAGGCCAGCATCGCACCTGAATCAAGAATACACTATTGGCCTAGGCGCTCGACTTCCCAAATAGAGCATGTTCGTTTAAGTATGTAAACAAATTTGGGTACTTGTCCTTAACGTGGCCTACATAGAGAGTTGAGACGCACAAAACAAACCAGGCCGTACCGTATACAGAGAGAACCGTCAGTCTCCTGATTAACTGGTACGCGTTTGGTCGGTGCTTTGAGTGGTTGTCACGCCCTCGCCTCCCCATGTAGACCATGTTGTCGACCAGAACCAAAATTTATTAGTCGACACACAGCAAAAGGTCGCTGCTATCGGTCTCTAGACTATGGCTTATGGACTGAAAAAATAACGCTTCTGTGCCGCTCTTCAGAATGATTTTGATAATAGTATGATATGATAGGCCATATAGAGGCGCGTTAGCCCTAGTTTACACTTGCGCCGCCACGCGGCGCGGCGTGACGGTCGCCATAGATATCGATTTCTCGCGCCGCTCGGTCGATATCTATTCCGACTATGGTCCCGCGCCGCGCAGCGGCGCAACTATAAACCAGGACTTAGGCAGCGTTTATACTCAAGTCGTGACGCGGCGCGACAGTATGAGAACCACGGATGGCGACCAAGATTAAAATATCGATTGACATCGTGATGTAAGCCCTACCGCAGACGACTGAAGAATAAACCCCCTTCCAAAGTCGTGAAATGCCCCCCCCTGCAGAAAAAAAAAACCACAAAAACAGCGTGAACCAACCTCCTACGATGAACTTGCTCCAGATGGACAAACTGAAGTCGACCCAAGCGTCGAGCACCGTGTCGAGTGTCTTGGCCGCTGCACGAACCATCCAGCTCGGTTTCTCGTTTTTCTCCAGCTAAACTTGAAGCTAAATCAATAATTTTCAAAAATCTTCGACCAGATTCGTGTCCTATTTTTTAACACGAATTAAACTTTATAGAAGACAAAAGCTCATCAAAAACACTAAGGTCTGGCCCAAGTCCAAGTTTTTGCATTTTGCGGTTTATCGGCAGTGGGACCCTTTATCCCAATTTCCAACACATTTTTGAACAAAAACATGGCACATCAGTACAGGGGTGAATCGAACCCACGACCATGCACCTGCGAAGCTACAACAATACCATTATGCTAACGGACCATGTTGGGTCGGGTAGCGGCAGGGCGTTATGAACCTCGCGCTCACGCGTAGATAGAAAGTCGTTGCTTTTTTTCGACCACAGAAGAGCATTCCGAAAAAAACTACGGTTTTGGACTCCGCACGCGGGACCCTACATCCTGTAAAAATTGCATCGCAAAAGCTCTCAGCCACTCTGGAGGCTCTCCTTGTTAGGTATAGCCAATAACATCAACACCGCATTGTTGTGAAAGCCTATGAGCAGCAACTAATTTTGAGCGGACGCACAGACAGATTGGTGGATTAGCTCCTGTATGCAGAAAAGGATCGTCATGCGGCGCGAGAGCAATATGACAGGCATCAGTATCGATCGCACGCGCTGCCTAATCGATACCAGCGGTTGTTGCTGCACCACGCGGCGAGTGAAGGGTGAACTGTACCACAAGAGGTGATTCGGAGTGCATGATCTGCTATTTTTTATTCCAATTTTTGTACGATTAGATAACATCGTGTCGTACCTTAGAGGGTAGAGGGACAGTTAAGCAGCAGAGGTAGGCGTTTCCTCGTCGTGCTTCTCGTTGACCGCCTAGGGTCAATACGGCCGAGAAGAAAAATATCTGGTAGATGTAGTCGTAGATGACGGCCACGGAGATGAACACGCAAAACGTCTGCAATTTGAGAGACGTTACACTCTCGGGAAATGGAGCCAATGTGCTCATACCGCGGAGAATTGGACTCGAAAAACCTACGTAGATAGCTGGAGTGGAAGTGAAGATGCCAATGGAGAACGAAAGCAAATTCGTCAGAGAAGTGATCGAGATCGAAGGACCTGCATCGGCCAGGGTGTCGGCGATTCGTTCGCGCACCGAAAGCCTGAACAGGGGCTTCTGTTTGAAGACGAGTGCAGAAAAATCAACCCCAGACGCACTTGTCGTTCGTCAGATGAAACGCATGAATGAAAATGAAGACATCGTCGACTCCGATAGCCAGAATCAGGAATGGCACCACGGTGACGATCGGCAGGAACTCAAATCCCATCTGAAAACGCTGGCTGAAACGAAGACAGAGGGCACTGTGAATAAATTATCGGAAATCTTACCCAGAAGAGGTGTCCAAAGGACGCTACTAGGGACAGGATCGGGCAGATGACACCCAGAAACGACTCGAGCGGATTGCTCTTCACTGGATCCCTTCGCAGGGTTGTAGCCATCGTGAAGACGAGCAGAATCAGGAACGTCACTCCCATCAGTGGCATAGCGAGAATTCCTGAAGAACGTTCTCCTTTTTAACGCAATGGAGACAAATGAATACAACAAATGTTTGGCAACTGTAGCAGTTGTGGGAAAAATTAGAAGAATGGGAGAAAGAAGAGCGTTATCAAGTCGAGGAGAGTTATCAGTACTACAACGTTACCAAAATGATCAAAGTTCCTGTTCATTCTCTATAACAAAGCCATCTTGATAAATTAAAAAAAAAAGAAAAAACTTTTTGCCCTCTTCATTATTTATTTTGTTTCAAGAAATATATATCAAAACAATTAAAATTTTTCAATTTACAAAGGAGCATTTTAGTTGGAAATTTTGCGAATTGAAAAATATTTGAGAAGTTTTTCTGAATAAACCTTTATTTTGCTTCAACGGCAACGATATGCTGGCACTCAGACACTCAAATAAAACCGATATAGTGTCCGTGTGTGCGTCTGGCCGTCGTCTCAGAAGTGAGTACCCTCGATCGATATTATCAACAAATCGATAAAGACAAATAGGCAAATCGATCTTCTTTAACAAGCTGTAAAACCGCATGAACATCAGCTTGACCACAGAGAAGTGACCAGCGCGCAAAATAAGTCAACATCGTGTACCGATATCGATCGGCGGGCTTATTCTGTTTATTTCTTTAAATCCTACTTCTCACTTCTGAATTGCATTCGAAAATCGATAATAACATTCATTGATTCAGCTGTTTTTTACCATTAGAAAGTGGTAAGTGGTAGTGGTAAAGCCCGCAAAACAGCTAAGACGTGCTTACTATCATCACAAGCAGTAAGCAATGACAATAAAGCCATAAAATCAATTGAGAGCGCTCAGTCCTGAGCGGCACGGACGACGGACGGACCTACACACTTTATATTAGGTTGGAAAAAAAGTCCCATCACACTTCGAAATTTTTTTTACCGTTCTCCTTGTAAACGCTCTAGCCAATATTGATAGCTGATTTCGTAATCATATCACACTTGTCTACCGTTCGCACGCGGACATAGGTCAAGCCCTTTCTTGTACTTGGTTATCTATCCAATCTTCCGGACTCAATGCCAGATCTACCTCATAGCCATTTTCGGCACGGCATTCTTCATGGATTCATTAGCGGATCTACAGCACGTCAGGCAGCCGACCAAATTAACGACATATATGGTTTGGGATCTATTACTCACCGTACTTGTTATGAGTGGTTCGGAAAGTTTTTAAAGGGAGATTATTCACTCGAAGACAAAGAAGGTCAGGAGGGCCAACTGAATTGGACGGCACTAAACTACTCCATCTTCTTCGTACCGATAGTAGGCAGACGACACGTCAACTGGAGGAGAAGCTCGAAGTGTCTCATAGGATAGTGGGAATCCATCTGAAGAATCTTGGCTTTGCATGGAAATTCGGAGCTTGGACTCCACATGCCCTGTCAAACACTCAGAAAGGTCAATGGCTCTCCATCGCTGCTTCTCCTCTGTCCAGATACGATAGAAAATCGTTTCTGCCGCGGATTGTGACAGGCGATGAGTCCTGGCTTCTCTATGCCAACTTCCGAAGAAAAAGACAATGGGTACAAAAGGGAGAGAACCCTAAGCTTGCTCTCAAGCCCAATGTTCACGAAAGGAAGATTCTCCCGAGTGTTTGGTGGATATCAGAGGAGTGATTTACTGGGAAACTCTCAGAAGTGGAGAGACACTTACTGCTACCACATACAGTGGCCAACTCCACAAAGTCGCCGCAGCTCTCCAAGAAAAGAGGCCTGAGAAGTCAAAGGTGATGATCCTGCATGACAATGCAAAGCGACATGTTGCAAGACTCACAAGAGAAACAATAAGGGAGCTGAGCTGGGAGGTAATGCCACATCCATCGTGTAATCCTGACCTCGCCCCTACCGACTGCCATTCTTCCGTGCTCTCGAGCAAGAAATTGGAGAGAAATATTTTGAAACAGAGGAAGACCTTAAAAATTGGATTCAGCGATGGTTCGACTCCAGAACTGCAATCCTTTATGCGAGAGGAATTAGAAAATTATCCAGTCTTTGGAGAAGTGCAGTGGAACAAAATAGAGTTTATCTCAATTGATTTGACTTTGTAGTTGTAAAGTAATAAATCTTTGAAAAAGAATGAAAAGACTTTTTTCCAACCTAATATTTCGAAGGGCGCGTGTAGCGCAGTCGGAGGAGGCGCGACTGTCGCGTGCACCCGATACCAGGTTCCTGGTTCGGATTTCCCGCCCAGGCCAACCAAGCCTTCCATCCCTCCGGGGTCGGTGAATTGGTACCAGACTTGTCTGGGAAGGATAAAGCGCTGACTTGTTCATCGGCTGGCCACCGCAAGTCATTGCATGGCCAAATACGCATTCAAGTCGCCTCCACGACATCCCGTAGAAGTAGAATGCGCTGGCGCATCCCAGAAGGGATTGAGTAACGCCGTCCTTTATCCTTATCCTTAATCTCGAAACAGGACAAGAGAACTATGTGAAGAATGGTTGAACTAAAAAATATTCAAACAAGAGAAGTTGTTAGCAGACCAAGTATAATATAAGCAAAAATAATTTAAAGTAACGACTCTTCTTCATTCACGACATTTTGCATCGTACAACGTCCGTGCGTCTTCCTGACCGTGAATTCTTTCGGAGGTTCAATATCCCTCAATCGATACCACTAAAGAGCGACAAAAACTGATAGCTTAATGAGTTTTTGCTGATCCGTGCAATGTTTTCATTGCTTCAAATTCTTTCATTCATTTCATTTTCATCACATTCATATCAGATGTTGTTCACCACAAGGTGGAGAACAACATCTGACATGAAAAACACACATATAGCGATAGCATCAAATGATATTGGGAAAATTATTCAGTTCATATGGCTAACCATAAGTCCTTTGTTGATATCAAGCGATAAACATCAGGCAAAAATCGATAAAATCGATCAAGAGTGTTTACCAATTCCGGACGGATGTATGCACTGACGCACAGATAAATTTTTACTTCATGTGTATATAATAGCATAAATGAACTATGTGAAAAGCGACGGAATAATAAATCCAGTGAAACTAGAACAGGTGTTAATTAAGAAAAGAAATAGCTAAGAACAAGACTTCCCCAGGAAGTTTGCTGGACAAGAAACGAGCAAAGCTCTATAGACTATCCAACGTCTGCTGTTTATGGAAAAATTCGTTGTACCTGTTCTCCGCACTTCCTCGGAAACCAAGCCCTCGCTGGTGCAGAAAACATGGATGAGCGGATCCTTCAGTGTTGACTGAGAGTACTGGAAAACTGCCTGAAAATGGAAAATTATTTTTACAATAGAAACCCGATCAACGACAAAAATCGTAACAGAGTTCGTGCCTTTTCCCACTTGCGCATGATGGCGACGGAGCTCTCGTTGTTGTAGATGGCATGGAAGTTGATGGCGATCAGTCGTGAACCCTCCACGATCTGAGACCTGCAAAGTGCTCAGGGCAACCCGCTGAACATCGACGGGTTCGGTGCTGAAGAGAGGAACGTACAGATTGTTGACGGACACCATGAAGATGTTGTTCGCCAGGTAGACGCGATGCCCGAACACGTCCATCGATGGATACGTCAACTTCACGTGGTTCTTACCCTTCTTCTGCTGATCGCGGAACATCGTCAGGAATATGTTCACCTGGAATTTTTCCGCGCTGTTTGAAACAGGTGAAAAAGGCAACTCTCCAGACACTTGAAAAGCTGGATCAGCTTTGATACTCTGTACTTTTTGGGGAATATCCCTGGGAGTGTAGGCAAAGTGGGCAAGCCACTGACCACCCTCAGGCACTGATGAATCGCGCAAGAAAAGAGCGATGTCGGCTACATAGCTCCTCGCATCTACCCTTTCGTGTGCACGCACAAGGGTGCCTCCCCGTTTTCTTTTTTGCTCTTCTCGCAGACAAACCGATTTGGTAGCCCAGCAGTCAGGGGTCCAACCGTTCGTAGTTGCACTAAAGTCATTCGCACTTCACTAGGCCCGTTTATAGTTCCGACGCCGAGCGACGCGACGACATGTATATGTAGTGGCCAAATTGATCGATTGCGTCGCTCGATGAATGTGGTCACAATACGTGGCATCGCGTCGCTCGCGTCGAAGTATAAACGGGTCCATACTATACAGCTATTGCCAAGTCGGGTACTATCAATCGATATTCAGCATCGATCGATAATTTGCATTTAGTGTAAAGGGCATTCAAGGGAATGCCATTTCAAATGACTAACTTGCGCGGGATCTCGATGTTATCGTCTGATCTACGGACTTCGTTTGTTTGCTATAGACGGCGTGCAGCAGCCAATTCACTCGAATCACTCCTACCTTGAACGACTAACTTGGACAGAAACCCGATATCAACTAACTAGATCGATATCGATTGGATGGTTGATATTGTTAAGTATTATTATTGTTACGAAACTCATTTAGTGCCCATTGCGTTGTCCCCAATTCAAATTAGTTTATGCGAGAAAAATGGCTAGAAACAAAACAGTCATGGACTGATTGGCTCGATTGTACATACAGTCGGATATGTTGCTCTTATATGTAGTTAAAAACACACGAACCGGATTATCAACGAAATAGCACTCGATAAGCGGTCAATACGACAGGGTTTTTTGATGGTCATTTGAATAGGGGAATGGAAGGACAGGGAGGCAATTTGAAGGATTACCTCTTTCAAATTCAAAAAAGTATAGAAGGTAATAAATGACGATGATAATCAATCGGTTTGGTACACGCCAAGCATAAGAGGTAGAGATACCCACGATGAAGTCTGCGTCTCTGACTCTTGCCTTATATCTATTTGACTCGTATCTTATCTCTACCCCTTATACCCCGCATACCCATGGGTTTAATTTTTGATGAATCCGGCCCCTGGAGGCGTTTTCAATGCGTATTTGGCCTGTACTTGCGGTGGCAAGCCGTGGAAAAATTAGCATCTTGAACAAGTCTGATACCAATTCATCTGCTCGGAATGGATGGAAGGCTTACAAGGAAACTTCCCAACTCATGGTGAGCTTTTGCGATGCTATTTTGACAGGATGTAGGGCCCTGTGACCGGAGTTCAGAACCACAGTAAGTTTTTGCTGAACGCTCTTTTAAAGACCTGAAAAAGAGGTGTGAAGCCGTGTGCGCAACACTCATCAACCTCTACGACACTCCACGAGGTGTCCCTCGGTGGCGCAGTCGGTAGGAGTGCCGCCTCGTAGGAGCACACCGGCGGGCTTTTCAGTTGGAGTCCAAGTGCTGCCAAAACTTTTGCGCGTCTTAGTTTGTTGTTATTTCGACTTCTCATGATCACAGGAGGTAATTTTAGTGCTTACAACAAATCAAGGCTGTCTATTTGCGCCTTCATATGTGCTAGTTTTCCAACTATTCATATCTGTACCACCACCATGTCATACCGCATCACCAATGATACCGTAATTGCACACAAATACGCTTATCTTACGACTAAATATTATGGACTTGCGCCATATCGGTACATAAGTGTCGCTAAAAATGTCGTTCTCACCTAAACATGTTGTCGGCCGACTACTTTCCATCCGGAATATTCTACATGCAGCCGCGGTGTTATATTGACAGTAGGTAACTGGGATAAAATATTATACAAAAAGGATACCACACGTGACTTTTCTTTTGATTGCAGATTATAAGCCAGACCCACCAAGAATTATGCGCTCCGATGTTTCGGTCATGTCTGTCATACGCGTAGGTGGCAGCTGGTTACGTTGATCTTCATCCAGAGGCCGGATTCATCAACAATTAACCCGTGGGTATGCGGGTGATAAGGGGTAGAGATAAGATAAGAGTCAGGCAGAGATAACGCAAGCGTCAGAGACGCAGGCTTCATTGTGGGTATCTCTACCCCTTATACCCGCGGATTAGTCGTTGATGAATCCGGCCCCAGGACCCTTCTCTACACCCACAAATTACACGTTCAACGAAGAAGAAGTGGTCAGCCCTTGCCAAGGAGAAGATTGTTCCTCACTGGCTCTTGTAAGATGCTGCTGGTGTTACAAGCGCTTGTGTTTTACTTATTACATAGTTTGTACCATAGCTGTTGACAAAAAGGGAAATAATAAATATAGACTTTAATTGAATAATAAATAAGACTTTTTATTCACAGAGAAATGATATGGTGCAGATATGAATAGTTGAAAACTAGCACATATGAAGGCGCAAATAGACAGCCTTGGTTTGTGAAGGCATTGATGGTCTAAAATTGCTTCCTGTGATCATGAGAAGTCGTAATAACAACAAACTAAGACGCGCAAAAGTTTTGGCAGCACTCGGACTCGAACTGAAAAGCCCGCCGGTGTGCTCCTACGAGGCGGCACTCCTACCGACTGCGCCACCGAGGCACATCTCGTGGATGTGTCGTAGAGGTTGATGAGTTTTGCGCACACGCCTTCACACCTCTTCCTCAGGTTTTTAAAAAGCGTTCAGCAAAAACTGACCGTGGTTCTGAACTCCGGTCACAGGACCTTACATGCTGTCAAAATAGCATCGCAAAAGCTCACCATAAGTTGGGACCTTTCCTTGTTAATTGGCTTGGCGTGAATCTGAACCAATAGCCTGGAACCGGGCGCCTCCTCTGACTGCGCTACCATGAGCTTCAGCCATGAAGAAGTCAATATTAGGCAAGTTCTGGGGAGAGGGTCCAATGCAGAAATGGAAAAGCGGGAAAATTTAATTTTAGTTTTTTTAGTTTCGTTTTTGAAATAAGTTAGGACGCTACTTTCCCTTCCTAATTTGCCACATATCTAAGGATGATTCCGTTTATTCAGGACTCTAGTGGTTGGTTTTGAAGTAAAGAAGTAGGAGACAAGAAATTTCCCAAGCACGGCGTCCCCCAATCCGCCCACCATCAGCCAATCTTCCCTGCTTCGATTCCAATCACGACAACGCTTCTCCACGATGGGCCGATCGAGTTGAAAAAGTCGCAATTGATCCAGCAAGATCTCATACAGAAGAAGCACCGGACGGCGTCGAACAGGATTTCCCGGCGGTGCGAATCTGGTTCGGCGCAGAAGATTAACGGGGGAAACATCGTCGTTCTACTTGAATGGCGGCACTTCTGCTACTTTTAAGTACTGCTCGTTTCAACCGTAGTTTATAGGCCCCGAGTCCATTACTTTGGTCGAAGCTCCTATCGTTAGTGAAGGCCGTTAACATCAGGTTTGGCGCTCTTTGCGTCGCTGGCGCATAGAGGGGAACTCGCTGAGCCATTCTGACACGCAACGGAGACCCTTCAGACGATCAAGAGGGCCAGTGGGACAGTTTTCACTATTCACCAGCAAACAGAACACCAACCGCATCGCTGGTTTCGCACTGAGTTCCACAGAAATCCGAATAGGCGTAGTATTTTCCATCGTGCTCGACTTTCAGCTTATACTGGAGGAAATCTTCTATCTCCAGCGCCTTGTCGATGTACCTGCAAAGTTAACGAAATGCTACCGTTCTCCTTCGGCCACCACTCCAGCTTGCTTACGTCGGTCGCAATAAATTCCCCTCATCGGCGGCCTTCAAAGCGACGACCACGTGGAATGGACTGCCGAGTTCTTGGAAGAACTCGCGTGCGACGGCGAATTCGTATCTGGACGGGGAGTCGGAGGCACTGAAAGACGAACTCAACATCAGCTGTCATTTTCAGGTGTACAGGTAAAGTAGTACATGTCGGCAAAACGCAACGCAGGTGTACGGAAACGCACAGTTGCTCCTATTGTGATCACAGCAACCAATTGGGCACCGACTCCGCCGCACAGGCAGAGCACATGATTGAGTGCTGCGATTACGGTAGGAGCAACAGCGCGTCCCCACACCCCTGCGATGCGTCTTCGCGACATGCATCGGCAAAGTTAGACATCTCACCTGAAGTGATCACGCACGTTGTTCACCTCTTTGAATCGTGTGACACCACCTGCCATGATGAGCGCCCATACCACGCTGAAGAGAAGATTCATTTTCGATTACAGAGCAGCCGTAGAGTCATAACAAATGCGTGGCGCATCCCAAATTCTAACTGACTGACGCCGTGCTTTACTCCTTTTTTTAAAACTCGACACTTGATGCCAATTCATTTAGGCGTAGAAAGAATGAAAGAAAGAAAATACAGCATCGATCGATCCCTGTGCAGGAACCGCCACGGAACTCCGCCCTTTCGGACCAAATTGGATTTGATCTAAGCGTGAACTTCGCTTACACAATACGACGTGGTGGCCCACCAGTGACAAAATAACATCTCGTCCTCTGCAGACAAGTCTGGTGAACACTCGCTGATCTTAGAAGGATACAGGGCGTAAACAGAAGCCAAACCTTGCAACGACTCGGGAACAACCAGCCAACGCCTTCTACTGCAGCGCTACAGGCGCGAAGGTATAAATTTACCAGCGAACTTACGAGAACAAGCTAATTTAAACGTTTCCTAGCTACCGAATCACCAGTTGTAAGCGCTGGTGCTAGCAATATCGATTGAGAAACGCAGATAATCGATACCGATTGATTTATTACCGCAACACAGCACTATGGCTGAAGCACGAAACACCATTATGGGCCATAACCGGCGATTCCCAGAGCACTGAAAGAGCGGTACTGCAGGGCAGAGCAATAGAGTCGAGTAAAGATGCTTTCGTAAGTCTCTGGTATCCACATTTCCCAATCGTAAGCATGTCCAATCCTCTGCAAATGAACCTAATCGTAACCGAGGCGACAACGATAGAGGGTCGGCGTTAGTCAGATCGCATAGGATGGACCACGCAGTCAACTGATATGAAGCGTCTCGAATATATGTCCGAGTTACTCAATGAGCAGCGGGACGCTGCTGGCGTGGAGAGTCCATTGTTCTAAGCGTCCAAGGGATGAAACGCTGGTTAAACTGGACCGGCCAGAACCGTGGATCGATTCGCCGTCCACACGAAAGTCCAGGCGCCTCCTGTCGAATGCGCCATGCATGCTCATACCATGTACCCTACTGTGAATCGTATTGTAGCTGCACAGCGATTTCACACATTGAGACGCGTCAGACTTGGTAATTTCAGAACAGAGACAGTGGACAGTCAGAAATTCATTTTTAAACAAAAAAACTGCTTTCAGTTATTTCTTTTATATGTGAACCAGTCGTACGTCGGCCTAGCGGCCGCCTACGACTGGTTGGGGGCTTCGCCCCCAAACTCCGAGAATAGGACGCCATGGTCGCTACGGGTTTCCTATTCTTCCCAAGGCCTTCTGACCTTATATGTATACCTGCGCGTCATTGTCATGGCTTAACACGACGAAATGTGATCAGGTTAACTATGGCTGAACACTCGTCTCCTTTGCAGGTTCAACACGTTTTAAAGGCTCACACAGGTTTGCCGTGCGCACGCTAGTCTCCTTTACATGTTCAACACGTTTTGCAAGTTTACACAGGTTTGTGACACACACACACACAGACGGACTAACGCTTTTATATTAGTAGGATTTTTCTCACGTAGAATGGAGATTTTTCAAATCAAATTGGACACTCTTCTAAGGAAACCTGATGCTTATGAAATCAAAGTGATCGTTTTCCAAATCGAAACGAGCTTTTTACAGGCAAAGCTACAAACTCTCCAAGATGGTTGAAGTAATTTTTTGTTCAAGGAAAATTCGGTGTAACTTTTTTGAATTTTTTTTTAGTTCCGCTGCCTGAATGAGTGTAATGATTTCATGAAATTTTTTTAAAGAAAAATAACAGTTCAATTTTGTTTCAAAGCACAACGAGGCCGAAATCATTTAGTGCATTAAAAGACAATGCCGTGCTCGAACTGTACTCAAAAAACTCGTCGCGACTTTATTTGATTGATAGTGCAAATGCTGCTTACATGATGCATCAAAGTGAGGATATGTGCGTTATTTACAACTGCTCTTGTTGTGTCGTTTACAGGTGACAAACCCCATGAAATCAGAGATTCTGCTACCAGTCGGATAAAAATCGCGTCGTTTTGGACGAGGGCTTGGAGGTATCTCTTCTTTTGTAGCAAAAAATGGCCGCTTTCCTGCATTTTAAAACAAGCTATAAACCACTGTTTTTCCCCGAAGAAATGAGAATTTTGTAAAATCTCAAATAATGCATTCACTTATTGCAAGGCGAATTAAAACTGCAAAGGAGGTCATATTAAAATTTTCCATGAACAAAAAAAAACTGGGTCTATCCTAGTCCGGGGAGGGCCACATAAATAAAAAGTATTATATGTAACAAATTTACTTGAGACTTACCGAGCGACTCCTACAGAACAACACAGGACCATAAACAAGAAAAAGTCACAAAGAAAAAAAAAACGAAAAATTACATTAGTTGCGGTTGTAAGCCGGCAAAGTTGTGTGCCCTCACCATGTCAGATCCTGGTTATAACATGTCAGGCGGTGGTCAAAACGCGGCATGCGACTTCATGCGCCCTCCCCACCATGTTAGATCCTGGTCATAACATGTCAGCCGGCGGCCAGCACGCGGCATACCTCCATTCCGTCGCTCTTTCCCCGCCGAGACGGTTGTAAACCACGGCGATTTTTTATTTTTGTTTGTTTGTTCGTTTTTGGCTTTTTTAGGTTCCAACTCGTTCTCTACGAGCCGCTCGGTAAGTTTCAATCCATTTTGTCACCTACTTTTTAGTTATGTACCCCCCGGGAAGGGTAGATCCAAAAAATTAATCCAGTCTTTCCAGAGAGCCTCGAGTTGAATGTGGAGGGAGCTCGTCTTGATTTGGAAGGTGTTCAGGTGACTATATGGCCTAGTTTGAACAGAGTGTTTCCGCTGGAGAATCATGAAGAATTGCTAAACTTCAAGTGAAGGAAGAGTTTTACCTACCCTAAGACTAAGAAGGTTGAAAATGCGACATAAAGCTCAAGATGAGATATTCACAACTATCATTAGTAAGTACCGTTCGGAAGATTGGCATCAACATAGATGTGCCCGGAAAACAGCCTAAAGGACGGCCTAGGCAGCGCTGGCTTGATACGTTGCACATGGACTTAAAGGAAGCTGGTATCCACCCCGATCAAGCGTTTGATCGTGCGAAGTGGCGTCATCATACCAGAAGAGAGGACCCCGCCGCTAAGCGGGACAAACGCTGAAGAAGAAGAAGATCATTAGCAACACCATTTTCTAAATTCTCCCATTTAAAGGTGTCATTAGAAGGAAGACTTTGCGATACATTCCAGGATGATAGATAGGTAGCGCCGCGCTAGGGCCACTTTCCTCAGCCACGCAAAAGAGGATGACTCCGTGGTCTTCTTTGATAACACAAGCAGCGCCCTAGCAGGACGTTGGAAACGGCTCCGGAATCGATCACCGCCAAGTAGGGGTGGCGTTGGTCATCATACCGGAAAGTACCGTATACCGTATAGTACCGTATAGTACCGTATAGTACCGATTTTCCTCCTCTCTGCACTGTCGAATTCCGAAAAATTGCAGAAAAGGTCAACTTTGAGCAGGCCATCATCTTGAACAAACAGTTCTTGTCGCGAATATGATCAGCAAAGGGAAATGGGAACGCTCTAGGTCAGTGACGTGATTGGTCAGGATTCGCTGGCTAGCTAGCTCATACACCTCCTAACGCTTTCCACATACACGACATCGACCAAGCAAACCTAATCCAAAGATCTACGCAACTAGAGGCAGTTGTTCTGCCTTTCTTATGTCTAGCTCCAAGTAATTTCACTTCCCGCTAACATTCAGAGGGCCATAAGTGTCATTGCGGTGGCTATGAAGGGGTAGAGATCGTTCGTGGATAGCCGCATTATATCGACAGAACCGTTCCTGCCGACCACTGGACTTAGCAGCGAGTTCTTTCGCTAACGGCTGCGCGATATGAGTGAGCAGCCGAAAAACCCGTTCTCCACCGCGTTTAGTAGCAGAACGAACGAGCGGATACAACGTACAATCTAAGCTGACCCATATAAGTCAAGTGAACTGGACGAGATCGACACGCTCGAAAATACGTGCTGCTACAAGCAGCTCAACACCCAAAATGGAATCGAAGGAATGGGGCGTCTGAAAACAGCATCTCTATTTATATCCATGCAACGAAAGCGGTTCTTTTGTCAGCAGTGTCGTTATCCTGCGGCCAAAGGAACAAAGATTTCAGTCCTACTTCTCGTTTACAACAAACATACGTGGTGTTTATACAGTTTCCTCGTCAGGCCTAACATTTCAAAGCCAAGTAGAGGTTTTCATATCAAAACAGGCAGGTTACCAAAATCTAAATTTAAATATTTTTTGCAAAAACAAAATAAAAAACTTTAAATTTCACCTATATATGCTGTTTCATTACTGGTGCTAAAAAGAAGCCTGGCCTGGTAATGCAGTCATAGGAGGCGTCAACTCGCGCGCTCAGTCGAATCAAGTTTCGATGCTCGGACTTCGTTCACGCTAACCAGGCCTATAATCCTTCTGCGCCCGGTGAACAGAAACCATAATTCTCTAAGAAAAGCGAACCACTGACTTGTCCATTGGCTCTGGCTATGAGGGTACATGTCGCGAAGACGCACCCCCAGGGGAACGGGAACGCGCTGTTGTTCCTAGTGTAACCGCGGCGGGTAATCACGCACCAGCTCAGCCGCATAGGCAGGGCATACGATGGCTGCAGCGATTACGGTAGGAGCAACGTCGCATTCCCGCACCCCCGCAGCACGTTCCTAGACCTCCTGCGGTGCACTATCGCGATATGTACCGCTATCAGTCAATGTATGCATTCAACGCGCGTTCAAATTGTTGCAACCACGTTTCGCCGAATACAATGCACGGCGGATCCCACGCAGGGATAGAACAAAGGCGAACGCTACCGATACCCATGGCTGCAAAAAAAGTTTCCAAAGTTTATCTTAACGTGTGATCAGCAAAAATATTCCGTGGCGTCATGTATGAAAAGACTGCGCCGTGCACATGCGCAGTACAGCGCGTTGTTTATTTGATTGATAGTTGAGTAGTGCTTAAGCGTGCATAAGTATACGGATCAGCAGAAAGTCCCGCAAAAAACACAACGTCTCACTCCAAATCAGTAAAGTACAGAACATTCATTGCTTTCCAACACTTTGAATTTTTTCAGAAAAGAAATTTTGAAAAGAAAAGGAAAAAGAATAACAGAATCTTAAAAAAACTGTCAAGAAAACCTGTTCTCGCGTAAGTGTGCGAGAAAAATTCAAGTGTGATCATTTTCTTCCTGAGAGATTCGGCTGGCTGTACAGATAAGTTTTCTTAAATAAGCAAGAATAAATAAAGTAATCTCCATGCTCTCTCCACTAAAAGCTCCGCATTTTCATTGATAAGTCGTTTTTGAGTCGAAAAGATTATAAGGTGGATAAGCTTCATTGAGCGGCTCAATGCTTCGATCTGTTCGCTGTCATCGGAGGCCTAAAATTGCTTCAAGATTCACATTCCTCAACACAGATTTGGTAGGTGACAAATCAGGGAATAATTTTGGCTCTCTGAAGACGACGAGCAGGTTGGATCGTTAGTGCGCTCAATAGAGTGGACCTAACTACTGTTCTAAACAGCATCCTTTGACACAGAAACATTTATACATTAAGCAGACTACTCTCCATAACTCAACTATTCTATAACCATCAAACAACACTATTTTAGCTTATTTAGTGCCGTCTTTTTCGATTTAAAGACGCCCACTCGAGTTTAAAAAGCGTCCAGGTTGTCGTGGAAGACGCAGCAGAAGAAGTCGCCCTTTCAATATCACCGCCACGGAAATCCCTCGCGAGTTGTGATGGCGATTAAGGCCAACGAATTCCCGTACACGGGCGAAGAGGACAGTGCGGAGGAGGTCGTCGTGTCCCATCGGAACGAGCCCTCCGCCATCGTCTTCTCGTCTCCACAAAAGGCCTTCATCACCGTCGCCGTCATCGTCATCGTCCGATTCCCATCGTCCCAGAGACCTGGTGGCGCGTCGCGAGCCGAGATACACAGCCGGCGCTCGTTGTGATTGACACATTTTCGGGAACATTTCGAACGCATTTTTCCGGTCACAGAGAGCGAATTCGACACAGAACCGTAGCCCGGCCCAGCGACGGCACGCATGATATCACCGCGGCGAATCGAAGATCGCTTCTTGAGGTGGCGATTCCTTCAAGCGACCGAGCCGTGGAAGATTTCGGCCGACTCCTGCCGCGTTGCTACCATGGATGTGGGTGGAAAAAGCGCGGCGGTGGAACGCTGTGAGAGGAACTGAGCGGAACTTCAGAGTCTCCGGTCCGACGAAAAAAGCAGGCCTAGATTAGCGTCATGGACCGGTTGTACGGTTTTCGCCACGAACTCCTGAGATTTGTCCATCACGTCGCAAAAAAAATTGGAACCGCTAACTTTGAAAGACCAACAATTAATCAACCGAAGATCAGAGACACTCTCGGATGAGCCAAGTCGTCGAACGTTAGGTGGGCCGGCCATGTAATGCTCTTCGCAGACACCTGCTGAACGAGGGACGTAACCGAAGTGATTCCGCGGCATGTTAAGGGAATTCAGGACACCACCAACGCCTTGGTCGGACTTCTTCGTGAAAGCCCTGAGCGAACGATATGACGCTCTTCGTGGTCCTCGAGCTGGAGAATCCATTGGGGCTGGGACGCCCCAGGGACGACTGAAGACGCTGCTAGCGCCCGGTCTAGCAACTCAATGATCAACGGGACGACAGATGATACAGCTTCTATCAACTCTTTGGTACGCGCCACGCAGTCTTCTACGGGATATCGCTAATGAAAGTCATTTTCATTAAGCCTCACGTGATCGGTAATAAGAAGACAAGCCGCTATAACAGTGTTTTATTGCCACCAAAACTCTAACGCTGGCGGGAGTCAGACTCGCAGTTCCTGTTGATCTGCCGTGGATGTTGCGTTCGATCAAACAGCGCCGGTGGTGTGGTGGCGTCGGGGGCAGACATAACTCCAACGCCGCGCGAACCCCTCTGGCTTCGCGCACGGTGCGCGACGAAGTTGGACGAGTTGTCGCGGTCCGATGCTTCCGACGGCTAGAAACGCTTCCTACAGGGACCTGCGGCACGCCTTTGCCTCATTTCAACGTTTCTTGGAGATGGCATGTGAATGTGGTTTCAATAGGACGATCAGCGACAGTTTACATAGGAATCCTGGTCATGTGGATGGTTTCTAGCGTCAGTATTTGCCATCTACAACATCTTCGGTCAATTTTTACCCGTGATTATGGTTATACTACGGAAAAAGATCATGATCACCCATTCTCGGATCAATTGTCCTTCTGCAGACTGTTGCCTACCACATTCTGTGGGATCTTAAGTCCTTTGCTAGAAATGTGGGCGCTATGTGACTATGAAGGGGTCGGATAAATTAAAAAATATATATATGCCTAGGTAGACATTTATGTAAGCAATACAAAACTACTTACCATTTAACCGGAATGGTCCTCCATCTTGCTTGGGGGGGGGGGTCCTCCGAGTGACCTAAGTACACTCGGGCCACACCCCGGAGTCCCTTCCCTTGCCCAAATCTGTGCTCTCCTCCGCGTCAGCGGAGGAGAGCACAGAACAGATATTCCTCTTCTTAAATTTGCTTCCAGATTTTAGGCAAGGGAAGGGACTCCGGGGTGTAGGCGATTTAAACACGGGTGCGTAACTCGGCCACACCCCGGAGTCCCTTCCCTTGCCCAAATCTGAATCCCCCCTCACTCCCATCCCCCTCGGTAACACACTGATAGTAAAGCAAACAACCAAACAATGCTATAGCTCTGTTCTGTGCTCTCCTCCGCTGACGCGGAGCAGAGCACAGATTTAGGCAGGGGAAGGGACTCCAGGGTGAGGCCCGAGTGGCGCACCCGTGCTAGGATTGCCTACATCCTGGAGTTCCCTCCCTTGCCAAATTCGGAACCACGTAAAACACGGATCTGTAATCGAAAAGCGGAGATAAGACTGCATTCACATTCGCTATATGTAGCTACACGCCGCGGCTGCCCGCCGCGGCAGACTATGCTGACCCCCCCCCCAACCACCATAACGCCGAAGAGAACTTCGAGAAGGCAAAGGGAAAAGCTCTAAAAGAACTCTAAACAAAAAACCGCTTGGGATGGTTTTTGGGATGGTTTTTCGTCGCGCCGTCTCGCGCACTCCACGCCTCCGTTCTCTCTCCTCGTGCAATATCATCTTCGCTGCAGGACCTAGGTCCAATAGTAGGAAAACGCCCTTTAAATTACCGGCCGAAACTGCCGTAAAGCGAGCTAGGTGAGTCTTTTTTTCCCTCTCCCTACCGTTTTGCATGAATCCTTTTATTTCAACGAATCACCTAGGATGTGCTGAGTCCCATCCTAGGTGATTCATTGAATTTATCCGACCCCTTCATAGTCACATAGCGCCGAAATGTGGTCTGAGAGCTTAAACACCGAGAACATTTCGTGCTCCACGGCTAACCATGCATCACCGAGCGCACGTCCGCGTTTCAGCGCCGCAACGTCGCACGCGTCTAGCGCGCGACGTCGCGTTGGAGTTAGGTCCTGGAGCCTGGTGGCGTAGTAGAGCCGCCCGGTAAGCAAGTGCTGTGGGTTTGAGTCCCGCGCCTGGCGCTAGAGTTGATATTGCAACAAAACATCGTTGTAATCGCTTACGTAATTCCAGTAAATGCTTAACCTATACAGTGACTTCCACGGTATAGTTCCACCAAATGCTTGACCTATACAGTGACCTCCCCGGTATAGTTGTGCTTTTGAGAAATTTTATCGAACGAATGAATGAACGAATCCATTCGATGTCAAAAAATTTCGAGCGAATGAACAAACGAATTTATTCGCTCTCAATTTTCTAGAATGATCGAAAATCGAATAAGTTCTATTTTTCGTTTATTCGAATACTCGAACAATTTGTTCGAATCAGGAAGTGTGCTTGAATATTTTAAGTTTATTCAATATTCAAATAAAACTATTCGAATTTCGAACAAAGTGGAAATATTTGGTTTTTGAATAATATTCAAATACGGCCCCATTTCGATGTTCGAATTCGGACGCATATTCGAAAATCTAGAGACATCAAATATTTGACGACTCGAATAATAAGAATAATAACATTCGAATAAATTATTCAAATAATTACTCGAATATTAGATTGTCCCATAAGTCCCCGCCGTTTTTTTTTCAACGATTCACTGCAGATTTCGCCGGCGGTCTCTTGCATAGCGCTGCATAGCTTTCGAAAGAGAATGATTCGCTCTATCAGAGCATGTATTGCATTTCTTTTTCCATCATGAATTTTGTCAATTTTTAGGTCGTTGAAGTGAAAAGTGAAAAGGTGAAAAAGTAGCAATTTGCGCACTTGTTCTCTCCGCTTAGGTTTGGCAGTTTTTTATAGCTCTTGGAAGACAATGTTCTGTGCTACAAAAACATGTGTTGGTCCTATTTTCTCACTTGCCCGTTACTGATTTTTAGGCCATCAAATTGGGAATCCCGACCTTTCCGTCCGAATTTTTACCAAAAACTCCGGTTCTGTGATTGAACTTTTTTGCTTGGTGTTATATGTCGTTTGGAAGAGGATGTTAGCTCAGTAAAAATTTGTGTCGCGTTTATTGGCTCACGCTGATTTCTGTCGAATATCAACAACTGAAGAAGGAGAAGGAGTTGTTGGTGAAGACGATTTTTCTCTTTTTGGCATTTTGTTGATATTCAATAGAAATCAATAAGCGCGACAATATTCTTATAGAGCAAGATATTCTCTTTCGAACGACATAAAACACCAACCCAAAAAGTCCAACCACAGAGCAGGAGCTGTCGGCAAAAATAACCATCCTCCTTCGCACGTCCCAATTTGATGACCTAAAAATCAATAAAGGACAAATGAGCAGATAGCACTGACACATATTCTTGTAGCACAGAACATTGTCTTCCAAATGCTATAAAAAACTGCGCAGAAAATTACAAACCTAAGCGGAGAGAACAAGTGCGCAAATGGCTACTTTTTCACTTTTTCACTTTTCACTTCAACGACCTAAAACTTGGCAAAATTCATGATGAAAAAAGAAATGCAATACATGCTCTGACAGAGCAAATCATTCTCTTTCGAACGCTGTGCAGCGCTATGCAAGAGACCGCCGGCGAAATCTGCAGTGAATCGTTGAAAAAAACGGCGAAGACTTATGGGACAACCTAGTATATTCGGTTGAGAACAACTATACTCACCAAGCCAAGAAACAAGCTACGGTTCTAGTCAAAATCACGGTCACCGGATAGAAAGCTTGCTTAGCCCGAACCTTGAGTCGATTCGGAATGCAGCGACTGTCGACACCTCCCACATTCCCGCTTAAGAATATAAAATATATGAAGAAAACACATCATTCGAAGAGAAATCGTTCCTTACTAGAGAAGACAGTCAGCTTCAGTTTTGTTCATTACAGTTGCATGTTCACTTCCAATAATCTAATGATGTGAAAGATTTTCGAGAAATGTGAACAATTTTGCAAATAAAAACACCTTGACTAGTCTATGTTCCCCGCGCGGCGCACTTGGTAGGGATCGCCACTGCTCACGTGCATTCCGGGTCGATTTCAGGTTCGACTTACGCCAGACCACCAAGCCGTGCATACCACTCGGGTCGACGACGGGACGCCGCTCCTATCCGTGAAGGAAAAACGTTGACTTCTTCATAAGCCAACCGCAATTTACTCTGCTTAAGCAAAGGGTAATTACTTCTACAAAATGACGCCCAGGCAACTCGAACGCGTATTTGCTTTGTACAAGAACTTGCGATGGCCAGCCGATGAACAGACCAAGGATTTGTCCTTCTGAGAAAGGTCTGGTCACTCACTGACCCCGGAAGGATGAAAGGCTTGGTTGGCCATGGCGGAAAATCCTAACTAGCAACATGGAATCGACAGCCGGCATCTCCTCCGACTGCGCTACTAGACATTGAATCCGACGCCGACTCGGATAATTCGAATCCGTCATTTTTTTCGAACCCGATTAGAAGGATTATGGCAATGGCATTTTTGAAGAGCCAGGATCTTGGGATGATTCAGATAAGGGGAACTTTAACAAGGAGTTTCGGATGAGCCAAATAAATGATTTATCCTCGCATCTCATCCTACCATATATCGGATATTTGAGTCGGATAGAACATCAGATTTTTGATCAAAATGAGTTATATGAATTATCCGAAAACCCGATCTGTCGAGAAAAACCCTTTATGAATCCTACTGCTTCCGGGCTTTTCGAAAATCCTACTGTTTGCACAATCCTTTTGGCCAGGGTATGAAAAAATGACACATCCGAGTTATCCGAATCAGCATCGGATCCAATGTCTACACGCCACTACGCGCCTTGTCGGGTTTAATTACTCAAGTTTGAGGTCCCACGTGTCACGTATTCAAGTTTCACGCGATATCCGCGGGGCCATCTGAATGTAATGACTTCCGGTAGACTGACGCTAAACAATTCGGCATTTCATCGTTTCTAAGCGAGTCTGCCGCTAGTTCGATTCTCCGATTTCGGAGCAAAGGAGTGATCGGTTAGCCTGGACGCGTATTCGAACATAAAACTGACTCGGTGCGCACGAGACCAATGGCGCCTCAAGTCAAGTACGTTAAAACTGCATTAAAAAATAGAGAAAGCGTTCAAGAAAGGATGAACGAAAGATGCGAAACGCATGATGACGCTGGGGTACAGTCGAGTATAACACTCGCTTCCTGCACAGCGTATAATGAGATTCGAGGTCCAGTAAGATAAGCAAATCGCAGTAAAGACGCACTTAAACAGCTAAACGGAACGGAATAATTGCGTAAAATAAGGTGACCACTCGATAAACGCAAGTATAAATAAAAGAAGGTTCAGCGCATACAAAAGATGCTCACAAAACCTGCAGAAGAAGTGAGAAATAGTCGGAATTTTCATCGAGATGTGAACACGCAGTCAACGCACTCACCACACTGCGAACCATGTCTTCGGCCAGTCGGCGATCTTCAAGCCCAACCAGTAGAAAATGTCGTGTGTTTTCTGCTCAACAAACACACATACACGCTCCATCAAAAGGACACCCTCGACCTGAACGAAGAGAGGGTCCCTTACACGGCTGGATCACACGAAGCGAAGGGATTACTGCCCAGTGGAGTCTTGAAAGTAAGACGAAGAAATGGAGAGTGCGTGAGCGAGACGGAGAAATCAAGAGAAGGAATCGGCGTCGAAAAGTGAAGCGCGGATCGGACTATACCGGGCGATGTGCTGTGCTGGAAGCGAAGCAATTGAAAATGGGACACAAAGCACGGCGAAAGAGAGGCTGCTGCTGCTGACACCGCCAGCATTTGCAACCAGCCAGGAGAGGAGAAAAATTGCCTTCACATTTCTTCACATTCACAGACACTTGGGTGTTAGGTCACTTCCGTATGAGGAGCTAAAGTGAAAGTACCTCTAAATCAGTCCATCCGTTCCGCCCTTGAAACGTTAAAAACTAGGGGCAAAAAGCCATGTATTGGAACAAAAAGCATAACAAGGATCCGAAAAAAATGTAGCTTTCGTTTTCTAACGTCAACTGTTACTGTCAATTACTGCAAAACCTGTTCCTGTTCCTTTTCCTAGTGAAGTTTATAGAAAAACTTGAGAAGAAGAGCAAGTGTCAAGACAAGGGCTGAAAGTAGCCAAAAATATCAGCAAAAACTGTAACTCCCCTGAGGAGCAACGGAAAAGTACGCCTTCACTTCCGCGTTTTCTGAAGTACCGGAGTGAATGTCACGTAATGGACGTCCGAGAGACTTTTTAGCCAACTAATTTCTCGTTTTGCACAAACAATCATCACGACGCTATCTTAGATTGTTTTTTACAGTTTTTCCATCGCTAACACGTCAATTTATTTACTCACTTAATTATTTATAAATTCAGAAAAACTGAACTTGCTATATAAAAATTAAGCAATTATTATAGTAAAACGAACTAATTAATGCTTAATTAAAAAGCACGAAACAATAATTAAACAATAGTTAAATAAATAATCAATACGCTCCCTTTTCTATTAGGTTGTAACGAAATAAATGGCACTGAACCACTTTAAATTTAAACAGTTAATATCTCGGCTTGTAGGCAAGTTTATTAATCGAAATAAAAACCTTCTGATTCTACACATCTTTGCCAACGTGACACAAGCTTTTTTATCCCAGTAGCATAAAAATCAGAAGTTCTGGAATTGACGAAATCTTCGAAGGCACTTTCGGCCAAGATGCTTGAAGAAATGGTTGTCTGTTGGGGAGAGGTCGGGAGAAGGCGGAGGATGTGGTAGAGTTTCAATGCTCAGCTCATTCAATTTCTGCAACGTCATTCGTGCTACATGGGGGCGAGCATTGTCGTGCAGAAGGAGACTCGCCCTCGGTTTACCAAGGCCGGCCGGATATCCTTCAACTTTTTCATCATTTCTTCAATTTCAATGCAGTACTTCTCTGCCGTGATGGATTCACCGGGAGGGAGGAAGCTGTGGTGAATAATTCCCAGCGAACACCACCATACTGTCACCATTACTTTCTTTTGATGCAACTCCGGCTTCGCAAACTGTGCCGATCGTCGCCCGTTGTCGTACATTATCCATTTCTCGTCACAGGTTACGATGCGATCAAGGAATGGGTCCGTTTCGTTCCGTAGAAGCAGTGCGGACGAGATCTCAGATCGTCGGTTTCTTTGCTCCTCAGACAGCTCGTGAGGCACCCATCTTTCCAGCTTTTTGGCCTTTCCAATTTCCTTCAAATGCCGAGCAGCTGTGTAGTGACTGACGCCAAGAACCTTCGCTATCTCCCTGGTACCTTTGTGTGGATCCTCCTCTACCACATCTCTCAGCTTGTCCTCATCAACATCACTATGCCTCCCACGACCTTCATCTTCTTCCAAGCTCTCATCTCCATTCCGGAACTTCTGATACCAACGATCACCTGTATCACCTGTCGTCCCGTTGATCATCGACTTGCTCGAGCGGGCGCCAGCAGCGTCTCCATTCGTCCCTGTCGCGTGCCAGAGTGGTCCAATGGATCCTCCTCGCTCGAGGGACACGAAGAGCGTCATATCGGTCGTTCAGGGCTTTCACGAAGAAGTCCGACCAACGCGTTGGTGGGCGTCCTGGTGTTCTTTTGACATCCCGCGGAATCCAATCTGTGACGGCTCTCGTCCAGCGGGTGTCTGCGAATCGCATTACGTGGTCGGCCCACCTAATTTTCGACGACTTGGCCCATGCGACAGCGTCTCTGATCTTCGAACGTACCAACGATACGCCGTCCGAATTGTGGAACATCCTTGACTGAATGCGGCGTTGATCTTCTCGTCCGCCTCCTTAGCTGTAGTGCCCAGCTTGAATTCATACAAGTAAATGCCTCGGATTACCCTTTTGTCCATCAGCAAAAAAGTCAATAAAACTCTAAAGTTTTCCCACTTTATATAGAAAATTTGGCACTCACCGGTAGAGCAAAGTTTGCGCTTCTAAATGATATGCCACATGTTACGGTTTGTTCTTGATCGAACGCGTAAAGACGCGCCAAAAAATGGCGCGAGCCAGTGCCATTTAATTCGTTACAACCTAATAATTAACGCTTAATTAAAAAGCACAAAATATTAATTAAACAAAAGTTAAATAAATAATAAATACGCTCCCTTTTCTAGATGGTTATATCTCTATTGGTTACTATAGCCCTGACACTACCATGTGCGTACACCAAGTACTTGCTTGAACCTATTCGATGCATTTTGCTGGAAGGGTTTTTTACCCTAGAGTTTAAAAAGTAACCACAAAAATAGACCCTTTAGAAGTAGAACTAGGCTCAGATTAGGCACAAATTAATATTAACTGCAAGGTGACGGCATATGTCTCCTAACCCACCTCTTTCCCTCCAAGAAAAAAAAAACGATGATACGATGCGGATGTTCGTATTAGCTGAGATTCTCGTCGATTTTTATCTTTACCTTTATTTTCACTGAGTATTATAGTAAAACCTCCACTAGTTTAACCAGGTACTTTCATTTTTCCTTTATGAAAGAATGTACACTTAGCGTACAGCCTGTGTCCTCGCCTTGCAAAAAAAAATTTGACAGTAAACCAAAACACGCAAAAAAAAGAAAAAGCAGTAAATGGCTGGGCTTTCCATTAACCTTGGCATGACGTACTTATTTGTCAGTACATGATGCCAGCCCCTTTGCCAGTTGCTACAATTCAAGTCAGGTTCCAGCAATGCTTCGAAGTAACGCCATTTTGAAAAATGGAACCGTTAGGAGCGCGAAAGCGAACGAAGAACAAAAAGCTACTTCTTGGAACATTGTAATGGTCCCCTGAACTTATTCTAATTTGTACAAAACGGCTCAACCACCAACTTGTACGGGTGGGGTGCCATAGAGGTGAGCTGATGCCTCTCTAAGCAACTAAACGATTAATAGCATTGCAGGATGTTATGAAGCTGCTGAGCCAATACTGTTATGAGAGTTTTATTCGGATTACGTTTCAGAGTAACCGTTTCTTCAGAGCCTGGAGAAGACAAAGGGATTTGAGAAATTGCTCGTCCAAGGATCATTTCAAGCTACAGGAGCCTCGGAAGTTAATAAGAGAATGGAACGGATAGGGAGTAAGGCAACCCGACTGACCTTACGGAAACAGCCGAAAGGCTGGTTGGTCACCCTCGGATGGAGAACGACTGGATAAACGAGCTATCCCTTCGGGTCAGAGCCTCAGCGACCCTCCGACTGGTGCCCTCCAGGCTCATACCCATAGAGGACGGCAAATGGAGCCAGCTCCTGATTACGGCCACCCGCTCTTCTTCCCATTGATGGCAGAACTCTTGAACGCGATCCACATCGCTTCCAGGGTTTTGCTCGCTCCGATCTCGAACTTACGCGCCAGGATCGTCTACTGCAAGGCACGGAATCGAACTCCTGACCACGCCTATGAAGCAGCACTTTTGGTGTTTTTTTTTGCATATTCGACGTCTGAAAGCTATTGCGTTGTGAGGCGATAGACTTCAGGGAGCTTGGATTTCAAAACCCTGAAGAGGTTGTAAATACGATAATTGGCCTTCTTCACTAAAACTCTGCAATGTTGAGAAAAACGTAGATCACTGGTAATATTGTAGTCTAAATTTCGAGCTTCATTCATTCTGCTAAGCGGCTCGCCGTTAATTTTGTAGGCATCCGAGTTTGGTTTTTGGGCACGAATTTTTTCCACTGAAAATGGCAGTTCCCATAATTCAGCCCAACGACTAAAGAAGTTAATCGCGAACTTAAAGGACATAGAGTCTTCAGGCCCGCCAATTCTTTTATAGATTTTAGCATTGCATGTAGAGATTTGCGCCTCCAATCCCTTACCTACGATTCTAGGAGAGAGCATCAGCAGTTGTCCTATGATAAGAGGGATTTCCTTTAAATTTAGCGGATGTGGTTGAGTGACATGGGAGGACGTTCGCAGTTGGCACTTTACGGTTGCCCCTCCCGACCAGGATAGATCCTGGAAACTCTCACAATGGCATTCGTTTTCCCCGTTCAAACATACGACTAAGACACTTCTATGGTAGAAAGTAACTTGGGGGAGTGCACTGGTTAATGTAGATTAGGTTACATACAATTATTCGCAATCAGACATAACATCTGACAAGAATCGCAGCAGCTTCATATACACAGACTTTCAGACGGTCGAAGAGTACACAGAAGAGGTTGAGCGTGAGGTTATTGAAAAGTAGATAAACTTGAAGTCTGTAAAAAATCGAAAAACATTAATTTCAAACTTTTTTAAAAGAAGATTATGAGATAATTAATAGGTCCAAGAGGCATATAGAATGAAAACGTCCACATTAGCCTTCAATAGGAGCAAGAGTGCAAAGAAAGAAAAGTAGAAGCGGCATAAATCTATCGAACCTCTACAAGAGCAAGAGTTGCAGATCTCAGGACGCATAGGGACGGAATGATCAAAGCAAAAGACGACAGAAAGACTAATTGTGGCGGCTGAACCACGTAAGGTCAGCATGGAAGACCGGTCGCAGCGCCAAATCCCGTTCGGCCAGCCGACGACGACGGCGTTCGCATAAATGGAGAAACTCGAAAGAAGCAGCGGCCGCCGAGGTGCGGTGGCCGGCCAAAGGAGCAAAGCATTGGAGGGCCAGGTGGACAAGGTGTTTCACGGAAGGGGGGGGGGGGAGTACCCATCTGGTGCAGAATTCCAGAGCAACAACGGAGACGCAGCAGAATCGCCCTGCCACGCGTACTCAATGCGACTACAGAAGAGCTGCTGCAACTGCACATCCGGATTGGCCGAAAGAAAGGAAGGCGGACAGCTCCCCCCCCCCCCCCCCCCGTCAATGTCGCATCGACGATGATGATGCGCGTCTTGTTCTCGCAATGCTTAGCACTGCGGTTGCAGAACCTGTTTGCTAGCTTCTGAATTCGCTCGGCGGCCACCTCGCCACGATATCCACAGTGCGCTAAGCAGAAAATCTGCAACGATAGGGGGTCGCTAAAGCAGGGCCATACGAGTGGAAGTACGAAACACTGAAGAGGACACAGAAACGATTCAACATATGAAACGTTGCTGCAGTTTTTAAGCATCAAAAGTGCCAAAAAAGTGCTTAAATCGATGATAGTAAGCTGCTAAACCCCTTGGGTGGCAACCAGAAACTTAAGGTTGTTTTCAACGAGAAACTTAGGTAACTACAACTCCTAAAAATCTCAGGTCTCGGCAATATATCTATGACGGCTATCTTTAAAAATACTTAACTCGCGAAAGGGCGCGTGTAGCGCAGTCGGAGGAGGCGCGACTGTCGTTTGCACCCGATACCAGGTTCCTGGTTCGGATTTCCCGCCCAGGCTAACCAAGCCTTCCATCCCTCCGGGGTCTGTGAATTAGTACCACACGTGTCTGGGAAGGATAAAGCGCTGACTTGTTCATCGGCTGGCCACCGCAAGTCATTGTATGGCCAAATACGCATTCATGTCGCCTCCACGACATCCCGTAGAAGTAGAATGCGCTGACGCATCCCAGAAGGGATTGAGTGACGCCGTCCTTTATCCTTTATCCTAACTCGCGAAATCGTTCAAAATAAACCTCATAGCAAAAGAAATAGGAAAAGAAACCGCTTGAGGAATAACGATGAAGCTGCTCGACAAAACTAATAGTAAGGAACAATAGAAAAATTTGTGATCGATACGAATTCCGACATATTCTAGTGACATCTTCTGTTCCAAATAATAAGTCATTCAGCTTCAAAGGGACTGATATTGGTGGATAGCAAGAAAATATCTTCTTTTGCAACATATTAAAGGTGATTTGATCAAACAAAAATTCTGATCTTCTCGATGAAGCTACTCTGACCAAATCTTATTGCACCACCCAAGAATGACCTTGTTCTGGCTTCACATGGAAGGAATCCTGCCCAATGTTGCCGTGAGCGAAGAGGGTGACGTCTACACCGCTAGAAAAACGGGTCTATGCGGTAGGCGCTAGAATCCCTTCCGGGTATTTCATCCCAGATGAACATCAGGTGCTCACCGAAGTGTTCCAGAAGCTCAATGACCATGGGAACGAAATCCTGTAGGAGGCTAACTTAGAATGGTAAGTAGGTTACATAGAATACGCGCATCTTGCAAATCAGTGCCGGTGCCACGAATTCTATTTACAATCGCTACACTCTCCGTTTTCAGCAATTTCTTCTAGAAGGAAAGATGAATAAGAAGGGTGTAGTAGTACACCTGTCACAGACGGTGTAACCTTCATTGAAGGAAATTTTTCGCTATGAAATATAGGCCTTAATAAATCCTCATAGTATGATGGACTTAACGATAACAATATCATATAAACCTTGGTCAACAAACTAAACAAGGATGCTTCAAAGAATCGTTGGAAGTAGAACTTAAGCACTTTGTTGCAGTCAGAGACATCGAAATTCCACTGAGGAAATTCAGAAGAGGCAATTAGCAAGGCCGTCTGCCAGAAGGCGTAATTAGGGAGACCTGTCGTGCTAATGACCTTGTTATTAGAGGGTGTCCTGGTTTTGAACAGCTCGCAAGTTTTCAGACTGGCGAACACGCCACAATGGCGTATTGATATTGGACGAAAAGGAAAATATCTCTGGGAATACTTGTGCCTTAGAAAGGTGGTACAAGTTTAATGGAAAAAGCGTCTTAGCCGTTCGAAAGGAATTGTAGTATGGCAGTACTACAGTACTTTTGAGTCATAACGGTCGATACAGTAATGTCTCCATATTTCTAACAAAGGGCCTCTGAGAACTTACCTCAGCGGTTATCAACAAGACCTATATGGTTTTGTAAGGCAACTTACTAGAAGCACAAGGGCGAAGTTCGTTTTGCTGCAGACTACTAGATGGTCCAAAAATGGCAAAAAATTGTTACCGTGTTACTCATGAAGGTCGGGGAAATGGATCCTCATGTAACTGGTGCTGGTCATTTTGCCGCACTCACTTTAGACCGAATTCATATAAGTTTTCAATTTCAAATTCAATTCAATCAAACTATGAGCCAGAATTTTTTTAGCGCACGGGTTAACTAGGTAGTCTCCATCGATCTTGAGCCCGCTGCAGATCGGAACGGGTTTACTAGACGACATTTCTGCCATTTGTGGGCCAGCCAGTGGCACGAGGCAAAACCGAACCCTGTGCTCCTTGCTAGATGCCCTACGAAACCATGTAGGTCTTCCTCTCTTGTGAGGAACGGTCAGTTCCTTGTTTTTTTAAGATTTAAATACGAGGTTTGCTGCATTGATTCTAGCGCGAATTCTGAACATTTTGTGGTAGGATTCCACTGTTCGTGGGCCTGTCGACCTGGATCTTACTCTGAAATCGTCATTGCTTTTTCGTTTTCTTGCAACGAGAGATGAAGAATCAAACTCAGCATTTGAAACTGCTGACGTTCTTGAATACGGCTCCACCACGTTATCATAGTCTATCGTCTACGATGATGCTCAAGCTTGAGAGGTCAGGAGGCGTGACGCTACCATACAGCGGACGCACGGGAGTTCTCGCTCCACCTGTACATAGACCAGTTGGTCTCTCAATAAACTCTGTCTCATCTCTTGTACTCGCCATCATATCCACTGAACCACCGCATTATTAGGGCGTGTAAGTCTTTCGCCGTATCGTCGTATACATTTGGTGCATCGGCCGAGAATCGAACCTGGGCCGCCCGCGTGGCAGGCGAGCATTCTACCACTGAACCACCGCATTATTAGGGCGCATAAGTCCTTCGCCGTATCATCGTATACACACGTACCTCTTAACTAACTCAGCTATGTTACGACATCGTGTAGAACTGTTTGCGATTGTACACATGCCTTTCACCCGACGTCTTCGGATACTGTATGTATCGGAAACGTTCGAATAGAGGAGTGTCCTGCACTTACAATATGTAGTTTGCGATGAGAGCTGAGAAGACTGGACATTTCAAAAACCAAAAAAGTAAATCCACTTCTATATTATTTAACTCTTTGGATTCGAAGGTTCTTAACAAAGATCGGTCTTCACTGCTCTACAGTCTAACTAGAGTCGCTTTTCAGTAACAGTTACAGCTTTTTGGACTTTAATCACAGTATTCAGCACATTTCAGAGCCTCCCCTAACTGCTCAAGTGAGAATTTCAGCTCCCCTATCTCTGGCCCTCGTAAGACGCCAGACGACCAGAGGACGGCGACAAGGTGTCGATGGGTTTGGAAAGCGCTCCAGACTGACAGTGACGTGAAAACAACATGCGGCGATGACCAGATGAACGGATCAACGACGACGGAACATTGGACACGGGTTTATTGGGGGAAAAGCAGCGGCGACGAAGGCTGCGAGGAGTGATCGGGAGAGAATACGTACGCGCCGCAGGTGTTAACGACGATCCCCCGGCTGCTGCTGCGTGGGTTCGTCTACCGGCCACTACCGGCATGATCTCGTCCATCAGTCGCCGACGTCAAACCTGCTTCGAGAGTCCCCCATCGCGCACTTGGCTATTCGGTTTATCAGCGCGTCGCCGGACGCGACGTGAAAATGCCGACCGACGCTTCTGCAGCCGCCGGTAGATACTAGAATGTTGGCGAAGACCGAGGGCCTAGGTCGTGTAATTGAAACAGCTTAACGCTCCTAATGAACTATTCAACCCTTTGCCCAGAGAAAGTCATAGCCGTCGAGGATCGTTGTAACCCCTCTATAATAGACAAGGTTAAACCAACATCAGAAATCCATATTTACCACTATGCGACAAAATTGGCACTTTTCAGACCAAACTGGACACTTTTCAAACCAAACTGGACACTTTTCAAATCATATTGGACACTTTCCAAGCAACTCAATGGTTTTGAAATCATACCTAACATCTTATAACTACCCTGCGAGAAGGGTAGAATAACCTTTGTTCTAGAAAACAGATGACTGATTTTCTGAACGACTTGTTTGGAATTTTTCAATTCATGTCTCAGAAAGTGAACGCACTATTTAAAATTTTGTAAAATTATCATATTCAACGAAAAAATTGAGTTAATGTTAGTTCCCAAGTGCAGGAAGGTAGCAATTTTTAGTGCTAAAACAAAAAGTTGAGCCATCCACTCGAATAGTTCGTTGCGATTTTTATTTGATTGGTAGCAAAGATTCTTTTTCCGTGCAAATTACACATCTGTCAACGCTACGTTTAAAAAATTGCAGGAAACACACACATCACTCCGCAAAAAGTCAATCAATCAACAAAGTCAATCAGATTAAAATCGCAACGAGCCCGACGAGTGCATGGCGCGATCTCCACCTCCAATACAATCAATGCCTCCTGCTTTTTGAGCTTTAATGTAAAATTTATTCCATTATTTTCTCTCTAAAAATAAAAAATAGAATTCCAATTCCAAGCCGTGTGTTCACTTTACTGATGGATGGCAGATGAACTAAAAAAATTTCAAAGGAAGCCATACTGGATTTTCCTTGAACATACCATCCTGGAGAGTGTTAGTTCCAGTGTGGAAGACACTCGTTTTGGAAGACGTTCAGTCTTATTTTAGAAGGCCAAGTGGTATATGTCGCGTAGGTGAGCAGCATTGGTAGGTGGGAATGCCTAACCCAATCAGACCGCATGGAATGGGCATGCAATTCAGAGAGGGCGTGCACAGTTGGTACCCTGATAGGCTGGCATGTGTTCGGCCTGTGTTCTGTCTGGCTGGCGCTGTCCCACCTACCAATGATGCTTTACCTACGCGACATGTACCGTCCAAGTTTGCTTAGAACAGTGTCAAATTTTATTAGAAAATTGTCTAAATGGATAAATAAATGGCATAGTATATACTTACACCTCTTCATGACGTCACTTTGCTAAAAACGCAGCGCTCTCTAAACAGAATTCGTGGAAGTCCAGCTAGCTCAGATGGTAGGGATCGCAGACAATCCCATATGACATATAATATATAGCTGAGCCGTGTGGACAATAAAACTTTGCTTCCTTCTATTTAAGCAATTAAGAGCCCAGAAAGTCACGAAGAACGAGATATGTATTTCGTAGGGTTATCAAGAAGATGTCTAACCAATACATTGCTGGGCGTCGTGTTCTTTTGACTCCCTGAAAAATTCAATCGGTCACGGTTTTCGTAAGGCGACTGTCAGCAAAACGCATTACGTGACTGGTCCGCTTGATTTCCGAGGGCTTGGCTCGACCGAAGTCGCGCCTCAGAAATGATGAGCATAAGCAAGATCAACGAGCGGTAAGATACAGGAAGTCGAGACAAGAGAGGAAGGCATCTGGCTGCTAAGGTTGGATGTCGCTTGAGCCAAGACGTCAAAAAATAGGTTGGTCGGTCACTTAATGCGCTCTGTTGACACCTGTTGGACGACAGTCGTGAGAGGAATCAGCGGGAATTCAACAGGCTAGAAGAGTCCCGCGGACTAATTAGTGGGACTCACTCGAGCAATGAAGATCTATTGGGTAGTAGTGGGCACATAGCTTTGAGGAATGGAGATCTCTCCGATGTAGGGACGAAAAAACACCAGCAACGGCGCGACCCTTTACAATAATGGGAAGGAGACGAGCAATTTATATTTCGCGGCTTCATAAATGGAGAATAGACACAGTCTACTTCCCGATAAAGAGCTCTAAGCAAGAACTTTCCAGAGCATAACCGCACAGCCTATTATTTTAACAAATCGAGCACAATATAGAGAAATCCACTAACCGTGGACAAACAGCAATCCATCGAGAGGCAGTCCTATCGTCGGCACTAGCCACGTCTTTGCGCCGTCCGAAGCCATGGAAGCGGTCTCAGAATTCTATTTTTGACACTAATTGGTAGCGGCCTTCAAAAGCAATACTCCTCCATTCCCTACAAGATACTGAAGAACCTCTCCTATCCTGGCATTAGATAGAACTCTAGGTACTCCAGGCTTCTGACCAGCAGGTTACATTTTCCCCATACAAAACTCAAGGTGGAATATATTTATTAGAAATATATTATTTTCATTCCTCACACGAAATGACAATGTAATACAACATGCACAGTCATTATTCAGCAGAAGATACACTTCACTCATGCATTAAACGTCAAAGAAGTCATTCATTCCTCTAACCACGGTTTATACTTCAGCTGTCGCACAGCATGCAACCCTAAAGGGCCCGCACACTTCTGCGGTGTTGCCGCTGCCCTACCCTTAGGGCCTGTTCATACTTCGCGACAAGAGCGACTCGTCGCCCGTGCAAAATATGCATATCGATTAAAACCGAGCGCGCGCTGCCGAAAAGTGTTCATACTCGAGCGCCGGAGCCGTCGCTCCAGTCGCTCTTGTCGCTCTTGTCGCTCTTGTCGCCTGTTCATACTTCGCGCCGGCGCCGGGAGCGACTGGGGCGACGAATGGAGTGTGGTGTACGTAATTACACCGCACTACTGCTGGAAGACGCACTAGTGCTGGAAGGAAACGATTCCTGTTGTGCCGTTTTTCATACAAAGGTAAGGAGCGCTTTTATGTTTCTTTTGAGTGCCAGGGCGCAAATAGGGCCGGGGGGGGGGGGGGGGGTCACGATGGCCGGCCGCGACGAGTAACTACATACAGCGCATGTAGATGCAGTTTTATCTCCTTGTTTCGATTACATATCCGAGTTTTATCTGCTTCCGAATTGGGCAAGGGAGGGAACTAAAGGATACAGGCAATTTTAACACGGGCGCGTCACTCGAGTCACACCCTGGAGTTCCTTCCCCTGCCCAAATCTGTGCTCTCCTCCGCTGACGCGGAGGAGAGCATAGAACAGAGCTATAGCATTGCTTGTGCCTCTTCTTTAATATCAGTGTGTTTTGCCTTCTTGTTTTTGTGTTGGGAACACTTTTTAGGAGGTGACCCCTCCCCGACCCTATTTGTGCAATTACGTACATCACACTACGTCCGTCGCCCCAGTCGCTCTTGTCGCTCTTGTCGCTCTTGTCGCTCTTGTCGCCTGTTCATACTTCCGCGCGCTGCGCACGCCGCGCACGCCACGCGCGCTACGCTCTCGTCGCTCTTGTCGCTGCTGTCGCGAAGTATGAACAGGCCCTTAACCATAGGGCATGGACGCAGAGCTCGCCTCCAGCGGCGCCGGGAGTCTGTCTGCGCTCTGCCCTTTTGCCGGCGCCCGCCGCTGAACGGCATGACTCATCGTTTTCGTCGTCCGCCGTCCGCCGCTCGCCGCAAAAGTGTGCGGGGCCTTAAACCCTAGTTTATACTTGCGCCGCTACGTGGTGCGGCACCATGGTCGGAATAGATATCGACGGACGACGCGAAAAATCGATATCTATGGCGACCTTGACGTCGCGCCGAGTGGCGGCGCAAGTGTAAACTAGGTCTAAGGGACTGTTCATAGTTCGCGACGGGAATGACTGCGTTGCGTGGAAAGAAAGCGAATCTACTAATGTCGAGCTATCACCTAGTAAAAAACTATCTGTATTCTTTGACGGGTCCCCCTTTCGTTCTCGTCGGACTACTTACAGGGTATAAGAGCAATCGATCTCGATTTTCAAGCGCGGAGGATCGACGTTGTTAATTTGCAACGACTGAAGTATAAACTCTGCCCCTGCGACTGTAAAGACCTCTTTTATACATTATTGCTGCGGCTGATCTCTGCGCATGAACGACGACAGCATGTTCATCATGTCGAGATTCGGCTTCCACGACGAAGAATCGCTTCTGCCAACGATGGACGCGAATAACTGCTCCAAAATCCGATCCCGAGGATGGAACTGCACGTGAGACACCACTTCTTCGGCTGTTTGCCTGAATATTAAACAGTAACCCATGCTAATAAAGACTGGAGACAACACGCAGTTGCATGATTTGGAAGTGGAGGAGCATTCTGTAGATGAAAGAAAACTGCAGACATTACGTGGCGTCGAAAGCCTTCATTTGTCTACAGCCTACCCCCCCCCCCCCGCTCTACCTACTACTAGAAAACCACGAAGAAGTACTACATACTTTGCTTCACTGCGGGAGACGTCGTCGCGACTCGCTAGAAGCGCAGCCAGCAGATCAACCGGAATGTTCGGATACTTTCGGCTGAATGTCGTCACCTCCAGAGTGAGCAGCGACTTGTCACGGAGACTGATTACGTCGCCGCAACTCGCTATCAGAGAGCAGATAAGCGAGAACTGAAACAAGTGATTTGTGGACCACAGCTTGCAAGAAAGGGCTGCACTGACCGGTTCATTGATATCCCCAGTGTCAAGCAGCTGCCGAAACAGCGTCTCAAGCCGCTGCGCATCGCTCTTCATCCGAGAGCCGGCCGCGGCACGCTCCTCATAGCTGGTGAACGTCAGACGACTGTAATTCATTGGTCACAACAACGTCAAGCAGTGAGATATCATCAGCTGCGTGGCCGAGTCATGCCTTTATACAGAGTTTATACCTCAGTCGCCGCACGGCGCAATAAGGAATCGATATCGACAGCTATCATGCCATGTCTACGCCGCGAAGCAATGTCGAATAGTTTTTTTTTCAGCCGTCGATTTCAAAGACGCGAAGCAACTGAAGTGTAAACCCAGCCTCACGCAACGAAACATACCGCGAGTCGATCGCCTTCAGATATTCGCCCACGATTCTAAACTGCAGATCCATCAACAGTGCACATCGTGTCGCTGGTCGAAGATGACGATGATCAGCGTAGTAGTCCTGCACGGTAATACAAATGGTTTCCGTGGCGGAACAACCAACCAGCCTAAACCGATAACGATAATATTAAAGAGTAATAGCACAAAGGGCGTGTATCGTGAGCCAAGTTAGGCGTATCAATAAACACACCAAAATAAAAGGGGGTAAGCCGATATCTATACTTCACTCGAACTGTTATGAAAGCTTACAATATCGATCGGCTGGGACAATTCATTGTAATCGATTATTGGATGCTTTCACAACTTCGTGGCACCCTACGACTTGAGCATAAATCCCACCGAAAAGCATGATTTCCTCATTGCTCTGCAGACCCCCTGCGAAGTGACTCGACCCCGTTCAGAATGCGTAAGTACCTTTTCTCAGCCAATTCACTGACTTGAATCTTCTCCTACTTTGATTGTTCTGCTAACGCCTATGTTATACTTCGTCGGCGCTGTTGACGGCGACGTCGACGACCATAGCGTCGCCGAAGTATAACATGGGCCTAAGCAGCGCTGAGAGCTCCTACTGAAACGAGAAAGAATACCGCCTGGTAGCCACGCAACAAAACACCAATAGTATAATCCTCCATGTTCGGGTTTTCATAAAACCTGGGCATACTGCGAGAGTAGTCTTAATGCTTCTGTGCAACGCAGGTTTGTTATAGTGGAACTACTTTATTCGGCCGACGTTTCGACAACTTCGTCGTTTTCAAAGGCCTGAAAGAAGTTCGAAACCTAAGACCAGACACTCATTTCGGCAAAACGTCCTTCTCCAGCTCTGTCAGTTTCAATATTTCCTACGAGTGTCAAGCGGAATCCTACTGAAGCAAGCCGAACTCACCGTTGTTCCACAAGTACTGAGGGAACGCTCAACTACGCTACCACCATTGAGCAACTGAGACCTACCACCTGCGGATCCATACTGATGCTAAGTGTATTGATTGCACGGTCTCAGAGCTCGCACAGCGGGATGAACGGCAAAAACTCACTGGTGATCGAAATGCACTCACTTCGGTTATTCATTGTTGGATCCAGAAAGCCTCTAGGGCCTTTCTGGGAGATCTCACTTTCAGGAAGCAAAACAGTGCATTTAATACATTTAATATTATTATTAAATCGTCTCCGTGATGGACATCCACTCGTTGTTTACCGAGTGGGGTTACCAAACTACGCTTTCCCTTACCAGAAAGATGTTCCCTGATGCGAACGCTTAGCGCTCTCCCTGTTTCCCCAATATATAGCTCCCCACAGCTTAAACACTGAATTTGGTAAACCACACCTTTCTGCGCACAGTCTCCCCTTCTCCCATAGGGGCAGATCACGCAGTCTCTCGTTATACATGAACGATCGTAAAGCCTATTGCGAACTAGCAGTCGTTTGATGTTGTGTCCTGGTATGTTGACCAACACAACATCATCGTCCAAATTTGCTCGCACTAGGCATAGACGTACAGCTGCCATGATCTCCTCAGAAATAAATTAAATAATTATAAATAAATAAATAATTCTGGATCCGCGAACGTAATCCAACAATGAATAACCGAAGTGAGTGCATTTCGATCACCAGTGAGTTTTTTGCCGTTCATCCCGCTGTGCGAGCTCTGAGACTGTGCAATCTATACACTTAACATCAGTATGAATCCGCAGTTGGTAGGTCTCAGTTGCTCAATGGTGGTAGCGTAGTTGAGCGTTCCCTCAGTACTTGTGGAACAACGGTGAGTTCGGCTTGCTTCAGTTAGACTCTGCTTGACACTCGTAGGAAATGTTGAAACTGACAGAGCTGGAGAAGGGCGTTTTTGCCGAAATGAGTGTCTGGTCTTAGGTTTCGAACTTCTTTCAGGCCTTTGACAACGACGAAGTTGTCGAAACGTCGGCCGAATAAAGTTGTTCCACTATAACAAACCTGCGTGGCACAGAAGCATTAAGACTACCAATAGTATAATTAGATGAAGAACGGGTGTAGCACAGTGGAAGGAAGCGTGTTCAACAAGCACGCACGTCTCTGAAGTTCGCGCTCGCGCTAAGCCACACGTACTATCCCTCACACTGAACAGGAGACCGCTAAATGGCACCAGGTTGATTAAGAATAATCAGTTGTTTTTCATTACGTTAACTTCGTGGCTCATTGCTCAGACTAACATAAGATCGCTTTGGGGATTCCCTCAGCATCGCGTAGAAATAGAACACATGGAACACACTTGACAGAATGATTGTCAACTATCTCTTCACTATCCACTGTTCAACAAAGCAGACGCTGTTTCTGCTGAAAAAAAAACTTCATCCCGTCTATTTTTTCGGTAGCTACGCGCATTAAAGTTGCAAAATTCAAACATAAACTCGCCATTTTCTGGAGAACAGTTCCGCCAGATGAGGGCTCAGATCTTCGCATATCTCTTCAAGTAAATAGTTCACTCTGAAATAGCTACCATGATGCTTGCTGAGAAGTAATAAGCAATAACAACAATATTAAACCAAATATTAAATAAGGTGATTGATTACAAGCTGAATAGCACGATATATAGGAAATTCATGGTCAGCATCTTTACGTCTTCTGCATGGCCACATGTTGCGATGAACGTGGCCTTCATTTTTATCACCAAACGGCAGGGAGCACAGGGACCACTGATATCGAGTAGGAAGTATTCACAATTGATCGGCAGCTTTGGAATTAGTACTACAGCTCCGGCTGACGACCGTGAACCATAAACCCCGTCTGTCACACTTCCCCTCTACAAGTTATGAAAAACAAAAGCTGATCCGTATGCTTACTTCTTTTTTATCTACTCCTTTATCATTTCTCGAGAAGTGAGACCGTAAACACAGAAGCTCTGAAAGCGGTCTAACCAGGATACTATCTCAACGGTAGGTCGGAACGGCGCAAATGTTGTATATGGGCAGAACCGCCTCTCCCTGGGAAGTAACAAACTGCAGGTATCTCGACCCCAATATAACTCTGCGCAGAGTTAGGGGCGACGGAAGTCGCCTGTTGGCGCCCTGTTGATACACGTGCTCCACAGCTGACGGGCGCGCGCGGGATGAGGGCTGGTATCGCGGATTAGCGCGGTGCACAGGTGGCGTAGTCGGGAAGAGTTCGGGCTCATGAACGAGGGGTCGGTGTTTGGATCCCGCATACTGCGTTTGTTTTGCACTTTTGCAAAATCCATGCTTATCATATAGGTAATCCACCTAGGGTATTATAATGTGTTATAGAGCATGTTTACATATATATGTATACATATACGTATATCACGCATACCGTTAACAACGGTGGTCCAGGCAGAGTCACCGATTTCGCTGAAACTTCGTCCTAGGGGCGTTATTTGGAGTGCTGATCACGAATCTGATATCCGTTCTTCACGATTCCGTCGGACGCCATCCATACCGTTAACAAGCGTGCTCCAGGCGGGGTTACCGATTTCGCTGAAACTTCGTCTAGGGGTTTATTTGGGGTGCTGATCATGAATCTGATATCCGTTCTTCACGATTCGGCTGGATAAAGGCACAGGATTACATTCCTAAAGTTTCTGCCGGTGACGGTAGGTAGAGAAAGAATGGTGAAAAACGGATGTCAGATTCTGTGATCAGCACCCCAAATAACCCCCCAGAAGAAGTTTCAGCAAAAAAATTTTTTTTTTGACTGAAGTCTTGTTGGTGGAGTCGGAACTTTTAACTAGTGCCACAAAATATCTATCGTTACATAACTACAGTTTCAACAAAATAGGCTTAAAATAAGTGACACAGAAGTGAACATTTTAGCTAATCTGTAGTTTGAAGCATATGTAATATGTAAACATCCTCTATAACACATTATAATACCCTAGGTGGATTACCTATATGATAAACATGGATTTTGCAAAAGTGCAAAACAAACGCTGTCTGCGGGATCCAAACCCCCACCCCAGTTCATGAGCCCGAACTCTTCCCTACTACGCCACCTGTGCAGTGCGCCAATCCGCGATACCAGCCCTCATCCCGCGCGCGCCCGTCGGCTGTGGAGCAGGTGAATCAACAGGGCGCCAACAGGCGACTTCCGTCGCACCCAACTTTGCGCAGAGTTGTATTGGGGTCGAGATACCTGCAGTTTGTTACTTCCCAAGGAGAGGCGGTTCTGCCCATATACAACATTTGCGCCGTTCCGACCTATCGTTGAGATAGTATCCTGGTAAGTCCCAATAAACTTGACCGCTTCAAATCAGTTTCTTTAAGCCTCAGTTGGCTGGTATCGAGGTTGTAAGCTGTCACAACGATGTTTTATTGCAATCAAAACTTCTAGCGCCAGGCGGATCCCGGATACGGGTGGGTGCTGATCGGTCTCACGAGGTGTGGATGTTGCGTTCGACCAACAGCGCCGGTGGTGTAATGGCGTAGAGCATTCCCGCCCGGTTAGAGGGAGGTGCGGGTTCGAGTCCCGCCTGGCGATAGAAGTTTTGATTGCAATAAAACATCGTTGTGACAAACTTGACCGCTCTTCTAGTTGAAAGACACACTGCATACCAAGAAAACTGCAGACGCCTCGTGATTACACCTTCATTTCTCAAGCAACCAAGTCAAACCAGCGTACTTAATCGTACTGAACAAGTTAGCCATAACCAAAAGCGATCCTCTGTTCCGCCTGATTTTTTAACGTGACCGAAAAACTGTCAGAGGACGCCTGCAGTCTTGAATCGCATACTGTATTTCGGTTCCCTCCCTCCCACTAGAAAACTGGCTTAATGCACACAAAAACAGCAGCCATACGATGATGAGCTTAAAGACCTACGCCACTCCAACGGCACTGCTCCATCTTGCGTTCAGTCGGTCAATGTTGTCGATGATCTGCTGACGGCTCACGGTTCGTCGACCGGCTACGCCATCCTGCTGATCATCGCTCTCCATAGACAGGCGAACCTAAGTAGGGCACAAGGATGAAAAATGGAAGAGAATGAAGAAACCCAAAAACAAGTTAGGGTGTAGCCAAAGACCTGTTGCATATATTTATCGGTGGATTCGATGCATGTCTGCAGATTATTGGCGATGGCAATCTAAAGAAACCTGTGGTAGTTCGACTCAGCAGTTAAAAAGTGGTCAACACTCACCATAGTTGATGTGAACTCGCGGAAATTGCTTCGATTCTCGAAGTATTTATTCCTATAGGCGGTGAAGGCATCTACAAATGGTGGCCTTAGGAATAAACGACAAGATAACGTAAACTGAAAGCTACGACACCTTTGTATTTATTGGCGAACACGAAGAACTCCTCGATAGTGAGGTTAATAACACTGGGAATAACCTCTACGCTGATTTCCTTCGCTAGCGTTACCGTATCTCTCAGCATTCCAAACATAATGTTGGGCAGACTACTGTAGAAGTACCCAAAGTTATCTTCATCAGGGCGCACATGTTTGTTCCAGTCCTGCAAAAGATTGACTAACTGATGGGAATAGGTGACGACTAGGTAGACCAAACTTACGTCTTTTTCGGCACTCAGCGTCTTGTCAAGCCAGTTCTTCATATCGTTCCTTGTCATCTCAATGAAACTGCAAAAAAATGAAGTGCTGAACATTGATTGAATCCCGAAAAGAATTAATATTGAGAAAGCAGACAAGTTTTGGAAGTTCCGCCTGGAAAACAAAGGACGCGAGTTCGAACTTCACCTGCGCCGATGCTTAGTAATCAGCTGACAGTATATGTTACGCAACAAAATTCTGTACGTCATAGGGATTCTACCATACTTGCGGGCGGGTGGGATGGAGGAGGCTACGATTTTTCTTTCCCATAAGGGCGGAAAACATGAAAGAAAACTAATACACGACGCTATCACTTCAAACACGACTACAAGAAGATGGTGCTTTAAAATTTGCTATTCAGATGCCACCCTGAGTGTGCTCGATTTGCTTTTCCAGCGTTGCCCTCTCTTCCACTAGGGTACACTAGTGGAAGAGATCCTATAACAAGTGTAAAGAGTTCGAAGAACAATAGAACTTTCGGATCGATCCCAGTGGAGCACTGTTGTAAATGCACATCGAATACCATAAACAAGGTGAAGAATTCCAAATATAAAACTGCAAAACATTGTTGACGCATAGCCTAGCTTGATGCGCTGGCCTTGTATGAAAGTTTGTTTTCACTTTTGCTTACACTCTCGAAGACACAAAGTGAACTCTCACCAGCTTCTCCCGTCTCAGATTACTATGAAATATCAAATTTTTGTTACCATTTTCTTCTTTAGAGCCCTGAATAAAAGGTATGCACTGACATATGACATAAATTGCAACGATCAGATATGTGTGCTAGGAAAATTTGACGACAGTGGTCTCATTTTCGATAATCACGTCCAACAAGCCGTAAGAAAAGCGTCTAGAAGTACAAACCCAACTTAAATTTGAGACCATTCAAAGTAAGAAACCTTTACATACTTTTCCAGCGTTTTAATCTGTATGTAGACCACTATTAGAAAACTGCTTAAAGATTTGATCGCCATAAAAAAGTAGACTGATTGCAGAAATTGAAAAGAAGCTACAAAGTTTCACATATCCTTCATCCCGCTGCCGTTGTGGGTTTGGACGAGCAACATCTAGCCTAACTTCCTCCGCACTCAGAACAAAACTCGTTTCTTGGCGCCGATTCTTAACACATTCGCGACGAGAGCGCTCTCGCGCACAATGCGCGCGACGGCCCGCTGCCTTGTTGGCGCGCGCGGGTATCCACTCGTTTGTGTGGACATCGTCCCTCGCGAGAGTTACTTTCTGTAAGTAAATTTTAATCGATCTTTGGAAGAAGATCTGAACATTGGTTTGTTACTACAATTTGGGAATTTGAAAAGAAAATCGAACTAAAACATCAAAAAAGGAGGTTTCTCCCAAAAATTCCCGTCCACACATATGAGTGGACACCGTCCATCGCACCCTCTCCGCTGTCCACTCATATGTGTGGACACCGTCGCGAATGAGTTAAGAATTCAGAGGAAACGCTATAGATTCGCTTCAATGTACGAAATGACTACAAATGAAATCAGTCTTGGAATATCCGATTTGCTTGAACTTTCTCGGAGAATGGGTAATATTCAAGACATCCATATCGGATCAGACCCGTCAAACCAAATACGACTCAGAACAAAAACTCGTTTCTTGTAAGAAGCCTACACGCTATGACTTTCACACTTTCCAGACTAATTGCTCAGATACTGAGATGAATAAATAAACTAAATAATACAATAAATAAATAAAATATTAAGATGAATTTTCTATTTACCACTGTAGTCCCCTTCACAATTACAAAATCGTAAGCTGATTAGGTAGAAATATTGGTTATTTTAAAAGGAAAGACTGACATATACCTCTACCCATCCTCATGCTAGCTTTTAGCTCTAAAAGCAAGCTTTGAGTCTTCGCGAAGGATTGGCAAAGGAAAGTTCAAAAGGCTATTATGATGAGCTTGATTACTAAAAGTACCCATCGAAGGTATACAATGACATACAGTCTAAAACACTTTTTCACCTGTCATAAAGCGAGTTCAGCGTTGATCGAGACAATACTGGAACATCGTCCAGTAATGCAGCTGTGTTGATTTGTAACCGACGGTTACCGAGTAATTCCTCTCCTCTGAAGTTTAACAAACGATCAGATTGTTTCACAAGAGAAAGCAACTATGCCACAAACAATATAAGAAGAGAAACAACAGGCCATAATAAAATCGAAATAGGTCGAATTTACCCGTAAATCTGAATCCAACTGAGCAATTGAACGAGCTCGCTCTTCTCCATCTGCTCAGATGAAATTTCCCGAAGCTGAAAAGGCCACCTTCGATCACTACAGCAATTCAAGAGCACTTTCGAACTCCTCAAACGAACCCTCTTACACACGCAATTGTGATACATATGCACAAATCTGTCATAGATTTGATAGTCAGGTGGGAAACAAGGGACTGCGGCTCGAGCTAGCTGTAAGTCATCTACAATCACTTTTCGACACACTTCCAAGTATCTGAAAGATGACGCAATGAGAATAGGGCTAGCATTGACGGCTACAGTCACACCTCTGCAACGCACCTTGCAAGCCAGGCTTTGTTCAGACTTCGATCTTCCAGCTGATTGCCCTCGACTCTGCTCCATACAGTCTTCTCAAGCACCTGGAACAAGGAACTACCCGTGAGAAATGAAGTATTTTGGAAAAACGTTTACATAACATTAACAAATCGTGTCTCACACGTCACATGTTATCCGACGCTGATGCGCGGAAATCACCAATATTGAAGCATTACCCCAACTCATCGTTATCGACGGTTCTCTGGGCAACAAAAGAGATCAAACTATTCCACGATGGGCACAGTGAATAGAAAAACATTAGTGCAACCTTCCAAACACTATGCTAGCATTACCACCTTGGAAAGCGGCTATTTTCCGAGTTATTACCTCGAAAGTCTTCTTTCTCCACTGACGTGGTCGTCCTGGAGGCATGAAATCATTGCCACGGTTCTTCTTCTCGATGTAGTAGTTGTCAATGCTGCAAAAACCACACGACTTCAAAAGAACAGTTCGAATTATCATCTCCTCTTTTACCGTTCTTCACGCTCGACGATACGGATACAGGAGACCAGTTCCTGTGGGCCACTACCGCTTTCGCTGCCCTTCACCATCTCCAAGGCACGGCCGATGACGAACCACATGTTGCTGCTGAGATCGGTTACCAGCTCGTCGACTTTTATGAAGAACGTCACGAGAAGCTGGAAGCACAGTGCCGAATCAGAGAAAGCGTCGTTGTGACGGGCATACACATACGTTTTTCTCGTAGTCCTTGTTCGGTGAGTCGGATTTATGAACTTCGAACAGCAGCTCGTCCCTGGCCAGTTCCAAATCCATTATACTAAACAGGAAACGAATTGGGCTGTTTTCCACGTACAAGTATCATTCTCCTAATCATTTGCTGAGTGGTTTCATCCCTGGCGAGCTCACTTTTTGTGGGCTACTAGCAGTTTTCCCTGATCTAGCGCTGCTTTCGTCTCATTGATTGTTCGACTGATGTTGAAGATGTGCTTCAGATTCTCCATGGCGGCAGCATATTGCCCTAGAAAGGCATAATGCATTTGGATCAAACACTTCTTGTTTGAGTCCTTCAAACAAACCGTGTCGAGCGTTGGCGTCGCGCAATTCACGCATTTTTTCCCGCAACTGTGGGAAGGGTGTGAGACGATGGCGAATCGCTGCGATGCTAAACAATTCGAACATTATAGCTGAGCGAGTAGGGGCAGCGGAACGGAATTATACGCTACGTACGCTGTCTCTATGGAGCTGATGTCCTCACCGGCCGTGTGCAAATGGGCAATGGCAGTGCGAATGCCTTCTAGCTGCGACTGTACGCCAGTTCTTAACATTGCTTCAACAGCAGCCTGAATAATGCGACTCTCAAACAGCAAAAACGAAAGATGAAAAATAATAAAGGACAGCGTTCATAAAGTACTACTTAGGATGCGCCACGATTTCTACTTCAACGGAAAATCGTTGACCAAATTTGAATGCAAATTTGATCAATACAATGACTTGCGGTGGCCGGACGACGGATAAATCAGTGTTTTCTCCTTCCCAGACAAGACAGACACCAGTTTTATCCGAACCCAGAGTAATGGAAGACTTGGTTGTCCTCGGCGGATCCGACCAAGAATCTCGAGTCGAAGTGCACAAAATAGCTAGCACTTTTCCAACTACGCTACAAAGGGCTCTTTAAACAAAAATAGTGAATAGCATTTCGGAAATGGAAAAAGAAAGCAAATTCTTCCATTTAAATCAACCTCATTCCGTTCATACTTCACTCATCAAAAGTCGCGACACTTTGAGGACGATTAATCTTGATCGTCTGCGCTACCTAATCGATTCGGCGTCTATTAAACCGAGCGGGCTCCGAGCACGCACGCCTCAGCAAGAACAACCTAATACCTACCTCTGTTCCCGGTTTTTATGAAATTCGTTAGGAAAACAGGAAATTCGTTTGGAAAACCCTTCGACTAGAGTCTGCCGATTTCCGCCGTGTCAATCTTTCCTCTCATTTTTTACCAGTTCACCTGTTTTGTCAATCAGCGTTTTGGTTCAACAAAGCTGGCTTCAACAAATATGTTAAGCGCATTGTTACTACTAGTAAAGCCTTCAGCTTAACCGGTTCCATGGTGATACCAGCGCCCGGTCAATCTCGATCACTTGTGAGTGATGATGCACCTCGAGGACATCACGGATGTTGCGCACGACGAAACAGCGCCGTAGGTGTAAGGCGCTGCCAGGAAAGCAGGACTTCCCTCAGTGCAAGAGTTTTGATCGCAACAAAACATCAATATTTTGGCTGTCACGCTCACGGAATCATCATGGGTGTAAACAACCAGCTATCAATAAGAACGTTTCTTCTGTTCATACCAACGGATCCAGCCTTGAAACTCAAAGAAAGAGAATCAGATGCAGTTCAACTTAGATGTAGCTAACCTTTCTAAGGTGACATAGGACTACAATAGCATAGGATGACAACAATCATAAAGGGTTGGAATATGCGATAAAATCGTCCACTAGAGCGATGCAGGTTCATAAAGACTTTGCCCACCTTACAGAATTTCATGAAGACCCACTTCACCAACCCTGAACTGCACTAGAAAACAGTCACTAACAAATTCCCTGGTAGTTAGTTATGTGTGCATGTTATATGTGTCACCTCTAGTTATATGTGACATTAAAGCCCCAGATTGTATGCGCAGTGACCTACACCGCCTGCAGGGATTAGTTATAGCCGATATACTTCTATCGTTCGCAGAGTACTCTTCAAACAGTCTCGCAGCCTATGGAGAGTACGAGATGAGTGAGTGATTCGACAAACATGGCAAACCTCGATGAACGATCCTGACTTCCCCTACACAACTCATTGTAATTGGACGGGACTCTTTTGACAGCTTACGTACCCATTTAGAACTTTCAGCAACATAGATCGTCCAAACGTGCCGACTACATACCTCTCAGAAAAGCAAAAGAGAAAAATCCGAAGCTTACCATCTTCCTGTCCGCCCTTTTGCGCATTTCCGGTAGCTTTTCGAGCTGGTCTGGTCTTTGGAGGAGAGAAGCGATTTGCTCCAACGCGGTCTCATACCCGTTCTCCTCCATACCTCAGCTCTCTCTGGAAACACTTCCTTCGAAATAGCCATCAATACAGTAACAGAAGAGAAATCCACTGAAAAATTGTTGCCGGGCACGTTTGGAAACATAGCAAAGGTTCAGCACTTGTATTTGGGATTACCATGTTTTATAGTGGTTTCCGGGATGGAACCTAGCGCACCCACGTTAAAAATGAAAAGGGCCTTAGCGCTCATCGATGAACGGTTCTCAGCCACCCCCGCTGTCGCTCGGGACTGCATGGATTCTCTGGAGGACCAATTGTCGCCCATGAACAACGAGTGTATTTTTAAAAAACTTACCAATTCAATGGTATTTTCATAGTCCGCGTCCGCAGAGAACGTCACGCATACGAATCGATTAAAGCCCAACAATTGTCGAACAAAATTAGATTTACACACTTGGACCGACTGCCCAAATCGCTGCCGTCACCTGACTATGGACAGGCCCTAATGTGGCTACTCGTTATCGCTTGGTGGGGCGAAAGACGACATCTACTTGAAAGCTGATGCAACCAAGCCAACAAATGCTGCTGATTTGCTCAAACATTACCTACTCTCCTAACAGAAGGACGAGCTATAGATGAGCCCACACGTTTAAATGAGCCCAACCAGCAAATATCTTGTGATCTGAATAAATTTCTAAGCTAAGTTCTAGGTAATATGTAGCCACAAGAACTTCATGTCTATCAAAGACATTCAGAATAGATCGATGACACAGCACCTCCGACGCGACCGTTCAAAGAAAAACTTGTTGAAGAGTGGAAAGTTTAGAAAGATATTTGGAAATACCGCGCATACAAAATATGGCCGTCAAAAACAACTGTTTACTAGTCTCAAAGAATCACAATGTTATAACAACCAACAAGAACAATTGCACAGAAGCTCATATCGTCAAATAACCTTATATGTAAGCACCAAAGAAAACATAAAAAGGCATATATAAATTGGCACGACTATCGCTACGTCATCATAACTCCTCCTTCTTCTTGTTGGTGTACTGCTGTCCCTCCATCGACACCTGAAAGTCAGACTATTCTTTCTAAAAGGCCCGTTTTCCAAACGCGACCATACCTCTGTCACTTCATCCTGCTGAAGAAGGAAGTCTTTAGCTTCGAAAGCCTGTGATCCATCGGGAAACATGAAGATCGCTCGATCGTCATCAATCAAAAAGACCTAAAGCAACTCGGCTTCTTCACTAGCAAAACAAACCTCAGTGAAAAGAAACGCCTTCAAGTACAAGAGATGCCAACCTGACATATGATGTGATTGTTACGAAGCATCGAGCGCCACAATTCCGTGCGTTTCTCCGTGAATGACCTGTCCTTTTCCGTAGGTGCTTTCGGATTCCGAACGTTTACGAACATCATCAGCGTTTGGCCCTTCTTTGTCAGTTTCAGCAACTCTTCTGGAGATTTCTCCTAAACATAATCCCTGAAAGTTATAGAGCGCGAAAATAGAGGCCTCGCAATACCTTTAGGTTGTGGTCCTTCAAATCGACAAGAGGAGGTTTACGCTTCTCTAAATCATCGTCATCGTCGTCGTCTGGATCATTCTTCTCCCACTCCTCATATAGCCGTTCGAGATCAGCATCGCTAAGCAAAACGAGCTACAAGAGGATGTATTCAGTGAAAAACTAGACATCTCTTTTCACGTACCCCTTTTCGAAAAAAGGATAACCTGATTTTGAAGGAAAACTCTAACCCCTGAGCCAGAAAGTACTCAAACCCGTACTCCTTGCAAGCCGGCAAGGATGACACATCATTACACTGTTAGATCCAAAGCAACTTCCACAAAATCTTTAGGAAGATTACTAGCACGCTGTCTTTCCTTAAATGGAGTCGTTGGTGTAAGGCCGAGGTATGCTGTTCGGAAAGCAGATGCAGCAGGTTCGAGTCGCGGTCGACGCAAGTTTATATCGCAACAAAACATCCTTGTAAGCGCTGAGTACCGAGTTCATGCGACGCGCCACTGACATACGTCAACCGTGCTATTTTCAAGCAATATCAGAGGTTCTTACACTACCACACGATGAATGGCGTTACAACCGTGAAATCATCCGCATATTAATAGTAATCGTTTATTACGACCATTTAGGATGGACGTGAGATAAAACAAACATTGTATCGCTACTCAATTGAACAAGTAAATAGATAGCGACAACAATCAAAACAGATGACTACTGATTGTGGACAAATGTGGATAACTGACAAACTATAGCCTAAGCCATACCTGCCTGATGTCCTAAGATACGACCTATTTAGCCTTCCTTGATCAAGGAATAAGAGAGCTAGTCCACTTTTAAGTTCACTGGCATGTCTCGTTCGGACTACATATTCCATAAGTAGTATGGATCTAATGTAGTGCTTGAAAGGAATAGAACTCCACTCATTTTTCTTGACATCGGGGTTAAAATGAAGTGAACTACCTTACAAAGATGGTAAATTGGTCTCGCTTGCAATGGGCCCTTTGTCTGCAATTCCCTAGGCTGGAGAGACAACCACGTTGGTCTGTTTCACATTTCTAGTGATGTGCCCCTCCGACTAGGATAGTTCCAGGAACAAAAAATGCTGCACAAAAAGAAAGTGTAGCAAAGCTAAACGCGGGAATGCACACAAATCTTTACAGCAATCGTAGCTCGGAGAGAAGACTAAACGACGCTTTGTCACGCCACCCGGCCTCACTCTCGTGAATCTCCTGGAAAGTCAGTGACCTCTTCACGATGTTAGTGAGCGCGGGCAATTTCAGACGTAGAATGGTTAAGTATAGAAAACGAACGTACCCTGTTGTAGGTGTTCACCACCCCCAAACTAGGATCGCATCAATTCTTCCTTGATTAAGACAAAATAATCAAGCCAACATTATCAATCAACGTCTCCGTTCATTTTGTTCTTTAAGATGAGCTATAAACCCTTACTGTAGCTAAAAGACCACGAATTTGTACTTGATGCTGTACTTCAGGAATACAAGGAATACGTCGCGAAGAGGGAGCATTGGGAGATGGGGACGCCCCATCCAATCAGACCGAGTGAATGGGCGTGCCGTTCAGAGAGGGTGTGTACAGTCGGTACCCTCGAATGACATGTAATCGCTCGGCTGGCGCGCTCCCACCTACCATTGCTGCTCACATTCGCGACATGTACCGAGTTTTGCGCTACTCGAACAGCTATCATCTCTATGATTTTATCGAAGTACGTGAGCAATAAAAGTAAAACAAGGCATAAACTTTAGTGAGGCCACACACCTGTAACTGCTGAGGTCCTTTTTCTTCCGCGACGAAGATGTTTCTACAGGAATCTGTGAGGAAAACACAGCCATGATTTCACTGAATACTAGGACAGCCACTAGTACTTTACACAACATCTGAAAGCACTGGAATTATGTTCAGCCATCCGCCATTCACAAGTATTTCCACACTGGAGAATGGAGTTATATGCTGGATTTAAAGAAGAAGAACGCAGGAAACAACAGTTTAAAAACACCAATATCAATCCTCCCAACTGAATAACCGGTATTGGTTGCTCCTATACTTTTAAGCCACGCTTGTTTCGCCACACAACCCGTTTTAAAGGGGCCACTACACCTGGTAGCAAAATGGGATCCGCAAATACGAGAAAGCAGATAGAAGAGAGTTCTAGGAGTTCTAATACATATCGCGTGAGATCTTATTGTTAAGAGGCTATGATTCGCAGAATTCATCTCGAAATTATTGCTCTATCCTTGACGAAGACTTCGGTTCATCTTGTTAAAAAAATGACTGAGCTAGTCGTGTCCTGCCAATGGGCATAATTAACGGCAGTAGTGAATAAGGTCAAGGCGGTCGATGGACGTAATTAATCAGCTGGCGGTCTCCAGACGTACGTATAGAGCTGGACGATTTCTTGGAAACATTTGTAAATCTTCACGAGGAAACACCAACGGTTCTGTCCGGGCAAATGGCTCAACACTGGAGCGCGGCGAAGCCAGTCGAGCAATCACGAAACAGGGATGGAGACACGCATGCAGGGCAACTAAACAATCCCCAATGACAGGTATAAACGACGCCTATAGCACAGGACAACCCTTCGTAGAGTGACCATTACACCTTGAGCAAGACGGGGAAATAGACGAACGAAACGGAATGACGTCCTACTGGTGATCACATGAAATCAAATTGTGAAGTCGCGATAAATGGTTCGGGGCCTGCATCTCAGAGGCATAAAACGGCAGTAAATCGCGTATTTGAAATGAATGCTACATCGTAAACGGATTCCTTTTCTTGCTTTGCCGGTGTTGCACTTCAGCGCACAATGTTGGCGCGAAACCTGAAGGAACTTAAATGAGTGCTTCCTCGTGTTTTCCAATGGCAGGAGAGACAAAAGCGACTCGTCAACGGGTAAGGAATACACATAGATTTCTTTCGGTGATCGCTCGGCGTTAATCGACTCGCACGCTGTCACGAGTGACTCAATAGTCGAGAGCACTCCCGTCGTTCTAGACTATGAACCTCAGTGGTTGGCAGCGCGCGACGTAAAAATCGATATTGCCGATAGATCGCTATGATTCGATCGATTCACATGATGTAGCGGCCAGGTAGCTGTCTCTGTCGCACTCGCAGGCTACACACAGCTCCTAGTACCTGGCGGACCAGTCTCAAGCTACGAATGGACCTTGTGGTCAGAGCATTGCGCCAGTCATGGGTCTGCCGCAGTTAAAAAACTGAATTTTTTTTAATTCCTAAGGGCTACTTTATGTTCTAATCACGCGGCTCCTTCATGCCAGTGCCTGGTTGATGAGTCGCAGCTTAACCATCGCCGATAACCGCCAAGAACTTCATGAGCTTCATAGGAACCATCGACTACCTGAGATCGCCAAGTTGATCTGAATGCTTTGCCCATAGCACCTTATTACCCCTGTGCGAACTATGAACGGCCACATCCACGTTCTTAGAGGCCACAGGACCCGTGCCCAAACATAAAACTCCGGGGTGTCGTCCACCTATCACATCTGCGTCAAGTTTGGCCACACCATGAAGCTCCTTCCCTGACACAGTCTCGCGTCAGCGGAGGGCGGAGGAGAGCACAGAACCCAACAAAAGGCCTTCATTTTTCTCGCACATGCTCTCTGCCTAGAGGTACCGCACGCAGAATTGAGAAGGGAGAACAGGCGTTACAACTTATGAAGAGGAAACAATAGTTAGAGAATCCAACAGTCTTCATAGAAGGTTTTAACGACAACTAAGCTTCTACAGTACTTCTGTGCCACGAGGTTGTTAGGTGGAACTTTTATTGAAAATTCGCTGCTGGTCCTATTAACACCGAGTGGTAGCGCAGTCGCTACACTCAGATGGTGGAGCAACGGAGGTCGGTCAGGACGTACACCCGCCCCCTGCTGGGGAGCGTGCGATCTTCCTCTCATCCTCCTTGCTTACCCACCCCCAACCCCCTGGGCTTCACCAATAGTCTAACGGCTGCCTTACGAAACCTTTGGCATGCAAAAAAAAAAAAAGTTTTCGGTCTGCAGAACAGTGGCTGTACCTCGGCAGCAGGAGGCACAGGATTATAAACGGCGGATATCAGGACCGGCTCACCGTAACCTTAGGCGTCGGGTGAGACGTCCATTGTGCAATCGCAGAGCCAGGCTAGGGAAGGGACTCCAGGGTGTGTGCCATACAAGCTGCTCGTATGGAGACTGCTTTCTTCGCTCAGGGAGTTCGCGGCTAGGTTCTGCGCTCTTGGAGCGCAGAGCCAGGCTAGGGAAGGGACTTCAGGGTGTGTGCCGTAACACTGCTCGTATGGAAACTGCTTTCGTCGCTCAGGGGGAGTGCGCTTCTGGATTCTGCGCTCTTCGAGCGGCGAAGCGCATACGGCTGAAACAATGCGCAAAAGACGCGCAACGTCGTGTAGACGTCGAAGCCTCCCAGACCTCAGATACTCAGCTGGAGTGCAAGAACGCCGCGGCGCCATGGAACCGAACCCCGACATCCCTCGCATGAAGTAAACCCTCTACCTACTGCACCACGACCCACTTGCACAAGGTGCTATCGCGGGCGCACAAGACATCGATCGGACGTCGCAGCGCGATCTCTGAGCTAGGAGGGGGCAGACAGCAAAATCTCGGCGCGACCCGCACTGCGGTTACGGTGAGCCGGTCCTGATATCCGCCGTTTATAATTGTCTGCAGGAGGCACATCCGCCCCCTGCTTGAAGGCGTGGCGTCAGTATGTACACCGCTGTTTTGCGGACCGGCAACTTTTGTGTCAAAGGTTTCGTAAGGCAGCCTTAGATTCTCGGTGAAGCCCAGGGGGTTGGGGGTGTATGAGCAAGAGGGATGAGAGGAAGATCGCACCGTACCTCCTGACGCCACGCCCCCCAGCAGGGGCGGGTGTACCTCCTGTCGCGCTGCCAGAAGCAACGTACCTGTAAAGACGACGAGACGGTCGAAACGTCAGGCCAATAAAAGTACCACCTAACAACCTCGTGGCACAGAAGTACTGTAGAAGTTCTTAACAACAACACCGAGGGCTCAAGATAAGAGAACATGGAGACAACTAAGATCATCACACCTCCTTTCAGGGGGGGAGCCCGGTTTTCACACCGACGAAGGCGCCGCCCGCTGAGACCCTGCCTCCGCCCCTTTTGCTCCGCCCATTTTGGAATAGTTGTCGGCGCGCACTGCCCCACATTAATTAGACGTCACAAAGTGGGACACTTCCTTGCATCCTGCAACTAATGCTGCTGCAAGTCTAACTAATTCTGCAGCTACTACTTCGACCATTATCCTGCTATTATATTAGTTCGACTACTAACGCAACGCCATTGTGAGCGTATGAACCATTGACGGCAAGTAAGAAACTACTTTCTAAAAGCAAAATATCCTTTTTGTGAAAGTTTTGTAATTGCTTTTACACCTCCGCTGCATTCGTTTGCTATTTCACTGAGGGCTCTGTGCATATTTGACTGCATAGATCCCTTTTTGATAAGCAAAACGATGCAGAAGTCTTTGCCTTATGAAGAGATCTACTACATTGGTTCATTTTTTAACTGGAACTATGATATTCTTAAAGCAGCAGTGCCAAGTACAGACCGAGAGAGGAGTTTCGTACTGCGTATCTTCCTAAGCTCTAAGCTCTACCTTGAAAGCAGCGAACGAATATACTCCGCATTTCTAATTTAGGCTTAAGGGTGCTTAACTTTCTTATTTTAGAAGTTTTTGACTCTTGGTGTTCTATGATTCGACAGGGCGCCCCCCTTCGCTCTAGTTATGCGCACAGAGGCATATTGGTCCCCTGTCTAGGAGTAATTGCTTGCTGGTCCTCTGCGTTCACTAGATGCCTTGACCTGTGCCGCTCCTCGCACCTTTTACGGTCCCTCGCACCTACATTGGCTGCCCTCAAGAGATGCCTTAGGCGCCTCTTGGCAGACGTAAGAGGCGCCAAATGCTAGGTGTCAAAGTACTGATCTTCGAGGAAGCCTACGGTTGGAGGAAGTCCAAAGAACATCTCTGAGTACAATTAATCAGGGATGGAGTTATGTGTGCTCAGTTTTGTGTGCGGATGGTATCCTGTGACTCTACAACAAATCGATAAAAGAATCCGTTTTCCAGGCATTTAACAGTGGAGTAGACTATGGATTGCGTTGATGAGGCCGCTATCGGACCTGTGATGAAGTTGAGCGATACCTTAACAAAAATTCTAAAGAGTAAACGAATCCCTCTACTAATCCTTGGGTTTGAGGCAGTACGTTAGCGGATCAGTTGGTGGATATCCTGCGACTTGACTTTTTGATTGCTTCAACAGAAAGTTTTTCGGACAACGCTCCCCCCCCCCCCCCCGGGGACCGTGGCAGGGCCTGCGATGAAGTTAAATGATAATTTGACAGACATTTTAAAGAGTAAACGGTTTCCTCTACCAATTCAGCGGCCTAGCGGCTGGAAAACGTCTGGTTGGGTCCACCAAAACCCCGAGAACAGTACACCCCGATTGTGCTCTTTCCTTCTTTAGGACTTACTTTCATTACATAAAAACTGGTTTTACTTTATCGAATAGTATAACCGGATTTGCTAGGGCAGAATCTTCAAAAACTGCTCTTGTGAAGCCCATCCGCATCTATTCTATTTAGCGATTTATTCTCCTAAGTATCCATTCTCTACTTACGAGAAGCAGATTGTGAGAGTCCCTATCAGAACTACTCAATCTGCAGAAACAAATAAAATCAATTAGTATTGGTCGACCGGTCGATATCGTTTGTTGTCCGACGGAAATAATACTCTTTCGATTCTGTAGTCATTCTACTTTCCACCCCCCCCCCCACTCCAATACCATCTTACTCATGTACTCATATTCTTTCGGTTCATTGTGCTCTTGGCGCAAATAGGGTCCGGGGGGGGGGGTCATCCCCACACAACGGTTTGTGCTTTTTGAAACCGGAATCTTTAGCAGAACTGGTGTGTTCTAGCCCTACAGTGAACTGAAGTAGGCCATTTCCGATGTAGTTTCAAACACACGTGCCTTCTTTCCGAGGCGGACAACCGTTGTGTAGGGGGAAGGGGGTTGACCCCCCCCCCCCCGGACCCTATTTGCGCCGTGCTCTTCGGTCGAGAAACCCGTACTCTTATCTGTCTCACTCCATAAAGAAATTGGAGCTAAAGAGAACACAGAGTCCCAAGAGAAGGAGGACCCTTCACGAAATTGAGCACGGTCAGAGGCTGGGTACCATTCTGATGACGAGTCGAATCAACTTTTAACATTCCAGCAAACTTCTAAGTAGGCATTTTATTGTTGATTTACTAAGCTATACGGAAGGATTTTAAGAGCGGCACTCAAAGGACTGGATAGGGAGGAGGGAAATGTGGGGTCCTGCTTTTATAACATGCCATCTTTTATAACATCGCGACTCTCCTTCGAGCTAGACAAGGAAAGGAACTCAGGGGTTTGACTGATTTAACTTACCCGTTTTAAGATTCCTTTTCAGTGTGCACTCGCGTCTAAAGCTACACAAGTCCAGGAAGCAGACCTTACAACTAGCTTTCTGTGCAATATTCGCACATGTACATTGGGTGTATACTTGAAGTAGCGACGAGTTGTCTGGCCGAGTTTTCCACTATGTGCAGGCGGTCGTTCCGGGACCTAACAGATCCGGTAATATACCGTTTACTCACTCTATTTGGCATGTGTTTGTTCTTATATGTGCTTCCTACCACACGTGCCTCGTGTACTCTTCGCTGCTTGGTCGAGATCCGAACAACCCTGTCCTATACGACTTGAAGAGAGTACAGTTGTAGACTGAAGTCAGTCATCAATTGTCAGTTTGCCACGGGAGCCGGGAATTAGAAGACGTGGCGAAAACCTCCAACGTGCGTAGGGATTCAGAAGGCGTGCCACACACGTCGTCCAACTTGCCTTGGGATTCAGAAGACGTACCGTGGACATCGTCCAATTGCGCTAGGATTCAGAGGACATACCGAAGACGTTTTCCAACGTGCGTAGTGATTCAGAAGCGTAAAGGGGGACTGGTAAGGGGGGGGGGAGGTAGCAAAGAGTGTTCATTGAAGGGGGACCAGTAAAGGGAGACCACTGAAGGGGACCAATAAATGGGAGACCAGTAAAAGGTACCAAAAAGGGAGGACCAGTGAATGGGGACCAATGAAAGGGAGACCAGTAAAAGGTACCAAGAAGGGAGGATCACTGAAGGGAGATCAGTAGAGTAGGCCAGTGAAGGGACCACCAGGGGAGGGGGGACTGTAAAGGGACCCAGCGCTGTCATCATTTCTGCAAAATTTCTTTTCCAGTGGTCATCACTTCTTGGTACCTTCTGGTCTCCCTTTTGTTTGCCCCCTTCACTGGACACCCTTTGCTGTCTCTCCTCCCCCCCCCCCCACCTTACTGATTCCCCTTTACTTTTCTGAATCCCTACGCACGTTGGAAGACGTCTTCGGCACGTCTTCTGAATCCTGACAGACTTGGACATGTCTGCGGTACTTCCTCCGAGTCCCAAAGCAAGTTGGACGACGTGTGTGGCACGTCTTCTGAATCCCGACGCATGTTGGACAATGCATTCGCCACGTCTGCTCAATCCCGACGCACGCGGGACGACGTTGTCGACACGTCTTCTAATAACCGGCGCTCAGCTCTATATTGCTACAGGCCCCCACAGAGTTCTGCGGCAACGCCGCTCGCCGCTATGGTTAAGGATAGGGCAGGGACGCCGCCGGCGGTGAGCTCTGCGTCTCTGCCCTATGGTTAAGCATAGGGCCGCGGCGCTGCCGCAGAACTCTGTGGGTGCCTTACGGTATATTAGGATTGTAATGGTTTGAACCCGCAGGAATCCTGTAAGCAATGCGAATTTCCTGTTAATCGGCAAAATCTAAAAAAACCTTGGAAATGTGCATACTCGCCTTCTAGGAGAATGGTACCATACTCTGCATATCAATCTAAAACTCGCTGAGGATACCTTCCAGATAAAAGATAGAATTAAACTTGCTCTTGTGCAAATTTCGAGCTCTTCTTACCTTCAGTGGCAAATTACGCGCTCCAGCGCTAACCGCCGACCTCGCTCGTCGGTGCAAACTATGGGCCTGTTCATACTTCGTGACAGTAGCGACGAGAGCGACGGCGGCGCCGGGGAAGTATGAACAGGCGACAGCAGCCACTGCGTCTTGCGGCACGTTAGCATAAATAGGTCGTTGTAACCTCTTCAGCCTCCTCAGACATCCGTTTTCTAGTTCACCTACCTTGACGGGCCATTACTATTGCACCTTTAACAGCGATTTGCTTACACTAGCCCCCACTATCCCGCTAGACTTTGAGGCGCAAATAGGGTCGGGGGGGGGGGGGTCACCTCATAAAAAGTGTCACCAACACAAAAGGGGGTCACCTCATAAAAAGTGGCACCAACACAAAAACAGAGGCAAGACACAATGATAATAAAGAAAAGGAACAAACGATACTATAGCTCTGTTCTGTGCTCTCCTCCGCTGACTCGGAGAACACAGATTTGGGCAGGGGAAGGGACTCCAGGGTGTGGGTTGAGTGACGCGCCCGTGTTAAATTGCCCACTTCCTAGGGTTAACTCCTTTGCCTAATTCGGAAGCAGATAAAACACGGATCTGTAATCGGAACGAGGAGATAAGACTGCATTTACAGTCGCTGTATGTAGCTACTCGCCGCGGCAGGCCATGGTGACCCCCCCCCCTCGACCCTATTTTCGGGACTTTGTTAGCAATCGTCTTATAGTGCCATGAAGCTTAGGGCCTGCCATGCTCCGCGACGGAAGCGACTCGTCGCCCATGCAAAAAAAACATTCAGATCGATTAAAACCAAGCGATCGCCGCGAAATCTGTTCATACTCGAGCGCTGTCGCAGTCCGACACTCCCACAAACACGATCCATGTCAGCAAGCACTCGCTCCTCTAGACTAAAGCTTGGTGTTATGAACAGCGTGATCTTCATGGTTTGGCTGGGAGTGGCAAGATCCGAACCAGGAACTTGGAATTGCGGTGCTCCCGAATGCCGGCTTACCTGAAGCTAATGATGACGTTTTTTGTCTACGATGGGAGGAGACAGAAGACGTCATCATTAGCTTTAGGTGAGCTGTGCGGTGCAGCCTCAAGGCTCACATGGTCCAACGAACTCCTAGAAGGTAGGAAAACCTCGTTCACTTGCACGGAAAACCCGTCGGGGCTCCCGTGTGTTTCGTCACGAGCCACAGCTGCTTATAGGATATCAAGCTGGTATGGTGATAACACATCAGGTCATCTAGTACCCATTGGTTATCCGCCTCGGTAGAAAGGCACATGTATGTCCAATCCCATCAGAAATGGGCTAGCTCAATTCACCACATTGGTGAAACACACCAGCGCTGCATAAAGTTTTTAGCTTCGTACAACACAAAACGTTGGGTAGTGTTGTAGTACATGGTGCCCCACGATCCTACTTGCTTCTCATTATCCTTACTTTAAGTTTACAGGTGATGGGTTGTATCTCTCGTCGGGACTAGGTTTGCGTCTAGCGATTCGAATCTGTTTACTAATTTACAAATTGTGTGAAATGACCAGTTATCTGACCTACACGTCAGCTAGTGCCCACGGTGGTGCTCTAAGGGCCATATAGGGAAGCGCGATGTATTAGGGGGGGGCCAAAAGTAATGAGACACCCCATGCCGTGTCCATATATCTCGTGGCTGGAGTCTGGTTTCGTGCTTATCGTATTTGTATGTTTGTATGCTACTTACTGAAGCGCATCTGAAAAGCTACCACTTCCGCCCTTTCCAGAAGCATGCCAAAAACCCCAGCCTGTCCCATGCCGAAACCCCAGTCTGACGACTCGACCTGTGTCGCGCAAATCTCCCCCAATTCTCAACCCCGAGCAGCCTGGGCTCAATATTCACGCAAAATGAGAAGTACGTCTTCTACCTTAACCCTGCCAAGCAGCGAGTCTGGGTGAGGCCTGGTGAATTGTTACCGACCTTCGTTCGGCGAGATGTTCACGGCGAGAAGCATCTTTGGAGCTTTTGGGTCTGCGCCCATGGACCTGTTTACCGGAGGCTGTTTCCCAAGAGCACCGCGATGAACTCCAAGGCCATGGTGAACGAAATAGAGGAGATGGGCCGGCGACTCGCTCTTATTCATTCGCAGCGCTTCAAGAAGGTTCTCCTCTTCGACAACGCCGCACCCCATCGGGAACAAGTAAGCACGGATAAGCTTGGCCAGCTGGGCTACGTTCACATGCCTCACCCACCGTATTCGTTGGACATCTGTCCATGCAACTGCCACTACTACTTGAGCCTACAGGACTTCCTGGTGGGAAGGGACACAAGAATCCAAGCAGTCCTTGACAACCATATCGAGCTGTTGATCAACACCAGGCTCAAGCAGTTCTGGAAGGATGGGATCAGGAAGTTGGCTGAGCGATAGCAGCAAGGTCCTTGCCCTTAATGGCAAATACACTCCTCAGCATCGTTGAGTTGTAATTGAGTTATAAGGAGATAAAGATTTTTTTTCATTTTGTCTCATTACTTTTGGCCCCCCCCCCCCCTAATAGCTGCGACGACGTCCAAGTAGGTTAACTGCTCGATCCATCACCAAAGCTGAGGGGTGTGCAGGAAATGATAACTTCCTTATAGGGTCTTCGACGCCAAAAAAATAAAAACTTTAGAAAAATAGCTTTTTTTCGTAGTTTAGTCTAAAAATCAACAGCAGACGCTGCTAGTTTTCTAGGCTGACAAACCAATCGATAGATAAAGCAAAACATCCTGGTCACCTAAAAATAGTTGCGATTGGAATTCTCCAGTGTCAGTCAGTCGTGTCAGGCAACACATTAAGAAAAAGTTCAGGAGTAGTTTTTGAAATAAGGAGCTTTCGCCTTAGTATTTACATTAAAATATCTTCAAAAATTGGGTTCTCCAATACAAATAAAAGTAGAATTTGCACATCTTTGGAGACAAGGAACTTGTACTAAATCTCCGTTGGAGCGAAACTCCACAGAGCTTAATAGTGTTGCAGCCTTCGACCAGGGCCACAATCATCTTCGGGGAAAATCTGTTGTTGCATCACTGAAAAGTCGTCAGGAAATTCGTACATCCAGCTGTTCCATCGATTGTTCCATATTTTTGTGGATGAAATGAATTCCCGACTGCTGACAATCCCTTTGTGAAATGTATGTTTTCCATAGCTCCTAACTGCTCTCCTTTCCTTCGATCTTGAATACCGTGCTATCCCCTTTTAAAGCAAGTCCTACGCTATCGAAAGATGTACCACACATGCCCTAGCTTTTGAAATCCTTCGAAATCTGACCCGAAATAGCGATGATGAGCCGACCTCCTCGACCCTTGTTCTTGCGCACTCGGACAACTTGTCCTCGATGGGTGGTCGGCGCGCCCCTTGCTCCGCCCCCTCGCATGGGCGGTGTGAAGAACACCGTTCCGCCTCCTTTCAGTAATAGCTAAGGATAGTCGCAGCACTTACTTCTGCCCCATATTCCAAGACCAACGAGAAGCACATTGCCTACCTCCACATCCTCAAACATACGACCATTAACCTCTTCAGAAACCTGAGTACTGCTGTAAATGAAACTCAATAGCCTCAATAAGCTACTAAAATAAAGGAAAACAATTAAGCAACTCACAACGGGAAATTACTTGCAGTGACGGTTCGCGAATTTTTATCGGCGGCCGCGTCGCGGTTTACGAGTAGAGCGCGAAGTTGGATATTGCCGCCGCACGTAGCGCTGTACAATGCGCGTTCAGGGGGAGTTTAGCTCGCTTAAATTCCTGGTCTAGCTCACCTACTGTTACTTGGACACACGCCAAACCTTAGGCTAGAGAGCGCAAGCGACAAGGCGCAGCATCTTGCGTTGACACCGAGTCGATAAGGAAGAACGCTACTTGTCTTCGGTTGTCTACCACCAGCCATTGTACACGACGAATACCGATTCGATCGATAGAAGTAGGATGTGTGGCGCATCCTACGAGCGTTGTAGCCGACTTCATCTACCTTCCTAAGAAGAACTGCTCGTCTTTCCACGCTTTAACAGATACTCCAATGAAGTTGAAGAGTTAAATTTTCTCGAAGCTGGAATTTTGCACTTAACTGGACAAAAACACCACTGCTGCATTAAGCCTAACTGTGACGCAATCGGTTAGAAGCGCCGCTAATAAGGCGAGATTTATACTTTTGTCAGTGAACAGCGCGACGGTATAAACCAGGATGCACATTTAGCGGTTGACGATTTAACAAATTAACGGCATTTTCCGTTAAAATCCTGCTTAACCACTTAGCGGAAATTTTTTGAAATTTGACATAATTTTTAAAGGACATTTTTCCTCAGTAAGTTTATCACTTTCCCATCAGTCTTCACTTATATTGTAGGCCTTATCCTCCCAATTAGGACTAATTCTGAAAACTGTTGAAATCAGCAAGAATATTTCAATGTTTTTGTGCTATTCTCATGCCTTCTATAGCGCATTTGAATTTTTGGAAATAATGCAATTGGAGCTAGAAAAGTTCTTCGTCGAGCCGCCGAGCACGTAAACAAATCCACAAAGTTAGTAAGATATGCTACTGACCTCCTCGTAAGAGATGCTTATCTTACGATTAGTGTGGGACCAATTCAGCGACCGAAAATTCACCGAGGGATGGAAGGCTTGGTTGGCCTGGGCTGGAATTCTGAACCAAGAACATGGTATAAGATAGGGTGCATGCAAAAGCCGGCACCCCCCTCCCCCCCCCTCCCGACTGTTCTACATGCGCCCTAATAAAAAAATTCGGAAAGCTACTTCCCTGAACGTTAACACGTCAACGACCGTGTCACACCCTTTCGGCCGTGTCGGACCGTGTGACACGATGTCTGTCAGAGTTCCGATGCCTTGTCGATGCGGGCACCAGCCCACTAACCATAAGTACCGTTTTCTTTATGGATAATTTTCACATACCTGGTGTTATTCCACACCATGAAGATAACTTGTTTCTGAAGGTTTGTTTATTTTACTGTCCACACCTTGCTGGTAATGACCTATTTAAGTTACATTGTAGTGTTACACTCCATTCCTTGAACTTTAGTTGTTGATCTGTTGAAGTTTGACGGAAAATATAACGTTTTCCTTGATTTTTTCATTTGAAATAATATTTTGCAGCTAATTGTATTTTTTAACGAAATTTAACGATTTAACCGAAATTTAACCAAAAGTTTCAGTTAAAAAATTTTGTAAAAATAATTTAACGCACAGAACTTTGTGTGCATCCCTGGTATAAACGGTATCAACATGGCGTCTGAAATATAAATCCTTCCTAACGGATCCATTTTACCTGCTATCTTCTCACCTGAGTTTGGGCCAGGTCTGTCCAGGAACGATAAAGCACTTACTTGTCCATGTAGTTTAATTGGTGAGCTGAATTCCATCTGTTTTCTGTGAGATAACTCTGGAGATGGGCATCGGAGGAAGAGTCGGCTGTCGTAGGTAGAATCAAGGCTTTTGGTTCCGGTCCCACCTAGGGATACCAGGGCTTTCATTCTTCCGGAGTCGTTGAATTGTTCCAGACCTGCCAGAAAAGGGAAAACACTGACTTGCCTGCTGGTTGACGCCTCAAGTCTTCGTATAGGCCAAATAGGAATTCAAATTGCCCCAATAAATTTGAGTAGGAATAGAGTGTGCGGCACATCCCAAAGGCAATCGATTGACGGTGTCCTCTGTTCTTTTATACTCTGGGTGTTATCATATTCGCGTAACCCTCACCTCAACGTTTCATTCCAGCGCAGAATCGATAATAACGATCGATATCGAGTGAACACTCAATATTACATAGAGGCAGGCTGTAAACGGGCGCTCATCGATCACGTTGATTGGTTGATTGACTCCCTCTCATGCTCTGAAGTTCGTTAACTTTGCGCGAAAGGACGCGCAAACAGACGCACAGAATTTTTACGGGTTTTGAACTCTTCCGGTTGAAGAAATAGTGTAGGGAAGGCTTGAAACCATTCCTAAGCAAACGATATGCACAAGTAGTTAAAGTACCCAACTTTATTATCATTGTTATCGTGGTTGTCAAATTCACTCTAGGATGCCGGGAGACACATTTTACAGCCCAAACAGAGCTATATAAGGAGATCATGAATGTGGAGACGAGAACAGCAAACAAGTCAGGTAAGAAGCTGGAGCAGAGCGAGATTAATTGCGTTGGCTTTCAGGATACAGGCAACTAATTGGGAGGGGACGGAGAGGACTGTATCTACAGAAGATTAGAGCAGAGCAAAACACCGGGTGGCTTTCGGTTCCATCATGAGTACATCGTATGGGGAAGGGGACGATCCGGAGTCGGATAAGTGGATGTGTTGCGCTGATCTGAAGGGTCACAGTTCTGACGGTGGACGGGGAGGTGTCACGTTATCTGACAGTTGGGTCGACGAGATCGTGGATGTCACCAGCAAGCAGCACGTGAGGAGTAGGATCGTCTCAGTACCGTCTGTACTTCAGCATCGACTTCAGCAGACTCTCAGACAAATCGTACGGAATGGCTGCTGAAAGTGGAAGCGTAAATTGACAGACCTCAAATAACATACATAAAGGTCAAACAGTACAATAGGGAGAACTGGTACGAATATTGGCAACGGAAAGGAAATTCATAGGTGCTAAAATGGAAAATCAAAACCCTTTTCGGTACATTCCGGGCACTGTAGGCAACGCGACGAGATCGCGTACGCCCCTTCCTCCTGTAATTGGTTGCCGCCTCCCAACCTGCCAGCGCCACAAGCATTCGTCCGTGGCACTATCCTATCAAGTGAGAGAGAGCGTGGTGGCAGACACAAGACAGCTCTAGATCCGGGCTGATTTGGCCCGGATTTAGAGCTGTCTTGTGTCTGCGTTTTTTCCGGGTTCCATTATTGGCCGAGGGAGTGCAAAATATCGTCGCGACGTTGCGTGCCCGTCCTGCCCGGGTTGTACCTCCACCTCGTTCGCTTATTGTTTGGTCAAGTTGATCCCTGCTTCCTTTTTTGCTGTAACTGCCATAGCGTACGTAGCGAAGCTGCTGATGCCCGTTGGATGATGAACGACTTTTGCTGCACCGGAATCTAGTCACAAAAGTCGATTTGTATACTTTGTACAAGCGTTCAGTCACGGCCGCCGTGAGCAGACCCTAGCTATCAAAGGTCTGGTTCATAGTTTACGACGGGAGCGACTTGTCGGCCGGGCAACGTACTTGCGTTGGTTTTCCGGACCGTCGCTTGGCATCAATCGATTTTTATGTTTTGCACGGGCAACTCAACCGCTCCCGTCGCGGACTGTGAACACCCCTCATACAGCACTGCAGCTGAAAATTTAACCTAATTGCGCCAAACAGCTCTTTTTCGTTGTATCCTCACAACGTATTGCAAAGCTAAGGTTTTTTCATGAAGGCTTACAAACGTTCTCAAAGGGTCGCCCAATCTATACGTAATCTGAAAACTGCCAGCCAAAGCACCCCTTCTACTGCCTTGACTTGATTAAGTACTGCCACCAATTGTGCCCTTAGCAGAACCGACTTACTCAGTTGATTATTAAAACTCTCAACGACTCCAGAAATAATTCTTTGTAGAAGTCCTGCTATCAACCCGGTTGTCGTAGCAGGAGTTGGGCGATAGAAACCATGAAACTTTCGAAACTACTTTCAAAGATTTTAATGTTCAGATCTAGGTGAATCCGGTGCAGCCACACTGCAGAATTAGCGGAAGTGACGGGCTAGGGCAAGGCTGTTAGGCCCCGTTTATACTTCGTCGCGGCGCGACGCGACGCCACGTATAAGGCCCATGCACAGTTCTGCGACACCGCGGCGCGGCAAGTGGGGCGACAGCTACCTCCGCGAAATCCGGCGGTCGCGGCGCGGGCGCGTTAGAGCACCGTTTTAGGCAACGGGACCGACGTCCCAGTGCATGTCGCGCCGCTAGCAATGATTTGAGCCATTCTAGCCTGCGGCACTCAGCGCGACATCGCCGGCGATAGCCGCAAAAGTATGCATGCCCCCTCTGCGGCGCGTGTCGCTATGTCGCGCCGCGCACGTCGCGGCCCTATCCTTCATCATGGCCGTGCCGCGCTGTCGCAGAAGTGTGCATGGGCCTATAGTGGCCATATTGATTGTGCGAGGCGATCGATCAATAGATATGGCTTTTTCGCGGTGACACGTCGCATCTATGCTTCGCCTCCGTAAAACACTCCATTTAACGGAATGTTAAGGTACTGTATTCGGTGAGTCGAACCGCAAAATGAACGGGAGCAATGATCAGCGGCCGGGCGGTTTCCGGCAATCGCGCCACGCCGCGGTAGTATAAAGACCCCCTTAAGCCCCTTTCATACTCGTCCGAGGGGCGGCGGCGGCGGCGGCCGCCGCTTCAGCGGCAGGTGGAGAGGCGGTGTCCGTTCTCGCCGCCTAGGGGTGGCGGCCGCCGCCGCCTAGGGGTGGCGGCCGCCGCCGCCAGCGCTAATTGCGTTTGGCGCGCGCGTACGCGCAGCGGTCTCGTCAGCCGCCGCTCTCGCTGCCCCTCGTGGCCGCCGCCCGAAATGGCCCCAGCCATCTCGGGCAGCGGCCCCGGCGGCGGCGCCGCCAGGGGCGTGGCGGGGCGTGGCCGCGGCGACGTCGCCGCTGCCAGTATGAAAACCCCTCCACCGCCGTGGCCGCCGCTCGGGCACGTCATCGCCGCCGCCTTCCTATGCTAAACCATTGGGCCGCCGCCGCCGCCGCCGCCCCTGGGACGAGTATGAAAGGGGCTTTAGGCCTCGTGCATACTTCCCGAGTTTTGTGAGTTTTGCAGAGCAACGCGAAAAAATTGAACTTTTCAGCGTTCGTCTCATCGCTCTGCAAGGGAGCGCGACGGCGATTCGTCCAGGACCAACACCAATCACCGCGCACAATATACAAATACAAACAAACATACAAGCAAATACAATACGCACCGCAGAACAAATTTACGCGTTGCGGCGCGATGAACAGGAGTATATTATAAATTCCTAAACGATCAGTGTGCCGGAGCACCACCCCTAAGAGCTGAGCACAGGCCTGAATGACCCACTAGCCCAATTACAAAGAGGTTTATGATCACATAATCTGTAAACTCCTGAAGGAATGGCAACACTTTGACAAAGACTGAGAAAATACCTAACAGGGACGCATTTTTTCGTGGTATAAGTGAATTTGTCGATGTTCAAAGGGGAAGTAATCAGCATATCTGTCTACCCTTACTTTGAAAGTTTCACATTTTCAAGAGGCGGAATTGAGGAAGAAATGAAAACTAACCGTCTTTCCTTTTGAATAGGGAAGAGAGATCGCTGGGTTCGTCGATATACTCCCTCACGATAGCTGAAATAGAGAACGTGAGTCATTCACACTTGATTAGCGTCAAAATCTAGCATTTAGTAGGCGTTCTTATACAGATGCGAATGGCACAATGCTGCGTAATAATCTCGGAGCCATTTTCATCAAAGAGAAACAAAGGACGAAAAGGCTGAAGGTCGGCATTTCATGGACTATTTCAGGCACCTTCCGTTGTGTTACATTGCCTTTACAACGACCTATACGGACAGTTGAGACGCCATCTACCGCTAACGTCATAAATGAAGACTCCATCCGGACCAATCAAGCCTTCCATGCATCCGAAGTCGATGAGCCGGCAGCAGTGGCTGGGAAGAATTGAGCAGCGGTGCGTCTAGGGGTTGGCTGTTGTAGTTGCAGTGCAGGGCGTATTCTCAGAGGTTTGTCTAACACCCACTTGTATTCGAGTAACGTTCCCAGAAACAAATTCATCCACGAAAGCACCCATGTTCTAGGTAATTCAACAATTACCTGACGATGACGCAGCACAGATGAGAACCAGCAGAAGCAGAAACATTAGAATGGCAGAGCGGTGCAGCGACATTTTACCTGAAATACGGGTTAGCGATGAAAAACAGATCCAATCAACCACGCAAGAACCGAGAAAAGAACTGCTAGTACAGCTAACACCATTTCGTTTCTCCCTGAACTTATTTATCAATTTATAGAAGCAGTTGTCCTTTTCAACCCCTAGGAAAATTAAGGAGAATTTTTCAAAGCAAACATTCAAAAAGAGAAAATTTTATCTCCTTTAAAGACGAACGAGAACGGAAACGACACACATAGCGAGCGCACAAAGATTGGAACCAAACCAGCGGTGTTCAATCAAACAGCGAGCGGATAACTGGTCTGGTAGATTTCGGACATCCGCTGTGTGTCTCATGGAGGATGAGGTACCTGTCGTGAAAGCGCACAGCAGAGGTACGGAAACGCGCCGTTACCCCTACCGTAATCGCGGCAGCCAATCAGGCACCGATCGAACACGTCTCCTTCACGTCTGTGCGGCTGAGCCAGGCCGTGTCACGTGCGCGATTACGGTAGATGCTCTGGCCTTTCTCGCACCTCCTGATTCAGAAGAGAACAAATTCAATGATTTTCCTTGCAGTGCAGTTGATAAGAGGTTCTCTCACATCTATATTAAGCAGAACCCGTGTGACTCCACTCAGAAAAGTCGAGCGCGTGGCACATCCTAATAGAGGCTGATTTCCACAGGTCTCTAGCCTTTATTCTTTATCACATGTCCTTCCTTCGCGGCTGATTTGTTCTTCTAGATCGGAGGAACTGTTCCACACTTCCTCGATAGCTCTCGTGGTATCATTGTTAGCAGAAGCTCAGATCGGATGGAATTCTTCCTCCAGAATCTGACCACAATTAGTTGTTTGAAGGATCTTTGGATCCTCTAACACCCATCGGAATCTTGATTAGCATGATGATGGTCCTCCTGGTGTATTTTACTACACGAAAACCACCTAGAAGTTGTTTCTACCAAAGGATTGACACAATATTAGGTTGGACATAAAGTCTCGAGCTGTTTAACACTTTTAATCATTTTTTATTCGGCATATTTTTTTTATTTCGGAATTTACTCAACTATGTGTTACCACCGTTAGTCAGTCTCCCACCTAATGGACTGGTCGGTGGACTGGTTTCTCTTCATTAGGTATGCGTATAAGTGATAATCAGAGGGACAATCTTAGCGTCCGCCAGTTTCTGAAACTCTGACATAAGTGGTGGCATAAGTGGTACAGGTGAGAGTCAGTCCTCTCGGGAGCGACTGAGCAACTCGTAGTACAACATTCCTTGCGAATTCCAGAAGCAGCAAAGGAGACAGTCTTTGGGTGAAGGCCTGAAGGTGGCGGGTATCCCCTTAGACGTACCCATACGGCACGACGCGTGTTAGAATCCTAGAGGACCCAATTCTCGTCTTTAGGAGTCAGGTCGTCCAGAAAATCCTTTTCAGTGGGGGTGGAGAAGAAACTGACAAGTTTAATGGCCGGCTAAATCCTGTGGTATCGTTCGACACATGAGGAATCCACCCAGTCAGCACCTTTCTGCAGCCGAGGGACACGAGGCGACTAAAGACTGTTGGATGGGTGCAGCCGAGTCCCGTTGCAAGACTGCGGGTGCTAACCTCCAGATCCTCTTTCACAGTGTTGAGAATAACGGAGTCTTCCACAGTGAGGGACATTCTGACCCAGGCCTGTCTCTGAAGAGCGTGTCTACTCTTCTGAAGCGAGCGAAGCAGTGGTTGAGAACTGATCGAGGCGGTGTCCTCTCCCAATGCGTGCTAATGTTTCGAACGTTTGCCGTCGCAGTCCTCGCGAAGGTGGACAGCATTGGGAAGTGGAAGCGCGCCAACCTATCAGTCTGCATAGAATGGACGTGAAATCCATCTAGGGCGTGTACGGCCCGTAGCCTGATTGGCTGACGTGTGTTCGGTCGGTGCTTTGTTGGGTTATATTGTGGCTGGCGTGCTCCCACTTCTCGATGCGGCCCACCTTCACGACATGTAGCAGGCAACGTGGCTATTAATGTATACCCATTACGTAGAAGTTTCGCAAATGATCTTCAACTAACAAATGGTATAGTATGGTTACCGATCAAGGACGAAACAATCTGGAACCTTCACAAAATCGGCTCAGGACTTTTTGACTAAGCTAGTACATTGCTTGAGTCCACGAAAAGCAGGTCTCGGAAACTTCTGATGGAATCAGATGACGTACTGAGCTGATTTTTTGAAAAGGAGCATGAAATAGTTGGATTAGCCTTTCGCTGTTCGTAGGGCGGTAAACCAAAATGTTCTTCTGATGGGCAGGCACGACGCCGGTGCACGCAGAACAATGGAGTCGGATGCGCGGGAGCAGAGCCGGATGTTCTTTGTTGTCCTCACTTTCACGTTCGCAGTTCTCCGAGCCTTAAGTGGCCATCGAAGCTCTGGCGACTAAACACCGGCATCAGGATGTATCGCGAGCACTGAGCAGATTAACGACAACAAGATTGACGTGAGGAGGGGGTGTCGCAAGAGGGTGTGATGGATGACGCTACGCCGCCAAAACGTCACCCTCACGAAGGACATCACCTGGAATGAGAAATGATGGGAATAGATTACTCCGCTTTGCTCTTTCCCGATGGCGCTGGTGCCGTCAGAGTGCGATCGCCCACGAGAAAATACCACTCTAAGACGACAATTCCCTGAAAAGCTGAGGACTCTCTGGCGAGCTTTCAGACGGTACGTTTGTCCACGAACCTTCCAAACACGTGCAGCTCTTAAAACCAACGACTTGGTGGCTACGAACAGTAGAAAAACCAAAAAAATAGACTGCATCAGACTTGGAAACTTTAAACAGCAGGTAGTCAAAACATATGGAACAGCTTCTGCGGTGGAGAATAGAAGAACTGGGTCGGTTCGTAGGAAGCATAAAATTTTATTCAGAAATATCTCCCATCCTAAAAAGCGTTCTTAACTACAAGAATTCTGTACGCTATCGGGTTCAGTGCTGGAAAAATCGCCATCAGCATTGAATGGGCAGTTCTCCTGGAGACAGTGGGAAAGGACTGGAGCAATTTCTCTCCGAGTCAAGGTTAAATTACCAGGTGAATTTCTACCCTTACTTGCCGGGCTTATTTATGGACAATCTACTCCAGGTGAGAGGTCCAACCCTAGCCATTATCCGCGGCTCCTAAAATCCGTTGACTATATACCACTCTGTAAATTATTGGGAAGAATTCCACCCTTTTCTTGGAGGCTTATTTATGATCAACTCACTACCGTAGCTAGCTCTTTATTAGTTTGAAAGTAAAACGCATTAAACGAGCGATCTATCACAAAACCTTGCTGATGAATTATTTAACCACTACTGTTTAATATTTCTTCTCGAAAGAAGGGGAAAATGGAACAGCAAAAAGGGCCTAAGAAAGAACTTCGTGATGACACCGAAATGGTGGGGCGAAGAGGGCGAAATGTCTGAGTTCTAATTTCTTTGGCACATGGTAGTGCAGTCGGAGAAGGCGCCGAAGGTCGGCGCACACAATTTCAGGATCTCGTTTCGGATTCCTCATTTCTTCCCAGGCCACGACATCCCACTGAAGTGGTGGGGGAGGACTGAGGACCGTTTCAAAGGCGTTTCGGAAACGCACGGGGAATGCACAAAGGGACTGATTAACACCGTTCTTTATCCTTTATCCGCCTCGTGCGTTTCCGAATCGCCCTTGTAACGGTCCTCAGCCCTTCTCCCACCACTAAGATAGATCCGATGATTTTTCTTCTTGAAAATTGTTGCCATAATAATATGGACAATGCGACTAACTAACTGTAACAGAGGGACAGTTTTCAGGAGGCCATTTGTTGGTTTTTCCCTTCGCCATCGAAAAACGGTTCACTTATACTCACACTGTGAGATCTGCCATGCAGTTAGATGAATATTGCTTGCTTTGGTAAACAAGAAATATCGTGAAATCTCCGAATATTAGAAAACTAAAAGAGATTCAAAAAGCCAGAGCAGAGCTGGATCACATTATTTTGGGCGAAATTGATGAACACTCCGATAAAATTAGAAATTCTTGCAAAGCCAGGTTCTTCAATGGAGTTGAGAAGTCTTTTCAAAGTTAGGTAGTTCGATATGAGACGACAATACTGTTCAAACAGTGCAGCAGAGACTTTGCGAATCTTCTCGCCAATGTGGCTACAAGAAAGCATAGGTACCTAGCAAAGGACTCCTAATACGAATTCGAGCGCTTTCAGAGAGCAGAACGCAGCACATACAGCAAAATTGGGATTCGCGTTACAAGGAAGGTTTGAGCAGCCCATTCGAATCAGGAGCTTGTGGAAATACGCCCATGGCTCGCCAGCTCCATGTCATGGTAGACAGCCTCTATTCCCGTCCACCGTAATCCTAAGCGTCGGCTCAGTCGGCTTCGTGGTGTCATTAAACCATTCTTCATCCGCTTCCGTTTCTAAAAAGCAGCACGTGTAAGCACAACGTGACAAATAGTGATGTCGCGGAGGCCATAGGCCAAATTGTGCTTCATTGACCAGCGTGGGACACAAAAGCGACGAAGGGCTGCTGATTTGTTGAGAATCCTAGCTGTCTATCTAGAAGGGTTGCATACAATGTCGGTCGTATCTTTTGGTCTTTGGACAGAAAAAAACACATCTGCCACCGCTTTTTGGCAGCGTTCTTTAAATTGCGTTTTTAAAAAATAAATCCAACACTTGGGATCAGCATCGAATGATCTATCCGATGAACAGGAACCAGTAATTGTTAAAAATGTTGATTCGATGGCCTATATCCTGGCCTGCGCAGCGGACCCCTTCCTCGCCGGAGATAATTACACCCAAAGATCGCATCCTGAATATCGTTCATCGTATCAAGATTTTCCACATTTACTGGGCGTTTTCCATTTCATCGGATAGATCATTCGATGCTGATCCCAAATATTGGATTTATTTCTTAAGAGCGCTGCCAAAGCACGACTGAAAAGACGTTTTTTGCAGTTTTGCAGCCGCTTTTTTCATACCGAAGATTCGGACCGTATTGTACCATATGAAGCCTTAGGACTGTGTCTCAGACAAGAGAGTGAGGCCGCTTTTTACGCAATTTTAGAAGAATTCAAAAACATGAGAATCCAGCGCAAGTGGCATAAAATATCAGTTGTCCTTGTGAAAACTGTTAGATCTAAAACAGAAGAAGTGAGCTCACAAAGCAGCTGTTTGCTTCGAAATCTCTATTAGAGTAAAGAAGAGGCAATAACAGCGTCACTTAAATCATTTTCCCAACACTTCTCATCCCTCTTGTACATAGATTTCAGCATTAACTGCGGGTTAGTGTGCGTGAAGACGAATGTTGGATTTATCCTAGTCGGAAAGAGGCATCCGTAAAGTGTCGATTGCGTGCGCTATCCCATGCCACATAACCATATACCCTGAATATAGAAAAAGAAAGAAAAATGAAAAAAGAATATAAAGCCCTCGCATCATGGGACAGCGGCTGAGGTTCTCGTAGAAACTTACGCAAAGGATTGGAGACATAGCATGCCCCACACCCTTCGATTATGGTGGATCCCGAGTTACCAGGACAACAGCAGGTAGGTCTCCGCTCCCAACGGGGTCCCTTAGTAAGTGGGCAAAGCTAGGAACCGTGATCGCCTTGGGAGACGGTCAGGATGTACGAAATATAGCCACGCCCCTCGCCGGGGGGCATGCGATCTTCCTCTCATCCCCTTCCTCACCCACCCCCAACCCCTTAGGCTTCACCGAGAGTCTAACGGCTGCCTTACGAAACCTTTGAGACGCAAAACAAAATTTCCCGGTTCGCAGAACAGCGGATGCACCTCCTGACACCACGCCCCCAGCAGGAGGAGGGTGCACATCCTGACGCGCTGCCGATCGCCTTCGGTTTTTCTATCTGCAGCAGAGATACGTTCTAGAATAAGCTGGACATTTTTAAAATCAAACTGGGCGTGAGATCGATAAGACTGCTTTATTCATGGATCGTGCACATCAACCTCAGAGTGAAGGTGAACAAACCCGCGTAGGTATGCGGAGATGCCCATGAGAATCGTCTAGTATCCTCCACCTAGCAGTACACCTTCGAGTGGGTCGGTAAGGCCTACAATGACTGTCCATCGTGGTTTTATAGGTTTCTCCCCTCTATCCTGAGCTTAATCACTGATTAATCCCGCACCAGCTAAAGTTTTCGGAACCTAGAAGCATCTAAAGATGCATCTGAAAAATTATCGCCAAAAGTCTGTTTCATTCGGGAGAGATGTCTAAACCCCAGAGAACGAAGGGGAAAGGGGATAGAAAGCGTCAGACTGGTCAGATCCGTGATCAGACAACCGGCCGCGGAATGAGCGTGAGCTGTCATCTACCCTGTGGATCTCCAAGATATGATATTAATCTTAGTTACCAAAAGGCAGCCAGCCCCTGCACTACTACTGCGCACTCATCTTAAGACTGATTTTTGGGTCGAAAATGCTTCGAAAGGAAGAATCACATCAGCGTCATTTTAGATGAAGATCTACAATAGCGAAATGAAACAGATAGAACTATGCTGACGCTTGACGAACTTAGACTGCGATGCGAAACAAACTCGACCCGTTTTCAGAAAGCTATAACTCTTTTGATTTGAAGAATTTACCAAAAGAATTTGTGGCTCATGTGGCAAATGTGGACAACATTGGGAAGAGGAAGGACGTCAGCCAGTCATAACCAATCAGAGCAGCGGACGTACACTTCTTCGCGCCTATTCACTTCCGCTTGATTGGTTGGCGCTAATGAAGTAGATGAAGGCATGGCGCTGTTCAGCCGCAGTACACGCCGGAAGGAATGCGATTTTCTGCGCATTAGAGTGAGTATGAAAAATTCTTGAGGCTAAAAGGAAAAGCAACTTATGCAAACATTCGACTGACTTTTATATAACCCCTGCAGACAAGTTCATAAGACGAACTTTTGAAATTGAAGTTTTACAGCGACTCTCTTAAAAAGTCTACCAAGTCTGAAGTGTCTAGTAAAAAGAGAAAATAGTATATATGGCTTAGCTTTCCCTCACATCCTCCCAAAAGCAACAGTACTAGCTATAATTTTCTGATCATCTATCGATAAGAACAGTTCTCCACGTGAGACGTTGTTGAACACAGACATTCACAGGGATCTATAGATTCAAAAAAAATCAGGAGAATAAGCAAGTACTATTCCACCAGGCCTGTTAAATCTAGAAGCTCTAGCTAATTAGAGTAGCCTCTAGGCACTCATTTGCAGGCAAATGTCTTACTTCACCCATGAAAATGTCTACTTTCCCCAAATATAGCTCACATTTTCAAATGTAATCACTTTATTCCCAACTAGAAATGCAGTTTGAGTGCTAAGACGAGAAAAACCAAATCCCATTCATTCAATTAAATGTACGGTACTGCACTGCGTAGCTCGTTTAAAAACTGATCGCTTCCAGCTAGCCATCCTACCAGTAGCTATTTTGAGCCAGGAATTTATCCACTTCATCAGCAAAATGCTCGCTTAGCTGCTCGTTCCATTTCTATCCGAACACTTTTCAACCAGGCTGATTTGTTTTTCATAGATCTGTGCAAGCGGTTCCTCACAGCTAATGTGAATTTCGACGACGAATAAGCAAACAGCCAGCGTTTAATAAGATTGGAGTACGATTCACAACGATAACAAGAAGCTTAATTGGCCCATTTTACCATAAATCACACTTATGACGAATTTTCAAAGCGCGGCGCTCGCTGCAGTACGAAAGATATCTGTATCGACGAGGCGCGCTGCCTAATCGATACTGCTGGTCATATGCTGCTATGTACTTCAGCGGCAGTATAAACGTATGCCAAGTTGGGCAGTTGAGGTTCTTGTTCGTCAATTTCTTATCCCCCGTCCAGACCAGAGGGTATTTTTGGACCCTTTCACAGCCGGAGCGGCCAATCTTCAGGCCTGACTGGATTTGGGAGTTTTGGAGAAAGGGGTCCACGACCGAGTTTGTGGTTCGGGAATCGAAAGGGGGTCGTATTATGGCATGGGTTTTCTTGGGCGGGGGAGTGCCTTGGTTTGAGAAGGGATCATTTCGTTACTTGTCGTGTTTTGTATCTCGTAATAAAATGATATTTTCAGGTGTTGTTTCGTCATTGTGGAGAGTCGCGAGTGCTTTGCGTGCGCTGAAGGAGGCATGTTATAAACATGAAATTAGTTCCTATACATTTTTGGGCGCTGATTCTTCTACAATTCTTCTTCTTCTTCTTCTTCTTCTTCAGCGTTTGTCCCGCATCGTCGCATGCTCTTCTGGTGTTACGACGCCACCTTTCCCGATCCTGCGCTTGATCAGGGTGGGCTCCAGCTACTTTCATGTCCGTGTGTAACGTATCGGACGAACGCTGCTTCGGACGTCCTCTAGGCCGCTTTCCAGATACTTCCAACTCAAGGCCTATCTTGCGGACACTGTCTTCTTTCCCACGCAGAACGTGGCCGTACCATCGCAAGCGAGCTTCGCGCATCTTGTCCGCTATCGGCGCGACACCGAACTTCTGCCGAATAGCATCGTTTCGAATGCGGTCCATGCGGGTGACTCCAGCCGTCCAGCGCAGCATCTTCGTCTCCATGACGCTGAGGCGTGTTTCAACTTCCTTAGTCGCAGGCCAACACTCAGCGCCGTACATCGCTACTGGCCGCATGACGGCTCTGTAAATCTTCGACTTCAGGTGCTCTGGGATCTTCCTATCGCAGAGCACGCCAGTCAGCGAAGGCCACTTGGACCAAGCTGCACTCACGCGTGAGTTCACTTCAACCATCAGACCGCCGTCAGACGCTATTGCTGATTCTTCTACAATTAAGAATAATACTTCTCTGGAGTAGTCTTCGAATCAACTACAGCGGGTTCAACTTTTCTCGATTTTTGTGCAACGTCATGGCACAATACATTATTCGGATCTATCCTAGTCCGGGGGGGGGGCACACAACTAAGAAGTATTATACGTAACAAATCCACTTGAGACTTACCGAGTGGCCTCCACAGAACAACATGGGACTAAACAAGAAAAGTTACAAAGAAAAAACGAAAAAAAAATGCATTTGTTGCGGTTGTAAGCAGGCAAAGTTGTGTGCCCTCCTCACCATGTTGGATCCTTGTTATGACATGTCAGGCGGCGGTCAGCACGCGACATGCCTCCATCACGTCGCTCTTTGCCCGCCGAGACGGTTGTAAACTGCGACGATTTTTTGTTTTTTTTTTGTTTGTTCGCTCGTTTTTCGTTTTTTTTAGGTTCCAACTCGTTCTCTAGGAGCCGTTGGGTAAGTCTCAATTTATTTTGTTGCCCACTTTTTAGTTATGTGGCCCCCCGAACTAGGATAGATCCCATTTTTCTTCCAGAAGGGAGGACATCTAGACCTGAAATTGTACTCTACAAATGTTATCGTTAATAGCTAACAGTGATTTGAAAGTTTCTCTAAGATTTATAAGATGTTTAAAATATGGAAAGAATTTTTTGTAGCTTTGCTCGAATCGATCACAGCATCGTAACCGAAGGCTTGACCTGTTACGAAAATAATTGTTTTTCTCACTAAAGAACACAATGTTAGGAGATTAAATTGTACACATAAAATTAAGAGCTTTGGTTATTATACAGGAAACAAAGTCTTTCTACAGCCAGCTTCCATATGATTGGGGGAAGGGAGGGCAGTCGTATTCAAACTCGTCGTTTTTATAAAGAATCTCTCTATCTGAATGAACAACTTATCAAGGTGAAATTTTTCCACAAATTTCTAGGCGCTTTCCTATATATAACAAAAAACTAGATTTCTCTGTAACGTGATTAGGTTCAGTTTCGCATGGTTTGCCGAAAAACGGGTGCAAAAATCGAACCCCGTCTATATGGATTATCGAAATGGAAGAGCTTGATTTTTTAACTGTACAATAAGCAGTACTCGAGATTTTATCTAGTACAATTCCACCATCATGAGAAGAGATTCGGAGTTTCTGAAGAGCTAAAATGCATTAGAAAATACAAAAAATTCTCTGTAAAATCGGCACCTTCGATTTGGGTGAGGCGATTTTTCGCCGATTTCCGGCAAAACTCGAACCCCACGTTTGACCCACGAAGGGTTTTCCTGCTGGTAGAGGACAAAAGCCACTAATGGAATGGCGGCTGAACTGCATAGCAAACAAAGAGCGCTCTCTGACGGCCGCGCTGCGCTCATAGAAACCAAAAGGCCTCGGCTGTCATTACAATTGTCATTAAGAGATGCTTATACATTAAGGGACGGCATGACGACGGGTTATGGATAGCAGTACAACGAAGCCGATGTCTTAGGTGGAAAGGACTATCACCAAGTAAAGCCAATGAAGTGAGTCGAGAAGACTCTCGGGTTTCCCTCACATGAAGGTGGCGCATAAGCTACTTAGCTCAGTGAATATGAGTCGAAAACATTTTGCGAACGAGCCAGTGTGAATTTCTGTGAACAACAATGTCTCATCTAACTCTGTATTCCAATCTTCTTTAATCTAATCAAAAATTGATTCTTCCTGCTCGCAAAAATAAGCTTCAATCCACGTTTTCCTGGAACAATAAAAAATTTTATGAGTTTTCAAATACTGTGTCCGCCCTCTTGAGGCAGGTGAATTAAAAATTTCAAAGCAAGTCGTTTCAACTAGGTTTTCCGAGAACAAGTTATTTTGACCTTCTAAGAACGCGTCTTATTTGGTCTGGAAGACGCTCGTTTTAATCTGCAAGACGTAAGTTTGGCTTCAGAAAAATCTAGCTTCCCTTAAATAGTGTCCGATTTAACTTGAAGACTTGAATGAGAAATAAGCAATTTCATCGAACAAGAAATTATTCTCTTGAAGATGAGAAATACCATTTTCACCTCAAATTGGCCACTTTTCATGTCAAATTGGGCACTCTTCTAAACCTAAGACTGAGATTTATTTTTTTAGATTTTACACAAAGCGAACTTTTCGAAATCGAAATGAGCAGTTCTACATGAAACTTTAAATTCTACATTAAACTAGAGACTCTCCAAAAAGGTGAGAATAATGCTTTGTCCAGGGAAGATTTTAGTAACTTTCTTTGAAGTTTTAATTCAACTACATACTCAATAAGTGAACACACTGTTTGAGATTTTACAAAATTCTTACTTTTCGTGGAAAGATAATGCTTTAAAGTTGGTTTTAAAGGGCAGGAAAGCGGCCATGTTTTAGTACTAAAAGAGATTGTGTCATACCCTCATACAAGACGTCGCGATTTTTTTTCGATCGATAGCAAATCTTCTGTTTGCATGGAGTTTCACACCTGTAAACGATATAACAGAAACAAATGTAAAAAACACACATGTCCTCACTTTGATGCTTCATATAATCAGTATTTACACTATCAAACAAATAAAAATCGCGACAAGCCAATCGAGTGCATGGCGCGATCTCTTTTTAAGGCACTAAATAATTGCTGCCTTCTTGCATTTTAAAAAATACAATAAAAAATAAAATTTAATTTATATTTTTTTTTCTGAAAAATAAACACTTCACAAAATTATTACACTCATTCGCGGACATGTCAGAATTTCATCGAACAAGAAACTATTCTAACCACCTTTGAAAGTCTGCAATTTAACCTGTAAACCTGTAAACTCGTTTCGAATCGGAAGAGGTTCACTTTGCTCTTAGAAGCACCAATTTCGTTTAGAAGAGTGTCCAATTTCACGTAGGAATGCACCACATGCACATGCTAAACTGTGATACTGCTGATATCGGTGGCAAAGCCTTCACTTTGATCCTCTCACCAGATTTTCTCACATCTCTATCCCATAGGCGCTACCACTGAAACATGGTCTAGAATTATACCTCCTTGCAGAACAAAATTTTCCTCAACCCCAATCTGAAACGCCTACGCACTGCAGAGAGCGTTGATAGCCAAGGGGTCAACTAGCTGACCTCCTAATCCGAGCATCGACGCGGTTAAACAGTGGTAAAATGGAATCTGTGCTAGTCGGAGGAGGCACTGCTAGAAAAGCGAAGCAAATATAGTTTGCCTTTCACTGATATTCTGAGCGCTGTTAATTATGGGTCTCGACGAAAATTTGCGGATTTGAACCGCGAGTGATATTTTTTTTCTGGAAATTTAGGTATCATTTTGTGTTTATCGACTACCATCCAGCTGTTCGAACGAAAGCATAAAATTCCTATCGGGAAAGGAGTACGGCAGGGAGACACGATTTCTCCCCAGCTATTCACAGCGGCACTCCAGGATGCCATGAAGAACTTGAACTGGGACGATAAAGGCTACCTTGTCGACGGTAAACGGATCAGCAACCTTCGCTTCGCCGACGATATTGTTCTCATCTCTACCAGCACGGCAGAAGTCGAGGAAATGCTGAATGAGCTCAATGGCAGGTATGAAAATTGGATTGGACATGAATATGTCCAAAACGCAGTTTATGGTCAACCAGTGGTGTGACACGGGACTCGTAAGGTTAAATGGAGTCGCTCTGCAACAGGTCGACTCCTACGTCTATCTGGGAAGAGAGCTGAACATGGATAACGACCTCGCTCCTGAAATCGCCCGCAGGAGACGTGCAGCATGGGCAGCCTTCAGTTCGATTCGCGAAGTCACCGATCAGGTCAAGGATCCCGGCCTCAGGGCCTCGATATTCAACGCCTCTGTACTACCTGCGATGTGTTACGCGACGGAAGCCTGGCCCGACAACAAGACAATCGCCAGAGCGATGCAGACTACACATCGTGCACTGGAGAGATGTCTTCTAAGGACAAGCCTTCGTCAGCGATGGCAAGAAGGCCTACGAAGCTCGGAGCTACGGGGGAAGTCGCAATTAGCAGACCCGCTGCAGTACATGAAGAAGACCAAATATCGCTGGGCCGGACACCTGCTTCGACGAAAGGACGATAGATGGAGTCTCCGTGTCACAGAATGGCTCCCGAGAGACCATAAGAGACCATAAGAGACCATTGGGATGACCGCCAACGCGATGGGCAGACTCATTCTCAAGATCTTTCAGAGAGCGGAGTCTGCCTCACTGGATGCAAGCAGCCAGAAATCGAGCGGTCTGGAAGAGTTGTGGTCCCCGCTAAGAAGACCTCCAGCCGACAAAAGGACTATTAAAGTATCAAGGTAAGTAAGTTTGTGTTTATTTATATTATGCTACTCGGTGGGTTTTATGAACGTTGTTCGCATTCTAGACTGTGGTTAAAGCTTAACACAAGCGCGCCGCCAATATCGTTCTGCACCAAGAAGGTCATAAGTCGAAGAAAATTGCTCATCTTCTATATGTTTTCCAGCGATAGGTCCGACGACAGAACGGTTCGAGGAGCTTGAAGGTAGATCGGACAGGAAAGGACGGGGTAAAAAGATTTCTGTTGCAACGTCTGATACCATAAAAAGGATTCGTGGAAAAAATTCCTCGTTGATCAATGAGGAAGATATTTAGTAGGAGCTGCTCCTGGTGAATCGCTGACATAACCATAAGGTCTCATAATGATGTTTTGTTGCGATCGAAACTCTAGCGCCAGACGGGAGTCGAACCCGCACCTCCTGCTGGCCGATTGGGAACGCTCTACGCCATCACATCACTGGCGCTGCTTAATCAAACGCAACAACCACGAGGGACTTCGACAAAACATCGTTATAATAGCTTGCAGCCCAGTACCAGCCACTTCAGGCTTAAGGAAAATGACTTGAGTCTTAAATCTCATTTTCAAATACGGAAGAGGATAACACTTAACGATAATCAATCTAGTCATGGGATGCGCCATGCAATACACTCCTCGACGACATAATCGAGAGAAGTTGACCGCTTTCTCGGCCTATACAATGGCTAACGGTGGCCAGCCGAAAGGCAAGCCAATGTTTTATCCTTCCCAAGCAAATCTGATACACATTCGAACGAGCTTAGAGAGATCTTGACGTGAACGAGACCCGGCACCTCTCTCCACATCCTCAGACGTGGCCATTATCGTGCAACAAAACTCAGTTGATTACTGTAATTGCCGCCACCTGACACTCCGTTGAGTTCCTTTAAGTGTTCCTTTTATTGTTTTCATATTGTTTCCCCTAAACAATAACTGAGCCGATCATGCCATTTAAGCTTGTTTTAACTATGACTACCCAAAATTGCACTCAAAATATTGTATTTTTGACTTCCAGGATTTTTTTCGCTGTTTGCTCCGACTTGTCATTGCTGTTCAGGATTTGTTAGTACTGAGTGTTTAGTGCCCTAAGCGCCGATAGTTGTAGATGTAAAGTGCAGAAGCACACAGAAAACTCATCAAATAGCAGCCAGAGATCTGGAAGTTAGAGCGGCACTTATGTCTAGCGGCAGGATTACTCGACATGCTTCGTCAAACTCCCAGAGTGTTCAGGCGCTTCGTTCAGGGTTCACCTATTGGGTTATTCTTGCATTCTCCCTTAAGATATTGCAGCCAAGACTACCCTGTAGAAAAGAGCCAATCCATCGGTTAGTCTTTCCATGCATACGCCTAAAATCAATAACCGCTGGAAGATTCTGAGCAGTGCGCAAAAAGAACCAGTCGATGCCGTCGACTTTCTTGGGAAAAACATCTAACGTCGTTAAATGGGCTCTACAACAGGAAACATTATAAACCGGCAGATCAATATCGATCGATAATATCGATCTCTAGGCACAGTTGTCAACAATATTATCGATCTCTACCAACCAATAATCTTTTGAGATGGTGGCAAATGGCTCTCTTGGTGTCCACGGAACAGGGATGAGGAGAACCAACTGGCTACTCTAGCAAGTGGGGCGAGTGGGACGAATATACACGCTGCTGGCGGCCGCTCTAGTAATTCTACAATCAGTGGGGCGGATAATATAGGCGATTTCTGCGGGAGACGAGAAGACAACTTCGATTTTCTATCCCACAATGAACCATGTGCTGCAGGAGAAGCGCTGCTCGATGCAGTTAAAGCTAGGTGGGTCAAACACTTTGTCGCAAGTTCAAGTCCCGTTAGGTCTGCTCTCAATGCATGTCTAGCTATACAGGTTCATCCTCTCCCTCTCAACTTTTAATGGCTAGTTAAATTAAGATGAAATTCGAAGATGGTACAGAATAACCAGAAAATGCAGGCAGGAACGGTGGTGCGCCTGAACGTAATATGTAGTATAGAAATTACGGATATATACATATGTAGGAGGGACGAGCACGACCAAATACGTATATGCCTGCCCCGGAAAGGCGTGCAATTTTTGACGTCAGTCGAGAAGCAGGACAATAGAAAAATGAGTGAACCCGAATGGGAGCAGTGTTTTGCCCATGACGACAGCGTGAGCAGTGGGAGGGGGTGGGCAATACTTTCGTTCAATGCCACACTCGCACAGTTCTTAGGACAATCTTGACAAGAGCCTACATCAGGCGTCAGAGGCAAGTCGTCAGTTGCTCTTTTTAGTACGGAAAATGGGAAATGTTCAGGCAAAATAGGAGATTTTAAACAGATGGTGAGAGCGCGTAACTTCCTTCCGTAGTCTCTGTAAGCCCTGACAGTAGGTCCAGAGGATCAACAACATTCATTTGCCGCTGAATAAGTCATCTGTGCCGATTTTACTGAACCGATCCAGCTGATCATCTCCAGGTACTTTACTTGATAATGGCCATTTCTTCTTAAATTATTGCTCTAATTTAAGAAGAAATGGCCATTATCGACTGGAAGATAGGTACAAGTTGCTAAAGTGGCCTACATAGAGGGGCGGGAACGTGCCAGCTAATCACAACCAATCGAAGCACCGATCGCACATGAGGCAAACAAAAAGGACACCAATCGAATACTCCGTCTCGATGAGCCTGATTGATCGGGGGCCGGATTCATCAAAGTTACTGCAGTAACTTTAACGGAGAATTGTAAGCGAAAGCTCAGATAACGCGGCTTATCGCTCACCATATCGCTTGATAGGCCGCTTTATCTGAGCTTCCGCTTACAATTCTCCGTTAAAGTTACTGCAGTAACTCTGGTGAATCCGGCCCCTGATGTGCTTCCCTAACCCTTTCCCCATATAGGCAAAACCAACGACTAGTGCTGAAATTCTTTGAAAAGTGCGAAGAAGAGTTAACAATTCCTATGTACAGCATTTACATTAAGAACAAGAAAGATATAGGTCAACGTAGACCAAGCTTTTATGAAATGCGCCACGTCTTCTACTTCTACGGGATGATTAAGACTGATAGAGACTGAATGAGTGCATTCTTGACCTAAACGAAAACAATCCGTAGCTCATAGTTGCGCCAAAAAAAAACAAACGAAAAAATGCCTTCGCCAGAATATGTGTTGGTTTTTTTTCCGTCCATTTTGATTTCCGTTAAATTTCACGTCATCAAAACAGAGTGTCCAGAAGATATAAATTATTTTTACCAATAATCCCCACTCTTTGGTTAATTGCTTTTGGAGAGTGTTACATGTCGTTCGAAAGTTTATCTGGTCAATCTGATTTTTGTCTATTTCAAGTGGAATATAAAAAAATCCCTTTACTAACAGCTCTTTCTCTTTGATCAATCCGCCAAAGAAGACAAAAAGCAGTGTGAACAAACAAACGTAACACGCGCATTGATAGAGCAAGTTCTTTCGAATGGTGTATAACATTATGCAAAAACTTTCAGCGAATAAAACAAGACGTTTAAAAAACGGTGGAGACTTAGTTTCCAACCTACGCTTTGTAGAAAGCTGAAAGCGAGCTTCACCTCATAAAAAATCGAAAAAAACAACATGTTTTGAGTAGTGCACTCCTTCACTTCTCTGAATACAAGGTCCGCTGTCGAAAACCCAATTTCTCACCCCTTCGCCTCCGCCTCTAATGTGTCTTGGTCTGTGTGTTGTCGAAAAAACAATGTTGACGCATAACAGGCGTCGTGGAAAACGCGCCAAAGCTGGGAATAAGTTCGAGAATCACAGGACGCGAACACGTGAAACGCGGAGGATCCGAAGGATACGTTCGTCGCAAGGAGTTGGTCTTGTCTGTGAAGAATCCCTGACCCAGCTGAGCCACGTCGAAGAGGTTACCAGTACGCTCCTAGACGTCGTGTAGACCTCTTGAGTGGCCTTGGAATTTTAGTAACAGTACTCCGCCCTGGAACTTTTATAGCGAAGTACCCATTATAGATAAAATGTCAAGGCGGAAAGAGAAGGCAATTTCATTACGAGTGACAGGAAAGCACGGAATAGAACTAATATTCAACCACGCAAAAGATTTTTGATGGGTTTGAGGACAAGTTTACCGCGGCGGAGGCAAACAAATGTCATTATATTTAGAAATTTTGTTAGGCTCGCAGAAGTCGCACGTATTAAACGGTTAATGAAGAATAATGAAGAATCCAGGCCAGCCAGGCCTTTCATCCCTCCGACGTAGGCGTGAATTGATAGCGAGCTTGTCTGTGAAGGATAAAACACCGACATATCCGTCGGTTGCCCAACGCAAGTCTTGCATGGCCCAGCACGCATTCAAATCGTCCTTTATCCTTTTAACGTTGTTATAGTCGCTCTTTTTCTCAAGACTGGTGTTCTACGCGACACTGCTGGTCTTAGAGGAAAATACGAGTTGGAAACACAAATGGCTGTGGCTGGAATTTAACCAGAATCGCAGGTTCGCACTTTCAGTTCGAACAGCGCATTTTCCAAACCAAGTCCTACACTTTCCAAATCAAAACGTCTATGGGTAGCAGGGTAAAGGATAAATGCCGGCGTTAATCGATTCCTTAAATGGATGCGTAACGAATTCTACTTCTAGGAGATATCGGGGAGGCGATTTGAATGTTTTTGGCCTACACAATGGAGTGTAGTGGTCAGCCGGTCGATGGAAAACTCAGTGCTGTAGACAAGCCTGGTATCAATTCACCGACCTCCCCTAGACTAAAAACCGAACCAAAAACCTTGAATCAGAGGGCACGCGACAGACGGCGCCTCCTCCGACTGCACTACCACGTTCAAGCGAGTTCTAAAAAAGTTTTTGATTTGAAAAGTTTATCTTAAAAACTCATTTATACAAGGCGCCTTGGTTAGCAGGGGGTGCTGGACTCGAACCCGCACCCCCTGATAACCGGGCAGAAATGCTCCGATAATTGCACTGCTTGAACGCACACTAAATTCGAATCCTTTTTAGCTACAACGGCTTTATTAGGTTTCTTAGCACTCATGACCATCTTGGCTTAACTGCTTAGCGAAATCCTGCACTACTGTCGCTCACCATTAGGTTAATCAAAAAGTTAAGAAATAGCGAAGAGATTGTGTCGCATACTCGCCCACTTTGTCGCGATTTTGAGCTGATTGATAGGGTAAATGATGTTCACCTAGACTCGCTCGGTAGAAAACGGCGAAAATTAAAAGAAATTTGTTGTCGACAAATACAAGGAGATCATTCAACTGAACAGCATGACATGACGGAAAAGCACATGATTAACTTTTCTGAGCGTTGAGATGCGTTCGAAGCTGCTGCAGCTGAAAGGCAATTTAATTTATTTAAGCACCTTTAATTTGATTAGAAAAGTCTTCAGTTTAAATTAAAAGTGACATGAAATCCACAGCAAATGAAGGCAATGCTGGCAAAGACCGAGTCAAATCGGAAATCCCACACTTCAGTGGGCGGGTAAGCGGAGCAGGGGAGGAGGAACAGGCGAGCATTCGTCTACACCGGTGCGAACTGTGTTGTATGGAACCCCCGCGTCCAGGAATGATACGAAACCAATTAACGACGGTGTGAAAAACGTGGTGGGAATTAATAAGCATCCTGTCACATAGGACCCTTGGAGATTATGGTCGAGCTGATCTACTAACTATACAACTCTTGCAAGACACGGAAGTAGTTGGGGTTGTAGCCCAAAACATATTGAAGAAAACTGTATACCATTTTCACGTCAAATTGGACACTTTGCAAATCAAAATGGACACTTTTCAAGTCAAATTGGACACTTTTCTACTCAAGTTTTTGATGCTTTTGAAATTAAACTGAACATTTTCCAAATCGAAACGGGCATCCTACCGAATGAACTAGAAACCCTCGAAAAGATTAGAATAATTTCTTGTCAAAGAAAATCTAGTATGAATTTGCATGGAATTTTTTATAAATCACATGCCCAATAAATTGAAGAAACGATTGTGATATTATCATTTTTCCAAGAAAAAATGGTTTAGGGCATGTTCAAAAGTGCAGAAAGGCAGCGATTTCTCGCCATGCACTCGCCTAACTCGGTGCGATTTTTATTTAATTGACAGCAAAAATTCCGTTATCGCGAGCTTATCAAAACGGTAGAACAAAAACATTTATGTGAAGAACGCATATCCTCACTTTGCTGTTCCGAGCAAGCACTTACACTATCAATCGAATAAAAATCGCAACAAGGTATATGAGTGGATAGCGCGATTTCTTCTTATAATACACTAAAACTTGCAGCCTTTCTACACCTTTAAATCGCTGTAAACCATTATTTTTTCCTGAGAAATAAAAACGGCAATAGATATTGATGCATTGCGCCTTATTTAATGCAATAAATCCATGCTACAATGAAATAATTGGCTCAAATATTTTATCACCCTTGTTTAAGCCTGGAGCGACTGAACAAATGTTTTGAATATGAGTTTTTCTACGGATGTTTAGTCAAAACACTTTCACCAGGCTGAGCTCGAACCAGCCCTCTCTGCTTTCTGGGCAGTGAACATGCCAATAGGAAGATATCGTGGATGGTCCGTTCGCTAAAACAGCATTGGTGGTGAAAGGCATAGCATCGCTACCAGGAAAGCAGGTGCGGGTTCGAGTTCCGCCTAGTGCAACAGTTTTGGTCGCAACTAAACATCTGTATAAGAATTTCTATATCTTATAACAGCCGTTCCAGGCTTAAGTAAAGCATTAAAAAGCATTGTTTTGAATATTTTACTTGCTTATTTACATTTCTTTTTGAGTGTAGTGAACATTAGCTGCGTTCACCCGGGTTGCATCGTGAATTTAGTTACCGACCGGTGTCAAAAGCGACCAGCTGGACACTCGCGGATCCAATGGAGCACTCTGGCACGAGAAAGGGTGAAGAATGGAGAAGGCGGCTGTTTGCTGGCCCTCGCCATAGCAATTTGATCAACGAGGTGAGTGATGAGCGCATTTCAAAGATTATTAGACTTCTATGTAGAATATGCATCCACTTTAGAGAAGAACTGACCACAGAAAGACTGCGGAGTGAAAATTTTGTTTATCTTGACGCTACACGCTGAATAAAACAGCACCAGAGCTGTAAAGCTAAGCTTCACGTCCACATAACATGAGTACGGGTTCGAGTCCCGCCTGGCACTAGAGGTGTAGTCAAAGTAAAACACTTCAGCAGCTTACAACCTGTACAATGTATGTCTATTCTGGAATGAAAGGCGAAAATCCTGCTGGCGATTTTTCCTACCGGTGGAAAGTGAAGCTATCGTGCAACGTCTATTTTGGGTGCGAAAAGTACCCAGCGCTGTTGATTATTCTCAAAGTAAATAAAAGATAAAAGGATGAAGGACGATGTTACTCAATGCGTTTTGGGATGCGCCATGCTTTCTACTTCTTTGCGATGGCATGGAGGCAATTTTAATGCGTATCTCGCCAGTTCAGTGAATTGCAGTGGCCTCTTTGTCATCTGTATCACCTGTCGTCCCTTTGGTCATCATGTTGCTAAGTGTGCGCCAGTCAGCGCTTACATTCGTCCCTGTCGCGTGTCAGAGTGTTCCAATGGATCTTCACTCGACGAACACGAAAAGCGTCATATAGTTCGTTCAGGGCTTTCACGAAGAAGTCCGACCAACGCGTTGCTGAGCGTCCTGGTGTTCTCTTGACATCCCGCGGAATCAAGTAGGTAACGGCTCTGGCCCAGCGGGTGTCTGCGAAGCGCATTACGTGGCCGGCCCACCTAATTTTCGACAACTTGGCCCACACGACAGCGTCTCTGATCTTCAAACGTCGGCGAAGCTCGGAACTCCGGAGGCCTTCTCTCATTTACATGAATCGTGTCACTCCGAGCGGTGCCAACAGATGAACGAGTCTGTACTTGACTCTATACAGACAATTCTGGAAGGAATTCACCAACACCGGCGGGTGCAAGTGTTGGGTTGAGCTGGGTGGAAAATCCGAACTTAGAATCTGGAATTGGGTGCACGCGACAGTCGTCGCTTCCTGCGACGATGCTAGCACGCAACCTAAGTAAATCAGCATCGAAAGAAAGGTAAAGCATGAAGAGGTGATCTGCCTGCTACACTGCTCTTCTAGCACAACTCGGTCGTGAGCCCATTGCCGCCCATTCGTGTAGGTGGCTATTATGACTATGCGTCATTCTACTTAACATGGTGCCAACTACGTAGCATTTCCAAATACCACTCTTAACGTAGTGACGTTATGGCGTCGACCTTCATGAGTTTTCGCACGAAAAACCCCAACAATTGCTGCCCAGCACTCTATGAATGCCCTGCCTGGACCTGGCTCTCGTTTTAGATGAGCACTCATTGAAGAGAGCTGAGAAGACAACGAGCAACGCTGTCAAGCCCTGGTGAGTGGAGAACGCGGATAAACTACTTGTTTGAGCAGCGCCATCTTCTAAATACGACGCACCCTACTCGTAATGCATGGAGGTTGGTTAAAGTCTCAACCTAATTCTTGCTAGTAGATAAACCACCAACAAGTCACCTTCTACTCCATGGTTAGCTATCCCAAAAGTAGAGCATTTTGAATGTTTGAGGTTGTAAGTTGTTATAACAATAAATTCAGGCGATCAAAACTTTAGCGCCAGGGACAACTTGAACCCCGTCCCTCTGCTTTTCGGGCAAAATGATACGGCAAACATATTACCGGCGTTGTTTGATCGTATAAAATCCTCATTACTTATAAGCATTCACCCATAATATCGGGTGATATCGGATTCGAGCCCTGCTTGGCGCAAGAATTTTGTTCGCAAATAAACCTAATATCCTAGAACATATCTAAGCCTCAAGTGGCTGGTATGCTGCTCAACTATACGGCTACTATTGAATACCAGCCGCTTGAGGCTTTAAAAAAATTGACTGAATCATATCTTAGAACAATTTAAATTCTGCTATGCAAAGCAGATTTGTAGCTCGTTTCGGCGGCACCAACATCATCATTAAAGGCCTGAAAGAAGTTCGAAGTTTCGTAGATCTGCACTTATACAGCCAAATGCTTTAATCCTCCCACCTCTGCTAGCAGCAGTGTAGTCTCAAGAGTGTCAGAAAGAAATAGCTTGAATAAGAACACAACTCACCGCTGCTCTACCAAAACTTTAACACTGCTCAACTATGTGGGAAACCATTGAGAAAGTGAAGCACACACGTATGCAAGAGTCAACTGACACATACATATCAATGGTACACACAAATTTCTGTGCGTTAAATTTTTTAACGAAGTTTTTTAACAGAAAATTTTCGTTAAATTTCCGGTAAATCGTTAAATTTCGTTAAAAATACAAAATAGATGCAAACCCTTATTTCAAATGAAAAAATCAAGGAAATCGTATAGGTTTCCACTTCAAGAGTTCAACAGCTAACGTTCGAGGAATGGAGTGCAACATTGCAATATAACATAAACAATTCAAGATCAACAAACGTAGAAAAATAAACAAGCCTTCAGTAGCAAATTTTCTACAGGGTGTGAAATAAGAACAGCTATGGAATTATTATGGAAGATGATCACCGACAAGGCATCTTAAAATGTGCGATCAGGCAGAATCCGGAGTTCCCCCCCCCCCTTCCTAGTTCTTTGCGAAATCGTTTTGTCTGACTGTTCTACGACCATATACAATTTCGATGCGGGCACAGGCCACTAAGTACAAAAAGATCAAATAAAGATACAATTAAAAGCCAGTCAGAGGAATGTTTCCACGTTATCGGACGCACGATTTTCGAGTGTTCGATGCGAGGGACCATCCATTTTTTTTGCAACGTCGGGGCCATGACACGGCATCGTGTCACGCGTCCCACACTGCTGAATAGGTGTGACACATCGTTAATGTGTTAACGCCCAGGAAAAGTAGCCTCCCAAATTTTTGTTATTGGCGCTTCTCCAAAATCGTTTAAAATACCTCCAGCAGCCTAAAAGATATTCTCTCCGCCTCGGCTGTTCCAGGTGGCGGGCAAAAGTATTCTGGGATAAGCAGCGTCAGGTGAGGATAGGCATATCTTACGAGGAGGTTAGACCAGTATATTTTTGTCGATTCGTTGACGTACTTGGGGGCTCGGCGAAGAAATTTCTAGCTCCAAAAAGCATTAAAGGATAAGGATAAAGGAGGGCGTTACTCAATCCCTTTTGGGATGCGCCACGCATTCTACTTCTATAAGATGCGGAGGCGATTTGAATACGTGTTTGGCCTTTACCTACTTGCGGTGAGGAGCCGATGAACAAGTCAGCGCTTTATCCTCCCAGACAAGTCTGGATGGAAGGCCTGGTTGGCTGGGCCGGGAAATCCAAACCAGGAACCTGGTATCGGGTGACAGCCGACACCTCCTCCGGCTGCGCTACCCGCGCCCCAAAATGCATTATTTCCAACAATTCAAAACAAATTCGTGAAAGCATCAAAATATTCTCGTCAATTTCAATAGTTTCTCAGGATCAATCCTTATCGAGAGGGTGAGACCTGCAACAATCGTGAAGACTAAGGGTAAATGTGATAAAGTAACTGAGGAAAAAGTCCGTTAAAAATTCCGTTAAATTTCAAAAAAAAAATCCGTTAAGTCGTTAAGCCAGATTTTAACGAGAACTGCCGTTAAATCGTTAAATTCGTTAAATCGTTAACCGTTAAATGTGCACCCCTGATACATATTTAGGTATACGGTATCTCGCAGCTCACACAGTGGAATAAAGGGCAAAACATAAGGGACATTTCTATTAAAAATGACTTGTCCTTTACACCAGTTGCTCTAAAACACCATGTACTTCTGTGCCAGCATGCTCTTGTATACTGCGTGTGCTTTGCTTGCTCAATGATTGTCATCTAGTTGGAGGTCTTCCAGAATGCACTGGTAGAACAGCGTATAGTGATTATCATATTCGAGCTATTCATTTCTGACATCTTTGGGATTCCAGTGCTGCTAGCAGAGTAGGTAAAATTAAGCATCTGGCAGCAGAGTGTGGTTCATAAAATTTCAAATTCCTTTCTGGTCTTTGATAAGGACGATGCCGTCGAAAGGTCCAGCTTAACTAAGCCACATTATAGAAAAAACCTGTGTGCTGCAGAAGAATTGAAACTGTCTACCTTCTAATGCTAATTTCCAGTCTGAGCGATTGTCCCACTAACTTTTTAGCAAGAAAAAGGCCAGTGCCAGTTAGAAGAGGATAGCAGTAAGAAAAAGGCAAAAGACAAATATGAAATACTTAAAAACAACCTAAAAATGCACACGCGCATCGAACGATCGTAAAATGCATGACTTTTAATTAGCAGTAGTGTCTTCTAGCTTATGTCGAAGGCAAAGCGAAAACTTTCCGTTCCAGTGCAAGCTGAGGTTGAGCCATGAGCCTATGCAAGGCATCGCGATGTTAATCCGGTCGGCACTCAACACGTTGTTTACATGAAATTTTTCGAGGCAGCACCTAATTTTTCGCACATCATTTTACCGAACCCTAATTTTAGGATGTAAATCTGAGGACATAGCAATGCTCATATAACAAAAAGAACCTAGAGGCAAGCGTAAAAATCCGGAGCCTACGAACATTCTGTGCTCATGTGGCTCAACCCTTGATTACTGTACAAAATCTGGTGCAAAGCATAAACAAATAAATAAATCTCGGTCAAAAATACGTGCCTGAAGCAGCCTTCCAATTTTTTTCTGGCAATAAGCGATCATGAATTACTCTAGAATTGGTCAATTGAATCGTATCTTTGATGCTCCGGTAGTCCGGACCAGGAGAGCTATTGACGACTGATGTGCGGACTCTTGACCGGCTCATAGAGTAACGTGCCTTACCACTAACGCAAAAATCTGTCAAAAAAAAATCCTCCTTGGTCATAGTCTCACCTCAAAGCAACGGTTCCTCCCTTGAATTTTCTATGTTATTTTCAGCAAACAAAACAAGGTTAACCAAAATGAAGGTTCAGCAGAAGTGAGCGCAAAGTTTCATATATCTTTTATCTAGCTTTTTAGCTTTTTTTTTTCTTTTTTTTAGTCATCTCCACTGTTTGTTAACGCCGTGTCCATGTTGCTTATCTACTGCTCATTGCGCACAGTATTGTGCAAATAAAAATAAATAAATAAATAAATAAAATATCTTTTACTTAAAAAAAACTTAATTAAATAGCATTTACACTATCAATCAGATGGATACCATCCCACATGGCGCAATCTCAAGTTGAAACACACTAAAGCATTTCCTGCCTTTTTCCCCTTAAAAGAATCTATAAAAGCTCACTTTAGCTGAAATGTGAAAATTGTAAGAATATTTGAACAACTAGATTTCATAAAAATTATTGAGGGCACTGGCGATGGACTCTTTTCGTAATATCGTAATGGATAAGTGTAGTGCTTTCGATGACACCCTAACAGCTAAAATGATCCATGAATGGATCCGAATTCGTGACGGATTAGGTGAACAGGGGAGGCAGCAATCATAACAAGCATTCCTCTTCTCAACAACACCTAACTATACAACCCGCACCGAATATATCCGCGCACCTAATCCTAAAACCTATTCTCCCCCATAGTGCCCATTTATCCTTCTTTTGGGAACGGTAGAATGGCAGGAAAAGAGGGTAGAGCTCACTCTTCTGCGAAATTTTTCCTAACCAGTGGATGAGTCATGCATTTCACATCGGTGGAATATTGTAGAGTTCCTTGAACCCGACACACAGCGAGAGCCAGCCGATGCACAAGTCGAGGATTTCTCCTAGCATCTACGTTGATAGCGCGTGTAGTGCAGTCGGCAACGCATCGAATCGATTAAAGGTGGGATTTCTGAGCAGACCAAGCAGTCGTTTCACACAATTAGAGTGGGTAAATTGTCACCAGACATGCCTGTCAGAGATAGATCATTCTATAGCTGATCGGGCCTAAACTCACCGTAAAGGCCAGGCAAGCACTCAGACTGCCTTCACAACACCCGCAGAAGAAGAATGCCCGGCGCAGATTACAAATCAATCAATCGACGTACACACAGTTGATAATTGTTGAAGACTCAAAAATTTAAATATCAGAAATTTAGGAAAAACAGCAGAATGGGCGAGTGTCTAGGCAATAAGCAGTCAGTAACTCGGACAGAACTAAAGAAGTGACGTTTCTTATCCAAATGAGTGCGAAGGTGGAATGCAAAGCTCGTCTGCATGCAACGCGGAGATAATTTTCTGGCTCGGCAACTCTAGAGAAAGCGGTTAACGTGCTGTGCCACCGACGATCACCCCTATTGAGGCACGTCATGCACTGCAGAAGTGTCTGAAAAACCAGAAACTGCTGTTTTTTGGGGGACACGGAGTAAAGGGTAACCGCTCCGTTATCGAAATGAAGACGACGACGTTTTCTCTTTGAATATGACGTGACAGGCAGAAGAATATGACCTTCGAGACGATATGATACCACGATTGGGAAATCAAAAAAGTGATGTCATCCAGCAATGCGCTGCAGTCTCCATTTCTAAGCTTACCAACTGAATACAGAGAACGGGAACGTGAAATAAACTCAACCGAATTCCGTCTAACACAGCCGAAAAGCAGGAGACTCTATCTCTCAACGCAGTAAAATAAGAATTATAACACATTCAGTAAGCCAGATGGACTGGAAATGGAAACCTTATGGATACATCATGATGCCCGTCATATCTGTGGTACTTTGAGAACAAGTGCATTCTTGTAGCAGGCACAAGACTCAGTGCTTCTCGGAGATCACAAATCCCCATGTATCCCTTCGTTTTCCCAAGCACCGATATCTCTAACCGTGCGGAATGCTAAAATGGCAAAGTGGGTGGTCTTACCTAAAAGACCATGAAGAGCGTCAATCTCTTCACCTCCGTTTTCACAAAGAAATCTCACAAACGTTTGGGTGGGCACTAAGGATTGTATCAGACACAGAGAGGAACAAATCGTATTCGCCTTTTTTCAAACCCCAGATTAATGGATCATGTGTATGATAGCATTTTTGAAAAGTACGTATCTGGCGATAATAACATAGGTGAGATTTTCACCGGATCGGATTTTCATTTTGAATAGAAATCCGATCCTATCCGATACGAGGAGGAATAGGTGATCTGAATAATCCGAAAATCCGTCTCGACGAAAATCGTCTTCATCTGAATCATCTTAATATCCGGGCCTTTGAAAATGCCAGTATCCACATTATCTCCATTCAAACGCGGTTTGAAAGGAATAGCGGATCTGAATTGTCTGGATCGGCGTTGGATGCAATGTCTTGTGGGCACGTTCATGTTCTTTCGACATCCCGCAGAATGCAGTCGGAGGAGAACGAAGGCCACCTCACACATAAGTACGTTAATATTCTCACTACGAAAGTCACCATCTCAATTCCACGCAGATCGCGTGTTCATCCAGCTCCATAAAGCTCGGGTTTTCGATGCATACGTTAGTCCATGATGAAAACACGGCGGGGTTTTACGGATGGCCACGGAGCCGATGGTCCGCTGTCGTCTCCGCTTCTTCGACGCTCTTGAATGCTCTGCAAGTTCCCAGTTGATCAATTTTTGCCACTGGGCAGCTGATAGTTGTTAAACGCCAGATATTCTTCAACTTACGAAGAAGAGTCACGGGAGGAGCATAAAACAGAGGTTCGTCTGAAGAAATTGGCGAAAAAACACTTTGCCCATTCATTTCACATTTGTGAATTGTTTGTTAAATAATTTTTCGTTTTTCTCTTCTTTTAATTTTGTCTTCTCTCTCTTATTTCCTTACCAGACGGCCGCCAAACGTCTGGTTGGGGCTTCGCCACCAAACCCCGAGTATAGAACATCCCCAGTCCTCCTCCATTCTTCTTTAGGCTTTCTTGCTTTTATTACAGTAAAAATGGTTGTATTATATAGATTAGTGCAGCGGGATATGGTGGGCAGAAACTTCACTGTTCCTATGAAGCCCATCCACCCTCAATCGCATGCACGCGATTTTTCTCCGAAGTGCCCGTTCTCTACGTGGCGAGAAACAAATCATGACAGTCCCAATCCGAAGTGCTTAATCTGCAGAAAAATAATTAAAATTCATCGGTGTTTGTCGACAGGTCGACAACGTTTACTGACCGACGGCAGTAATACTCCTCCGAATCCCATAATCACCCTCCCTACTTCTTCCCCTCCTCTACCCGCTAATACTTCCTTACCTATGTGCTGGCGTAAGTGATAGCTAGTCAAGCACTCACATGTCACACTGAGTCACGACTCACGTGTCACGACGTTGCCACGACGTCTATGACACTCCTTCTGCATCCCGACCCACGCCCCACGACTTCCATGACGCGTCTTCAGAAACCCGACGCACATTGAACGATATTGAGGGAAAATACTGGTCTCCCCATATTCCAATGGTCCTCTTTGCTGACTCCCTCTTCACTGGTCCCTTTTCTACTGGTTCCCCTTACTTGGAATCCCTACGCAAGTTGGACGTCTGCGGCACGTCTTCTGAATATTTGCGCACGTTGGACGACATTTGCAGCATGTCTTCTGAATCCTGACGTAAGTTGAACGACATCTTCAGCACGTCATCTGAATCCCACCGCAGACGCGTCTGCGGCACGTCTTCTGATTCCCGGCGCTGGGCACTTGATCCCCATCCATACCCTGCCCGCTCAAAATATCGTAAAATTGGGCGATCTGCTGCCTAGGATATAGTTCGCTAGAGCAATCACCCATGATTAAGCTAAAAGAGAGCCTGGCTCGCATACGCCGCAGTGCCGTAGGCATCTCTTGGCATCAGCCCCCTTCCCGTGACGGACACGTGGCATTAACCGACAATTATTAGGCCGTCGCAAAATTATTCGCCGAAACGGACCCCTTACTTCAAACTGCTATGACTCAGCATAAACACAACGTTATTAATCGGAGTAAAATCCACCAGAATGTATACGTGTTTGCCAACAAACAGACGATGAACCTAATCCTTTACAATAAAAACTGAGATCACGGAAATTAACGAAATCAAGGATGGCACATTCAACATCGGCCAAATTATTGAATTGTTTCGGAAGAAAATTAGAATCAAGGGCTCGGAAAAAGATAGTCAATGGGGGAGAGGTCGAGAGAATATGGTGAGTGAGGGAGAATTTCGATACCTAAATGGGTCAAATTTCGTTCAGTGATTCCTGAGGTATGTGGACTCGTCTTGTCCTGCAACAGGAGCGGCCCTCCTCTATTCACCACCGCCGGCCATAATTTTTGCTATTTCTCATACATTTGGTCTAACTCACACCAATAAGACTCTGCTGTGACTGCCTGACCAGGTTCCAAAAAGCTGTAATGATTACGCCTTTACAACACCACAAAGTAAGCACAACCTTTCTAGGGTGAAGGTCGGGCTTAGGAAGTGAAGTTGGAGGAGCCCCCTTGTCCACCCAGACAAATCACCGCTTCCTGTTATCGTGTGGGACCCATTTTTCATCCTCAGTTATAACACGGCTTATAAGTCTCATTTTTAAAGCGAACCAGCAGGTTGGAGTAAGTGTCGAAACGTGCCAGAGCAGAGGCTACTCATCGGTCAGCTCAAGAGGCACCCACTTCGAGATCTTCTTTATCTTGTCGATTCTCGCCAAATGTCTCGCTACCAAGGTCCTCTGCTAACATACATGTATCGCCTCCGGATTTGCACGGCTCTCCTCAAAACTTCATCGTCAAGCGACGACTTACGCCCGTGACCCGGTTTTTCTTCGAGATCAAAATGGACAGAAGCGAAATTTTTTCGAAGTAGAGCGTCACCATTCGTTCGCAAGGACTGTCCGTCCCAAAAGCGGTTACGGGATGCCTCTGCCGCAGAATGTCCCAATTTAAATTCGTAAAGCATGATGACTCGATAGTCGCGTCGGTTCATGATTTTACGCAGCCCTAGAAAAGTTAGACCGATATCCACATATGTTTTTTGAAAGAGCAGGAAAAAAACTACCGAACGGGGTGTGTGGCCTCCCTTGAGACGGAATGATTTAGGGTAGAAAAGTTATTTATTTATATCATGTTGTCCCATAAGTTCCCGCCGTTTTTTCAACGATTCATTGCGGATTTCGCCGGCGGTCTCTTGCATAGCGCTATACAGCTTTCGAAAGAGAATGATTTGCTTTATCAGAGCATGTATTGCATTTCTTTTTTCATTCCGAATTTTGTCAATTTTTAAGTCGTAAAGTGGAAAGTGAAAAGTGAAAAAGTGGCCGTCTGTGCAGTTGTTCTCCGGTTAGGTTTGGAATCTTTTGCGCAGTTTTTTATAGCATTTGGAAGAAAATGTTCCGTACTACAAGAATACGTGTTGGTTCTATTTGCTCACTTGTCCTTTATTGATTTTTAGGCCATCAAATTGAGACGTCCGAAGGAGAAGATTTATTTTTACCGACAGCTCCTGCTCTGTGGTAGGGCTTTTTGCTCGGTGTTATATGTCGGCCGAAAGAGCATGTCTTGCTCTATAAGAATTTGCGTCGCGTTTATTGGTTCACGCTGATATTCTGTCGAATATCAACAGAATTCCAAAAAGTGGAAATCATCTTCACTAACAACTCCTTGTTCAGTCGTTGATATTCGACAGAAATCAGCATGAGCCAATAAACGCGACACAAATTCTTATTGAGCAAGATCCTCTTTCGAACGACATATAACACCAAGCAAAAAAGTCCAACCACATAACCGAGCTGCCGGTAAAAATTCGGGTGGAATAGTCGAACTTTCCAATTTGATGATTAAAAGTCAATAAGGACAAATGAGCAAATAGGACCAACACGTGTTCCTGTAGTACAAAACATTGTCTTCCAAATGCTGTAAAAAAAAAACTGCGCAAGAAATTCCAAACCTAAGCGGAGAGAACAACTGCGCAGACGGCCACTTTTCCACTTTCACTTTACGACTTAAAAATTGACAAAATTCAGGATGAAAAAAGAAATGCAACACATGCTCTGATAAAGCAGATCATTCTTTTCGAAAGCTGTATAGTGCTATGCAAGGGACCGCCGGCGAAATCCGCAACGAATCGTTGAAAAAAAAGACGGCGGGACTTATGGGACAACCTGATACATACCTCGAAACCGAGATTTATTTTGCTAAAGCCTAGAATTTCCCATTCTCTCTTTTCTTTTCTTTTCTTTCACCATCGTTTGACATGAACAATTGTTGGCTTTTAAGATGGTTCCACAGATAAGCAGGCTAGAAATTAAACCGGATCGTGAGAAAAGTGATAATGTCACGAAAATTAAGATCTGAACGAGAGCTGCGACTGAGCAGGCAAAGATTTCCCTGACACGAGCGTGGACGCAGTGATGTGAGCACAGCAGAAAAGGTGAGAGCGGAACCTGCATTCGTTCGTGTAGCTCGGGTAAACACTTCCCGTTTACACCTCACACAAACATTTTCATACTGCTTGCCAAGCGGTACTAATATTGTGCTTCTGCACACTATTTATAGCAGGATACCGCTAGGATTTTCCTGAAAGTTCAGAGACATTTCCACCAAGAAAATTAATCCTACATAAGTGGAGATCGGGAGCGTGGTAGCGCAGGTGGAGAACGCGCCGACTGTCGCATACACCCCCAGGTGGAGGCTCCTTGGTTCGGATTTTCCGCCCAGGTGAACCAAGCCTTCCGTTCCTCCGGGGTCGATGATTTGCTAGCAAACTCGTCCTGGAAGGGTGGAACACTGACTTGTTACTGGTTGGCTGGCCACCGCAAGTCGCTGAATAGGCCAATATGCATTCGAATCGTCTCCACGACATTCCGCAGACGCAGAATGCGTAACGCATCCTACAAGAAACTGACTGACGCCGTCGTTTATCCTTTTGTTTAAGTGGAGATTGCGGAGAAAAACTCCCGTCAAGTCGAGCTCGACTATTGCGTTGGTGTCGATGCAGGAGAGGAACGGTCTCTTGTTCAAAAATCCTTTCCAGAATCCAGCACGAAGGGATAAGGTTCAGTTGCTTGCTCATAATCTCCAACCTCGTAGGAATTCAAGCGTAACAACCTGAAATGCCACAGTAGCACGACAACCGCAACTCCAGCGGCAACCCTTTCTCTGCCCTTTCCCCCCCCCCCCCCCCCCCCCCCCACCCCCTCCCATTCGTTATCAGAATCCTTGACCTAATTTAAGTAATTCATGAGTAACATAACGACTACCGAAAGGAAGAAGGTGTGCCTTAATAGCATAGTCAACTTCTACTAGTTTTCCAACGGATCGACGTCAGAAGAGTACCTGGAGGTGCTTAGAAGTCCCAACTACCTGCCATACACCGACATCGGAACAAAACTTCGGCGTGAGCAATCATCAGGAAGCTAGGTGTAGCTAAGCATGATTGAAACCCTGAATCCCGCGCAAGGTTTCTTGTTGTTAACTGCGAATATAACCCTCGGCTTCCCTAACAACACCGTCATCCACGGCAGTTCTAACTTTATCTCGACACTTCGGCTACCGCTTTACTATTTCCTGAACCCAAAGCATGTCGCGCGTTGGTAGAAGATACCCTCCTGCATGAGAAACAAAGCTTGACGTTAGTCAATCTCCTTTCTTAAGGTCTGCGCCATGTTTTTTTTTCGAAATAATAAGCAAAATATTGTGGGGGTGTTTGAATGCCTATGTGGGCTGTAAAATGACTTTCGACAGATAAATAAGTGTATTTTCCTTCGCAGACAAATTTTGAGTATTAACCCGAACAAATAAAAAGCATGTGGTGCAGTCAAGAGGATACGGCGTCTTTTTCTGTGTCCACTTGCTCCCCGAACTGATTATGGCTTCAGTTCTCTCCTAGCCAATCGTCTTCCGTTTTTCTAGCCCAGGGCTCAAGAATAGGTGCCAAACGTGCCTGGGATGATTGAAACACCGATCTGCCTGTTTTCTGACCACTGCAAACCAAGAATGGATAAGGTATAAGGATCGATGTCAACCAGCCCATATGTGAGATTCGCTATGCATTTTAGATCTGCGCTTTATCATGGCTGCAAATTGAATGCATAACTAGCATAAAAATGAATTGAGGTGGTCAGCTGAAGGAGAAAATCAGTATTTTATCCCTTGCTCACAAGTCTGCTGTCAATATAAGGCTCCTGACTCATTGAGTCTGCTTGACCTGAGCGTGACCCGAACCTTTAATTGACTCGAAGTGGCGAAGAGATGGCACTTCCTCCGGCTGCGCTACGTGAGCACGTAAGCTGACGTCAACTATCGAAAGTCCTTTCATACACAATCATTCTTTGTCCTAGGGGGAAGTGATTTATCTATATCCTATCCCATAGCAATATATCGGGTGTCTCAAAACATATGTATACACTGTTTGAAAGGTGATAACTACAGAAGTTAACGGCTCATACGAAGGCTTAAGAAAACAGAAATTTCCTGACACATGAGCGGTATGGAATGCGTCATGCATTTGTCTGAAATAATGCGTTTTACACTCGATTGATTGGGTTTTGATTACATATCTGTTATAATTTATTCACAAAGTGGCTTACCGATTTATTTGTGCTTCTTGTAAGGTTTGAAACTTAAAAACACATTAATGTTCGCGACAAACGCAGGGCTAACTAAAAATGCAGGTACAGTTTGAAAGGTTCTAACATTGCTGCTAGTGAAGCTTTTGAAGACTGTGAGACTCATATGACAGCAAAGGATAGCGAGATGTCTGTGGCCACCAAATAGTGAAGACTGCGCCATTCCCGGCCTGAAACCTTGCACTCAGGCTCGATTAATTGTGCATGGGCTGTATGCTTGTCACGACCTTGCCATTACTTGACCATATTAACCTATGCTGTGCTTCCTTTAACGTTTAGAACTTGACAATCACGTGAAAGATACATGACATGCGAGTTTATTGATTGCTCAATTGAAATGTAAGCAGGAGCCCACTTTCCAAGACGGATTCTGTGGACTGATGAAGCAACATTCAAGTTGAATGGAGAGGTTAATCGGCATGATTACAGCCACTGGGAGGGGGGTGGGGAGGGGGAAGACGTAAAATGATAATGTTAATGTTCATTACGTCGCGAAGGGCAGACGCGAGATAGAAGTAGGACAGTACAAACAAACCAACAAACATCAGAAAAATGCACAATCAAGCAAGAAATGATGCCCAGACATGTTAAATGATGCACAGACAGGTTAATCTGGCCAAGTATGTAGTAACAAGATTGTAGCAAACATTGAGCCCTGCACAATCAATCGAGTCTGAAATGCAAGGTTTTAGGCGAGGGCATGGCGCAATCTCGTCCACTTACATGTCGCAGAAATCTCGTTACCCTGTGCTTTCACATGGGTCTCAAACATCTTCAAAAGCTTCACTAGCAACAATGTTAGAACACCTCATTTACGTATTCCGGATGCTCTGCATTTTGCCGCACTCTGCAGTGTATTTTCAATTTTTAAACTTTAAAAGAAGTACAAATCAATTGATACGCCACTTTATGGAGAAATTATAGCAAGTATTCAAGCGAAACACAGTCAATTTCGTGTAAAATGCAAAATTTCCGACGCTGCACGCGCATTCCATGCCGCTCATATGTTAGAAAATTTCTCTTTTCTTGATCTTTCATATGAGCCTTTAGCTTCTTCTGTGCCTTTCCTGCGAGAACAGTTATCACCTTTCAGACAGTGTATACATTTTTTGAGTCCCCTTTGTATAGGCTTAATAGGGACTCAAAGCTCGTTTAAGACATCGTGGAAAGGCAGAGTGCGTGACGCAACCCAACCTAGGTGACTCCATAACATCCAGCAGAGGCTGAGTGCATGGCGCATCCCAAGGTGCGTCAATAAGACCAACTTCGCTGCCCAGTGCGTTATCCTTCAACTTTCACGTCCTCTATTACATCAGAAAACGGAGGAGAGTTAATGCAATACAACTCGATGGATTCTTAAGCACAGCATTTCTGATATCTGGCAGTTCAAAGAACACTACACGTGAATGCCGCTAGGTTCAGATGGAATACAGCACGACATTCACTCACTGAGAAACATTTCGCATAGCATTTCCACAGAAGAAGAGCTGAACGTTGCTCGACATCAAAACCAGTTCGTTCTCTACAGACGTCTCCCTGGCCATTAATTAGGCGACCTCAGGCACTTATCATGATGAGGTCAACAAGGCAAAGCCGTCGAAGCTTCGCTGAGCCCTCAATGAAAAAGCAGTAAATACATACTTCTCATAGAATTACTACTATGACATATTCAACTACAAACCAAGTTGGACACTGTTCCAACTACGCTCGACGCTTTTGAAATAAAATTGAGCATCATCGAAATTGAAACGAGCGTTTCCCGTAATAGAAGAGTGACTCTCCTAGGAAGAGTGACTCTCCTAGAAGACCAAAATAATTTTCTGCTCAACTTTGCCTAGGAAGGAGGGGGTTATTTTGGGTGCTGATCACGAATCTAACATCCATTTTTCGTATTACGCTGGAGTTTGAGCGAAACCAGTGACCATGACTTTAGTCACCAGTACCTTCCGTAACCTATGAAGGCAATGGAGATCTGTAGACATTCCGAAAGTTTCAGTTACTACGCTAAACATATGTTTAGTGCACAATGACCCCGGAATCGCTACATGAGAAAGAATTCTGACTGATTCTCGACGATGAGTACCTTGCAGCAGTTTTACTTTTCGACCCCCACATGCTGCAAAATAAAGGCTCGTTTAGTGCGATTTACATTACAGCGGATTCGATTCAGTACCACACTCACCGGCTTCAACCGTAGGTTGATCAGACGACTTCGACTCAACCTTAAGCGAGGATTCGACGTTTCTCACAGGAAACCTACCACTAACATTAGAAAGATATATTCGCTGGCTGATCAGCCGGACGAATCCTTTCCGTTTTTGTTCTCCACTGACTCATGGACCCTCCGCTTCGTCATCCTTGGCAAACGGACCGTAATTAGCAGAAGCTAGTATCCGCGCGTCACTGACACTCCGCTTTCTAACTGCAATCGCGCAGCGGCGCGTCAAGTTCGGAGCTGGCGAGAGTATAAAAGGCGCCTTAGGCCTTTGTCATACCATCGCTCACCCCGAGCGACGCCTAATGATATGCACCCATATCGATTCCATCGCGCCGCCCGATCGATATGGGAGCATATCATTAGATAGCTCGGGGTGAGCGATGGCATGACAAAGGCCTTCACACAGATAAACAGTATCTACTGGCCGATCAATATCGATCGATATTATCAATATTTGATATCAAACAAATATCAAATATTGATAATAACGATCAATATTGATCGGCCAGTAGACACTATCAGTATTTGATATCAATATTTGATATTGATATTTGGAAAAGCCCTCCTCATAAGATCCTGAAGACATGTGTACGGTCGGTGCTAAGCGGATTTCAAAATAAAATAGATTGGCAATCGATCTCGACGAAATTATCGATTTTTGTCTATAGCTGGTTATTAAACGGCCATGACATATGTTTCAATCTCATCTAAAGTGATCAGCTGTAGATAAAAACTAGCAATCTCGATTGATATTAATCACAACTATTTAATCTATATCGATGCATCGCTATCACTATCGAATTTGCGGCCTTATGGGGCATGACTAAATAACTACTCTGAATATAAAAATAACCCATTTACGTGAAGACATTGGTGCAGCGAAAAATATTCAGCCGCCACAATGCATAGTTGAACAGGCTGAATGCAACTCAACGAATAAAACCCAATCTCATTATGCAAAATTCTAGCTTTAATGACTTGAACTGTTTCGCAAGCATTTCGAATCAAATAAGTGCGGCAGCATGACATCATGACCAGAAATAGGTGCTCTACTACGAATTACGACGAGGAGTTTGAAGCCTCGCTCTTATTTGACGGCGAAAACAGACGGAGTAGCCGCTTCGACTGACATTCTGGGCGGACGACATCGAGCAGAGGCTTCTTCTGGGAAGACTTTCGGGAAGAGCCATATTTTGAAATTGAATTGCTTCATAAATAAACTTGAAGTGGAGTTATTACTGCTTGAAGGATGGGCCCGATGAAGTGCAGTGACTTTTTGAACGTCCATGAAGTTCCATGATGTCATCTGTGGGGCACAAGCCTTTATCGCTACTTACAAAAGACGTGGAAAAATGCGGCTGACTCCACACTAGTTAGCAAAAGGATAAAGGAGGCCATTGGCAAGATTTTTAATCAAATTCAGAAATTATAACTCATGTTGTCTTGCACTCAACGAAAATCTCTACCTTTCCAAACAGTACAAAGGAATTTATTTTCACGAATTACCATTCAAGAAATCACGGCTAACATAAAATAATTTTCTCCTCTCTCCACATGATGTAACCAATACTTCATATTTAATTCGCGATGATTTACAGCAAAACAACACTGCATTTTTAGGCTTCACTCCAAAATAAACTTGGCAAAGTCTCGTATGCCATCCTACTGCATAGCAGAGCTAACCCGTCCGCATGTTTGTCTGCTTGTCCGTGAAAAATCATTCTACGCTCATAGGGCTTCGCTTGTTCTGCTCAGTAGTGACAATGCCTGTATGGGTTGAGTGTTAGAGCTGAAATCACTACGACGGTCAATAGATAGGCCTCGAAAGGAGTAATCAAGTTCGATAGATGAAAATTTTCTTGAAATTACCCACTTCTGAAGGCCAGTATGGGAAAGGCTGACTACTGGTCTGATATAACTTGCACAAAACCTATCCCTTTCTACGGGTAAAGATCCGGCGGCAGAAAGTCAAATCGTGGAGCCGTACACTTCTCCGTGAAATCCCTGAACGATAGATGTGCCGACCTTCGCGAAGTGATTTGCTGTTGCCCATGACCAGTCCGGTCCATACGATTCCAACCATGTCCATCTTGAATAAGCTAATTTTCTATTGCTACCACTGGATACCGAGCTAGCAAACTGCCAACAATCACTGCCTGATAAGGGGAAAGAGCCTAGAAGCTGGGCACGAGGTAGTGTAGTCGGATGAGACAGTGGCTGTCGTGTGCACCAGATACAAGGTCTTTGGTTCAGGTGCCGGACAGGCCGACTTAGCCTTCCATCTCTCCGGGATTCGTACCAAGTTTGTCTGGAAAGGCCAAAGTACCGATCCGGAACACTTCCAAAGACCTACCGGTGCGCAAGGGATTACATAACAGCTGTTGTAACAACCACTTTTCAGGCGGTTCGTGTTAGGTAGCAGCACGAATGGTTGTCTCCGCTAGAGTCCCATTCTGAACCACACTTAATCCAAAATTCTCCGCGGTCAAAGAGTCGGTCCACCGCCTGCTTAGGAACGACTACCGTCTGTCCCTCATCACCCTGTGCCTTTCACTGGGCATGTGTACATTCATGGGATTGCAGTGAACCCGGACAATGAACGCGTGGCGTATTCCAGAAGGAGAATTAAAGACGCTGGATTTACGAAGCGCCACTACCATAGACTCCACATGCATCATCTCCATCTCCTACAAAATCATACGCTGCTGAGGATAACGATTTATTCTACGAAGATCAAGGGCTTGAAACTAAGCGGTGCGTGTGGTCAGCCGGCAAATGGTGCCGCTTATCGGCTCCACGCGGAATCGATCTGAGGTTCAGCTCGCGCACAGACCTGCAGAGTCCTTCCATTTCTCTGGACTCGATGGTTTTGTCCAGGCTTGCCTGGAAGAATAACGCATTGAGATGGCTATACGTGAAAAGCGCTATGATACGTTCCCTGACATCTACGAATAACCAGCACGTGGCGCAGTGAAAGCTACTGCTGTCGATCGGACGCGCCACCTAATCAATATTAAGGGCAGCCGTGTGCGGCAGTTCAAGTGTGAATTGTGCCTTAGGCAATAAAATCATGCTCCAACCTTATGTAAGACTCAACAAGAGTGAAACTGTGGGAGTTGCTTCAGTTGCTTACCGCACCTTTATGGAGGGAAAAAATGTTATATTTTCTACATTTCATCGAGGCCTTGGAGCACTATAAACACAACTACTTTAGCGGTCCAATTTACCAAACGGAACTAGGACACATGCAGGAGTGAAGTGAACAGGCCTCAGGAAAATATAAACGATTATGTAGACAATAATTTAGGCATTCGCATTATATGCGCACTGAATACCCTTAAATAAAGCTTCTAAAACTGTTCTACAAGTTTCAATTAAACATTTACGCCCATGAAACAAAAAGAAAAGCATATTTTGTCATCGATATTGGTCTTTTAGTTTCTCCTTTCTTTTTGGAGTTAAGCGAAACAAATTGCGAGTGAAAACAGTTCGAATTTTCCACGAGTCGAGTATTACCAAATAATATTCTCTACAAACATGAGAGATATAAGTTAGTAAGGAGAAAATTGTCACGAGATTGTTCCTAGTAGCAAACTAAATGTTCAAAAGCTTTAAAAACAAACGCTGTCATCCAGTTTTGCTGCTGCTCGAAAGAGAAATCAGCTGTGAAGCCGCTTTGTCGCCATCGTCTGGAGGATCCATCAGCTCCCAGTACACCTTCAAAAAGGCAAATAGAGTAGATTCAAAAAAAAAAACAGCTAAGGCTCAATCACACCTTGATAGTTTTCTTGAGTTGCCAGATTCTCTTCCATGAATCAGCGTCGGCAATGTGCTTGTGTAGCGAGTTCCGCCATCCGTTTCTATGCCAAATTGGGAGCCAATTCTCGGTGGACGAGATTAGACGAGAGGAATCAGTTCGAATGATTAGTTCACGCATTTCCATCGAAGAGGCCTGAAATGGTTAAGAACTACGGCACAGATAAACGGCGCAGTTGATAAAGAAACGTGACGAGCGAAACCTGGCAGTATCTTGAAGCTCGCGAAAAATTAAATTTTCAATTTTATATTTTCAAATCTCATTTTTCAACATTTAGGCATTCCGAGTTGCGGTTTAAAACGAGCGTACAGTATGGGGCAATTTCAACATTCGTCGAGTCACAAGATTCTGGTCTTCCTGTGATTCAAGATTGGCCTGGACTCATTCGAAAATCCAAGCATATGCAATTCTAACAAAGTGTATGAAAGTGTGGCGCAACTGACGCAAGATGAGCCATCCTCTATCTGTGCGATATGGCTCTCGTTTCCAAAGTGTATTCCCTGAGTATTCAATAAACATTACATTTTGCGAATGCGAAAATAAATAAGGAAGGCGATCGTTCTCAGCAAAACGTTCCTGCTGCGTTTTCCTTGGGAGAGGAAAAGTATAGGATCGCACCATCTTTGCTTAACTGCTCCTCTTGAGATTTGACAACAATTCCTAGACATTACCTCTAAGGCGGAATTTATACATTAATTACCGAGCGGTGTGGCGTTGTGAAAGCTACCCAAATCGATTAGGCGGCGCGAGCGATCGATATCAGTAGTTTTTGTAACGCCCCGCCGCCTAGCGGCGAAGGTATAAATGCCGCCTAAAGCCTGGGGCCGGATTCATCAACGACTAACCCACGGGTATAAGGGGTAGAGATGCCCACGATGCAGCATTCGTCTCTATCTCTTACCTTATTTCTAACCCTTATACGCCGCATAAGTACTGGTTTAATTGTTGGTGACTTCAGCCTCTGCTCTAGATCACTTCCAAACAGTTTTACACCCGATGACCATGGTGAGATGACGTACCTTTTCTAGCACACGAAGCAGAGCACGGTGAATCCTTCCATCCAGCTCCTTGGCATCATCAATTTTCTGATCGTTCTCTGTGTTCCATACAATCCCATCCGGCAAATTTGTGCCTTTTTTGAAGATCCTCACCTTAGGGATGCTGGAATGCAAATCGTTATGTACATTATCGTATACTAATGCCCCTTTTCGAATATTCATCACCAAGAGTTCTGCAGTGAAGGCTCGTCTGAAAGCAGATCGCTCACGCTTCTACCATATTCTGAGCGATCTTTCCCTATCATGGGTAGATCTATCGCCTCCAAGCACTTTTCAACAGCCTGAGACCATTCCGTGCTATCCTTCTGCGGTGGTTCGTAACGAAAACAGACCTGGAAAAAGTCATGATATACGTTATCAGAAGAAACCAGTGCGGTAGAACTAGTGAGACTAACTTCAGTTCCACCTTGAGTAAGATCCTTAATACGATCATAGAGAAATTTGTTCGGTGCTGGAGATCCATTCGGTTTAATCCATCTAAACGGAAAATCATGAAAATTCCGGGACCTCTTTTTGCTGTGCCGCAGCTCAGTAGATGCCGAAATCTAACCCATTTCTAGGCTAAAAACTAACCCTTTTCTCCAGTTCAATATGAACGCTCGCGAATCGGTGACCAGTAAAACTTTTGGCAGCTGGTTGTCAACGGCCTGTAATAACATACATATACAGCTGGTACCCAAAAAATTTTGAACAGAAGAAAGATCTCCAAAGAACTTGTTGCAATATTTCATGTCTTCTTAATTAACATCTTGAAGAAAGTCGAAAAGGCGTATGAAGACCAATATCCACCTCATTTGCTGGCTAATCAATTTAAGTGCTAAGTATAAATGTGCCCAAGACCGCTTCCATATTACATGACAATACGGATGACACTCCTCGTTAAACGCACACAACCAAAAAGAACTGCGGACGAGTTGTCGCGGCGCGGCCACACAGTCATCACCGTAGTTTTTTGCTCACTGCGCCTTCCTAGCTTAGAGGTCGCGTCGGCGCACCCGCTGACGTTCGATCGTTCTCCTGTAGGCCAGCGAAGGGCTCTTCGCCGAGCGAGTCGTGGTACAGTGGTACAGTGGATAAGCGGGTTGCTTCGTACGAGGAAGGTTGGTAGTTCGGTTCTTCTGCGTCGCGGAATTCTTGCATTTCAGCTAACTATGTGGTATTTTAGGGGCTTCAAGGTCTACACGATTTTAAAGCGTTTTTTGCACATCTTCCCACCGTATACGCTTCGCTGCTTCAAGAGCGCAGAATCCAGCTCAGGACCCCTACTGGGCAATGAGAGCATTTTCCACCCGAACAGCTTCACTGCACCACTGCACCACATCCTGATGTCCCTTCTCTTGCCTGGTTCTGCGCCCGAAGAGCACAGAACCCAGCCCCGGACTATCCCCCCCCCCCTGAGCGACGAGATGTTCCCGCGTGTAATGATTGGAATGAAGGATTTTGCGCTCCATCGCCAACGCCGACTGTTTGAATTTTTACCATTTGCGCCCGAACAACTCGTCCGCAGTTTTTTTTGCTTGTGTACGTTTAACGGCGAGTGACAGATGACTGCAACCGAGTGTGCCAGCTCCTACGGAAAACTAATTTGCCTTGGAAAATAGACATTTTACGGCAGAACTGGTGGCATGAGAACATATTATTGACTTTGCACTACCTGGAAGAGGAGGATGGACTCCCACCTGCGCAAGCGCATCTTCAATTGCGGAGAGCTGAGCTCGAAACAACGTGACAGGGTGCATTGCCAGCCGATGCATCGTGTCGTTGCCATAGCGTTTGTCTGCCCAAACTGTAGCATAGGAAGCCGCTTTGAAACCTTCAAATAGCAGTGACGTTGGCAAGCATTCTACAAGAGTGATCTGAATGTGAAGAAGCTGGATCGGCCCAGCATAACTTGAGCTGACCATTTTTCCCCGTCTGATACATAGCTGCAGCAAAGACACGTGGCCACTCTTTTGTAGACGTCGTTGGTTCACAACCGCTGCCTAGGAGCTCCTCAATAGAATCACTGCCTAAAACCTGGATAAAGACGTTCATCAGGCAAATGCCAATCTAGTGAAACTGCCGGCACACCTGCTGATGGTGGGTACGATGTCATCGCAAACTTTTCTCCTTTGAGAATATTCGCCATGACATAGTTGGGCATTTTGTTTTCAACAGCTGGTCGGTGTTTGAACGTAACCTGAAGGGAGTTTAAGATGAAATTCTGCTTCTAGAGATGCCCCCATCTCGAAGCCTAACCAACCAAGCAGAAAGTAGCACGCTCAGCCTGCCTACATCCTTCGTTCAGTCAATTATCAACATCTTGATCTAACCCTTGTTTGCAAAGAAAGGGTAAATGTACATTAGCCAATCCCTATGAGATACCCCATCTACACATATCTGCTTCTAACTTAAGCACAATCCACTACCGGTATTTATAGCGATCTGAGCAGACCAGCCGGCTGACAAATTGTCATGGGAGTTAGTAATCCAGCTGCTTCGAGTGTTGCGCGGAAGTAGGAAATCCTCTAGTATTGGTCTTTCAAGCGGAATGAACCAAAATGGTCCACGAGTGCAGAGCGTACAGACAGATCTAGAAGCTAACGTAATGAACACGTACCTCCACATCTTTCGAGCATTCATATAGCTCCTTCAACAGCTCAGCATTCTTCATCTTTGGCCCCTTGAACGAGTAAAAATCCCTCTTAGCGTAAGACTCGAGCTTTTGCTGGAAGTTGGACGGACAGTTGAAATCCGTATAGATCAACAATTTGCTGGATGGGTCGCATTTTCGAGCCTAAAGTAATACTCTGACAGTTGATGAAAGCAATGAAAGACCGCTTTCCTAGTTAGGGGGAGGGCAGCTTCCCAAATTTGTGCGGTGGGTGACCGCAGTGGCGACCACTTTTAAAAACACCCACCGCCGTGCAATGGAATCGGTCAGATGTTGGCGATGGAGCGCGCTTGCGCCGAACAGTGCAGCCGAAGACGCGAGACAAGGCGCCCCGCGCGTTTAGATCGTCTGCTGCTGGGCAGCTTCGAGAGGAGTATTTCTAATTGAAGTTAGGGCCTTCTGAAGTCGTGTCGAGTTTCGTTGATTTCACGCCTTTAAGACTCCTAGCTAGGATGAATCCCTGTCACTTTCTGCGTTTCGGCTGGGCCGTACTTTTTTGAACTTGGCCAAAATTTATGAAGTCGTTTAATGTGCGCGCGGCGCGTCACGCGATCTCGCGCACACTAAACGACCCCTTAGCCCTAGTTTATACTTGCGCCGCCACGCGGCGCGGCACCACGATCGATTTTTCCTCATAGATATCGATTTTTCGCGCCGCCCGGTCGATATGTATCTCAACCATCGTGCCGCGCCGCGCAGCGGCGCAAGTATAAACTAGGGCTTAGGCCCCGTTTATACTTCGTCGCGCCGCTACACCACGCCACGCCACGTATAGTGGCCATATTGATTGTGCGACGCGATTGATCAATTTGGCCTCGATGCGTGGTCATCGCGTCGCGCCGCGACGAAGTATAAACGGGGCCTTAGCCCTAGTTTATACTTGCGCCTCCACGCGGCACGGCACCACGATCGTCATAGATATCGATTTTTCGTCGAAATCTATCCCGAACATCGTGCCGCGCCGCGCAGCGGCATAAGTATAAACTGGGCTTATCTCGTGTCATCGGCTCCACTGTGTGGTGCGCAAGCGCGCTCCATCGCGAACACGCGACTGATTCCATTGCAAGGGGAGGGGTGTTTTTAGAGCCGATCCGGGGTCGGATTCATCAACGACTATCCCAAGGGTATAGGGGTAGAGATACCCACGATGAAGCCTGCGTCTTGATTCTCGCCTCATCTCTACCCCTTATACACCGCTAACCCCGCGTTTAACTGTTGATGAATCCGGCCCCCGCAGTGGCAGCTACCGTCTCACGTCATGATAAACAGAATTATACGGGATCGGACATCGTCATTGCTCGTGCTCCTGAGTATTGTCTTGGCAATAACACTTGCAGGGATTTTTATTTAGCCCTTGGTTCTACCAATACGGCGCGTTATGGCCTGTTCATAGTCCGCAGCGGGAGCGACTGATCGACGTGCGAAATATACATATCGATTTCTATCAGGCGCTCGCTCGGCTTTGGTCGATTCGTATTCTTCCCGCAAGCAATGTTCTCGTCGCTCCCTTCGCGGACTATGAAAAGGCCCATAGATGCTGTTTATACTCCTTTTGCTGCACTGCGCATCATAACGAGAGCTACCAATATCGATTATGCCGCAGTGCCTAATCAACACTGGTAATCCTCCAGCTTCTCTCTTCTTGAAACCTTGGTATGGTCACTTTTGTTATTGTATAATGTGCCAACGAGGTTTTTAAGGTGGATCTTTATTCCGGCCTTACTTTTCGAGTAATTCGTCGTCGTCAGAGGCCTGAATGTGGTGCAAGGTTCTTGTTATGTAATCTATACCACCAATCGCCTTAGCCGCTCTAGCGGTTATGACATAAGGAAGTAAATCGTAATTCTCATTATGACGCGCCGTGTGGCGAATGAAGTATAAACGCTGTCTCAGACCACAAAACTCTTGAGTGACGTTTGTAGCCTTATGCCATATCGCACCCACAAACCGGTTGCCCACCCCAACTAGGAAAACAACCAAATAAATTGCTACAGTAAACGACCACTCACAACACGCACTGCATCGATCAATGCAGTTATCATCGCGGCAACGTGAGTTGCGCCAGGAATCTCACAAATGGTGTTTCGCGGATCGTTGTGGCCCCAGAAGACGCCGTACTTGGCCACCCGCCCACTAGCTGTCTTGAAAGCATAGCCAGTGGTACACACTTCTGTCACTTTGCTAAAAAACACTTAGTATGAGACTTCACTTGGACAAAGTGTCATAGAAAAACGGTCACCTTCCCAGTTTTTGGGCAGCGGCAGAGTGAGCGAAAAAGCGCGCAATGGACAAAGTTTGCGAGGAGTGAACTAGCCGCCTCATGAGAGGTGCTGCCATATTGCGATCGCAGGACGTAGAGCTTTGCAATATGTCGAGAATGATGTGGCAAGCTTAAAGATGAAATGAACGAGAAATGATCCAATAGCCCTAAAACTGGGGAATCTTTCGCCGTATGAAAACAAAAGCCAAGGCAAGCAGCTTCCTCAGCTGAAGAATTCGCCTTCAAATTTCCGCGAAGTGGACGACGTATCGATAATGGATGTGCCACTGTGCATCATATCCCACAGCTATCCGTTGCAAGAAGATGTTTATTTAGAACATATACCATAAACCAGTTGAAAAGCAGAGAAACAAGGGAGGTTCAGCGTACAGGAACAAGTATTGAGGGCATAAGAAAAAAATGATCGAATACAGATATTATGCCACGCGGATGAAAGTTGTTCTTCACAGAAGTCTTCAGGTACTTTAAACCGAAGTCAAAAATAGAATAGAGAAGATCACTGAGACCAAGAAACAGGAGCAAGCTTTCGGTTTAATTGTTAAATAACACTCTGACCCTTACAAATACAATAGCAAAAAAAACGCCGGTTCAAAATAAGTGAATGGGAACGAAGTGAACATCCGGGATTATTCACACACGTCAACCTGCATCTATACTTCTGGCGACAAGCGACAAAGGAGAAGTCATCGATATGGAACATTACCGGCATCCTGTTCGGTATCGATGACTCTTATACTATCCCGTACTTCGGCGACACAAGTATAAACGCTCAGAACGAGGCGGAGATACATGTCTATGACTTCGACGCAAGAAGAAATTCACAACTGATTGATTTCATTGGAGTGCTTCTTCATGAATATGCGTTCTGAATAACACAATGGAGCACCGGCAGAGGTTTCAGGACCTTCAGAACTGCGCAGCCTCCGGGATGCCTTCTCGAGAGTTTCACGGTCCAGTAGACGCAGCATCACCTTAACAGCAGAGCGTATACAATCCTCACACACTTTACTACGCGCTAGGTAGATCCAATTTTCTTATGCACAGTTAATAATTAGATCGTCGTGCGACACCATCCACAGATACCGGTAGTTTCGCTGAGAGGTGAACCTTGTTTTAGACAGGCAGATCGTTCCAAAGTAGAAAGCGGGTGATTATTGCCGCTTGCGATGAGACTCTCTGTTTTCGCGGAGAGAATAAGAATAAACGATAAAAGGCAGCGTAGAATGCGTGGCGCATCCCAATCCCTTTTGGGATGCGCCACGCATTCTACTTCTACGGGATGTCACTCAGACAATTTGAATACGTACTTGGCCTACAGAATGCGTTGACCAGCCGATGGGCAAGCCACTATCCATCCTTTCCAGACAAACCTGGTTCCAATTCAACGACCACGGGGGTGGAAGGCATAGTTGTTCTGGGCGACAAATTAGGAGCCTAGTGTCCGCTACACGCGATAATCAGCGCTTTCCCCAACTGCTCTACCACGCAACCAAGGAGGGAGGAGCATAACAAAAAGTACAAAAGCTGAAAGACTACTCACCAGTGTTTTAAAGGAAGAATCTGCAGCATTGGGCTTTGCCGTTCTTCGTCTGATCGCATTAAACATATCAATCTCCTTCTTCGGTTTGAATATACCATTACCGACTTTGACAACAATGTCATTGGGAGAATAGATTATTGCATGCGACGTATCGTGGAACACCGCCTGTAAATGTGACTCTCTATTGAACAAAAATCGCAATGAAGCTGAAACGAAAAAACCACACTGATGACTGCGTAGTAGACCGCCTTCACTTGAACTGTGTACATGTTGTCCCATGGGCTGAGTTCAATATTCACATTCCTGCAAACAATAGCATGGCAACTAATATTCTTCTTAAGAAAAAACCAGTCACGTAACGATTTTAGTAACGGATCAGCAACGGAAAACAAAGCAAATTATTTAGGCATCTTCCCTGGTGCGCTACATCACTCCAATTTCCGAAAGAAAGGAGCTAAAGCGACTCCTGATACACGAGTATTTTGGCCAGGCGGAGAACCCCCAGTGTACTACTTTATTAATAAAAAATAGAAGAAGAAAGAAGAGAATATTTCTTGTTAGCGATAAAATGCCGCAGTAGATAATCAGATCAACGCACCTCCCAGGGTGTTCTACCCAACGGATCAAACAGTTCGCCTTTTGGTCCAGTTTTTCAGCCTCGCCATGAACAATTATCGATGCAGCCCTACAATCTGACAGACACATGATCTCCACACACATACCACTTCCGCTATAGAACGAATGGCAGAACATAACGGATCTCGACCCCTTCGGTGCGCGTTATGCGTCATATTTAACGTTGTTTTATAGGGTACTCTGAATGTGCAGTTCTTCCATACAATGATTTTCAGAGAAGTTTTCACACTTAAATGGGTAATCTATTATGAATCCTAAGCATGAGTTCGTTCTGCATGCTCTTTTCTTCTTCTTGGACAAGTCGTTCTTAGTCCACGGGCATCTAAGGAATATGGCGCTGGGAGACAGAACTGAGCCTAAAACTGATTTGTAACTGGTGACGTCTGGCGCCTATAGTTTGACACGCCACATTGGAGTGATACAATACGGCAGCAAATCACTAATTTTTAGGGGAACTGTTTCGATTGGGCGCATGATGGCGTCATACGAGGTGGCGGCTGTCGTCGCATGCACCTATTTCAGGTCCGTGGTGTGGATCTCTCGTCCAGGCAAATCAAGCGTTCCCTTTGGGGCCGGTGAATTGGTGCCAAATTTGTCTGAGAGCGATTAAGCGGCTGGTCGACCACTCAAAGGAATCAACTGATTTTGACCATAGGGCCCGCCCATACTCCGTGACGAGAGCGACTGGTCGTTCGTGTAAAACGTGCAAATTGCCAAGCGATATGTTCATATTTGAGCATCGTCGCTGTCGCTCCAGTCGCCTGTTCATGGTCTCCACTGAAGGCCTGCTCATGTTCTGCAACAGCAGCGACAAGAGCGACAAGAGCGATGCGTGTACAGCGACGGCAGCGGCCTCAAAGTAGGAACGGACGACAGCAGCGATTGATGTAGTGTAAGGTACTTCACACTCTGTCCGTCGCCCTGCTCGCTCCTGTCGCTCCTGTCGCTCCTGTCGACGGCGCGAAGTATGAGCAGACGACAGCAGCGACGAGAGCGACGGAAGCGACAGCACCAGCGCTCAAGTGTGAGCAGTTTTCGTGGCGATCGCCTGGTTCTAATCGATTTACATGTTTTGCACGGGCGACCAGTCGCTCCGGCATGGCGGGTGCTAGGCCGGCACCTGGACTACGAGCGACTTTGCACCTGTTCATAGTTTGCGACGGGAGCGATTTGCCGACTATGCGAACATGCAAATTCATTAACATGAAGTGATCGCCGCGAAATCTTTACTATATATAATCGGGAGAGGCATGAGTCATGTCTGAAGCTTCGCCGCGCTGTCCGAGTCCCACGGCGACAGCAGGTCTGCCCTGCTGACGGCAAATGAGGTGTTGACGAGAGACGTTGACCGGCCTATAGCATCTACGGTGTTTACGGAGTCATCATTATCATCTTTATCATTATCATTATCATCATTACGAAGCCCGCCGCGCTGTCCGAAGCCCGCCGCGCTGCTCGAGGCCCGCGGCGACAGCGGGTGTTTACTGCCAACGACACATGACCTGTAGATGGCGCATGTTGATCACATCTAGGGTGTTTATCGACCAACTACCAGAGGGATGGAAATCAAGGAACAATCCATGAGGTTTCGAATGACGTATCTGTTGGCGTGTGCTTCTTCGTTCACCTATCTAACATTAGCAACAGCATATTGTTATGGCCGATGGTGTTTCGATCGGGCAGTCGGTCCTATTAGTCGCTCAGAAAATCAATATCGATTGATATTATCCATCGCTTGAGCGGAGCTATTGGTTCTCGCCAGACTTAATCGGGCGGGTGTTCCGTGATTATGATGACCGACGGAAGGTTGACCAGGTAATCAGCCACCATGTTGAAGCTTCCATCAAGCAATCAATATCAACCGATATTATTGATTGGTCAATGTCGTGGTCTGGAAGATGCTTCTTTTGATTTGGAAACTGTTCACTTTGATCTCAAGAGCATATACTTCGCGCGCTGGATTACGAAGCTATTTCTACCTGCCCAGGTCCTCCAATTTTAAGGGGTGGACCAGGAGAGGTCAGCGAAGAAAGATCGTCGGACCTACGCTCAGTTCGACTACGGTTTTAACCAAGTCTTGCTCCTTGGTCCTCAAAATTCGGCAGTGCTTTGACCAGTTTCCATACTACTATATGCAGACGAGGATAGTGTTTTTTGTCTTAAGTCACCCTTTCCGAAATTCATCACACCTCGTGGCTTAAAGCACGACGACTGGACAGGAACGTCAGAAATTCGATTAGGCTTGACGAGCTGCAATAGGCTGTGAACAGAACCCCAGACGAAGCAGGAGTGCTGCGGACATTTCCCTGAGTGCTGTACTGTGATGTTACTGATATTCAGCAAGGCATCATTCGATCTGTAGTAGGCGTTCGTTTGAACATGTACGACTTCGACGTTAGGGATGCTGCCTTACGCAGCGTTGGTTGCCGGCGAAGCCGGCGACCGGCGCTGGGTGAGGAATCATCCCTAGCTAGGTTTAGGCTACGTTCCCAGCGTGGCCCGCCATACCCGAAGCCGGCAAGCCTGGCGTGGCCCGCACGTCCAGCGTACGGCGCCGGCGAAGCCGGCGACGGACGCTGGTCTGTTCATACTCGAGCGCTGCCGCCTCCACGCTCGTCGCCACGCCTGCTCCTGCTCATACTTTCCGCCGACGACTTGAGCGACAGCGTTGGCGTTGGAGCATCTAATCTACCATCACTGAAGGCAGGAGGGCTCGAAATTTGCCCACGTGCTCGTTTAATTCAGTCTGTTGTTAAAAAGCATCCTCATTGAGTTCTAGCTTGATAAGCAGAGAGTGGTACCGTTCTCATAGATGGCGGGAATGCATATTTCCAACTATTTTAGTTTTTCATGCCGATTAAAGGAAAAGTCGCAACGGTTCCAGGATTCCTGCGGTGCATACCATTACGATCCTCTTATACCGTAAACAAGTAGAGCGATTACATCAGTCAACGTCTAGAAAAGAATATAATCAGCAGGAACGTGCTTCAAATCCAAAGTTCAACGGTCTTTGTCCCACAAGCCCTGTTGTGTAGTTACGTACCACACACTGCTCTCATAGCTCTCGTCGCTGCCGTCGCGAGGTATGAACAGACCCCAATGTCGAGGGGAGGAACGGCGCTTGGGCGCGTCCCGAATATGACATTCAGTTTCGAAATTCGGCCCCAATACGGTGGCCTAGGGCAGCTGCAGAAAAGTAAAGGTGATGGGGCCAGAAGCAGACTTGTCCATAGCGCTGCTGCCATAAGGCCAATTAGGCATTGGTGCTTCTGCGTGGCACATCTCAAAGGTTTATCGTCGAAACCAGTTATTGTCCTCATCTTCACTCACAGATTGTTGAGCTGGCTGTCAAGACTACACTGATTAGAGTCAGCTGGGGACAGCCGGAAGAGCAACCTATCGATTTGTCAAGTATGAGTCATCATAGAGAAAAAAGCTTGCGGTCGCAGTCAGCACAAACACTACGTGTCACTTTACGTTGCCCACGGCCTCTCCTGTTCGAAAATTCGCAGATCCTTCGCCGAGACACTATTCGAAGAAGCAGCCTCCACAAGCCATGAGAAAGCCGTTTCACTGCAAATCATGTCCTGCAGACTATCAGGCGGAGAGATTCGAACACTAGAGAAATTCAGGCAGATGAAATAAGCATGAACTTACTAAAATAGATGGCCGGAACTTCCCGTTGATGATCTCCTAATAACATTCCACAATAGAGGGAATGATAATACCATACGAAAATACTGTGATTAGAATTCTTATGATGATGATAACGAAAGTGACAACGCAGAATACTCTTGAGCTCTGCAATGCTACCGTGACAACATCTTAAGAATTTATAACAGCAACAGGTAGAATAAACGAATAAAAATGAATCAACTGACGTCCTCTATGAACATCTAGCGGCATGTTCATATTAGGTCGTCCCATAAGTCCACGCCGTTTTTTTTTTCAACGATTCATTGCGGATTTCGCCGGCGGTCTCCTGTATAGCGCTGCATAGCTTTCGAAAGAGAATGATTTGCTTTATCAGAGCATGGATTGCATTTCTTTTTTCATTCCGAATTTTGTCAAATTTTAAGTCGTAAAGTGAAAAAGTGGCCATCTGCGCAGTTGTTCTCTCCGCTTAGGTTTGGAATTTCTTGCGCAGTTGTATAGCACTTGGAAGACAATGTTCTGTACTACAAAAATATGTGTTGGTCCTATTTTCTCACTTGCCCTTTATTGATTTTTAGGCCATCAAATTGGGAATTCCGACTTCTCCGTCCGAAGTTTTACCAAAACTCCGGTTCTGTGGTTGGACTTTTTTGCTTGGTGTCATATGTCGTTTGGAAGAGGATGTCTTGCTCAATAAGAATTTGTGTCGCGTTTATTGGCTCACGCTGATTTCCGTCGAATATCAACAACTGAAGAAGGAGAAGGAGTTGTTGGTGGAGACGATTTTTCTCTTTTTAGCATTTTGTTGATATTCAATAGAAATCAATAAACGCGACAGATATTCTTATAGAGCAAGACATTCTCTTTCGAACCCAAAAAGTCCAACCACAGAGCAGGAGCTGTCGGCAAATATAACCATCCTCCTTCGGACGTCCCAATTTGATGACCTAAAAATCAATAAAGGACAAATGAGCAAATAGCACTAACACATATTCTTGTAGTACAGAACCTTATCCTTCAAACGCTATAAAAAACTGCGCAAAAAATTACAAACCTAAGCGGAGAGAACAAGTGCGCAAATGGCTGCTTTTTTACTTTTTCACTTTTCACTTCAACAACCTAAAAATTGACAAAATTTATGATGAAAAAAGAAATGCTACATATGTTCTGATAGAGCAAATCACTCTCTTTCGAAATCTGTGCAGCGCTGTGCAAGAGATCGTCGGCGAAATCTGCAGCGAATCGTTGAAAAAAAAATGGCAAAGACTTATGGGACAACCTAATAGTCGCTCAGAGAGTATAACCAGCTAGGGTCTAACTAACCTATTTTAAGAAATCAGTCGACGAGATAGTATGCGTTCCAACGATATGAATGAACACAACGAAGAATATTTGAGCTTTTATTAAACATACACAGTACAGATGTTATTTTGCTTTGAACATTTGTGCCCCTCGTCTGGCAAGTTCATCAGCGGCATCGTTCCCTGCATCACCACTATGACCGGGGACATACTCAAACTTCACCTGCAAAAACGCATTTCATCGACTTTGAAGAAACGCAAAAGGAGAATAAAGGGTGAAATGCCACAAAATGCTTACATGAATCTGGCTAGCACTCTCGTCGATGGATCGTAACAAATCCTGGTTCAGGACATCCTTGCCGAAAGAGGTTTTCCAAGAATTCCTGCAAGTGAGCGCTGATAAGAGTTACGAGAACAAACGAATCATTTGAAGCCAACCTTTTCCATTTGTCCATATAGTTGTCCATCGAATTGATGAGAAGTTTAGAATCTGTTCGCACAACAATATATGGCATCTTTTTTCGAATCGCCTGCAAAAGCATTGGTTGAAACATTTTTTTTTTTCAAATCCTTTGGTTCCGACGATAACTAACTGGATTATCACCTGCTTCAATGCCATATCAACCGCAAGCAACTCTCCCCTATTGTTAGTGGCCGTGCCAAAAACAGGACCGCATGCGTTATCCTCGTGGTTTTTCCCCCAATACACTCCGAATCCAGCCTGAAAATTAAACTCGGGATTAATCGATTTTTATGCTTTACAGGTGCGACTTAAGCTGTTGTCTCTAGCCGTCTCTAGTCTCTATTCAACACTATTTTAACTAATTTATCGAGTGCTACTCTTGAGCTTAACTTAGGTATACTATCTTGGTTCTTTACTTCGGTACCCTATCCAAAAAGGAAATCGAGCAAAAACGGCCTCGATAAAACATTTCTGTAGACAGTCTATATGAACAAGACCAAAGTCACATTGAGGCCTCTAAATTTCAGCGGAGAACGTCTTCACAGCTCTATGTCAGAGCTCCGTACCAATAACTCATTTCTTGCAGTGTCTAGCATAACAATGATCCTTTAGTGGCAATTCAATTAGCTGTAATCGAACCTTGGCGCCCGCGCGTCCATTTTTTGAGCAAGCACCATCTGTGTATACGATAGGAGCGTCCTTCCACGCCTCGGGATCACTAGGTAAAACAAAAATACCACGATAAATCACAGTATTCGAAGAACAACAGAAAACACTTACCATTGCTTCAACCGTTTCGGCAGCTCTGGGTTCGAAACAGATGGTAGCACGGAGTGTTTTCGTTTGCGAACAATATTGTTCTGTAAGACACCAAATCTCAAGATCTGATTCACCAAGTAAGGTCCTGATATTTACTTTTATCACAGCTTTCTACCAGAGTAATGGATAATTCGGATCAATTCTATTAGGTAGGTGAAAAAATCTTGCACCACAGCGTAATTTTTTTCAAAATTTGATTTTCTTTTGTGAGCGACTTTCATCTACAAAGTAGTTACCGTTTACATCTACAATCTTCTGCCATCTGACGGAGAGATCATGAAATCCTTTCTTCCAGAATGAAGTCAGCTGTGACTTGAAGAAGTGCTTCACCTCGGATTCCAGTTCGGCTCGGTCGTTGAAGCACCTATCCCTTAAGTATTGCTTGAGATCTCGAAAGGGGTGGTAGTCCGATGGCGCAATATCTGGCGAATACGGCGGGTGGGGCAGCACCTCCCACCTAAGCTCCTGCAACTTCTGGTGAGACGACCTTGCAAGCATTGTCGTGAAGATGGTAAACATCCCTCCGCCCCCGCCGTTTGCGTGACATAGCCTTGCTCAGCTTCTGCAGCGGTGTAGCGTAGATGTTCGCTGTTACTGCGGTGCCATCGTCACGTCAAGAAGCTCACGATAGAGCGTTGCTCGAGAATCCCATCAACAGCACAGCATTACCATCCTCTGGTGGATGTTCTTGAGGTTGTGGTTCTCATTGATGGAGCCACTGGTCCTTCCGAGCATGGTTAACGAGGAACACCCAGGATTCGTTTCCCGCGACATTCTCGAGAAAGTCCTTATTACGAAAACGAACAAGGAGAGACTGAGCGATAGCCAGTCGCGAAGCCTTGTCCGAGTCACGGAGTCAGTCAGTCTTCACTGCAATCGCAGTATTTATATGCCCTCAGAAGCAAATTGCCACATATGCGAAATATTCTGGAATGTTTGTGCTACAACTAGGTGGCACCAAACAGTCCTTGGAAATTCCTGTTAAATCTAGAAAATTTTCAAAATTTTTGGTGCAAGACTTTTTCACCGATCTAATAGCATGGAGGAGCATGGGGTGCTTATCCACACCATCATCTCCTCTCAATATGCCTAACAGCACCCTCAGGCAAAATCCTATGATGGGGTATAGCTGTATGGGAAGACGAGCGGGATGGTAACTTTATGCCTGCCCGCTCCCATATGGGACATATTCGAAATTCTTCTAGCATCGAGTTAAAAAACGGATGTAGAGCCCTTAGACAATCTGTCATTTTAGCGTCAAATCTATCAGTTTTCAAGCCAAATTGGACACTATTCTATGCAAGCCTAACGTTCTCAAAATCAAGCTTAACATCTACCAAAATCAAGAGCAGCGTCCTCCGTATTAAGATGAAGACTCTCCAAGAATGCTAAAATAATTTTTTGCCGAACAAAATGAAGATTGCTTTTTTTATTTTTTTATTCATCTGCCACAATACGTCGATGCACTCGTTGAAATTTTATAAAAAAAATATTTTTTTAAGGAATGATTTTAGTTTAAAGGGTACTTATGAAGCAGAGGGCCCGTGGTGCAGCGGGGCTGCCGGGAAATATGTTAACGCGGCAACTGCAACGGAAACGCGGCAACCCACGGCACCTGAGGATGGGTGCTTCATAAGTACCGGCCCCGTGGTGCCGTAGGTTTGCCGCGTTAACATGTTTCCCCGCAACCCCACGGCACCACGGGCCTTTTGCTTCACAAGTACTGTTTAAAGTCAGAGGTTTAAAGACAGAAACTCATCAGCGTGTTTAAGGAAGAGAACACGCCATGCACTCTTCTAATTGCATTTTTTAAAATTGATTGATGTAAAAGGCTTTAAGTGGGGAATTCCTATTTGGTGAAGGAGTAACTTGTTTGGCGGGAAGTCCGGCCAACCCAAGAGGGATATGCTGATCGATCAAGATCGAGTGAATGATCGATTTTCTGTAAGCAAGTGAAGAGTTTCATTTCAGAAGTTGAAAACTGCGGCTGTCAAACCAGTCGGTCTAATATCATGTTCGCCTAGTAACTATCTAATATAATGCACAAGAAAATAAGAACCGCCTAGTAACTGTTCAAAGAAGTAAAGAGGGATGTAAAGAGTTTATTTATTTCATTTTTTATTAATAAACAAGCAGTAGGAATCGAAAGAACAATATCCGGAGTGATACGACTCACGCAAGTGAGAGAAGGCCTCCGGAGTTCCGAGCTTCGCCGACGTTCGAAGATCAGAGACGCTGTCGCGTGGGCCAAGTTGTCGAAAATTAGGTGGGCCGGCCACGTAATGCAATTCGCAGACACCCGCTGGACGAGAGTCGTCACCGACTGGATTCCGCGGGATGCAAGAGAACACCAGGACGCCCACCAACGCGTTGGTCGGACTTCTTCGTGAAAGCCCTGAACGACCGATATGATGCTCTTCGTGTCCCTCGAGCGAGGAGGATCCATTGGACCACTTTGGCACGCGACAGGGACGAATGGAGACGCTGCTGGCGCCCGCTCGAGCAAGTCGATGATCAACGGGACGACAGGTGATACAGGTGATACAGGTGAAAAAGAAACTATTTGAGTAGAGTGACACACTCGTTAACGGCACAACAAGAGCGACTGTAGATGCACACGTATCTTCACTTAGCTGTTTCAGATAAGCAGCGTTTTCATTATCAATCACATGAAAATCGCAACGAGACAAACAAGCCCATGGCGCGATTTTTTCTTTCAACACCTTAAAACTGATGCTTTTTGCGCGCTAGAAAAAGCTTAAAGCACAATTTTTGCTTGAAAAATGAATTTTATAAAATTTCATGCGGTGGGTTCAGATAATTGGGGCCTGATTTGAGGAAAAAGTCTTAGAAAGTAATACTGAATTCTGCTTGAAGAAATAAAATTGTAGCTTTGAGGGTCTCTAGCGTTACGTGGAAGGAACTAGTTTGAATTTGGAAGATGTCTGATTTCAAAAGCGTCGAGCTTGCTTAGAACAGTGTCCAATTTGCTTCGAAAAGTGTCCAATTTGACGTGAAAATCACATATTTTAGGAACCCGCAATAGTCATAGAGGGGCAGCCCCGAAAAAAAATCGAATCTCAGACCCTTATCCATGAAACAGACGTTCCGCCCGTGGACCATAAATGACCCCGTGTAATGCACGACTAAAAATGCAAAAAAAGAACGATGAAGTGCAAATAGGCCGATGTATTGCATTTACAGATCAACTGAATAAGAAACATTTTTCGTTACCTGGTCCGGTGCACTGCATAGTGGCTTAGAGGCTTTGGAACCACCTAAAAAACTTCTTTTAGCCACAGAACGTCCCTTTATCGCGGTGTTACATTGCTTGTAGAACTTCTCAACAAAAGGAAAGTAACCAGAGAAGTGTTGAGAGAAGTTGCTTACACCCCACTTGATAGTTGGCGATGAAGGCTAGAGCTTCGCTTTCAGTACCGAATTTCTTATATCTGAAGGAGTCAATGACAAAATGAAGGCAGCTTCCAGAAATCCTTTTAAAAACGCTTAGAAAAACAAACAATAGACGAAAGAACAGACCTTGCCTTAGCAAAACCATCAACCTGCTTACGACATTCGTCCCACGTGCCGTAGACACCGACTTTGCGGCCATTCGCGACAGCATAGAAGCCGGCTTTAGCCATACCATACGAGGCCCTCTGTATGAAGTAGTTAAGAGAAAGCGGATTGCGTCAAAGCGCCCGTTCAAGCCGCGACAGTGGTCGTCGACAGGAAGCATTAAATCGACTGAGTACGTACGAGCGCGGCGCAAATCGATCGATTCCATCGATCTACTCGCTTTGTGGAGGAGAGAGGGTGTTACACTCGGTCAACTTCCAAAGATGGAGTGAACCTACTTTTTCGGAACTCAAGATTCAAAAATCGCGATAGAAACAAAATAATCACCGCTACACATGACAAGGGTTGCAGACAGATTTGCTTATCGAAGGAAGCAATACAAAAATTCTCTAAGGGAGAAGAAAGAAATCGCCAAAAAGAAGTTTCAGGGTATTTCAGACGAGATGAAGAGCGCCATCGCAACATCATTTGATTGCCCATGAAACAGTAAATTCTGATTAAAAACTAATAAGACAAATATGAAAGAAAGCGCAACAGCCTTGAGAACCATTAGGCCCGATGCATTCAATTAATTCATGCCTGAGGCACACATATCATATGGAGAATCCCAGCGGTAAATTGTACATCACGTAAAAAGATATCTTTATTATATCCCCATGTCAAAGGCAATTAACACTAATCAGTTCTGGGCAGTGTGAGGTAGCAAGCATGACTATGAAGCAAACAGCGATTATACGTGAATATGCAGCGATTCAATGACAAAGTAAGCAAATCAGTGAATAGAATGGCATCTCATGCAACTCATTTCTTCTGCCTTTTCTTCGGTGTAGCTTCATCATCCGCGCTTGACGAGGCAGCTTCGCGTTTACGTTGAGCAACCGCCTCTTCTAAAAAATGACGTTTTTATCCTAGAACTCAAGTGTACACGGAAGCACTTAGAAAACGTCCATAATCAACGAATGACTTGAGCAATGCGATCGCGATCTTTAAGACCCTGTGCGTAGAACCTTCTCCTGAGATAAGATCGATCTATGAGACTTAGAAAGCGGCTTGAACTCGACACAGGATCACTGTCCAAAAGAACACTGGTTGCGAAATTTGTTCATACTCGCTAATTGGCGTTGGGACTAGCTGCAGCTGGTGCAATGTAATGTTTTCCTCGTCGCACGTACAAAACATGCAAATCAATTAAAATCAAGTGGTTGCAGCGAGATCGGTTCATACTCGAGTGCAATCGCTGCCGCCCCTGTCGCTCCCGTCGGCTGTTCATACTTCTCGCTGGCGACTACAGCGACAGCAGTACCGTTGGAGCGCGTAATCTACAGCCGTTAAAGGTCGGAAGAGCTCGAGATTTGCAAGCGTGTTGTTCAATTCAAGCTTTATCCAGAAAGTAGCCCAAATGACTTGTAGCTTGATAGATAGAAAGCACCGTTCTCCTAGATGGTGAGCATGTACATTCCCAAGGTTCCTTTACATTTTCGTGTCGATTAACAAAAAATTCGTGCTGTCTACAGGAATCCTGCTGTTCATACCATTACAATGATCATCTTCTTCTTCTTCAGCGTCTGTCCCGCTTCGTAGCGGGGTCCGCTATTCCGGTGTCATGACGCCACCTCTCCCGATCCAGCGCTAGATCAGGGTGGACACCAGCAACCTTCAAGTCCATTTTAACGTGTCAGACCAGCGCTGCTTCGGACGCCCTCTAGGCCGCTTTCCCACCAACCCAAACTTAGGGCCTATCTTGCGGACGCTATCTTCCTTTCCACGCAGAACGTGGCCGTACCATCGCAAGCGAGCTTCACGCATCTTCTCCGCTATCGGCGCGACACTGAACTTCTGCCGAATGGCATCGTTTCGGATGCGGTCCATGCGCGTGACTCCAGCCGTCCAGCGCAGCATCTTCGTCTCAATGACGCTGAGGCGCGTTTCAACCTCCTTGGTCGCAGGCCAACATTCAGCATCGGGCGCAAATAGGGTCGGGGGGGGGGGGTCACCTCCTAAAAAATGTCACCAACGCAAAAACAAAGCGACAAAACACACTGATAGTAAAGAATAGGTACAAACAATGGTATAGCTCTGTTCTGTGCTCTCCTATGCTGACGCGGAGGAGAGCACAGATTTGGGCAGGGGAAGGGACTCCAGGGTGTGGCTCGAGTGACGCGCCCGTGTTAAAATTGCCTAGATCCTGGAGTTCCCTCCCTTGCCCAAATCGGAAGCACATAACACACGGATATGTAATCGAAACAAGGAGATAAGACTGTATTTACATTCGCTGTATGTAGCTACCCGCCGCGGCAGGCCATGTTGACCCCCCCCCCCCCGACCCTATTTGCGCCCAGCATCGTACATCGCTACCGGCCGGACGACAGTTCTATATATTTTTGACTTCAAGCGCTCTGGTATCTTCCTATCGCAGAGCACGCCAGTCAACGAGCGCCACTTGGACCAAGCTGCACTCACGCGGGAGTTCACTTCAATCATCAGATTGCCGTCAGATGCTATTGCTGATCCCAGGTACTTAAAAACCGAAGTGCGTGGGAGCTCGATGGCGTTAACCTTGACGGAGCTGGACTCATTAACGTCCGTCGCTAGATACTCGGTCTTCTTCACGTTCAATCTGAGTCCAAAACACTCCAAGCGATCACATCAAGCTTGCACCTCTCGCTCGAGTTCACCTTTATTTTCGCTAGCGAGCATTACGTCATCAGCATAAAGCAGTGTCCAGGGGACTGGCTTCTGAAGATCTCGTGTAACGGCATCCATCACGACAACAAAAAGGAGTGGGGAAAGCGCAAAACCCTGGTGCACCCCGACAGAGATGGGGAATTCCATTGAGGTTCCGGCTGCAGCTTGAACTCTACTCTTTGGAGAAGAGTAGAGGATTCGCACCCACTCTATGAGCTCCTCAGGAACTCCATGTCGTCGCAGGGCATGCCATATCACTTCACGCGGTACGCGGTCAAAGGCCTTCTCTAGGTCGAGGAAGGCGATGTGCAGTGGATTCTGTTTCTCGCGATGCTTCTCTAACAGGAGGCGGGCGGCATGTATGGCATCAATGGTGCCACAGCCAGCTACGAAACCGCACTGACTGCTGGAAAGATGGACGATGTCACGAATTCGACCATCGACAATTCGCTCAAAGATCTTCATGCTGTGCGAGAGCAAGCGAATCGGAGCCAGCTACGAAAAGAACCGAAAAGCCGAAAACGGAGACTGCAGAGCTCAGCAGACAATAAGGTGTATAGGATCATCTACCCTTGATGTAGAAAATAAGTGCGAATCAAGAGCTTGCAATTTGCTTCGATCCAATCCGAATGCGAGAGCGGTGTGATCTATTGGAGGGGTTAGCAAATGGGTGAAATCCAAACGCAGTAAGAACGAACTATAGAGGACGGCGTTACTAAAACCCTTTTGAGATGCGCCACGCATTCTACTTCCACGGGATGCGGTGGAAACTTTCTGAGTGTGTATTTCGCCTACACCATGACTTGCGGCGATCAACCGATGAGCTAGTCAGAGCTATATACTTCCCAGACAAGTCTGGTAACAATGCACCTACCCCGGAGGGATGGAAGGCTTGGTTGGTATGGAAATCCGAACCGAGAACCTGGAATCGGATGAATGCGACAGTCATCTTCTCCGACTGCGCTCCACGCGCCTACAAAAACCGTTCTGTACGTATGTTTGTGACTGCATCAGAGGCCCCCATCGAGGTACAGTACAGGTGCTGTGACTCCAAAAAGCTTCAGCAGCGCATCGATTTGAGATGAAAGGAACTAGTACCTATGGTCAGTGTCAGAATATGCGGAAAGGTACGACACCCATAATAAACCCGCGGAAGCGTCGTATGCCGTTGGCAGTCATCAAGATGGCAACATGCGCGACACGGCTGCCAGTGGTCCTGCTGATGTCTCGCGTGGTTCTGTTCCAATTAGAAGGTTTACCTAATGCGAGTGTGAACCAGGCCCCGCTCTCGCGATCTGCGCTTACATACTGTGGTCGAAGCCATCAATTCAACAATTTTTGCAATTTTTTATATTTATTTTTTAACAACGGACCTATTTGTTTGAGAGTTTTTCCTTCCGCGAACATAGTCGCCTCCTCTTCATTATCGAACTTCTTGAACTTCGCCCCTTTGAATCCAGCAGTTTGTTTCTTGCAGTCTTCCCACGATGTGAATCTGAACAGGTTCAGCCAAATAAGGACAAAATGGCACTAACATGAAGAAAGTTTGGCTCACACTCCCGTTGTATGTCCTCGAGCTACAGCGTAGTACGTAACTGGTTTATCATCCTTCTTCGAACTCTCCTCTTTGGGCTTCATCTTTTCTTGTTCTCCATTCCCTCCTAGAATAGGATAATATGTTAGAAAGGCGTTTTATTGGACAAGAGGAGATTCTCAATGTTTATAAGAAAACGTTAAACCCCACATTCCTTTTGTGCCGTTCTTAACCCATCTGAAATTAACTTAGAACCTTTGTAGAAGCAATGTAGCACATATCCCTCTCCCATCTCTCCCACTTAACTAGAAAACCACACTAGATGAGAGTTCACCAGTAGCGCTACCGTTCTTTACACAGAGACTACATTCAACATGCCAAACGCATGGACAACTAACCTTTCACGGTCCCATGATAAAATTTATTAAAGTACGACACGGCGTCGTCCAAATTGTCGAATTTCTTATGCAGCGGCTGTGGATAGTCTTCTATCTGAACAACAACATTGATGTGTGGCCTACTGCACATGCTGCGATCATGAACGCATCCAGAAAATCAAGCCTCCAAAAAGCTCTTGTCACCAGCGAGCGTAGGCACTCAATTAATGTTATGAGTAGGGCCTAAATGGATTTACGAAAACTTAATTTATTTCTTATTTATTCACTACATGCAAAAGAAAAAACAAAACGAACGTTTTTCTAAACAAGTTGAAGTCGTTGTAAACAGAAGCAAAACAAGCAACAAAAATAAAACTAGTGAAGAAGAAAACTACTAAACTGCATCCTGAAGATATCGGTCAAGAAGTTTTTCATATTGCCTTTTACAGCTTGGTAAGATATGTTTCTTTGATAATTTCAAACACTCAGAGCCAGCTCGGCAAGTGAAAAACTGCGATCTTACATTGCTTTTTAGTCTGGGAAACTGAATCTTCCTATATATAGTAATTAAATCGTATCTTCTCCCACGGTGTTCAAGGGTATGTAAATTGAAGAATCTGTTTCGTGAAGTAGGTGATGGGATAGCGTTGTAATTATACCCATGTATTCGTATACAGAGTTTTCTTGTGAAACTGTTTTGCATAGATTCCAGCCTGGCAATTTCTCGCTTATAATTCGGGCCGAAAATTGTGGTGCCATATTCTAGAATTAGTCTAACCACGACTTATAAGCACTTAATAGGTGCAGCACCGAATTTGTTCGCAAACATTTGAAGAGGCTGTGCACAATTCGTTCACCTTTGTTCGATATTAATTCAATTTGTTCCCTGAACGAAAGTTGGGTGTCCAAAATAAAACCCAGATCACGCAGGGAAGCTGCACTACTAATTTGCATCTCATCAAAGCAGTAAGGACATCTACTTACCTGCTGTCATAGATGGAGTACTTGTGATTTTTGCGGCGATAATGGAAGTTCTCAATTTGATGACCAACCCGCAATTACATTTATTGCTGATTGAAAAGAAAGACGATCTTCTCGAACAGCAGTATTCTTATAAGTTTTTATATCGTCAGCGAATATTTTACATCAGACACCGAACTGGTTAACCAAAGATGGAATTTCAGCGGTGTATACAGAAAAGCGGATTTTTGACAAAACACCACCCTGAGGAACGCCCCTTGTAATAGGAGGGCATTCAGAAAACGCATCATTAACCCTATCTTGAAAAGATCTATGGGATGCAAAGTTTTTTATCCATAGAGTAATCCTATGATGGACAGTGGTTTCCATGTGTTTAATAAATAGTTTATCCCAAGAGACCTTGTCGAAAGCCTTCATGAAATAAATTACATCCACATCTGATACACCGATCTTTTGTTGCGATAAAAACTTCTAGCGCCAGGCGGGACTCGAACCTGCGCCTCCCTCTGACCGTGCGGGGATACTCTACGCCAATACACCACAAGCGCTGCTTGATCGAACGCAACATCTACAAGGCGTGGGACCCATCAGCACTCACTCGTATATCGGGATGACTGTTGCGGATGTTGCGTTCGACTAAACAGCGCCGATGGCTAACGGCGTAGAGCATTCCCACTCTGAGGTGCGGGTTCGAGTCCCGCCTGGCGCTAGAAGTTTTGATCGCAACAAAATATCGGTGTAACAGCTTAAATCCTCAGTGCCAGCCAATTGAGGCTTAAAGAAACTGAATTGAATCATTTCTACATCACATCAATTTTTTATCCAAGGGCTTTTGTCCAGTCATTAAGCGTAGACAACATCATCGCTTCAGTGGATTTACCTGTTCGAAAGCCATGTTGATCATTAGAAATAATATTATCAGACTCAAGATAAAATACAAGAGCTGCCCTGAGTTTTCTCTCGAAGATTCAAGCAAAAACTGATGTGATGCTAATTGGACGACAGTTTGATCGCCCGTCCCTGCTCCCACAGACTATATGTGTAGGCCCTACAATAGTCCAGTCTTGACTGGAATCATCGTTCTACTTTAGTAAATTAATATAATGCTCTATAAAGTAGAAGCTCTATGGAAGTTGTCACAGTTCTGATAAGACTAAGCACTTTTAGAGCAAAAATTATCACAGAAACGGGATCAGCATGACAAAGTAAAACACGCACGTTCTGAAGCATTTTTCGAGCATTTACACCCATGTGGAAAGGACGATTAACCATGTCCTCAAAACAGTTGTTAGAAAAAGTCGGAGTTTTGCTCAATTGCGTTAAGCGGGCCCAATGTTCAAAGATTTTTGCCAGTTAGCCTCTCCGCCTATCAAGGATGCGATGGCACGAAGCACATTTTATTGGAATGCGAAGCAAGCCACTGTTAGGCCAAGAAGAAGAAAGAACAGCGACAATCTCGTATTCACGTACATATTTCTTAACTTCTTCGTAGTCAGTGAAAACGCCAACAGCATAGCCGCGAGCAACAGAATAATACTTCTCTCTGTTTGGTTCCGGAAACGCCACTAAACAGCATCACATTAACAGAACATCAAATCCACTTCACAACTTTAACAAATTGAACAGAAATGAAGTACGAGCTTTTTCACCAGCTAAGTCACTGCTTTTATTCGCACCACGTTTTTCACGTCAAACTGTACACTTTACATCCTGAATCGAAACCGATGTCTTCCAAAAAAAAAAAAAAAACGGAACCCTTAAACGGAACATGTTATAGGGTTTTACCAAAAAAAAAACAGAAAATTATCAACTTGCCTGTCTCAAGCAAAGGAAATTTCAATTTTCTCAAAACATGTTTTTTTTTACATTTCGTTTTAAAAATCTACAAGAAACTGTTTAAGCTTATTTCCGGATGCAAAACAGATTAATTTTTGAATGTGTTGCGAGGGGAAATCACACCGTGCACTGGCCAGCACATTGCTCCGTTTTTGCTGGGGTAAATCTTTGTTATACGAATCTCCGTAATAAATATTTACGTGTTTTCTGCATTGTTGTTGTATCGTTGAACAGGACATAACTCCACACAAACATTTGTCTTTATCAATCAAATAAAAGCCACAATATGCTACATGAATGCATGGTGCGATCTCTCCAGACGAAACACTAAAAATTTCCTGCTTTCCTGCATTTTAAAATTTTAAGTGCGATTGATGAGCTTAATGCGATTTTCAGCTAAAGGTATACAAATTCTATAAAGTTTCAAACACTGTAACTACTTTTTAGACGCGAGATTTAAATGTTCAGAGAAAGTCGTAGTAAGTCCTTCACATCGAGCATTTATTAACAGTTCACCATGACAACAGTCGATTCGTCGCGCATTTTTTCAAGAGAAACAACACTTCTAATAATGATCATTAGCAGTTGCTCGTCCGCTCTGCATAAGCAGAGCTAGACAAGAATGCTGTACTCATACACTCATGCCTATAGTTGAGCTTCACGAACGAGTAGAAACAATAATCTTGAAAGTAGCCCACATTCAACTTTCTTCGGCTGGCGTGCTTGGAAATACTCTTCAGCCTCTTCGCGGGTAGAAAACTTCTTGTAGACAGGCTGGGGAAAGTCGTCTATCTAAACAACACTTCCATTGAATCGGCGTAAAGTACAAGATGCACGGAACGACAATGACCTCACGTGATTACTAGAACGCCGAGTCTTGTACCCATTCCAGCTGTTATTTTAATAAATTGCATCAATTTAAGGAAGTGATAGGCAAGCGATGATGTGCTGCTCGTACTTTCCCATCAATGCCTTCTGCTCAACACCTGAGAAGCGCCTCGTCACCATTTTTGTCGCTTACCTGCCGGTCAAAGAGGACGCAGTCATGATTGAGCAAAAATATCCTGTGCCTCTATCATAACGAAATAAAGATCAGGAAACACTACCAAATAAGAGACTGCCGGAGTGACAGACACAATAAGAAGCAATCGGGAAGCAGAAGGCAGCTGTTCTCATCCATAGGCTTTTGCATTCCCAAAGTGTCTCGCTATGAAGCTGAACAGAGGGCTCGTCATCAGCTACGATGGCACAGCGACAGAATGGTGGAGACAAATTTCGAGCTGTTTTCGACGATAAGTTTCTCCCCACGACGGTAGTTCCGAGGAGAGCGTGTGTGACCGGAAATCTGAAGCTGCTAGGTTAAGACTGGACTATGAGCGAGATAGGAATTCACTGTCCAACAGTTAAAGGATTTGCCGAGGTTGCTTCGAGACATGCTGTCATGCATCCCACAAGGGCACCTTGACCCTTGGTGACCGCGAGATATACAGGACTAGTGTATACTAGTGTATTTCGCAGTTGCTGACAATCCATTCCTGTAGGAGTCCACTCCGATGAAAAACGTTCCTAAACTAGCGCTTTTTTCATATCCCATCAGAATCAGAAATCGTTTTCCTGCGGTTCTGACTCCGGCTCTGGCACATCATCGCAACTGCCTGTCGCAGGTGAGAAAAGTACCACTAATGGGTAGTCACCGCATTCTTGTACGACAGCTAAGCACCGCAGAAAAAAGAGGGGAGCACGTAGTACCCCTTTCCGATTTATACTCATATATTACGCTCACGAGGCTCGTCGAAGTATGCCAGATGCCTACCGCGAGGGTAGAAGCTGCCGCTATGCCTCACGTTCATCGACCTGAAGAAATCGACTCTGACGAGACTGAAGCGGTCATCAAAGCTCTGCTCACTCAGGGAGTTCCCACTCAGTACACCAGAGTTCTTTGAGAGCTGTACATTGGATTCACGACCAAGATTTCACCATTCTACAACGACGTCGTCGTCGACGTGAAGAGAGGGGTTCGACAAGGGGATACCATATCCCCGAAGCTCTTCAGCGCCACCCTCGAAAACGTCATGCGCGAACTAGAATGGGAAGACATGGGAGAGGTCGACGTCCGGCAACTGCACTATCTTCTCTTCGCTAACGACATCGTGTTCATAACACCGAGCATCAGTCAGGCGGAACGAATGCTGGCCGACTTCGATCGTGTCTGTGGGAACGTTGGACTGCAGCTGAATCTTACGAAGACGATGTTCATGAAAAGCGGGCGAGTTTCAGATGCTTCATTCTCGCTCAACAAAACGGACACCTCGGAATGCTCCAGCTATGTGTGTCTGAGTGGAAAAGTAAACATGGCCAGCAACCTAGCACCAGAGCTGAGTAGAAGTAAACAAGCGGCTTGGAGAGCTTTCAAGAGCGTCGAGGAAGTCGAGACGACGAACGTCCGGTTCCGTTCTGCCAGGATAAACACGCGATCAGCGTCGCGCAGCGTGGAATAGGGAGGAAGATGCACAAAGTGACGCGATTCATGCAAGTGATCGCCGACATTCAAAGATCAGAGACGCTGTCGTGTGAGTCACTTCGTCGAAAATTAGATGGGCCGGCCACGCAATGCTTTTCGCAGACACCCGCTGAACGAGAGACGTCACCGACTGGATTCCGCGGGATGTCAAGAAAACACCATGGCACTCAGCGAGGCGTTGGTCGGACTTCTTCGTGAAAGCCCCGACGAACGATATGACGCTCTTCGTGTCCCTCGAGCAAGGAGAATCCATTGAAACACTCTGACACGCGACATGGATGAATGGAGACGCTGCCCATCGGGACAGAGTTGGAGTAGAGCTCAGGACATTGGCACCATCATCATGATTTCGAGTTTATAGTACAAATGTTCATGAAAATTAAAATCTGATCAGAAAATTTTCATGTGTAAAATATATAGAAAACGCTTGGAACACTACAGTTTGACGGCGCCTGCATCACCCTGTCATACCTGTTTCTTGGCCTCGTCCCAGTTCTCATAAATGCCTCGTTGAAACCCGTGCGCAACTGCGTAGAATTTCGACATACCTATGAAGTATTTGACATCGTAGATAAAGTCAAATCTCATGGTAATCTGCACACAGACATTGAGCGATATCGCATGTGTAACAAACAACAACAAGAGATAGAACTTATTCATAAAGATCTGTGGAGACCTTCCGTGTCGAACTATACAAGAAGTGGCGAACACAATAGGTAGGAAAAGCACTACACCACGACAAGAATTCCTACGGTAACGACCAGTTGCATGCCAAAACGGACCGGACAGTTTTCGCAGATTCGGAAACACTTTGCGATCCCTCGAGAACCCTTTCCAATGCATTAAACCAAATGAATGTGTATATTGATATTGCCTTGCCACATTCTTCATTACTACTAGTATTTTTTGCGTCTGAGGAGGAAACTGTTCGCGTACTCAGAATTCTTAATTATCTCCCCCGCGTTTCTTGCTTTGCGACAGCTTCTGAGCGCCTTCCATGTGCATGAACAGTTGCCTTTTCATATTTTGAAACCTACAGTCCAAAACCATCGCCTGAAATTATGCAAGGACTAGTCCGTTCTGGCTGACAACCCGCTGATATCCTTGGAAGTATAGCCGCTTGTGAATAGTAATCGGAACACAAGAACTTGGGTGTACATGCCGACTAGTTGAAAGGAAGACGGAATGAGAACATATCTGCGGTTGTTCTGGAAAATTTAAAACAACACTTATATCGAGTGTTAAGTATGGGGTGTATACCCAAGATAAGCAGTGTTCATAAGCACTGCTTTAGGCGTTGTTATAAAACAGCATAAGATTACAGAGGGGTTATTATTACTTCATATATGTACAAAGGCGAACACGTATAGAACCTTTCTAGTCTCGAAGTTCTGCCAGCCGTTGAGCCATTGCGTCGAAGTCCTCTGTGGCGACTTTTTCCGCGACTAGGTTTCCAGTGACTGCAGCCGGAGCCTTTCCAAGTTCTCCTGCCGTTACCTCCCACAAGATGCGATCCACTTCTTCCTGAATGGAAAATTCAGCAAGACTGCACTTAACACCGGTAACGGAGGAGAGGTAGTCTACCTGAGCTTGCTCCTCGAGATCCGCTGGTTCCATGCTGTCCATGGTCTCTTCGATCATTTCGTCTATGATACCAAGTTTCATCATTTCCTGCGACATTTCCCGCATCGTCTTCATTATCTCAGGCACCTGATAGAAATAAAACTCTTCAGTCCAAGAAAGAACAAACACACAAGTCTCTTCCCGCTCATAAAAAACAGAAAAACATAAGAATCGTGCTGATAGTTTCTGCGAATTTAGTGAATCACGACGCCTTGTCGATTACAGACACCCGGCCTAGAATTCCAGCTTCAAACAAGAATAACGGCTGAGTGACTGGTTGTAATAGACACAGATGCCTTTTGAGACACGGTGATGACCGGACTCGACGAGGTGACAACAAACTTTTCCTGCCCAGACCAAGAACCAATCTAAGGATTCGTTTTTCTGTCACAGATCAATCAATCACCCATAATCGTATTTGCAAACGGCATTCGGTGCCTCAACGTATTTCGTCTTTTAGAAAACTGGTGACTTCACATCTGGAAGGCAGACGTGGCATTTAGCTCTATATCTCGCTATCATCCCTGTCTTTTCCTTCACATGAGCGTCGATTTTGTTTTGACCTTCTCATCCTTGTTCCTGTGTTTGTTGCTGATTTATTATTATTATTATTATTATTATTATTTATTACATGGCTAAAATCCATGTGAAGAACAATATAATTAGAAACAGTATACAACGACATCCACACGACATTGGCCAACGATCAGACCAAAGTGTAATAGAAGATTAGAAAGTACATGCGATAACAAACACCCGGAGAATGAAGAATAGAAAGGAGAACAGACCAAGAGGGACTCTGCCACAAGATCTCGTTATGTCCTAGAATTATTTATGAATCGACTTGCATTCGTAATAAATGGCTTCAGGTTGTACGGAATAACTGAGTTTTTGGCAAGTTTCATATAATCCGAACCTGCTCTATTGACAAAAAAATTATGTCGAATTGAAGATTTTGCAGTGCTTAGTGAAAGCTTCTCTCCTCCACCTCGGGTTCTAGATAGTCTCACCATGAAGAAATCACGTTTGTCAAGTCCACAGAAACCATGGAGAATTTTGTGTACCATTACGAGGTCGTATATTCTTCGCCTGTATGAAAGTGTCTGTAGCCCAAGTTGTTTGTTTCTTGTATCACTGCTGGGAATAGCATGGTAATCAAAGCCACATATCCTAACAAATAGTTTTCTAGTGAAGCTATTTTGGACTTTTTCAAGTCGAAGTATATTTTTCTTCTTAACTGGGTAAAAAATTGTTGTTCCATACTCAAGTATCGGCCTAACGTAAGTCATTTAGTTTTCATATGTCGCCTTATGCACGTTATACATATATACACACACACACACACACACACACACACACACACACACACACACTGCCTTATGCAATTTAAGTAATTTAATACAATTCCATTGACTATTCTACATAGTGGCATCAAAAATCTGCTAAAATTCGTGAAGAGCCTGAAGCAGCGAATGGAATTTACGTAGTTCGTTCTTACTTTCTGCTCTATTGAAAGAATAAATCCCACTAAAAAATATACAGGAAACACACCTTCACCAGATTCTGCATAGACTGCAACACTTGCGTGGATTTTTGCAGCGAACCGGCCATCCTCATCGTTGCCAGCTGCTCTTGCATACACATGATCACAGAGTTGATTTGGGCTTTGCTCACTTGAATTTTAGCCACCGCCTGTAACAGTCGAATTTAACGCTAAACGCTTAAAATCACAAAGGTATCACTAACGAATATGTGGAGAAATAAGTGATGCGCCAGTTCAACCGTGACTTCAATCAATCTATTCCAGAGAAAACAACCAAACATGTTGAATCCTGCGCAATACTACTACTTGCTGAGTCGTCACTCAGGCGTGAGGCATAAAATGCTTCCTACGGAAAACGGTACTTATGAGGCAGAGGGTCCGTGGTGCCGTGGGGTTGCCGCGTTTCCGTTGCAGGGTTAACATGTTTCCCGGCAACCCCACGGCACCACGGGTCCTCTGCCTCATAAGTACCCGGAAAACTACTGAACAAATTCACCCCTAGTCCGTTCATGCCAATGAAATTTCAGAGGTTATTTGATTACATTTGGCACATTCAACGTTTGCCGGAACAGCGACTGGTTGTCATGCAAAACAAGCGAGTGACCTAACGCAGAGTGAATATATGTAGAAAGCTGTTCATGCTTATCGCCACCGACGCGATCAACCCAATCATTTATGACGAATAGTGTCTCAGTGGGCGCGTGTAGCGCAGTCGAAGAAGGCGTCGATTGTCGCGTGTACCCGATACCAGGTTCCTGGTTAGGATTTCCCACCCCCACCAACCAAGCCTTCCATCCCTCCGGGGTCGGTGAATTGGTACCAGACGTATTTGGGAAGGATAAAGCAGTGACTTGTTCATCGGCAACCCCCCGGAACGAATCAAGTTTCAAAAGAACGACAGCTTGACTGAGCAAGTTTACTTTATAAAAATACATAAGCTCCTCCAACGAAGCTAGAGAGCTGTAGTCTGAAAATGACAACTCGCTCTTACCTTGCGAGACTGTAATAAGGACTTTGCTAGAACGACGCACACATCTCGATCTCCCTTTTTAGCTGCTTCCTTGATTTCCTTAGTGACCTGAAGGAATATGCGCTTCAAAATCACAAAAACGAAGAAGAAACCTCAAATATTGGGCAATACTACTGGAAACGAAAAAAAATCACCTTCTGTTCTTCGCGTTGAATGCTGTACACTTGCCTGTCGAGGGACCGCATTTCTGTTCTCATTTTGCGTTGCATTTCCCTGACCTGCTCCTTCGGGTCCTTCTTCTTTCCAAACAGGCCCATCATACCAAATCTTTAGGAAGCAGAACTATGGCAGTGGTCTCAAACGGATGCTAAAAGAGCGACGAACAACCACAGCGACTAGTACGTATGAACAATTCACTGCTATTTCTCAACTCCGAGAATGCGTAAGTTTGCGTTGAAGGCGCGCCGGATTCTCCGTGTAGCACGTCAAACATCACACTTGGGGAGTGGATGCATCAATTAAGCGAGAAGAATACGTGTTGCAAACCGGACTTTCATTGAAGTCTTTAAATTAACCTCTTCAAATTAACCTAGATACCCTCAATAAGCGAGCACACTGTTTGAAATTTTATACAATTATTATTTTTTGAAGAAAAAATTATGAATTTAACTTTGTTTTAAAAAGCAAGAAGGCAGCTCACTAGTGTATTATAAGAAAAAGTCATGTCATGCACTCGACTACATCTTCGCGATTTTTATTTAATTGGTGCTATAAATGCTGCTTGCCTGAAACAGCTATGTGTCATGTGTTTTTTTTATTATAATTATACTCTTGCTGGGCCACTTATATCCGTGTTACTCAACACAGACAAAATTTTTGCTATCAATCAAATAAAAATGGCGTTCTAAGTGTAGTGCATGGTGCGATCTCTTTTAATACCCTAAATTTTGGCCGCGTTTTTGCGCTTCAGAACAAAAATCAATTCACAATTTTTAGGAAACAGGAAACAAAAAACTGTAAAGCAGGCTCATTTATTGAGAAAGGAGAAGTAAACGTTTTAGAAAAAGTCGTACGACATTTTCCTTAAACAGCAAATTATTTTGAACGTCTCGCAGTCTTTATTTTAATGTGAAAAAAACTCGTATTGATTTGGAAGAAGTCCAAACTTATCTCAAAAGCATGCCGTATGCTTTTGAGATCAATTGTCATGCATGCTTAAAAGGATGCCCAATATGGCCTAAAAAGTGCCCAGTTTGACGAGAAAATGATAAAGATAGCGTTGATCCTTTGAAGCACTGCACTACTGTAATTTTTGGGAGAATCGTGAAGAATGAAAGAGAATCACATTTCACTCAACTACTAACCATAAGGCGGGCAAAAAATGCGGCACGCCTACTGCTACCCTTTCATGCTGATTGGAAAGGAGATCAAATTCTTTTGTGTTTTCTGAAAACCCGTCGGCGCTTTATTTGTTGAATATGGGGGGATTATACATATATGGTGGGATAGTAGCCTGGGCAAAATGTGTGCACAATTGGCTCCTAGTGTCGCGGCAAAATATGCACATAACGCGACTACACACTCTATCGCTGCCTAGATCAGGAACCCGTACTCAAAAACTTACGATTAGTCCTAACGGCATCAATGAAAAATGGAGGCTACATGCGTAGTCACATTGCGCAGATTTCTTACTCGTGAATAACTTTCATGGTTTATCCGGTCGATCAGTCACTACTCTCGCGAGTCCTAGAAGCTCCAATACCGCCCATTTCTTTGGACCGTTGCAGCTATGATACCTTATTACACCAACGGATTCGAAGCCCATGCTGCCAAGTGAAATTGTATCGTGCGAAAAACAAGATTTGCAGGAGTATCTTCTCAGCCCGACGCATGAATTGACATATTTGAGTATGTCGCCAAACAAAATTCACCAAAGCAAATTCATTTATTCTGTCGTTTAACTGGTTTAGGCATTTGATTTCATCTTTGCGTGGCTCACAATAAGGATAAGGATAAAGGACGGCGTTACTCAATCCCTTCTGGGATGCGCCAGCGCATTCTACTTCTACGGGATGTCGTGGAGGCGACATGAATGCGTATTTGGCCATACAATGACTTGCGGTGGCCAGCCGATGAACAAGTCAGCGCTTTATACTTCCCAGACAAGTCTGGTACCAATTCACCGACCCCGCAGGGATGGAAGGCTTGGTTGGCCTGGGCGGGAAACCCGAACCAGGAACCTGGTATCGGGTGCACGCGACAGTCGCGCCTCCTCCGACTGCGCTACACGCGCCCTGTGGCTCACAATGCCAAGACAAATAGCAACGTTTGACAGAGACGGTCACATACTCTTCCCACTTAGTTGAGAAATTTAGTTCAGCTGATATTCCGTACAAAACACCGCCACTTTTTTTCGTGCTTTTTGCTTTCGTTTAATAATCGAAGCGCAAGGGTGAAAGCTATTTAATCGACGAATTAAAACATTTCATGAGCTATGGGTAACAAGAGAGCTAGGAAGATATGAGAATGGTTCACACTTACGCATGGACCAACGAAGAGCACTGCTGGCATTAGTTACACCGCAAGGCGGTCGAAGTGCAAAAACCTTTATTGACTGTAGACGACGACTTTGTAAGAATTTATATCATTAGCCATGACGACAAGGCTTATAGTTACAATAAGTGAGTGAATAAGTAGCAGCAGACGCAAACAGGTAGATGGAGAATCCGAACAGAAACTAACGTATCTGACCTTTTATACACAGCAAGACATGGACACTGTGAAGAGACACTAACTGTTACAAACAGGAGTGACTTAAACACACATCTTCTGTCTTCTTTGCAAAGACATCTGTAAAACAATGATACGAAGTAACGAAGATAAACCCTATTCCTCTGGAAGCAATCGCGCTTAGCGAATAACACTCTACATACGAATGGAAAAATGAATGAGATATTCGAGATAGGCACCAAATGACAAACAATAAGAAAACATTCACAACTAACGATTGTTATCCATAATCTCCTCTGCCTTTTGAGCTAATTCGTTGACCTTCGCCGTGGCCTGCTCCAGCGATTCGCGAGCGCTCTGAATGTAGTCAACACCTTACATTTCGACTCAATTGGTTGTGCGTGGACGGAACGTCTGTACAGGTTAATATGGACAAATAATGACAAAACTGTAACTGCCCGACGAATATAGCACCCCAAAATTCCGTCAAATTCCATATTTCACGGCGGCGAAGTATAAATTTTATGCTGCGCCGCAGAGCGTCGCGAACATTCAATATCTATGCCTATCGTGGTGGCGCGCTACGTGGCGGCGCAAATATAAACTATGCCTTATACGGTGTTTTAGACAACGATACCGAAAGTAGGGCTCGCTCGTAGACCGTAGGCACAGCGACTGGTCGGCCATCAAGAGTTTTTAAAGTCTAACGTCGACTTATGATGGTCATGTGATAGCGGGTATCTGGCAGATTCATCTCCGCTTCTTTAACAGATATTGCATAGATTTGCTGTACATTAGGTTGTTATTTCGCTACTACTGTCACATTATTCACTTCCACTTTGGAGCGTTACGCATCTTACTTTCTACCGGATGTCGATTGGTGTGGGCGGAAAATTCGAACCTGAAACCTGGTGTCGAGTGCACGCGATAGTTGGCACCTCCTCCCACTGCGCTACGTCATGATTGTTCAGTCATGATTGCAGTCATGATTGAGTACTAACCAGAGATTTCCCCGGCAAAGTAATGTATTCTCACGTTCGCCCCATTACATTCATTTTGCCCGGTTAGGTTAAGAAGTCGGTGGTTCACTCCTCCCCTTTGGCCGATTGAATCAAAATTTATAATCACTAGAGCACTGTGCACAATTTTAGGGAACCCTTAGGCACTACAAGGGTTAGGGTTGTGCACTCCTTTCTAGGAATGGGAATGGATGCTTGATATTCAGCTTGCATAAGGATATCGGAGGATATAGGATATATGCTTTTCTTACAGTGGCCTACCCTACTCTAGGATTCCGTTGGGGAAAGGAACTCTAGTACGAAAAAGAATTAATAGAAAGTCGTCGTTAGAAAAATAGCACTCCCCCCCCCTCCTCCTAACCATCTCCTAACCACCTTTAAAAAGGTTACCCCCTTTCTTATATTGATTCCTAACGTTTTCTTCGTACTACTGCACGGCAATTCAAAAATTTAACTACAAACCTTTATAGCGTTTTGCATTCTTTCATTAGCACCTGATAACGTGGTGTGGTAGCAGCTTGCGACGGGATGCAGAATACCTTCCATGTCGAGCTTCGGCTAGATATCGAAATAAAAGCAATGCCAGTGAAAAATAGCAATAAAAAATTCAAAATATGATATTCTGCTTACGTCAAGAGGTCTATATCCGTCTGTGACACCTAGCTCCTTATTTCTAGCCTCACAAGATTCTGCCAGGACCTCCAAATCGGCCAACTTCTCCTCTATCTGAACCACGAAACTGCAGATATGTCGATGTAGACCTTGCGAAAGAAGTCTTTCATCACTCACATTGGTGTCTTGCACTAATTCTGCAATACGTTCTTCGCACTTGGCTCGGAAAACGGATACAATTTTTTGCATGATTTCATCAGCTTCGGATCTCGACAGGGTTGTGTCACATGCATTTGCCTAAAAATCAGATGTTCAATATGTACCATTTACCCTCCTGGCAAGCTTGATACTTTTGACATCAAACTAAGCATCTTCTAAATCGAAACGAGCCTCTTCCACAATAAAATAGATTCTCCGAAATGGTTAAAATATTTTTTGCCCAACGAAAATTTCATATGACTTTCACTGAAATTTTGTAAGTTTTTTCTTTTTTAGGAAAAACTAAATTAAAAATTGTTTTCGCAGGTTTTTTTTGTTTTCTTTTTTTCTTCGCAAAAGCGCAGAAAGGCAGCAAGCATTTGGTACATTAAAAGGAGAGCTCCCACCATGAACTCCAATAACCCATTGAGATTTTTATTTGATTGATAATGTAAATGTCGCATACCTGAAACAGCGATGTGATGATAGTTTTTAGAGCTGTTTCTGTAATACCATTTGCACCTGTGTTACCCCTAGGAAACAGAATTTTTGCTATCAATCAAATGGAAATCACTACGACTAGTCTTTTAATACATCAAGTTGTTGCTTCCTACCTGCGCTTTAATGCAGGCTTTAATTCATAATTCTTCCAAAACAAGTAAAAATTGTATCCAATTTCAAACAGTGTGTTGCTTTATGGAGGCGCGTAAATTAAAAATGTTCAATGAAAGTGACACTAAATTTTCCTTAAACAAAATTTATTCTAATTTTTTCAGAAACTGTTTTGGTGATGCTGGCTATGGTTTTTCGCAGGGTTTAAGATTACAATTCTGAGTAGAGGGTGGTATGAAAGCCACCAGGATTGAGTAGGCAGCACAGCCGTTGATCGATGTCGGTGCTTGAGTACTACAGCACGGATGGACCGATGTATACCACATTCAAATCAAATTGGACACTCTTCAGAGCAAGCAGGACATTTCTGGATCCAAGTTGGACCTTCCAAATCGAAACGAACGCATTCCAAAATAAGAAGACTTTCTAAAAATGTCAAAATAAATTTTCCTTAATAAAATTTACTATTACTTTCTTGGAAGATTTATAACTTATCTGCCGCAAAAGGTGAATATTGTATAGAAGTTTTATAAAAGTTCATTTTTAAGGAAGAATACTGGGTCAAAGCATATTCCAAAGTGCAGGAAAACAGAATTTCTAATATATTGAAGGAAAAGATCGCGCCATGCACTCGCACAGTACTTCACAATTTTCGTTTAGTTGATAGTAAAGGTTCTGTTTGCGTGATGTTACACGCTGGTCTGCAGAACAACTACAGAAACAAAATATACTCGCTTCGCGTTTTTATAAGCATCGCTTACACTCTACTCTCTTTTTACCTTACATCAATCCTCTGAAAGCGACGAGCCAGACGAATGCGCGAGGCTGTTTGCGTGATGTTACACGCTAGTCTGTGCCTTATTTTAGTAATGCCTTATTTTTATATATTCAAAATCGCTGATTTCAGCACATTAAAATAATCTCTGGTTCACTATATTCGTAGAGAGTACAAATGTTATAAAGTTTCAAACAGTTTACCTTTTTAATGCAAATGAGTGATAAATTTTCTAAGAGTTATAGTAAATTTTCCCAAGACAAACACCTGTTTTGATCCTCTTAGAGAGTGTCTGCTTTAATCTGGAAAACTCTCGTTTTGATATTGAATATGCTCACTTTGGCTTTCGGTTTCATTTGAAAGGTGTCCAAGTGGTATATAGTGGTACACAGTGGTATATATGTGCGCCCACTCGGGTAACCATAGAAGTAGTTCAGTTTTATCTCTTTCGCATTATATATATATATATATATATATATATATATATATATATATATATACAGAGCTACGAGAGCTCGCAACATGTCAAAGAAATGAAATTATTGGATCTAACCCACCATATGCATGGGGGGGGGCTCGTTATAAAAAGAGGGGTACACGCATGGCGGCTTGCCGTGGATAGCTAATTATAAAACTCCGCCATCTACGACGTGGTTAAAATTGTTCTCTGAAATTCGTGATGGTTTCTTTTAATTTTGCTACATTTTCCTGGCAAACAACCTCCATGCCCACTAGAATACATCCAACTTGTTCACAGTGGCGCGTTGTGAAGGTAGAAAACACTCACCGCTTTCCGAACGTACTTCGGTTTAAGCAGACCTTCACACATCTCATCCAAAAGCGTGTCGACTGCGTTGTGAAGGCGCTCCATCGGAATCAACCAGCGCTGAAAGGTGCGACGATATCGACAGAAATGCAGACACTACAATCACTCATCCATGTGTGACTGGATGGCAATACTTGGAGCGATTACAACGACGAATTGTTGCGATCAAAACTCTGGCGCCAGGCGGAACTCGAACCTGCACCTCCAGCTGAGCTGGAGCTGGTTGCCCTACGAGCATACTTCTCGTGGATTTTGCACAAATTTGTTACCCTTCGCAATTGCAGTGCACCCAGTGCATCTCTTATCGCTATTGTGACTAAATAACAAGGAAGAAAGTAAGCCTGATTAGGAGAATATAGGACGACAAGTGATCCACCAGAAGACTGCAAATCTTGGTACTCGTTCCCTACACGAAACGTGCTTGTGCTCATATTGAAACTGTACATGCCAGTCGCAACACCGTTCCTCAGGTAAGGGAAGGGACTCCTGGGAATTGTTGATCTAACCTACCCATGTTGAGATGCATCGACGCTGCGATGCAGGCACAAGTCCACCAAGTATCATGCAAAGTCGCGAAAACGACCTATGTGCTCGAAAAATTGGTTTTCTACTGTGTTGCCGTAGACTGTCAACTATACAGCCAAGAATTGAACCAGCTTTCCCAGAGTGCTCGGGCATCAAGCTGAACAGAACTTCACACTATGAATTAAATTCTTACATTTTACGCTTACATAACATCAGACAGAAATTTACAGTACGAATCCAGTTCGAGCGATCCTTATGAATAGCAGCTCATCAACTGAGATGGCTAGGACGAGGAAGAGCTTGAGTAGACCTGCAACGGACTAACGAGAGCTGTAGGAAAACTGGTCCATTTTGGTGGTCGACTACTCACCACTTTTGGCGGTTTAGTGGCGAGTGTAGTGTAGGCGGGGAACCCGCCGGCTGTCCTCGAATCGAAATTCTCGCATCGGCAAAGGCAAACCAAGCCTTCGATCCTTTTGCAGTCCGTGGATTGGTGGCGGGGTTGTCTGGGAAGGATTAAACACTAACTTGTTCATCGGCTAGTCACCATAAGACCTTATACGGGTCAAATACAAATTCCTAGTTGAAGTAGGGAGCTTAGCTCATCCCAAAATGGAGTTGCTTGGCGCCTTCCTTTAGGGGATTTTTATATTCCCACCGCGGAGGGACCGACACATTTGAAGCGCATTTCGTTGAACAGGGTACCCCAAAACTTTGTCAAATTCCATATTTTACGACGGCGAAGTATAAATTCGACGCTGCGCTGCAGGCTTTGCGAAAAAAATCAATATCTATGCTGATCATGGTGGCGTGAAACGCGACGGCGCAAATACAGGCTATGTCTTATAGGGTTTTTAGACTACGATATCGAAATTAGAACTAGCTCGTAGACCGACGGCGCAGCGATTGATCGGCTATCGAGGGTTCGGTTCAGTTCATAACCGTTTACAATTGCCGCTATAATAGTGTGACTGAAGCCGCTACGGCTCAGGTTGACCTCGTAGCGCAGTAGGGAGACCCTGCTCCTCGCCCAGTCGTAGGTGAAGGAGTAGCACTGAGAAGTGCGCAAGAGAGCGGACTCCGGGATTAGTCTCCACCTATTCGCGGTGCTGTAAGCTCAGAACGGAAAGTACCATGAAGCCACTGTTTCGAAATCAGGACAGTAAATCACTTTCTACTCGTTCATTGCTATTACCTCTTGGTACCATGTGGATCAGCTGGTGCCGGCCAAAGAAGGTGTGAAGGATAAAGAACAGCGTTAATCAATCCCTTTGAGGAAGCGCCGGGAATTCGACGTGTACGAGATGTCGTGGAGGTGAATCAAATGCATACAATGACTTGTGGTGGCCAGCCGACCGACAAGTCAGTGTTGTACCCTTCCGAGACAAGTCTGGTACCAATTCCCGGACCTGGAGGGATGGAATGCTTGATTGGCCTGGGCGAGAAATCCGAACCAGGAACCTGGGATCGGGTGCATGCATGTGGGTATAGATTGCGCGAATCGACGAATCGATGTGGGGTTTATCACAAAATTTAGATCTACCCTATTCGGAGTGGAGGGGGGGGGGGGGAGACATCTTCAGAAAAACAAAAACGCAGACAGCGTAGCCTATCCCAGCAGTGAATCCCATGATAGACAGGTTCTCTTATAGACTGGCTCAATCTGTAGCGTGTTTTAAATAGTTCACTTTCGTTTGGATCATCGTCGTGAAAAAAGTAGGGCGAAGAGCCTTTCTCCTCCCAAATCTACCCACTAGGATAGATTCTAGAGTTTAGAAAAAGGTGCGTCTCGGCGACTATAGGAAGGCATCTAAGCCACTTCTGGGTAAACCTTACCACCGGATCTAGGGTAAGATCACCAAATGTGAAAGAGCTGCGTTGTAGACCCCTAATTGACTTGCACCTCCTTTTTTTTCGGCAATGTCATCTTCGGCTGAGACTTTTCAAACTTCATCGAGTCATGGACGTAGAGCTCTCATAGCTTATTCTCAACTGGATATACTATTGTGTAGGCCGTAACTGTTCCGAAAACTTGCTAGGGAGCAGGAAATTAAAGCATATCAAGAGCAATCCCAACAAACTACGGTACCCAGAGCCCACAGCAGTTCCACCAATGACTCTAGTCTTATTATCTGCACAAATGCTTCCTCGTTCTCCTATAGTAATTGTGTAATACACATACATCGCTACACCTAAACTGAACGACGAAGGAGACCGACAGAAGTTGCCGCATTTAAACAGCGGATTTTCGCGCGCACGAAGGCTGTTTGATTGGAGCGCATTAGTCGACAACGCGGTATCAGATCGGGTAGGCACCGAACGAGGAAGGGTCATTCGTCGGTTTTCAGACTTTAAATACCACTCATAAGAACTGTTTATTTACACAGTATAAACACTTTGGGATTTGAACGACAGTTGAGCAGGTGAATGATAAGTGAACGTACATCAGCTGGAAGTAACAGTCTCAAGCGCCTAGTAATGCCGAAATGAATGGAGCGAAACAGGCTGTTTGTGAGAGCAATGGTGGGCTATTCTTGAGGAGCTCGGTTATTCAAACCTAGACAAGGGCGAAGAAGAAGAGATATCGGCTTCGAGAGTGAACTTCCGGCTGACTTTATGATGTGCGCATGAGAGGGCGGTCGCGACGTGATAATGCCAAAGTGATAAGTCGAGGGTTAAGAGTAGCATAAGTGACAGAAAGAAGTCAATTCTCTAACGGACACATGAAGGGGCGTTTCCGACTCAGCGGCAAGTGTCAGGCCGAAGACGGCCCTGGCTGGGCAAGCTGTGCATCGTCTTCGTGTTCCAAATCCAGATCCAACTGCACGGAACAGCTGTTGATCTGAAAGCAAGGACGTCATGTGAGGAGACGAGAAAGCGAATCCTTTACTTCAAAGCGGACAAAATCTCTTAGATGAGCGATTATGAATCTCGTGAAATCATACAGCACGTTTTATACCCACTACTATATATGTACAAATCCCAAGAAATGGCTTGCAGCCCGCTGAGCGCCTCATCATAGTTTGCGACGATAGAGATAGGATCGACTGGTCGCCAGCACCAAGAAATACATATCGATTTTTGGCACCCGATCGTTTGGCATTAATCGAATCGGATCTATCCTAGTGCGGAGGGGGCACATAACTAAAAGGTATTATATGTAACAAATCCACTTGAGACTTACCGAGCGGCTCCTACAGAACAACATGAGTTCTAAACAAGAAAAGTCATGAAGGAAAAAAAACGAAAAAATTACATTTGTTGCGGTTGTAAGCAGGCAAAGTTGTGTGCCCTCCCCACCATGTTAGATCCTGTTTGTAACATGTCAGCCGGCGTCCAGCACGCGGCATGTGGCTTTATGCGCCCTCCCCACCATGTTAGATTCTGGTTATAACATGTCAGCCGGCGTCCAGCACGGGGCATGCTTCCATTCCGTCGCCCTTTGTCCGCCGAGACGGTTGTAAAACGCGGCGATTCTTTATTTTTTTTTGTTCGTTCGCTCTTTTTCGGTCTCTTTTAGGTTCCAGATCGTTCTCTAGGAGCCGCTCGGTAAGTTTCAAATCATATTGTTGCCTGCTTTTTAGTTATGTGCCCCCGGACTAGGATAGATCCATATTCATATGTTTTGCACAAGCGACTAAGTCGTTCCTACCGTCCCTATGAACGGGCCCTGATTTTTCCGAGTACTCCACTTCGGACCATGAGAGACGTGATTGACCCAAAGATGTGGTATCCCGTCGATGCCGCTACGTGTGCCCTACAGGAACCGTAAAATAGAAATCTGACAAAAAAAAAAAACGCGGACTCATCGACCCGACTGCAAGGGTATGCTTCCGCATAAGCACAATCACGGGGCGGTATCATGAAAACAGTCGATATCGGTTAGGTAAGGTATCGATAGTACAGTCGCATCGCAGACGACTGTGGTTAAGATACTCATAGCAAAAAATCTACAAAGATGTTAGGGTGACTATCTCCAGAATTTGCAAAAAATATATAAAAACCGCTAAATTTAGCTGATACCTCGTCCATCACGTGTAACCTGTCTTTATGTCCTACCATATTCTACTATACATAGTTGACTAAGTTTCTGGGTCCATCCGCGCAAAATTAATGACCGCCCATTAGGCTTAAAGCATGTGCGCAAAATGAATCACCCGATCAATATAAAATAAGGCGCAAATAGGGTTCACCGACTCACTAAATATCAGTGGTTACCCACCTCGGTAAGAAGGCGCATGTACGTCTAACGATAAGTAGATCAGAAATGGTCCAGCTCACAATTGGTTGACCATAGTTGTAAAACACACCAGTGCTGCATAAAATTTTTAGTTTTGTACAGCACCAAACATTGTATAGGGCTGTACTACGTGATGACCCCCTTAGAGCCCACTTGCGCCTAAGTGGACCCGAATACCATGGTCGCTGGATATGCTTAACAACAGGTAAACAAGATTGATTGGTAAATCGATGTAAATCAATGTTGTCAATTTATCGCGAGATCTGGAAGTCTATCACAGCAAGTAACCAGTACTTATCTATTAATGGCGACAATTATACTTCAGACGATGAGGGTGCCGCGTCATGAAATCTACCCCTATCGATTGGGTGGCGCAAATGATATTGGAATGATATTGATGGCATTCATAACGCCGCGCCGCTTTGCGGCGGAGGTATAAATCCCGCCTAAGGAGCCAGATGACTTGCAAACAACGAACCCTATTCGGTGATAAGCTGCTGATGGCCATCACCTGCCCGAGGAGGAAAGCGTTCGGCTTCTCGGCAAGCGCTCGCGTTGCGATCACTCGGGCTTCAGCCTAAAGTAACGAACCCATTGTTCGTCAAATTGCTCGAGGAATGGAAACGGAACAGACCTTACGAATCTTCTCCGCTCGCTGCTTTCTCTTCGAATGTGAGCCGCATCGCCGTTTAATCAAATCGCGAAATAGCTGAAAAATAGGACGATTAGATGGATGGGACTTGCTGAGAGTAAAGAAAGTAGGAGAAACCTCATTTACAAAAGGACCAGACCAAGGCCTAACATTAAACAGCGTTGAGGGAAACTAAATTCAACAGTCATGGTGGCAATATAGAAGAAATACTGCTTGATAGAAGGTAGCGTTGTAGTACTGTTGTACTTGAGTCCATGCCTTTGCACCTTTTTACTGTGAAAAAATTAATTTTTCCAAAGGAATTGCAGCCTTCGAACGAGCATCAAGCACACCTGGTTCGCTGCAGCAATGTTATGGATAATTTTCAGTACTCTGTCTGTAAAACAGATGCGTGTTGAGCGGATAGAAGGCAGCCCAAGGTCTAGTATGCACCCTGTCGATTTCAGCTTCTGCTCACCGCTAGTCTACTGCGGGTAGAACCCTACAAAAATCTATAAAAATCCCTTTGTTAAGGCTGAAGAAATGCTTACACTGAGACAAAGACACGTTACAAAACCTTCACATTCCCCACTGAGCAAGCTGAAGTCCTCAATGTTCCAGTAAGTGAGGAAGTTTCATGCATCCGGGGTTGGTGAATTGCTACCAGAAGAAAGCCTGAGTTGTCTATGGTCTCAGCACTGCAAGTTAGACGAGATAAGCAGTCAACGCGCCTCCACGATACCCCACCGAGAAAGAATGCATTGTGCATCTCAAAGAGGAAATGATAAATGCTGTCCTTTATTCTTTCTGTGACACCTTGGTTTCAATCCAATTAAACTTTCTCACATATTTTTCTCCTTGAACATTTGGGTGCCGCTTCTAAAAGCTGCCATTTGTTTTTGTTTTTTGTCTCCAAGTTTCTGAAGCTGACAGTCAACCGCTCTCATACCTGTACAGATAACTATTCATAACTTTATAGAGCACGAAGACTGACTATAAAATTGGCCCTAGAGACGTAGCGTACGTAATGAACGTAATGTAATGAACCTAGTGAACGTACACCACCCAATCTTGTGGTGTGATTCTGCAGCAGATTGTCCCAAGTAGCTTCCGATTCTCCTCCGAATTCATCGTGTTTGTCACAATGGCGACGGAGGCAGTACTACCGCTGGTGAATTCCGTCAGCTCCTTCACACTTCCTGTTGAAGAATTCGCATTGCTGAAATAGACCCGTTGTTTTCTGAAGATTTCACTTACACTTTCGATCTTTTAAATAAATCCACAATGTGCACCTTTGTGCACATTGTGGATTTATTTAACCGGTATAGTTCATAAATGAAACTACCGAACAAAGAATGTTGTCTATAGATATGTGCAGAAATCGGCATTAACTTGGCTGGTACAATAGACAAATGTTAACGCCGATGTCTGCACATATCCATGGAAACCCTTCCTTGTTTGGAAGACACATTTAGGGATTATACTGGCTATGGAAAGGGTTGTGGAGTTATTTAACAGATCGAAAGTGTTAGTGATATATTCAGAAAAAAAACGGGTTTATTTCAACAATAGGCATTCATTATAAGGAAGTGTGAAGGTGCTGACGAAATTTACAAGCGACTACCACTGCCTTCGTCGCCATTGTGACAAACACGATGAATCGGAGGAGAATCAGGAGCTGCTTGGGACCATCTTCTGCAGAATCACCCCACAAAATTTGGTGATGTAGGTTCATTACATACGCCAGTGTTGATGCTGAGACTTTTGGAACCGATCTGCGCTGCGAGCTCTCGAAAACCATTTACAGTAATTTTATTTCCAGTGTCTAAGTAAGTCTTTCAAGTCTTCTCAAGAAAGACTTGAACTGGGACGATAAAGGCTACCTTGTCGACATTAAACGGACAGCAACCTTCGCTTCGCCGACGATATTGTTCTCATCTCTACCAGCACGGCAGAAGCCGAGGAAATGCTGAACGAGCTCAATGTGGCAGGTATGAAGACTGGATTGGACATGAATATGTCCAAAACACAATTTATGGTCAACCAGTGGTGTGACACGGGACTCGTCAGGTTAAATGGAGTCGCTCTGCAACAGGTCGACTCCTACGTCTATCTGGGAAGAGAGCTGAACATGGATAACGACCTCGCTCCTGAAATCGCCCGCAGGAGACGCTCAGCATGGGCAGCCTTCAGTTCGATTCGCGAAGTCACCGATCAGGTCAAGGATCCCGCCCTCAGGGCCTCGATATTCAACGCCTCTGTACTGCCTGCGATGTGTTACGCGACGGAAACCTGGCCCGACAACAAGACAATCGCCAGAGCGATGCAAACTACGCATCGTGCACTGGAGAGATGTCTTCTAAGGACAAGCCTTCGTCAGCAATGGCAAGAAGGCCTACGAAGCTCGGAGCTACGGGAGAAGTCGCAATTAGCAGACCCGCTGCAGTACATGAAGAAGTCCAAATATCGCTGGGCCGGACACCTGCTTCGACGAAAGGATGATAGATGGAGTCTTCGTGTCACAGAATGGCTCCCGAGAGACCATAAGAGACCAGTGGGACCACCGCCAACAAGATGGGAACACTCATTCTCATGATCATTCAGAGAGCGGAGTCTGCCTCACTGGATGCAAGCAGCCAGAGATCGAGCGGTCTGGAAGAGTTGTGGTCCCCGCTGAGAAGACCTCCAGCCGACAAAGGGCCATCAAAGTATCAAAGTAAGTAAGTCTAAGTAAGAGAGGCATTAAGGAAGACAAACCAGAAACGCTTTTGAGTTTTTGTGATCGGACTAGGTGTTCGAGCTGCGGTTTTTCAAGGCCCTCCTAAGCCTATGGAACAGAGAGTATGTAGTGAAAACTGCCGGATGTCATGGAAGAGCCGAAAAGCAGAGATTGTTTGGTCGGTCGTTTGGTCAGACTAAAATTTCTCCCTACAGCATTTCGACTGCAAAAGCACATCCTCGGTGATGACTTCTTCCGAAGTCAGCCGAAAATTTCTGGCACCGTCTGGACCCCATGCATGTGTTGTGTAGCATGTGTTTTTTTGCATGTGGATGTGGAGTACAAGGTTCAGAATGAAAAGCGCTTCAGAAGAGGCCATCTTCTGCAGAAACATGTCAGTGCACCCGTACCCGGGCAAGAGGTAAAACGGGGAAATTTGTCAGATAAAGGACACGAAACGGATGCGAGAGTATCGATCAGCGGGACGGCGAGGCAACACAAGCCCTTGAATCAATTGAAGAGAAGGCTTCTACGCTTCACGCTCACACCACTGTGCTTCAGAATACCACCAAACATTCGCGTACGTCGGTATTGGAGAAGGGTAGTAGAAGCAGACACAGTAAGCAAGGCAAATTGAAGAAATCGAACACAAAAAGAACGTCAGAGAGCCTGTGCCTAAGGTTAAGAACTCCGTTCTGGAGTGTGAGTCTATACTTCACTGCTCAGACCTAGGATGGAATCTATGTGACTGGATAAAGTAATGTTTTACGTAGAACGAAATGGCAGTTTAGTTCAGGTAACTGAATCTCATACCCATATCCCTTTTCAAGAAAATGTTCGAACTAGGCATGGCTTAATTTTCCTGGAACGAATTGTGACAAGTGTGTGGCCACTGTATCCCTACAGTGAACAAAATAGAAAATTTCCAGCCAGGATCCACTGTCTACTGGATCACACGCAGTTTGACGTTCAGGTTATTCCTATGGCACGAGAGTAATCATAGACGATCAACTGGAGTAAGAGTAGTCTCCTTGGAGAAGCTGATACCTCCCCATGGTTGTTCTCGATGTTACTTTTCGATAAACACGCACAAAATGTCCTCCGAAGCACTTTCCATTAACGCTAAATTCTCTTTGGAACGAGAGCCTTAACGAACGCTAAAAAGGAGAGGCATAAAAACGTCAATCAATGGCTTCCCATCTATACGAATTGGAACGTTTGAAATGCACCCTACGCCCGTGGTTTCTCTGTATCCCGTGGAATCACTGCAGCTAAGAGGATCAGAAACTACAGCGAACTCAGTCGCCATTCGCTTGCAGACACAAAGTGAAGGGAATTAATGAAAACCTGAAGCGAATCCAAAGCATCCCAAGCAAGGCTGACTGAAGCTCCGCAGTTTACCGCCTCATGTCCGGCGAGGCAGAAAAACATCTCACGAAGACTAATGGCGCTTGATTTGTCGACCGCCCTCTATTAGAAGCAGCCCTAGAAAGTGAGCCTGAGCCAGAGAGAGAAAGAGCGACCACTGCAGGCTGTCGATGCTCATTTCATTCCAAACCAGATTCAATTAATCGACGAAGGCAAGTTTCTTAAACGCATAGTTACGTGCGCTTGTTCTCCATGATTTAAGAGCACTCAAACATTAGAAGCGGTTCAAACCGCCTTACGAGGATGCCGATGATAGGGTTTGTTACGATCAAATACCCAGTGGTATCGAAAGGAATCACACTTTCGAATTGAGAACATTAGAATACGGAATAAAGAGCTGCGAATACCACCTCCCACTTGTCCTTGTCTTCGCGGATTACCGGAAAGCGTTCGACTCTGTGGAAATCAACGCCGTTTTGAACGCACTTGTGCACGCTGGTATACCATCGCCCTACATCCGACTTCTCGACGAATGCTTCTCGAACACATCGACTACCATCCGCTGTTCGATCGAATGCTTAACATTCCTATCGGGAAAGGAGTACGGCAGGGAGACACGATTTCTCCCAAGCTATTCACAGCGGCACTCCAGGATGCCATGAAAGACTTGAACTGGGACGATAAAGGCTACCTTGTCGACATTAAACGGACAGCAGCCTTCGCTTCGCCGACGATATTGTTCTCATCTCTACCAGCACGGCAGAAGTCGAGGAAATGCTGAGCGAGCTCTATGTGGCAGGTATGAAGATTGGATTGGACATGAGTATGTCCAAAACACAATTTATGGTCAACCAGTGGTGTGACACAAGGTTAAATGGAGTCGCTCTGCAACAGGTCGACTCCTACGTCTATCTGGGAAGAGAGCTGAACATGGATAACAACCTCGCTCCTGAAATCGCCCACAGGAGACGCGCAGCATGGGCAGCCTTCAGTTCGATTCGCGAACTCACCGATCAGGTCAAGGATCCCGGCCTCAGGGCCTCGATATTTAACGCCTCTGTACTGCCTGCGATGTGTTACGCGACGCGAAACCTGGCCCGACAACAAGACAATCGCCAGAGCGATGCAAACTACGCATCGTGCACTGGAGAGATGTCTTCTAAGGACAAGCCTTTGTCAGCAATGGCAAGAAGGCCTACGAAGCTCGGAGCTACGGGAGAAGTCGCAATTAGCAGATCCGCTGCAGTACATGAAGAAGTCCTAATATCGCTGGGCCGGACACCTGGTTCGACGAAAGGACGATAGATGGAGTCTCCGTGTCACAGAATCGCTCCCGAGAGACCATAAGAGACCACTGGGACGACCGCCAACGCGATGGGCAGACTCATTCTCAAGATCATTCAGAGAGCGGAGTCTGCCTTACTGGATGCAACCAGCCAGAGATCGAGCGGTCTAGAAGAGTTGTGGTCCCCGCTGAGAAGACCTCCAGCAGACAAAAGGACCATCAAAGTTTCAAAGTATCAAAGTAAAGTAGAATACGGAAGGAAGAGGAACACCATGATACTTTTTCACAAAATTATCCACTATGCTATTGGCATTAAATCGTCAAATATAATCTCATTGAGGACAGCGAAAGCACAAAGTGGGCAAGTGTATGATGTGGCACAAAGTGTATGATCCTGGAAGAGCCGAGCTCAGTTGTACATCACAAGCTTAAAAAAGGGTGCGAAACCGACGCATCTCTATTCCTTTAGAAAGTTTCTGCACCACCACTTGAGTTCATAGTTATATACCTGAATGCCTTACCTCTATTAATGTTATTGATTTTTTTGGTTTCTGTTTGTGTTTGTGTCCTGTTGTAGTCATTTTTTAATATTGACAATTTCGCTCGTCTCAGTTCAATACTTCTAGTTGGCTTTCGGCAAATTGTTCTGTGGGAGTTGTCGTTGTAACTCATATGAGCATGCTCGTGTAATATAATAAATGACAATAAATTGCACAGGGATCCAAAAGCGTGCTCGTTGTAGCGCCGTCAGGAGAGGCGCCAACCTGTCGCTTGCACCCCAATTCAAGGCTCTTGGTTCGGGTCCCACCTAGGTCAACTAAACCTTTCATTCCTTCGAGGTCGGTACTAGATTTGCTTGAGAACAATAATCCACGGGCTTAACGCATTGGCCGAATATCGCAGGTTTTCATATGGAGCAAATACGCATTCAAATAAGTACTGATTAATACCAACTCTTGTCCTCTAACCTTTACCTTTACCAAGTAAAAAAACTTCAAATCAGAAACGAAATATAAACGTTAATAAGCTAAGAGAATATTCAGAAGAAGAACAACAAGAGATATTGTAAACAGTAGAACCTAAGTTCGTAAACAACGCGACGAATAAAATCTTCGCGATAAAATCTGACTGATGGTGAGGATTTTCCATAGAAGAGAAACCTTGTGGAAAGCTATCACTTGGGGGACTTTATACTCCCGCTGCGGCGAGACGCTATTGCCGCCCTGCTCTTCAAAAGCCGCTCAGCAACTGGTCATCGCGCCTCGTAGCACCCCTTTATTCTGCACCGCGGTTTTGCGAATACAATATCACGAAACTCCGAAAAATAAGGTGTTTTGCGGCGCGTAGTAGAGCTGTGCTTTTGAGAAATTTTATTCGTTGTCAGAAAGTTTCGAACGAATGAATGAACGTATTTATGCGCACAGTTTTTCGAACGATCGAAAATCGAATGCGCTCCATGTTTCGGTGGTTCGACTATTTAAGTGGTCGAATAATTTGTTCGAATCGGGTTCTGTGTGTAAAGATTTGAAGTTTATTCGATATTCGAATAAAATTGTTCGATTTTAGAAAAAAGTTGAAATATCCGATTTTCGAATAAATCGATACCTAGAGGAACATGACGCCTCGTGGTGCGGCAACGCAGGTATGAAATACGGCTTCAGAATCTTGTAAACACATCATGCTTTTTAAAGTGTATTATTTCGCTCGAAGGACCAGTCCCGAACATTGCTCCTCAATGGTGAGAAGTCAGAAAGTGACATTTACATTTTTTGTTGCAGTTGAGAAACCTGGGCAATATGCAAGACTTGTGGGCCAGGCGGAACTCGGATCTAAACAAGGGACACGGTTGCTTCTCGCTAGACACCCAACATCGTCTGACTCAAATTAGTCGCGACCAAGGTGAGCTCTGTGCGATGACCTATCGCAGTCCCAGAAAAATTTCTGTCTTCTGTGAGAAGCTATTCTGGAACCACAGAATCCAGAATATGCTCTCACAGATATATGCTCGACACCCGGCCCATAGGTCGAAAATTAGGTGGGCCAGAAACGTAATGCGCTTCGCAAACACCCGCTAGACAAGAACCGTCACCGACTGGATTCCGCGGGCCGTCGAGAGAACATGAGGATGCCCATCAATGCTTTGGCCAAACCTCTTTGTGAAAGCCCTGAACGAACGACATGACGCTCTCCGTGTCCCTCGAGCGAGGAGGATCCATGGGAGCACTTTGGCACGCGACATGGACGAATGGAGACGCTGCTGGCGCCCGCTCGAGCAACTCGACGATCAACGGAACGGCAGGTGATACAGGTGATAGAATCCAGACATCTGACCGGAAGCAGAGTGAAACACAGTCTAATAGATGTCTGACGCGCTTCCAAAAAAATTTTCTAAGGTGTATGTCAGTCCGCAGCGTCTTCAAACGCTATATGTTCTGAGCTCGTCACGGCAAGGATTGCCTGGCTATTATCGGCATGTCCAGCATGTTGTCAATCGTCTTCTGGAACAGCGAATGCGGCACGTCGGTCAGCATATAGCAGTCTCCCGAGGGACCACAGGAAGTCGCTGGATTAGGAATGGCTTTGTCTCCAAAGCCAAGGCTACACTGAAAGGCCCCCTATGGCGGCAAATAGTAGAGCAGCCTTGGCGTGATTTCAAGGGAAGAACTAGCAAGGTAAGCTCGACTGATGGTGAAATCACTAGGCGTACGTAGTTGTTTGGCGTACGTAGTTGCACAGCTTAAGGTCATCGATTTAGGGCTGACCCAGTAATGTGCTAAGATCTTATTGCTAGTAGCTGCTGGGGATATACAACAAAGAAGTCCTATGCGTTATTTGACTTAATGGTAGGCATTCAAACGGTTTTTGAACAAGTCGCCAAAGCGCTGGGGCAGGATGTAGTCAGAATCTAATGCGTCAGATGCGAGAAATCGTGACAGAATTAGAGGAACACGTAACATCAGTAGACCGGCTTCTCATGGAAGTGGTACTTTGGGCTTTTGAGGGGCGATTGGACCAACTTATCGAAATGAAACGGCACTATGCCAGGTGGCCTTTATTGCTCTATATCATGCTTTGGCGTGGTGAATACAGCAGACGACATGTGGCGACGCGGGACGATGAAGAAGAGGTCGATCAAAATAGAGCAGAACAGATGCCTGATGTACGAAAAAGAAGAGGAACCGCTGAAAGAGCACGGAAATCCTAACAGAACATTGATAACGGAATTGTATATTCTGCTGCATGAGCAGTGTCTTGAGCACAGAAATGTAACGACATTACAGAGCAATGAAAGCGATGAAGTTCGAACAGCAGATACAGTGCCGCAACAGGAAACTGCGGCTCAAAAAGGTTTCGATACACGTCTGGACCAGATTGTTATTATGTGTTAAGTTGGTAGAACCAGCTCTGCTTCAATAAATTGAGGTCTTACACCCACCGAAGCCATTTCTATTTCGCCCACTAGTTATGATAAGCTGCACCTAAGATCGGTAAAATCTAGGTTTTTTCAGTAGCTGTGATTCCTTCCTTAAAGCTGGAATCATTAGAAATTCTCGTGCTGGATTTAAGGAATGACTTGAAGGTAGCGATTTCTACTGGACGCACGGAGCAGTAAGAATCATTCACTTTGCTAGACAAGTTATACATGTCCGTGTATTGTCGCGAAGTCGCGCAGCGTTGAAACGTTGGAACACGCCAGCCAATCATAACCAAGCACAGCTTCGACCGTACTCAGGAAACGCTCACATTTTCATACGTCACAGTACCGCACCTGCTGTTCGACCTTTAATTATTTTATTGCTCATATTATTACCATGCAAGCGCTCTCTGCAAGGGACACCCATTCGATGCGGCCTGATTGGCTGGCACGTTCTCACCTCCCAATGCTGTACGCTTTCCCGACATGCATTCATGTCCGCAATTATCGCTGATTTTTTTTAGAACCAAGTTCTTTTTTCTCTTACTGCTGAAAACCAATGATCTGTGTGTCGACTGGCCCGACTAGGGCCTCACTCACACACCATTCGTCGCGTGGAGCGTCATAATGAGAATTAACAACATTGATTGGCCAAAGTCTAATCGATATTGGCAATTGACGTTATGACGCACAGCCGCGGCGAATAGCGTCTAAACAGGGCCTATCGACATGGCGTACAGCTCGAATCGAGATTTTGTGTCATATGGCTGAGAAATGAAGAAGCACATGCATCACTTGCTGCCACTAGAGAAAATTTGACGCCCATAAAAACCATACTCGTATACGAATACGGGAAAATAAAACGGAAGAAGAAACAGAATTCTAACAGTAGCCATGTTCGACTCTCCTTGAACTTCGGCATGGTAGAATCTGTCTGTAGAGTTGCTGAGCTCTTCACGAGGTTGGTAAACGGCTTTATTGGTGGCTAACGTTTCGGCTGGATCGCCTTCTTCAGAGCCTGAAAGGGGCAGGTCAATTAGGAGTTACCCCACCAAACATCTCTTCAATCTTACAAAATTCAATGTCAAATTTAATGTGTCAAATGTGTTCAATGTCAAATTCAATGTGAGGATAAAGGAGCATCTGGATGGCAAGGAGAAGCTTAGGGCATCCACTGCCCTAGGCTATCACAGGAATCTCATGGAGGGGAGGATTTTGGAGTTGAGGTGAGGATTCTGGGACATGAGGTTCAAACGTCGGCGCGCAAAGCCCTTGAGGCGTTCTGGATCTATTCCAGAGATCCCAAGGTCAACCGGAATGGGGAATGCCTGTATATAACGCGCGAACTCAGGCCCTACCTCAGTCTCGCATTCTAACCTGGGGCCGGATTCATGAACGTTCCCGGGAACGTTGCCGGCTTCCCATGGGAACCGACCGAGGCGAGAGAGCGAGGCGGGAGAGAGAGCCGAGAGATGATATCGCTTATCTCCCGCTTCCACCGCTTCATAAATACGGCCTCTGGGGTAGGTGCTGTCCCGTATCCCTGCTTGCCCTGTGCGGCTTCCTTTGGCCCTTCAGTGGACTGTGGTGAGGTACGACACTCGGATTCTCTCCTTTGTTCAGGCTTCCAAAAATATGACATTGAATTTTGTAAGATTGAAGAGATGTTTGGTGGGGTAAGTCCTAATTGACCTGCCCCTTTCAGGCTCTGAAGAAGGCGATCCAGCCGAAACGTTAGCCACCAATAAAGCCGTTTACCAACCTCGTGAAGAGCTCAGCAACTCTACAGACAAAATTCTAACAATCACATAAACAAATCGGTTAGAAAAAAGACAACAACTTTGAATTGAAGCAAAGAGATTTAATGACGAAGGAAGCCTCAAATGTCAGAAGCGATGAATCGGTGGCTGCAATAGTAACTGTGTAGCCAATGAAAACGATGACGTCTGAATGCGAAACCCCTGGATCCCTATGAAATTGAGGGCTGTCATCGCATCAGTGCGCTAGAAAAAACAGAAAAATGTCTCAAGCTCTCTGAAGGGATGATTGAATCCCTAGAAAATGAAATCGAATTACCACAAAAAAAAAGCCCAGCTCCCAGCTGATTGGCTATACTGGAAGAAGCCGTTTCTGCAACGACGATTCAATTTCTGTGAATTTCTTCACACCACTCACATCGTCCAGATAGACTTGAAAAACTGATTCTGCCATAAACTCCGTTGACTGCGCTCAGATTGAAGGATGAGAGCATTCGGTGAGCTCGTCAATGCGTTGAAACACGATATTGCTCCAGATTTCTGGCTCGACCAACTCTCCGTTGCGCAAAAATTTGTTCAGTTATCAAGTACAATGGAAACGCTTGACGTCAGAAAACCAGCTAGACTCTCCATGAATCTTGCCATAGTTTTTTTCTGATGCTAAGAGATTCGTTGTAATAGGCTGAAGCTGTTCACCGAGATTGGTACAGTACGTGTCGACGTTATCACCGTTTTCAACTTCATACTGCTTAAAAACACTGAAGTCGCCGAGTAGCTTGTTGTTAGAAAGGAGTAAAAAAGAAGTTAAACCCACTTTAGTTTTCAAAGGAATGAGTAAAACCTGCAGATCTAACACTCGAGTGGTGTAGGTGATTTTACGAAGTTCCAAATTGTTCACAGGAGCGAAATACGCAGATTTTCAATTTATTAGACCATTTCACGTAAGATTTTAAGAGCAGCATACGCACCCATCGCCAAGTGTCGAGAATCCGATAACGCAGTCCAAGCTCTCGGTTCATGTACGCCGAATGAGGCAAATTCGCACAACTGACACCACTCACAACGGATGCCTGTGGATTTACCCCAGCGATTCTCAACAAGACCTTTATGTGGCCTTTATGGCATCTAACAAGCAGCACAGAGGTGTGATGTTCGCTTTTGCTGCGGGCCTCCGAGTGGCCAAAAAATAGCAGCAACTGTCGCATAGCAAACTCGTTCCGACATGCAGCGGGCTCGAGAGGAATGGAAACCGCCGAGTTACCACGAGTGCTCAAGAAATTCCGGCCTACATTTGGGATAAAATTGAAACGCCTATACATGTTCATTTTAAAGTGAGCGCGGCAAAATGGCCAGCTCTGAAGAGTTAAATACATGGGACAGGATACCTGCCCCCAACATTCCGTCCATAAACAGCATAGGCGACAAATATTAGTTGTCCCATAAGTCCCCGCCGTTTTTTTCAACGATTCACTGCAGATTTCGCCGGCGGTCTCTTGCATAGCGCTGCATAGCTTTCGAAAGAGAATGATTTGCTCTATCAGAACATGTGTTGCATTTCTTTTTTCATCATGAACTTTGTCAATTTTTAGGTCGTTGAAGTGGAAAGTGAAAAAGTGAAAAAGCAGCCATTTGCGCACTTGTTCTCTCCGCTTAGGTTTGTAATTTTTTGCGCAGTTTTTATAGCATTTGGAAGACAATGTTCTGTGCTACAAGAATATATGTTGGTCCTATTTTCTCACTTGTCCTTTATTGATTTTTTAGGCCATCAAATTGGGAATTCCGACTTTTCCGCCCGAATTTTTACCAAAACTCCGGTTCTGTGGTTGGACTTTTTTGCTTGGTGTTATATGTCGTTTGGAAGAGGATGTCTTGCTCAGTAAGAATTTGTGTCGCGTTTATTGGCTCATGCTGATTTCTGTCGAATATCAACAACTGAAGAAGGAGAAGGAGTTGTTGGTGAAGACGATTTTTCTCTTTTTGGCATTTTGTTGATATTCAAAAGAAATCAATAAACGCGACACAAATTCTTATAGAGCAAGACATTTTCTTGCGAATGACATATAACACCAACCCCAAAAAGTCCAACCGCAGAGCAGGAGCTGTCGGCAAAAACAACCATCCTCCTTCGGACGTCCCAATTTGATGACCTAAAAATCCATAAAGGACAAATAAGCAAATAGCACTAACACATACTCTTGTAGTACAGAACATTGTCTTACAAACGCTATAAAAACTGCGCAAAAAATTACAAACCTAAGCAGAGAGAACAAGTGCGCAAATGGCTACTTTTTCACTTTTTCACTTTCCACTTCAACGACCTAAAAATTGGCAAATTTCATGATGACAAAAGAAATCCAATACATGCTCTGATAGAGCAAATCATTCTCTTTCGAAAGCTATGCAGCGCTATGCAGGAGACCGCCGGCGAAATCTGCAGTGAATCGTTGAAAAAAACGGCGAAGACTTATGGCACAACCTAATATTTTCCACTTTTGCACTTTCCGCAACAAAAACGAACTTCAAACTTGTGTTCTTAGTGAAATTTCCAACAAGACATATAGAACTTTTTCAGAATCGTTGGGGTAAGTTCACAGACGTCCCTCTTCAGTCGTAAGGAGAGTTTTTTAAATGAAGTACCTTGCACACTCTCCAAAACACACAGGTTTTTATATTACTTCTCTATGTTTCTTTTTATAAAGGCAAAACAACAAATTTCCGCTCCTTCCATTCTATTACACAAGGGCATCAAAAGACTCTATCGCCTAGGGATAGGCATGTGAAAAGGGATAGGTGGATTGCAATTCCTTTCCACAGACAGCTCCGAATGATTAGTCTAATCGTAAGCTTACAATCGTTCAATACTTTCGAAGAAAAAGCCAACCTGAGGCGACGCACAGATGAGAATGATGATCATCCATCCGAATAGGATGCCGAGTCCTAGAAAGAAGATGTTCCGCGCTTCTGGATTCATCAACGGCTGTCTGTGTACTGCGTGTGAGTGAGTGTGCGTGTATGGCTGGATTGTGATCACGATCAGGTCAGCGCAGTGGATGAAGCGGCATTCGTGGCGGGGGAGAGGCGAGCCGCTCCCAGTTCGACTGCCCTGCCTCGCGACACGGGCGTGGTCTGCAACGGAATGGAATCGTCGGTGGAAAGGCGTTTGTGCATCGGACGGACGCAGGGAGGGAGGAAGGGCGGAGTGCAGCCCCCCCCCCCCCCCTCCACATTGCGACGTGAGAGCCACGAGAGTACGGAGGCATGTAGGTCGGTGTAAGGGCAGCGATGGAGAACGAGCTGGAGCTTGAATCGCCCAGTGCTCATGTGCGAGAATATGCTGAAAGAAAGGGGAACTCAGGAACTGCAGGAGAAACGGGCACATCTGGCTTGTGCGACTCTTCAGTCAGCTATTACTGCAGTTGCTGAATCCTATCTGGAAGCTTCTCCTGTCTAGTGCCAATACGAAGCCTCTTCACCTTGACACCTAGTTGATGATTATGCTTACTACTTCAGTGGGCATCAGATAAATATGAGGATGTCCCACACGGAATGTCGCAGAACCTTCCCCGTGGCCTTCTTTTCACAGTTATTCACAATGGTTGTAGCTCGCTTAAGGTTAGTTTTTCGCGGCGTTTCATCTTACACATTTCCTGTTTTTACTACATTATTCCCTCATTGGTTCCTAAATTATAGCCTTCAGACTACAATGGACCGGAAAGTGATTGTGCGCGCGTGCCTGCTCTACGAGTTCAAATTGAAGAAATCCGATGTGGAATCGCATCGTTCGTTGGTAACTGCATTTGACGAAGATGTCGTTTCCAAAGGAGGATGCGAGCAGTAGTTTCAATGCGCTTTACCGCCGGCGACGAAAGTCTTGAAGACGAAGAGCGAGAGAGGAAGACAGACGCCTATCCTGGAAAACAACCTTTTACGGGCTGCTCTTGAAGCTTATCTGGCAAAATCGACTCGGGAGCTAGCAGGAGAGTTAGGTTGCTCCAAATCCACTACACAGAGGCACTTGCACGAAGTTGACAATCCTTTGCCAATTTGCTGGATGCTAATGCGAGGCCTAATGGGGGTAGAAATACCCACGACGAAGCCTGCGCCTCTGACTCTTACCTGATCTCTACCTGACTCTTATCTTACCTCTACCCCTTATACCCCGCATACCCACGGATTTAATTGTTGATGAATCCGCCCCCAGAAGAAAATTGAAGAACTTGTTCGGACCTGTTTGCTTCCTCCGCCATACAGCCCTGACATTGCCCCATCCAACTACCAAATACTCCGCTCGATGAAGCACCCCTTTGCTGAGAAAAAATTCACCGACTACGACAAAATTTGGACTTGGGTGTCCAACTTCCTCGATTCGCGGCCAGCTCATTTCTTCGAAGACGGGATCCATTCTTTGCGTGTTCTAGCGAAAAGATGCCGATAGTTGCGGAGAATATATTTCAAAACAAAGTTCAGTTTTAACTGCTTTGTACGAATTTAACTTTTCGGTTTGATGCGACATTCCGTGTGAGACAACCTAATAAAACCGATAAATACCGTGACTTACGATTCATTTTGGGCGCTAAGCCTACGTTCAGGGAACATGGGAAGTAATAGCGAGTAAGGCAGGCAAAGCCATTCACAGTGTAATCAAATGCTTGTTCATAGTCGCCTCAGATTAGCTTACATTTCTTATGTTCGTCCCATAGTCGACAATTGCACGACTGTGTTCAGTCCATCTTCCAAGGGCAACCGAGCCAGGCTAGAAACGGTACAGAGCAACTTCACTCGAATGTTGCCAGTATTTTTGTTGTTTGGTTGTTATTTATTTATTTATAACTGCACCTTAAGTGCGCTCATAAATCAACAAAATAACAAACCAGCCATTCACAATCTTAGCAACCTAACGAGGCGAGAACAATGTAAAACGAGCGTAGTGTCACTATGCCCTGCAATTTCGTTATTTTTAAGTGTTCTGCAGCATTCAGAAGCCCACATCCAAACGGCCCGACCCAGCGAATGGCAGTAAAATAAGAATAACAGTGATAAGTAGTTTCATCTAATCATAGTTTAAGCAATTAATTTGGTCGTCGTATAACGGTGCAGAGGTCGATTAGCCCTAGATTACACTTGCGCCGCCACGCGGCGTGGCACCATGGTCGCCATAGATATCGATTTTTCGCGTCGCCCCGTCGATATCTATTCCGACCATGGTAACGCGCCGCGCAGCGGCGCCAGTATAAACTGGGGCTTAGGCAATCAATATAGCTATGGCGTGATTTCGATTGGATGCGAAAAATCACTTTCGAGCAGCATATCAGAAGGAAGCACCTGGGAGTCCGGTCTTAAATCCGGTTACACCCATTCGATGCTGCTTCCACAGGAACTAAGTTAGCCTAACTGAACTAGCAATAAAACATCTGAAAGTCGAAACTTATCCGATACATGTGTATGAGGAAAATATTATAAATAAGTGAGTAAAGAGTAAAATCACTGATATAATGGTGTGGTATGGTATGGTATGGTATGGTAGGGTTATGGTGGATCTTTATTTACCAAGCCTAACGTGTCGACGCTCCCGCCTTCCTCAGGGGCCTGGTGCAAGTGTTAGAAATGCGATCTACCCCACCAAACCCTATCCGCACTCTAGTGGTTCCGCTCCCTCAGAGAAATCACCCCTGAAAACCCCTCTTCGATTTTTTTGTTTGATCCACCTAAGGGGTCGCAGCTTTCTCTTAGTATGGCCGAGCGAATGAGTTACGGTGCAGCGGCGGATAGAACAAGAAAAAGGATAACGATACGAGCCCTTTCTATTCTACTGACACAAATTGCAGAAAGTCATTCGTAAGAGAAGATATTGCCCACCTGGCCTGGCGGCCTAGTGAGATCTCTCCAACAAGACTTACGATGCTCTCAGCGCTCCTCGAACCATTAAGACTCCCTGGGTTACTTTGGCACATTAGCAGGCATAAATGGAGTCGCCCTTTCGAACAGCTTGACTTAAGGAAACATAGGTGATACAATTGGCAGGTCAGATGCAAAGCGCGTAAGACTTGATTTATATATTTATGCAAGCCAATGGTAAGGGTGTGTGATAGCGCAGTCAATGAGAGGTCGGTTGTCGCTTGCACCCCGATTCAAGACTCTCGGTTCGGGCACCGCCTAGGCGAACCAAGCCTTCCATTCATTCACCCAAGCATATCAAGGACACATCCTCGTAACCCAAAGCAACCAAAGCTCGATGCAACGAGATGGCGGCGACTAGCGAGGCCAAGAGCATGAAGGGAAACAACGAGAAGGGGAAGGGAAAGAAGGCAATGAAGAAGAGGAAAATGACAACGATTACAGGGACGGAGACGACAAGCGTGAGGAAGAAAGTAGAAACGTTCGCCAAAAACGGAGATCTTTGGCGGACTGAACCACTAAATGATTGAGTGATCGTTTTCGGGAGTTTATTGCGTAGGAAGGAATTCTGATAGGAATAGAAAGAAATGGAAAGAAGCATAGTGAGCCAACAACTGATTGGTCGACGACGTCAAATTGCTCTGGATGAGGACTAGCGGAAGCAACATTCAGGCTCCGTTGAGGAGACCTGCAAAACAACTCCAGTGGCTCCACCTAACAGATCCTCAGGCATACGAATGTAACTAAGGTGTGTCTAAAAAATAGAAAAATCATTGTGTTAGTTGGTATAATTGGTATATGCTGTGCACGCAATGCCTAACTACGATAGATATCCGTTCGAATAATTGAGACGAACCAATTGGAAAGTGATTTCCCCGGCCAAAATCATTTCTCCCCGTTCAAGCCATGTTCCTAACGAAAAAGCACCCGATAAAAAGTAGTTTTGGCCGCTTTTCCGGAAGCAATCGGCCACAAGATGGACGGCAAAGAATGGAGTGGAAGCAGTGCAGCCAATCCGAGGGCAGTGCGTCAAGTCGATTAATGAGAAGATTCAGCGACTTTCTCCAGAAGCAGCTGCTCCGTGTTAAATTTCCTGTACGTGCACTTGTACAACTGATTCGAAATTGATGAAATTAAAGTAGGGGCGAATGAGAACCGAGGGATTCGTCGAACGCGGAGCAAGGCTTATTTGCATACAAAGAAGGTTCGGCGCCACAATGGGCAGCAGATTGATTGAAGACGACCTGCGATTAGACCGGCTAGCTGGACAGCCAGTGAGAATACGAGGAAGCAGGCCTTGAATGCTGGGGATCGTCAGAATTCCCACTCCGACCATCAATGAAAAATGGCCCAGCTATGCACTCACGCAAACGGCTCTGCTGGATCTTCGTTTCGTAGGATGGCACCGTTCGTCCCGTGATATAGAGAGCTTATTCTCAAATGTACACTCGATTCTCCCTTCTGGCAGAAACGGAGAGAAAGCGTTCATGCCCCGGATACGTGTTTTCTGCCGCTGTTGAGAAATTTGACCAATAGTGACAAGGCCAAATGACGGGGTGTTTTTGGCCGTGGCATAATTATAGCCCCGAAAAAGGCCGTTTTGTTGCAAAAAGGAGAAGAATCGCTGCGTTGAAAAAGAAACAAAATTAGAAGCACATTCATTAATTCTCAAAATCCCCACCGGATTGCCTGAAGGCCAATCGAGAAACCACTGACGATCCTAAACAGTAGCCAGTTGAATTGCCTTGAAGGCGACTTTCAAACATGGATTCTCCGTCCAATGATTATTTGTTCATCTATTTACTTGCACTCATGATTCATTAATGTATAGAACAAAAACAGAGTGTTTTAAAGGTACTATCTGGCCGTATTTACTTTATAGAGGCCACTTCGGTTAAAATAGCGCATAATTCCACAAAATAAAAGTCGGTCGAGGAGGTGGGGAATACTCCTTTGATTCAAGTCCTTTTGTTTAAGTCCCAAGCGGCTATTACTGAGGTTGTAAGCTGTTATAGCGATTTTGACTTCTCCGAGGTCGACGAAATGGTGGCGGAGATAACTGAGAAGGGCAAACCATTCGTCTATATTTTCAAGAAGATAAAACACATTCATTTTTGACAGTCGCCGTGAAATACCGTCAGAAATTTTCGACTGAAAATATGTGTTAGCAGATATAAACCACCTATAAGCCCAGAACTGAACCTAATCCACTTGTTCTGTCATCGAATAGGGGTATGCATCCTGTGGGTATAATTATCTCCCGCGAAGGAGTGGATCTTACGCAGCGGGTAGACTATAGATCACCAAACTAATCATTTCCAACTTTTTAGGCATTCTGTGGGGTTTCTCCAGCTAATCGGAAGGATAGCACGATGCTGATCATTCATTTTCGCTTAATCAATTAGAAGCGAGCTACTGCCAGGCGGGCGGAAAAGGCGTTCTTTTGCGCTTTTCCGCCAAAAAAGCAAAAGGTGCGACCGGTGTTGTACACAGATCGAGAGGGTCGAAGTGAGCAGGGAGCATCAGAAAAATAAGAAGAGCGGGGCCGCTTTGCAAGAGTAGTTGAAACGCCCTGAGTGCAGACACTTGACTACGAATTACGGAGCGGAAATCAATGACCTGGGCTCGAAGCGAGGCGCAGCCGCCACACTTCAACAAATACTCGAGTAATGTGCATCGGACCTGAAGCGCCATCGCAATCAATTCTGGGTAAGGGCCGGCTCCGAGACATACTGCCTCTGCGCACGGGGTGAGCAGAAGGCTCGTCCGTACCATGGAGCACGGCGTTCACGTCAATCTTTAAACCGTTTCCCCTTAACGATAAGCAGGTGAAATACACCGTTCCACTATTTGAGACAACAGTACTGTTCCATACCGTAATTTTCTAGGAAGAGCTACGGAAAAATATGAGACTCAAGTTGCACTTCTGAACACTAGAGCGTCTAGAATACGCTAGCAAGGCGCACGGGTTTGATGGAAGGGCAACGTCCCCAAAAGAGAAACAGAGAAACGTTTCGTATATTTCAACGACGGGAACACGAATCTTCTAGATGGGCCACGTCGAGCGGTTCTTCTTCACCAGGGAAGGGTCTCAGGCGTATGTCTGAGCAGCCGAGATGTATATCACTGCGAAAAAACCCAACCATCATATAGTAAAAAATATGCTCCATTTCTGCAAAAACCATGAAGCTACAGAATTAGGGTTCCCGACAAGTTTACTACTGCACAGACGCACAAGGCAATGTCTTCCAAACATCTAATACGCAGGAAAAATGAGGGAGGCCATGCGCCGGATTCATGAACGCTTTTACCCGCGGATATGCGGGGTATAGGGGGTAACGATGAGGCATTCATGAGAAACCCTACGCGCCACATCGGGAGTGTATCAGTGGGTATAGAATTCTCGACGATCGCAGTGGGTATGTCCGCATACCCGCCAGGGTTATGCGCCCCACATGAGGAGGTATAGGTTGACAAAAAGACACTCCAGTGAGTTCACTGTTCTCGCGAGAGTCTTACGGTATCTCTACCCACTAATTGATGAACCCGGCCCCAAGTGGGTCTCGGATGGATTAATTTGGAATCGCGTTTATCCCAATTTAGGCCGAATGGTTAAGAAATTGGCTGCATCGGCGCCCTGGATCCGCTTTCTCCCGCTTCGTTCTGTGCTCCTTATATCTGGTCGATATTTTTATTATTGCGAAGATGGATCTGGTCTCGAATTTGTCGTAGGTCAACGGTGTACCTGGGGCTAAGGCAATGTTAAAGCTAGAGCGTGCACAGCTTGAGGGCATGTAAAGCAAAACTACCCAAGATAGGTCAACGGGAAGAAGGACCTTCTGCGACCGGATAACAACGCAACGCACGAAGTAGGATAAACGCAGGAAAAGCGAAAAGGGTTGGATGATCGTGCTCCCCTTTTCGAGCATCTGCGTCGACGAATCTTCCAAAAAGGCCAGGACATAGAAGTTGTATGCCGGGAGTTGTTCACGCCCAGATATAATGCCAGAAATCAGTGAATAACTTGCCGAAAGTTGAGTTCGAATGACGCAGTCTACAGGGTGGACCATAAGTCCTGCAACAAAAACTTTGGCGTAAAGAAAATGCTAGGAATGCACCAAATTTGGCACAAATTTAAACACTAGTTCCCCATGGTTTGTAGATTATGGTTAGACGATGTTATTCATAAGGGACCGCACCTGGATTGATAATAGCCTTCAGATCGTGCGGCTAGCTTTGCGGCCCACGTCGCTGCGCCTCCCACGGAATTTTATTCCTTATTCGTACCAGGGCGCGTGTAGCGCAGTCGGAGGAGGCGCGACTGTCGCGTACACGTACACCCGATACCAGCTTCCTGGTTCGGATTTCCCGCCCAGGCCAACCAAGCTTTCCATCCCTCCGGGGTCGGTGAATTGGTACCAGACTTGTCTGGGAAGGGTACAACACTGACTTGTTTATCGGCTGGCCATCGCAAGTCATTGTATGGCCAAATACGCATTCAAATCGCCTTCATGACATCCCGTAAAAGTAGAATGCGCTGGCGCATCCCAGAAGGGATTGAGTAACGCCGTCCTTCATCCCTTTATCCTTTTATTCGTACCAAAGAAGATATTAAACAACAATTTTTATAGGCTAAGTAGAGAAGGACTTTTTCTTTAAGATTGTTTATAAACGAAGGTTAAGAATCAGGAAATTATGCACGAATTTCACAGCTACTACTTTGCAGGTACAATGCTTGACAGATGGACTGAGAACACGTCCCTTTCTTTCTGTTGTTAGAAGAATCGCTTTACCAGAATGTGCATTTTGCCTTAAAACAGCGCAATTGAGCCCCGAAAAAATGGTATCATACTTGCTTTTTCTCTGAATTACACTCTTTTTACTCTAAGCCTAGGGTATGAGGGAAGGCATTTTGGAAAATCGTGTATGCGGTTCTATGTAATTGGAAAGACTCTTGATACGGTAGCCCAATTTTGTTGCAGGACTTATGGTCCTTTAGATGACTTCAACACGATGAGTAAAATCTGTCCTTCAACGTCTCATTCACCTCAAAAATATAGACTGAAAATGCGAGAGAACATTTGGCTCTTCCTATACGCCCCCCCCCCCCTTCAAGAGCGTCACCTACAGGACACGGTCAATGGTGATTACCCGCGAAGGACAATTATCCATTGTGCCGAATGTTAAGAAATTTGAAAAGACTTTCAAAGTCAACTATAGCTCTCTGACGAAGTCAAAGCAGGGCTCTGTCAAAGCATTCAAAGGCTTGTAGATGAAAACACAACATGAAAGTGGTCAACGAGGGCAACTTGTACGAAACTCTTCGCTCTAACCCTATGTTACCTCGACGGCCCGGAAAAAACCCGTTTTACAGACAACTCATACAGAAAAATTCAATTTTTTGGGAATGACCAAGTAACATGAAAAATTCGTGGCTTCTAGGTGCGATAACACCATATTGTGGTAGAACTCAATTCAGCATAACGAGCGTGCCGGGGTGCGGGGAAAATTCATATGGGAGCGTGAGCATCCTGCTCAGCTGCATCGAAGTGTAATGATGACCGCAAGGGGAGGAGTTCCTGCCGAAGAGCGACGCGATGAGCTCGGCGGGAGTGGGCTGGGTGGCGGAGATAGACGAGGGCATGGGTCGCCGCCGCCGAGCACCTCGCAACTGTTCCTCGTCAGCAAGCGAAACGTCGTCCAGTCCATCAGTCAGCTCCTGCGAGAAGAGTGGAGGCGAAGAAAAAACTCCATGATCAGGGCCAGTCTCGAGCGGAGGTCCGCCTTGCGTACAACGAGACGGGCATCGCCTTATTAATTGTGGCGATACGCAGTCACGCGCAACTATTAGGCTGTCGCAAAATTAATTTCCGTTTCGAGGTGTGTATGAATGAATAAGTTTTTTGCCCTAAATTATTCCGTCTCAGGGAAAGCCACACATACCGTTCAGTAGTTTTTTTCCAGCCTGTAAAAAAACAGATGTGGCTGTCGCTCTAATTTTTCTAGGCGACCTTTTTCAGCGCTCCGTATAATAATGAACCGACGCGAGTATCGAGTCATTAGGATTTACGAATTTAAATTGGGATATTCTGCAGAGGAGGGCAAGGGGGCTATTCCAACATCATTTCCTAAGCCCGACCTTCACCCCAAAAAAGTTGTGCTTACTTTGTGGTGGTGTTGTAAAGGCGTAATCCATTACAGCTTTTTGCAACCTGGTCAGGCAGTCGCAGCAGAGTCTTACTGCTGTGAGACTCTGCTGCGACTACCTGACCAAGTTGCAAAAATTGGCAGTGGTGAATAGAGGAGGGTCGCTCCTGTTGCAGGACAACGCAAGGCCACACACCTCACAAGTCACTCAGCGAAAATTGACCCATTTAGGTATCGAAGTTCTCCCTTCTTCTTCTTCAGCGTCCCGCTTTGTCCCGCTTCGTAGCGGGGTCCGCTCTGTGTGACGTGACACCACCTTTCTCGATCCTGCGCTTCATCAGGGTGGACGCCAGTTACTTTCATGTCCATGTGTAACGTATCGGACTAACGCTGCTTCGGGCGTCCTCTAGGCCGCTTTCCTGACACTTCCTACTCAAGGCCTTTCTTGCGGACGCTGTCTTCTTTCTCACGCAGAACGTGACTGTACCATCGCAAGCGAGCTTCGCACATCTTGCCCGCTATCGGAGCGACAGCGAACTTCTGCCGATTAGCATCATTTCGGATGCGGTCCATGCACGTAACTCCAGCCGTCCAGCGCAGCACCTTCGACTCCATGACGAGCACGCCAGTCAGCGAACGCCACTTGGACCAAGCTGCACTCACGCGTGAGTTCACTTCAACCATCAGGCCACCGTTAGACGCTATTGCTGATTCCAGGTATTTAAACACCAAAGGACCACCTCGTTTCCAACACCGCACAGATATCAACTCTTCTACGCTCCAGTGCTTCAACCAACTCGCACGAGCGGCCCGTCAACGTACCCACATTAAGCGTTGCTACGCCGGTCCTGCTTATGTTACTTTCGGACTAGCTCAGTTGCCCCCCGATGCCGTTCTCCCATCAGGGACCCTCGCATACTTTCCACACTCGCCGGGCTCTGCGAGTGCGCGTCGGCTCCCGCGGATGCCGTAGCACAATCTCGAAAAACATGACTAATCATACACCATGTGATGTGACATGGGTCTTCGTAGGCCGGCCTGTCACAAGGGCCTGTCGCCTGCATTCGAGTGTCCATGCTTAGCTTAGCTCACAATGCGAGCAGTTTCCAGTGGCACCACGAGGAGGAACGGACATCGCCACCTATCGAAGTTCTCCCTCACCCACCATATTCTCCCCACCTTTCCTCCACTGACTATCACTTTTTCCGAGCTCTTGATTCTCATTTGCGTCAGATTTGGCCGATGTTGAACGTGCCCTCCTTGATTTCGTTAATTTTTGTGATCTCAATTTTCACTGTAAAAGACTGGATTCATTGACTGTTCGTTGGTAAACATGTATAGATCCTGGTGGTTTTTACATGGATTAATAAAGCTATGTTTTAACTGAGTTATAGCAGTTTTAAGTAAGTGGTCCGTTTCGGCGACTAATTTTGCGACAGCCTGAAACTCACTAGGTCCATCCAGTTGTCAAGCATTTTCTACATGGATTAAACATAAAAGTCTGTCCGCGCGAACTTTCTAACCAAGTACCAACCGTTGGTTGATATCTAGAAGGGAGTCCACTTCGGGATTCACATCACAGTTGGGAGCAACATCTGCACCGAAGTTCCCCCTTTCTATTAGTATGCCAAACCCCAGCCTGCCTCATGCCGAAACCCCGGTCTGACGAGTCGACCTGTGTCGCGCAAATCTCGCCCAATTCCCAACCCCGAGCAGCCTGGGCTCAATATTCACGCAAGATGGGAAGGACGATTTCTATCTTGACCCTGCCAAGCAGCGAGTCTGGGTGAGGGCTGGTGACCTGTTACCGACCTTCGTTCGGCGAGATGCTCACGGCGAGAAGCACCTTTGGAGCTTTTGGATCTGCGCCCATGGATCGGTTTAACGGAAGCTGTTTCCCAAGAGCACCACGATGAACTCCAAGGCCATGGTGAACGAAATAGAAGAGATGGGCCGGCGACTCGCTCTTATTCATTCGCAGCGCTTCAAGGAGGTTCTCCTCTTCAACAACGCCGCAACCCATCGGGAGCAAGTAAGCACGGATAAGCTTGGCCAGCTGGGCTACGTTCACATGCCTCAACCATCGTATTCGCTGGACATCTCTCCAAGCGACTACCACTACTACTTGAGCCTACAGGACTTCCTAGTCGGAAGGAACACAAGAACCCAAGCCGCCCTTGACAACCATATCGAGCAGTTGATCAACACCAGGCCCAAGCAGTTCTGAAAGGATGGGATCAGGAAGTTGGCTGAGCGATGGCAGCAAGGTCCTTGCCCTTAATGGCAAATACATTTCTCAGCATCGTTGAGTTGTAATTGAGTTATAAAGAGATGAAGATTTTTTTCAATTTGTCTCATTACTTTTGCCCCCCCCCCCTAATAGACTTGCGCCCAGAAAAAAGCGCATTGACATGCTTATGTACATCCTCTCGTGATTTGGTAGTTCACTTCGAACAACTGCAAAACTTTTAGTGTGGAATTCAGAGTACTATCGTCAAGAGCAAAATATCTTCGCCTTCCACACGTCTGTTTTGCTTTATCGGCCCGCACTGAAGTGACACGGTTTTTTCAATTTCTGACCTTCCAGATGTCCGCAGGAAATTTGAAAACCACTATGTTGCTTATCAGACAACCCTCTACAACCCTCAATAGGTCACTTCGAAAATTGCCACGGAACGTTCATGGACCTCTGTTGTAGTTTGGCATTCCAGATAGCAATTATATCCAGAACTATTTCGAGTATCGCGAACTAATAGAGAGATCAAAGTTAATATACGAACTATACATTTTCCGCGAAAAATTGGCGAAAAAGTATTGAACTTAAAATTGAGCAATTTCAAAGACGCCTCTAATATATTGTACGCCTTCAAAGCGACACGTTTCACGCAATAAATGGATAATAAAAGTGTTGTGCTGTCGACACGGCGAAAGTTCGGAAAACAGTGGCAGACCGAGTAGGCCAAAGCGGCAGCATCGATACGACCGGTGTCCGGTGTTGGAACAATTCAGCCACTTTCGAAGAAGATCCACCTGGACGGAAGCGTGAGCGGGGCGAGACGGCCGACTTTCGGAGTCACATGCTGACGGAGGTTTCGGCGAGGGCTTCGAAACACGACACACCTTCGGCTCGACAGCTGATGTTGCGCTCGTGTCGCGCTGACGGCCAGCCAGCGTTTCGAACCGAACAACACGAACACAATGATGAGCAGCCGCATCGATTCCATTTCAACTTCGGCCAGAAGCCCCCTCCCTCGACGGACGACGGGAACGTTTACAAAGTGTCCGGAGAACAAGGCTTCACAAGGGTGTCGCGACATCTGCTTGGCAGGATTAAAGTGGAAGACGTACTTCTCATCCTGCGTGACTATTGAGTTCAGGCTGCTAGGGGTTGGGAATTGGGCGAGATTTGCGCGACACAGGTCGACTCGTCAGACTGGGGTTTTGGCATGCTTCTGGAAAGGGCGAAAGTGGTCATTTCTTAGGTGGCCTTCAGTAAGTAGCAAACAAAATTACAAATACGAGAAGCACGAAACCGGACTCCAGTCATGACATATATGTGTACGGCATGAAGAGTCTCATTACTTCCCCCCCCCCCAATAGAATAGGTAGGAGGATTCTGGCCAGAGTCTATTTTAAACGGTAAGCGAAAGACCAGACTGATGGGCTAAAGGCCAAAGCTGCTATCGCACGAACAGATTGCCTTCCGGCTCAAATGCCACGCAATCCTATATTTCCTCGTCAACACTCCTTTATTCAGCAATCTGATGATATTCGCTTTTCCGAGACAAAAATACGGACAGCTTCCAATCCTATCGTTTCGCGATGCGCCAGAGATTCTGGTTGCCACATCCTCTACGCACTAGATATTGAATCGGACGTTACAGCAGTGTCCCCCAATACTTGTCCCCACTTACTGGAACTCATCCCCATTACTGATGTGTAGACTACTGGTACCCCTAACTGGACCTGGTCTCCATTACTGGTACTGGTTCCCTCAATGATCCTTCCTCAACCGACATGTTCAGCACGTCTTCTGAATCCCCTGGCACGCTGAGCGACGTGTTGGGCACGTCTTCTGAATCCCAGGCACGTTGGAAGACGTCTGGGTATTTTCCGCTATTCTCGCGCCCCGTAATTTCCCCTCTATCCCCCCCCCCCCCCGATTTTATGACTAATTTATGACTCCTTAGCGGATTATTATACATATATAGTATGTTAATCCACGTTGGGTGCGATTATAGAACAGGCTTTTTGAAGCAACCTTCACAGAGACCGTTCTCGCCAAACCGTATCATGGAGTGGCGAAAGTCACGAACAATGTTCTGCCATGCCAACGATCCAGAGCCATTTCTTTCTCATGCTCTTAAGTACAGCGAAACCAGCGGTCCGAGGCGGGGTCAAGTCCTACTGCTATCTAAGGTTGATTACTTCTTCAGTAGTAATCAACGTTAGCGGACAGTAGGACTCGACATAGCCTCGGACAGCTGGTTTTGTTTGTAGAATTTGGCAGTTCTTTCCGTTGAGATAACAGAATTTTGACCGCACGGAATTTTCAGCACTTCCTACACCAGAACAGCGTACTCATACGTGTTTTTCAATTCAATGTTGCATTGCCGCATTTTTGGCAGGGATTCCGGCATTGTATTCTCCACAGATGAAATCCTATATATAATCGGCTAGGTCACGTGTCCGTCACGGTGAAGTTGATCTGAAGCCAAAAGATGCCTACGACAGTGCGACGTATGCCAGCCGGGCGTTCTTTGAGCTTAGCCATGGGTGATTGCTGGCGAACTATATCCTTGGCGGCGAATCGCCCAAGTTCACGAGATATTCAAGGGGCAACGCGTCAGGGTATGAATGGGGATCGAGTGCAGAGCGTATGGATTCAGAAAACGTGCTGAAGACGTCGTCCAACTTGCCTAGGGATTCAAAAGACGTGCTGAAGGCGTCGTCTAAAGTGCGTAGGTATTCAGAAGACCTTCGCTAGACGTCGTGAGGTAGGATTCAGAAGACCTGCGCTAGACGTCGTCCAACGTGCATAGGAAATCAGAAGACGGGCTGAAGACGTCGTCTAACTTGCGTAGGATTCCGAGTAAGGGCGACCAATAGGAGAGCACCAACAAAGGGGACCATTAGAGGGGGGAGCGTGAATAAGGGTGGGGGGCGGGGGAGACCAGCATTTTCTCTCAACATCGTTCAGTGTGTGTCGGATTTCTGAAGACGGCTTATATAAGTCGTGGCACGTGCAGAAGGATTGTCGTGGCAACGTAGTGACACGTGAATCAATACTCAGTGTCACATGTGCGTGTTCGGCTCTCATCCCGTTTCCTTGCCAGCACATAGGAAAGGCAATATTTCGGGAGGGGAAGGGGGGAGGGGTACAGAGAGTGGCCATGGGATTCGAAGGAGTATTACTGCCGTCGGACAGTGAGCGATGTGGACCAATACCGATTAATTTTAATTATGATTTTGCTGATTAAGCACCGGATTGGGACTCTCATACCTGTTTTTCGACACGTAGAGAGCGAGTGATTCGGAGAATAAATCGCAAGCATGTGATGGAGGGTGGATGGGCTTCATATGCGCAGCGAAAATTCTGCCCTAACCTATTCCAATGCACTAATCTATACAGTAAAACCGGTTTTTTTACTCTAAGAAGGCCTAAGGAAGAAAAAAGGAAGATTGGGGAGGTTTGGCTGCGAAGCCCCCAACCAGATTGGATGGGGTTGTTCTATTCTCGAGGTTTGGGGGCGAAGTCCCCCAACCAGACGTTTGGCGGCCGCTAGGCCGCTGAACGTCTGGTAGTTTATATATTTTATATTTTTAGATTTTTTTATATTTTCTAACAATAATTGACCCCCGCGCGACAATGTCGGACAATACTGTCCAGTTCATACATATTTGAGGCACCACACAACTTCAAGTGAGACAAAGGCTTAATAATTTTTCCGAGGAACAGATCTTTTCCTTTCCTACACTATGTATACATTGACCAATCAATAGGTGATGTAAATAGTGTCCTGGATTAGTTTTGCCCACAAAGAGCTTTACCAATAACAATTATGGGCGCGACGAGCTAGCGAAAAACGCATTGTCATGAAGGGGTTGAAGACCACCGAGAAGTACATACAGAGAGAGTTCTTCTCCCTTGAATACGTAGCATTACAAGTTCACTGCGGTCATCTTCGGGTTTAATACCCACCCCTTTAAGACTACATTCCCGTCAAGTCTGTCTTGGGTAGGAGACTACTCGCGTAGAGGTGCCACCGGGGGAGAGCTCAGAGCAGTCGGACTTCTGCACTCCGTGATTCTCTCGACCTAGCATCGGGCTTCATTCGCGCTCTCACCGTGGTCGTCAATCTGTGATGCCGGCGATATCGATTTCTGTTCCGGCGGTTGACGCTGGGGGCGCTCGTTTTGTCGTTGTTTTCCGTTTTTTGTTCTCTACGGGTGCACAGCTATGGTTTACATGAAGACTGGAGGAACGGTCTAGGCGCGTTTCAAGCGATGTCGATATTCTGTAAAACTTTTCCGACACCCGACCGCTCCCTTCTCGCCACTTTTGTATCTGCCAGTGTTACCCGTCTCCTTTGCCCTCAAATTGCCAACAGCCACATATCCGTCAATAATTCTGACTCTAACAGCCCCCCCCCCCCTCTGGATTCAACCCACTAGCAGAACAATGAAGGCTCAAGGCCCGGGAGCCAATGTGTGCTAGTTTGTTCATTTTCAATTCCCTTGTTCGCTCGCGCTAAACTGTGATCTACGCCTTGAAATACATAAATAAATAGACTTCTGAGTATTCTGCAGGAGGTGAACATTTTGCAGCAGTCAGAAGGCGAGAGTGCTAACTATCGTAGCTTATGTACTCTACCAATGAGAGCAGAAAGCGGCAGAACCTTCTCCAGACTGGTGTTTCTTTAAGGTAACTGCTCCTACACGAGGGTATTTTGTCTATTCCTCCTTCCTTAGAAAACAGTAAAAAGAACTTTCTACGCCACAACGAGTACAATCTACCTCGAATGGGCCAAACACTTTACGTTAATGTTCCTACGCAGCTCTTTAGAAAACTCTTCAGACCATAAACTCCTAGTTATCCTTAACCGCTTTGATTCATTGCGTTTCGGAGCACCTAGTGGTTTGATTTGGGTATCAGTTGACATGAACACAACGCTTTTACACTTGCCCCGTTCCTACCTTCTGGAAATTTGAGAACCATTATGGCGCTTCTCAGACAGTGCTCTACAACCGTCAATAGGTCACTTTGAGAATCTCCACGGGGAGTTCATTGACCTCACTCGTGGTTGTCTACTGTCCCCCGCAATTCATTGCACATGCTGAATACGCATTGAAATTGCCTCCATAACACGGGTAGATGTGGAGCCCCCATGGCGCGTCCCACAACGGGAGTGATTAACGTCGTAAACGTTTCCGGGGACCATTTTCAACCTCTCTTTCCCTGCTTGAACTTGCTGACTATTAGAGAGGAATGAGTGGTGCGCATGTGTGTACGTGTCGGCGGAATATTATCTTCAGTTTAAACACTTCGGTATCGTCACAGCTATAGGCGGTCCTCCCTTTCCTCTTCCGCTTTCTCGACTCTTTGTTGGCGATAACTGAGCAGCCGTGTTGAACGGAAAGCCATTACCATTCCTGCATAAGCCCTACTCGATGAGGTCACTACTATCTCAACGCTGCAGTTCTTTCAGGTGATCACTGCTCACAGAGCCGTTATGAAATGGGACGCTGTGGTGGTCTCGACTCGAATGAACCAAAGCATCAAAGACGTGCAGAGAGGTTGCTATCAAACGGGCTCATAATCTTTCTCTGCAGAATTCAACAAGCTTACGTGGATCGACTACAACAGTAATGCGGGGTGTCTCAAAAAAAGCGCTGGGGTTTGAAAGAATATATCTTTGGTGTCAGTGAATGCACCGAAGAAGTTTAGAGCTCGTACGAAATCACAAGAAAATATACAATTTTTGACATATGAGCGGTAGGGATTGCGCCATGCACTCATCAGAAACTGTACATTTCAGACTATTGGTTGAACATGGACCGAATATTTGTTGCACTCTTGTTGTTAATTGGTCACATTAACCTTTTATGTGCTTCTTTTAACGCTTAGAACTTGACAGTGTACTGCAACTTAACGTGAACCCTTAACATCTCCAAAGCCTTTGCTAGCAGCAATGGTAGGTATGGCGTTTTTTTATAGCGCTTATGTTTTTAAGGATACCCGCATTTAGCCACAAGTTGTGGTAGAATGTCAAGTTCTAAGCGCTAAAAGAAGCACAGCTAAGGTTAATGAGGTCAGTCAATAACAAGACTGCAACAAACATTCCGCCCATGCTCAACAAATCGAGTCTGAGACTGCAAGGTTTCAGACGGGTTCTTGGCGGAATCTATACCGTTTGCAGGTCGCAGAATTTACGTTACACTGTGCTTTCATATGAATCTCAAACATCTTTAAAAGCTTCACCAGCAGCACTTATAACTGATAGTTTGCCGTAGGGGTTCCGGTGCTCGGGTTCCCTCGAACGGCATCATAGTTCGTGTTGCGTCTTCTTCATCTAAGCCACCCAGCCTCCGGGCCCATAAATATGCGACGGGATACTCGTCTAGGAGGGATAACGCACTGTGATATGCTCATCGACTGGTCACAGCAATCAGAGAAAATACGTAATAACTTTGCCTCCACGTTGTCCCATAGAAGTGGACTGCATGGGCCATTCGAGAGAAGGTATATTTATACACAGTGAAAAGACAGCTTGGCACTATTGTACTTTCACAACTCCACGGGTCGAGCAGAGATCGGAAAAAAATTTTCGCCCAAACTTCGGCTAGGGGGTTATTTGGGGTGCTGATCACGAATATGATATCCGTTTTCTCCAATAACCCCCCTAGCCGAAGTTTGGGCGAAATCGGTGATCATGACCGTGGAAGCCTTAGTCACCCGCACCTACCATAACCTACCGTAATCGGCGTAATTTTGAAAACGGATCTCAGATTCGTGATGAGCACCCCAAATAACCCGCCTAGCCGAAGTTTGGGCGAACATTTTTTTCTGACCTCTCCTCGACCCATGGTGTCGTGAAAGTACAATAGTGCCGACAGCTTTTCTCGGTTCAACTATGTTGGTGTTATGCAGTCTACAAAGACTTTTTAAACATTTCATGAGAACAGTCAAGAGAACAACACACACTGCAACTGAACCAAATAACTCGGGAGGTCAGATTTTTCCAGAAATGTCGTTTCTGCGAGGATGCGGCCTCATCGAGACCGAGCATCTGCTAGTTGTTAGGGATCCTTGCGATAACGTCGGATCGGCAGGAAGCGCCCTGAACGCCCTTCTAATTACGGTAACACTGGGGATCTCTTTACATAGGCTAGAGAAGAATGGCACGAATGCACAGGTGGAGCACCTATGCGCTCAACATGGTCTGTCCGTGCTGAACGAGTCTCTGCTGGAGTCATCCAAGATCTTCATCATTCTGCTTGTAAGTGTTTCATCTTCAGAACACGACATAACGAAGTAGAGGGGCCATGTAATGTCTGTAATTCAAGGGAGAGACGAAGGGAGTCTTGCCACTGGGAGCGGCTTTTCTTCACTCTTTGAACGTCATTGAGAGCCCTTGGATTGTCCCAGACTGGCCGATAGCTCGTGTGATTCAAAATGTGAACGAGCTCGCGAAGAATACCAATCGAGGAGTGTGGATCTCGGGTGAATGGCAATTTTTGGCTTCTATCACTCATTGAAACCCCGTTTTTCAATTTTCACGTCAATTTTTTTGCGCCGAAGTTCCATCATTTTTTGCTTTCTTTTCTTCTCTTTGTTAGTATCTTCTTCTTCAGAGTTTGTTCCTATGCATTCGACTTGCTTAGTAATTTGCCATTTTTATTATTAGGGTATTGAGAGTAGTGCCATGTATTTGAAGAAATAAATAAATTGACAACTTATAAGCAAGCTTGACAGCTTTGAAATAAAACTGAATATCTTCTAAATTAGAACGAGCATCTTCCATATTAAAATAAAAATTTCCTAAGATCCTCAGAATAATTTTTTTCCGAGGAAAACTAGTATTACTCTTTTGCGGGCCGTCTGAGAAATCTTAAAATTTTTTTTCATGAAAAATTGTGCTTTGAAGCTTATCTTAGAGTACGAAAGGTTCGAATTGACCGCGGCAATTACAATCTGTTGGTAATGTAAACGCTTCTTACTTGAAACAGCGATGTGAAGGTATGTGCGTGCGTGTTTATAGCTGTTTTTCTTGTTCCATTCACATCTGGGTTACTTCAAACAGGATTTTTGCTAGGGGTCAAATAAAGATGGCGGCTACCTAGTCAAACGCATAGCGCGTTCTAGACAAAGCGCGCTTTGGTTACGAAAATGATCAGTTTGAATTCACAGTCGTCAAGTTGGCTAGAAGAGTGTCCAATTTGATTTGAAAATTGTTATTCTCTGATGCCGTGCGACGCGATGCCATTCATAATGTCCGAATTGATCGGCCGACGCGATCAATCGATTTGGCCATTATAGATGCCTTCGAAATGCTCGGCGTCGGAACTATAAACAAGGCCCAAACCAGGTGAGACCTTTTTCTATGATGTTTTTGACGTTGCCACTTTGAAGGTACGGACGCTCTCTGGAAAATGACTGCATATCCGGACTTTGCGCCTGAATCAGATCAGATCGCTGCATTCTACTTCGAAGGCAACGCTGATCACTCTCTTACACACGGGACATACGAGCTTGACGAAAAGTTAACTATCACTGCTATGATTCGCTTTGCATTTCCTCTTTCACGATTTCTTTCTAATCATACAGAAACGAGAAGCAGAAGTTTAGGCTCTGGTGACGTCGCTGCGGTACAGGAGTGGCTCACGCGAGGACCAACAAAACGTAGCACTGGCACTCCTTTACCTTCCACCAGCATTGTCCACTCGGTTCCTGTCTCTGCACTCTGTCTACCCCATATCTCGATCCACCTACTACGGCGCAGACAGTGGCTTACTGGGCCTGAGGGTGAGTCAGTGAGTGAGTCAGCATGTCAGTCAGCTGCTCATGGTACTCCAGTTTTGGCACCGCGTGAAATCCTTCACTAAACCAGGGTCGTTAGGCCGTACTTTAGTTGACGCGCTTAAAATGAAGAGCCACGGATGAAGCATTCGCAAGGGTTCGTCTGAAGGCAACAGCGAAACGAACCTTTCTGATGCTTTTCATCAAATTTATATTTCTTTTTCTATTTATTTTTATGGCTCCGAACACGGGGCACATCCAATGGGCGCTGTAATGACCACGCTGTAGTGTGCAGTTGAGCACGGAATCCACGAAGCCAACACGTCCGACATAGCTGAGTCGTGGCACGCAAGGCGCGCCTCCAACAGACAGCCAATGCATGCACAAGCGGGAGAGCCAACAACCTCACACGTTATGCCCAACATATGAGCCGTAGGATAATCGTTGTAGACTCACAAATTCCTCGTAGGATGCGCAAAAAGGAAAACAATACATGTCCCTTACATATTAGGTTGGAAAATAATAAGGGAAGGGTCTGAAGCGCATGTCTGAACGGGGAGAGCGAGTCATATAGCAAGAATCCCCACCCCTCAATTAGTATAAAAATGTTTTTTTGCCAATTCTTAAACACAATAGGGGTCCTTGAAGTCACAATGGCAACAGCTCACGAGTTCTGCGGTCTCCTGTACTCCCGCGATGCCACTGCCAGCAAGCGGCTCGGAGCTCAATGTGTAGTGGTGTTGCTTCATGCGGGGGAGGTCGAGGGTTCGATTCTCCTGTGCGGCTGTATTCTTGCATTTCAACTGATTGGTTGAGAATTGAAGGATTCTGACGTCTACAACATTCCTAGAAGTTTTTTTGCGCAGTTTTCTAGCGGCATGCTGTGAAGAGTAACTTTCTTGAGATTTATTTAATACTGACCGGTTTTTTAACCAAAAGGCTATGAGAAAGCTGTTCCACATAATGTGGTATAAATGTTCAACACCAGTGACACACAGACCCAAAATGCATGAAGCAGAAGCACTGGTCACGATAGGGATAGCGTTTAAAGGCTAAAGGCTCCTCACAGCTTGCTTCCATACATGGACCAATGACATCGGTTCCATAGACGAAATCCAATTGAAGGCGTATCCTTTCCTCAAAAACAAGAGTTCCACCCGCAGACGTTATCGTATGTCCACTGTGTCTCTCCACGTCTATCAGCTCATCTTGCGGATCCCAATCTTCTTCTTCTCCTCCCATCACTTCCAGCTGCTCGTCTTCGCCAATAAATAGATAAATATTAAATAAAAAATTCAGATTGACGTGCTTCAAAGTCCTTGAACATGCTGGTCATCCGTCCGGCCAGCTTAATTTATTCCCTCGAAGACTGCTTGTCAAAAGATGGGCCACGCTTCATCGTGAGCCGGTGAAATACCACTCGAGCATCGGCGACATTGCTGATGTTAGTTTCTAGAAAACCTTCAGCAAACGTCTGATTTCCAGGTGAAAGGCACAGATGAGGGAAAGAGTGTATCGATAGCCGTTTAGGTCAATTTACGGAATCCACAGACCTCGTTTCACATTTTGATCACCTCTAGCATCACATGGGCTCTCTTGAAAATCCGAGCAGGATGGCTTTTCCCGATGTCATTGGTCCATGTAGGAAAGAAACTGTGAGGAGCCAGCAGGCTTTTATACGCTGCCCGTATTGTGAGCCAGTGCTGCTTCATGCACTTTGCACCTGTGCATCACTGGTACTGAACGTTTATACACGTATGTTGAATACCACAGCATGCAGCTGGAAAATTGCGGAAAAATCTTGTAAAAATGGTATAGACGTCAGAATCTTTCCACTCTCAAGCAGTCAGACACAGCAGCGCAGGAGAACCGAACCCCCGCTCTCCTTCACATGAAGCAACGTCACTATCCACTGCGCTCCGAGCCGCTTGCTGGCAGTAGCATCGCGGGCGTATAAGAGACCGCAGAACGCATGAGCTGATTCCATTGTGACTTCAAGGACCCCTACTCCTTGGATTTAGCGACTTGGCAAAAAATAAACGCATTCTTATACTAATTTAGGCGTGGGGCTTCTTCCTATATGCTTCTTCCCCGCTCTCCCCGTTCAGACATACGCTTCAGACCGTTCCCTTGTTAGTCTCCTTTTCTAAACATTTTATTCTGAATTCTGCAGGCAATTTTTTGCACAACGTTATATACCGTTCAAAAGAGAATTACATGCTCTATCAGAAAGTGTGTTTCGCTTTTTTCCATTTCGATTTTTGTTAATTTTTAGGTCATTAAAATGGAAAGTAAAAAAAGAAAAGCGACCTTCGCCGACAGCTCCTTCTCTCTGCTTAGGTTTGAGTTTTTTCGGAACGTTACCGTTACCAATTCAAATCAGTTTCTTTAAGCCTCATTTGGCTGGTATCGAGGTTGTAAGCTGTCATAACGATGTTTTGTTGCGATCAAAACTTCTGGCGCCAGGCGGAACTCGAACCCGCACCTCCCTCTGACCGGGCGGGAATGCTCTACGCCTTTACACCACCGGCGCCGTTTGATCGAATGCAACATCCACACCTTGTGGGACCGATCAGCACCCACCCGTATCCGGAATGAGTGGCCGCTGATATCGGCATGGATCCAGTTAAGCCACTCATCCCGGATACGGGTGGATGCTGATCGGTCCCACGAGGTGTGGATGCTGCGTTCGATCAAACGGCGCCGGTGGTGTAAAGGCGTAGAGCATTCCCGCCCCGTCAGAGGGAGGTGCGGGTTCGAGTCCCGCCTGGCGCCAGAAGTTTTTATCGCAACAAAACATAGTTGTAACAGGTTACCGTTACCGTTCGAAAGAGGATAATTTCCTCTACAAGAAAACGTGTTGGTTTTTTCTCAGACTCCTTGATTTTCGTTAATGTTCAGAATATTAAAGTGGAGTGTCCAGAAGACATACCTATTTGAAAGTCATTTTTTCCTTTTTAACATTCTGCACAAAATTGACACAAATCAGTATGAAGAAATGAACGCAACACACGCTTTGATACAGTAAAACATTCCCTTTCGAATGAAATATAACACTTTCCAAAAAATAAACCAAAAAGTAGAGGATGATAAGAATAATCTATGTCTTCTTGACATTTCACTTTATTGCTCTGAAAATTTAAATGAACGAGAAAACCCAACACACATTCTTGTAGAGTAGATTGTTCTCTCTGGAATGGTTTAACGTTGAGGAGAAAACTCAAACGCAAGCGGACAGAAGGAGCTACCGTCGAAGGTCAATATCTTTTCTTCTTTTTTGACTCTCCACTTTGATGAACTGAAATTTGTGAAAAATCGATGTGGAGAGAAAGCGAAATAATTTCTGATAGATCAAATCATTCTCCTTCGAATGGTATAACACTGTGCAAGCGACGTTCAGCGAAACTAAGAATAAAATGTTCAAAAACGTCGCGGACATAGTTTCCAACCTAATACAATACCTGATACCATGAAATCTCTGGGGCCACATTCGCGAACGAAGAAACCCGCAATAGAAGAGAGAAACATACCCACGACGCGGCACTCATCATATACCTCACCCATCCATTCGCAGGGGATGCTGCCAGGTGGCGGATTCTCGAGGATACCTTACATTCATCCCGAGACTGATGAATCCGGTCCTTGGAGAACGACAAATCGGTATTTCGATAAGTATGAACGAGGTGGCGATGTCCGTTCCTCCACGTGGTGCCACTGGAAACTGTTCGCTATGCGAGCTAAGCTAAACACGGACACTCGATTGCAGGCGACAGGCCCTTGTGACAGGCCGGCCTATGGAGATCCCATGTCACATCACATGGTTGATGGCGTTAACTGTTTGTCGAGATAATGCTACGGCGTCCGCGGGAGCCGACGCGCACTCGCAAAGCCCGGCGAGTGTGAGAAGTATGCGAGGGTCCCTGATGCGAGGACGGCATCGGGGGGCAACTGAGCAAGTCCAAAAGTCCCGTAACGTAAGCAGGACCCGCGTTGCTACGCTGAATGTGGGTACGTTGACGGGCCGCTCGTGCGAGTTGGTAGAAGCACTGGAGCGAAGACGAATCGACTTATGTGCGGTACAGGAGACGAGGTGGTCCTGTTGCAAGTCGAGGGACATAGGCCGAGGCTTTAAGGCCATTCTGTGCGGCAGTCCCAGGACCACCAGCGGTGTTGGTGTGGTCGTCTCCGAACGTTTCCGAGATGCGATTGCAAGCGCGGAACGTTTCAGTGACCGCTTGATGAAGGTCGTTGTTGCTGCTGAACAGCGTATGTATCATTTCTTCTCTGCATACGCTCCGCAGACAGGCTGCTCCGAGCGAGCGAAGGACGAGTTTTGGACCCTGCTTGATGAGAAGACAGCAGAGGTGCCGCCAGAAGACGCTGTCGTTGTCGCAGGTGATCTCAACGGCCACGTTGGGACTGCGAAAGATGGTTACAGCTGTCATGGCGGTTTCGGTTATGGAGCACGTAACGCTGATGGTGAGCGAATTCTTGAGTATGCGGACTCGCATAATCTCACCATCGCGAACACAATGTTTCGAAAGCGTGACTCCCATCTCGTGTCTTTCTATAGCGGGAATACCAAGACACAGATTGACTTTATCCTTATCAAGCATCGCGATCGAAGGCTGGTCACAGATGCGAAGGTTGTGCCATACGAGACTGTCGCCACGCAGCACCGTCCGCTGATCTGCACACTTAAGATCGCCCCTCCGAGGCTGAGGCAGGTCGAGCGATGCGGACCATCAAGGATCAAGTGGTGGCGGATGAAAGAGAATGACGCAGCTGTTGTTGCTCGTATTCGGTTGCCGACGGTTACCAATGTTGAGGAGACATGGAAACGTGCAACCGATTCGATACTACAAGCTGCACGTTCCGAACTGGGCATGACAAAGCCTGGACGGCGTAAGATTGAGAAGCAGACTTGGCTGTGGACTGACGACGTCAAGGAAAAAGTCAAAGAGAAGAAGAGACTATATCACGCTTTTCTCAGCGACAAGACAGCCGACAATTGGCGTATGTACCAAGAAGCGAAGAGGGCGGCTAAGAAGGCTGTTGCCGTTGCAAAAGCTTCTCATTATGAGTATGTCAACGAGAAACTCGAGACGCGCGATGGTGAACGACAACTTTATCGGCTTGCCAAAGCACACCATCGCCAGAGCGAGGACATCGAAAAGTTCTTTGGCATCAACGATGAGAATGGCCATCTGCTGATGAACCGCAAAAGGGCTATGGAACGATGGCATGACTACTTCGAGAGAATTTCAACAGTAGAGTTTGCCCATCCGCCTATCCCTTGCGTCCCTCCTACGCACGGTCCTGTGCAGAAAATCACTGTGGAGGAGACGGAAGCGGCTTTGAAGAAGATGAAGCCAGGCAAAGCAACGGGCCCTGACGACATAGCGGCCGAACTATGGAACTCGAGGTGCTGGAATCCTGCTGAATGGCTAACGAAGTTTTTCAACCAGGTTGTTGCGGAGAAGAAGGTTCCTGGTAGTTGGCAGCAAAGCACGACGATCCCGATCTGGAAGAAGAAGGGCAGTCCCGCGGACTGCACAAGTTACCGTCCAATCCGATTGCTCTCGCACAGTATGAAAATATTTGAGCGAATTGTGGATGGACGTATTCGCGAGATCGTCCGGCTTTCCACCAACCAGTGTGGCTTCGTAGCCGGCTGTGGCACCATCGACGCCATTCATGCTGTTCGTCTTCTTGTGGAAAGACATCGCGAGAAACAAAAACCGCTGCATCTTGCTTTCCTCGACCTGGAGAAAGCATTTGATCGTGTACCGCGTGAGGTCATATGGTATGCCTTACGACAGCACGGTGTCCCTGAAGAACTGATCGAGTGGGTACGCATTCTTTACTCTTGTCCTAAGAGTCAAGTGCGAGCGCCGGCCGGCACATCCACGGAGTTTCCAATCTCCGTCGGTGTTCACCAAGGTTCCGCGCTTTCCCCACTTCTTTTCATTGTCGTAATGGATGCCATTTCGCGAGACCTTCAGAAGCCTGCTCCTTGGACGCTGCTCTATGCAGATGACGTAATGCTTGCGAGTGAAGACAAGGCCGAACTTGAGCGACAAGTGCAAGCTTGGTGTGACCGCTTGGCGGCGTTCGGGCTCAAGCTAAACGTCCAAAAATCTGAGTACTTGACGACAGACGTAAACGAGACTGGGTCCATTGAGATCAATGGCACTGCGCTCGTACGAGCGACACATTTCAAGTACCTTGGATCTGCAATTGCGTCTGATGGTAGTCTGACGTGCGAGGTGAACTCACGCGTGAGCGCAGCGTGGTCCAAATGGCGCTCAATGACAGGCGTTCTGTGCGACAGAAAGATACCGGAGCGCTTAAAATCAAAGATCTACAGAACCGTCGTCCGACCAGTAGCGATGTACGGTGCTGAGTGCTGGCCTGCAACGAAGGAAGTTGAGAGCCGCCTCAGCGTGATGGAGACGAAAATGCTGCGCTGGACGGCTGGTGTCACGCGTTTGGATCATGTTCGCAATGTCTCCGTACGTCAAAGGTTTGGCGTCGCTCCAATTGCTGACAAGCTACGTGAAGCTCGCCTAAGGTGGTATGGCCATGTTCTTCGTGCGGACGGCGACACCGTTCGGAAGATTGGCCTCAACATAGATGTGCCTGGAAAACGGCCTAAAGGACGACCTAGGCAACGCTGGCTTGATACGTTGCACGTGGACTTAAAGGAAGCTGGTATCCACCCCGATCAAGCGTTTGATCGTGCGAAGTGGCGTCATCATACCAGAAGAGCGGACCCCGCTGCTAAGCGGGACAAACGCTGAAGAATAAGAAGAAGAAGAAGATAAGTATGAACGAGGTATCGGTGAGCAGCCAGCCTGGTCGATGAGAAGTGCAGCCTCCACCCCCATATTGAGAGGGGACCCCGTCGGAAATCATGCAAATATGGTCGGCCATAATAGGCAGTGAGGAGGGAGCGAACCCTCGCGATCAAGTAGTGGATTATGCTGGAGAAGCGATTTCACGAAAACTCAAACGCGAAGGCTTAGGGATGGGCCTTGATAAGACTCCTTCCAGTTTTACGATTGTTACGAAGCGAATGTTGTCAGTTTGTATTCGCATGTTTTGATCTTACTGATCCTTGATCCTTTTGAATCCGCACAGTTTATTTTCCTAAGAAAATCCGTTTAGCTCTCGCTTTTCTTCGACTTGGTTCTGGCGACTTGTTTATCAGAAAACGAGTTCGTCTGCAGCCAGCTTATTACGGAAAAGTCAGACGCCAATTTCGATGTTTTGAAACAGTCGAGACGGGAGATATGGAAGCGATTTCATCTACAGAGTTGCAGGGCATGTACGTTAAATCACACTTCTCTATCATTGTTTCATGCCACTGATAAGTCTGAGCAATGAAATCTGTTACTGTTATGTTTCTGGCAATTTCTTTTGCGAAAAAGGGTAAAACGGCTAGGGTAGAAATCCCCCTTATAATGTAGATTTATACCTCAGCCTCAAGGCGACGCGATCCTATGAAATCTATTAATATCGATCGTCTGCACCGTTGTCTATTCGATATTGGTTGCATCCGAAACGCTGCTGAAGTATAAATCTTGTCTAAGAGCCCATTTATACTTCGACGCCGAGTGACGCAACATCACATATTGTGGCCACATTGATCGAGCGACGCGATCAATCAATTTGCCCGCTATACCTGCCGTCGCGTCGCTTGGCGCCGGAAGTAAAAACGAAGCCTAAGAGGTCGGAACGTTAGGGTATGAACTAAATAACCTATTCGGCTCAGCCTTGTTTCATTTGTATTTCACCTGCCCTTGATGAGCAATTTTCCAGTCACGTCTCCATCCAACATATTTCGCGCCAGGCTAGCCCGTTGAACGCTCTTCGGGAATGCGTTATATCTTGCACTCACATCATTTCGCGAAGAGTTCGGCAAACCTTTGGTGGGCGTCCTGGTGTTCATTGTCGAAAAATCAGGTCCGATATCAGAAAATCCAGCCTATCAGCGGATGCCAGCAGAAGGCATAATGCGACCGACCCTTCCATCTTCAACAACTTGAAGCCAAACACTTTTCTGACCTTCGAGCACATGGCGTCCCTGACAGAGCTCTTCTTTTCAAAACGGAGACACCATTGCAGATAGTGGGGTCTTGACATGAATCGCTACGCAGTTTTTGGAGAATTCCGCAGTATTGAGGTGAAACAGTTTGGCCTATCGAACCTCCAGTGAAATCTATCGTTTTGAAGATGTCAAACGCCTTCATCAGTTGCTCTAACTCCAAGCGCGAACAAGCGAAGAAAGGTGAAGCATAAATACGCTGGAGAGGCCTTCACCCATGAAAAAATCATTCCATAAAACGGGGCAACACTCCGTAGTGTTATGTGGAAGAGTAGGGCGCAACAGCTAACGCAAAAACGGCGGAGGAACTTGATCACGTTTTTGCTTATAGCCTGCTGAATTCTAGACTGCCTCCAGCTGGATGATTACGACTATCTCGGTGAGCTTCAGTTTTCTGACGGTCAGTTGACGCTGGAGCAAGTGATGTAAGTCTCAATATAGTGCGTTCGTTGCTTTCCAATCAGTCTTCTCCACGTTTCAGCGAAAATCTCAAGCATTTCCTGCTATTGCGCATTTCCGCGATGGTTTTAGACGGATGTCGGGATTACTCATTAGCACTTCTGCTTGCACTAATGGCAATCAACAAAAACTACGATCTCAGTATGGACATACTGGGCGAACTAGAAACATGTTGGTGAATCGAGCGTTGAAACCGTTTCGCCCCACCTTTGAAAGAACCATAACTGGCCGGTCCATTTTTAGTGTGTGTCCGCAGTGCACCTCACTGTGCACGAGCCCTGATGTTAACGTCTGAATACCTGGCTTTGGATGCGGATGGAAGAGGAGGAATTCGCAGTGGCCCTGCTGCGAATCCGACGTTTACTCGAGTTTTCGACTTGATCGGAATGGTTAGAACAGATCACATTCGGACGAAATTCGCGGCAGACTAATCTCTCTTAGGAGCCTCAAAGCGAAACCGTTCTTAGGGAACTCTACAAAATTGTGCGGAAGGATTGGCTCGGAACCGAGACCGAAATGATAAGAGCAGGTTCGTCGGTGAAAGGCGCTTCGTTCATAAAAGCTAACGCTAAAGGACGGCGTTGATCAATCCCTTTCGGTATCCTCCACTCACTCTACTTCTAGGGGATTTCGTGGAGGCGATTGGAATGCGTCTTTGGCCATGCAATGCGGTGGCCAGCCGAAGTTTGCGCTTTATCTTCTCAGACAGACAAGTCCAATAGCAAATCACGGATTCTGGAGGGATGAAAGGCTTGGTCGGCCTGATTGAGAAATCCGAACCAGGAATCTGGTTTTGAGTGGACAAGACAGCGAGGACTCCTTCCAACTGCTCTTAACTCAGCCCTATCGAGCTATAGAGTACAAAAACTTCGAGCGCGTGTGAACGTAGTCGGAACAGGCGCCAGCTGTCGTGTGCACAACAATTGAAAGATTCTGCCCTGGTTCGACTTCCGCTCCTGCCCATCCCTCTAGTACTAAAAAGGCCCTTGTCAAAAATATGTTCTTGACTGCCAGCTTAGTTTCGTACGACAACGAACAGGAATCCTTCTCTCGGAAAATGGCACTTAAAACTGCAGAAGTAAATGGGTACCCAACACAACGCTGGCATAAAGCGTGCAGGTTGCAAGCTAACGCGGTAGCGCGTCGCGAAGAAGAACACGAAAAAGTACCCTTCTGTGTGAGTTTCATATCCGACGAAACTAGTGCTGAGATACGAAAGTGTCTTCGCATAGCTGATCTTCAAGAATTTGTGAGGATTGTTGAAATCCCTCCCAGAACCCTGAAGGGGCAGCTAGTCCGGAATGGTGCCTACGATAGGACGTGCTCAACTCCGTCCTGCAGTGTTTGCCTTAATGGGAAAGAAGGAGATTGCATGACATCTGGTGTGGTTTATCTCATGTCGTGTCAATGACTGCGGGAAGGACTACATAGGGGAAACGGGCAGACCCCTTTTGTGTCAGAGTCAAGGAACATCTAGATGGCCTTATGAGAGGCAACGTCTTGACTCCTTGGGGAGAACACAGGATGCGATGCCATGCAGGCGCGATACCGCAGGTGTCTGTATCGATTTTAGCCCGACAAAATCACATCTCGGCTCGCAGGACACTGGAGGCACTTTGGATCACGGCTAGGAATCCTCAGGTCAACCGTAAGGAGGAGTGTCTAGCGATAACGCAAGAACTGGCACCTTTCATTGAACTCTGTAGGTTCTGATCCACCGTTCGATCTGATCTACAGGGGTATATAAGTCGGGTGGTCCCGGGGGTTGAAGCTCACTCACCCACGTTGCCTCCAGCTACGGGTGAACGGTGGTCCTTTACGGCAACAGCCTGTCAGGTTAGTCGCCCTTCGCAACTCCCATATCTGATCTTGTCTCAATTTTCCTTAAGAAAAGTATTCTGTAGAATGAAATCATGTTTGAGCGAGTAGTTCTGCGAATGTTTCCGACTTTTCCAGGCTCCGTAAGGCGAAACTCGCCGAGACGTCAGCCTAATAAATGACGTTAACAATCTTGGTGAACAGCTCAAGAACGCTGCATCGATAATCTGAAAGATTCTGGTTCGGATTTTTCGACCAAGCCCACCCAAGCCTTCTACCTCTTTGGGTTCGTTCAATTGCACCGAACTTCTTTAGCAATGATAGGTCACTGACCTGTCCATCGGCTGGCCACTACAGTCGTTGTCCTAATACGCATTAAAATTGCCTCCGCGACATCCGCAGACGTAGTGTGCGTGGCGCATCCCATAAAGGGATCTGACAACGCCGTCATTTATCTTTCGTGCTTTGTTTTTGTAACACAACACTATAAATTACTTTGTAGAGCGAATGTTAAATACTAAGATACCTTTCAGCTCGTCACTTCGAAGCAGCCGCACAAATTTATACCCGAATCGAAGTTGAGAGAATTTGCCGGAAAGTGAGTTTAGTACAGGCATTACATAAAACATAATGTGATTTTTTCATGTAAATGCAGCATTAAGCTATAGCGCAAGTGAGTAATCCTCGCATGAGTATTTTAACAACTAAAACACTACAAAAGAGATCTAACAATGTATTTTAGCATTTCTGCGCTATTCCAGACGGCAATCGAGGTACTGTTCCAGAGAACGTCATAGTAGAAGCTGCAGCAAGGGTAAGTTAAAACGACAATTAAAGTAAGGTCAATAGGGAAACCAGCACTTGAGTTATGTTTAGCTTATTCAGTTTGAATTCATGTTGACAGAGTTCCAAGACAGTGAATTGGAAACCACACAAGCTCCGCATCTGTTTCTTTCAAGGTTGACCTCTTCGGTGGATGGTTAGACACGCCGCCCATAACCCTGCATGCGTCTCCCTCTGCTGTAGTGAACATGGCGATTCTCTTGGACGAAAAGGTTAGGAATAAAGTTCTCTCAAATTCTAAACGTTATGTTAAAATTAGGGAGCGGGTGATAGTACAGTCGGAGGAGGTCCCGGCTGTCGTGTGCACCCCGATTCGAGGTTCCTGGTTGGGATTTCCTGATCAGGCCAACCAAACATTCCACCTATCCGAGGTCACGGAATTCGTATCAGACTTGTCTGGGAATGATAAAGCACCAACTTATCCATCGACTGGTCACCGCTAGTGACTGTATAGGCCAAATACGCATTCAAATCGCCTCCATAACATCCAGGAATAGAATGCGTGGCGCGTTCTAAAAGGGATTGATCAACGCCATCCCTTATCCTTTATCTTAAGACTGTGACTCATAAGGAGGTTAATATGCGCCTCCTACTACTCCTTACAGTTTAGAAGCCAATAGCCTGTCATATTCGGCGACGATCTGCCTCTGGAGTTACTGTCAAGGTGGGAGATCTGTCGATATCGTTTCTCTCTTCGGAAAGTATATTCGAGTCGTGTAACAAGCCGACCAATCCAGGTATCTTCAATGAGGAGAAAAAATAAAGTGACATTCTTTTTACTCCACCGAACGCTCGTTATTCCTTCTAGGAGCCTTAATATGTGCCTGTTTGATATGTTTGGGTATACCGGAAAATCGAGCGGACGACCTTGTTGAAGTTCTGCAAGCAAGATTTTTCTGTACAGGTTTGGAAATAGAATGCTTCTCTACTCTGCCACACGGATCAGGTCAGTAGCGATTTCCTAGCAATCAACGGAAATCTCCGTCGAATTCTAAAAGAGCCGTTTCAGGTCTAGGAACGTCTTCAATTCTAGCAGCAACTGTTATTCAAGGACTGGGGAGAGCAAGTGGTTACCAGTACTCGGAGAAGAGTGTCTGCCATGCTGTAGGTTCAGTTCAAAGTGTACTAAACATAGGATCCGGCACTTCAATGTAAACATGAGCAACTTCTTCGTGCAATCAGTATTTTCGTACAAAATGATATAGAATTTTTCGAGAAATCGGACACTTTTCATGTCAAATTGGACATTTTTCTAAGCATCGACGATGACGCTTTTAAAATCAAGCTTAACATCTTCAAAATCAAGAAACGCGACTTCTAGATTAAGCGAGATATTCTCCAACAAAGTTAGGATAATTTTTTTCTAAGAAAATCTAGCACGACTTTCTTTGGATTCTTTTTTTTACTCAGCTACTCCAACAGGTGAACATATTGTTTAAAATTCTATACAATTTTTATTTTTAGGGGAGAAAAATGGATTAAAGCCTGTTTCAAACGCCCAGAAGCATCAATTCTTAATGCTACAAGGAGATTTCTCCACTTACTCGTTCCATGACGTCGCCATTTTCATTTGATTCTACAGACTTGTCCACGGTACAAATTTTTCAGAAACAATTTCATAGAATACGCAGATATCTTCACGTTGCTGCTTCAAGTAAGCAGAATTTAACTATCAATCAAATTAAAATCACAACAAATTAGGCAGCGCATGGCGCGATCTGTTCCTTTTACAGCTGGAAAATGCTGACTCTTTGTACTCTAGAATAATCTTTAAATCCACAATTTTTTCCTAAAAATAGAAGTGTTGTAAAATTTTGTACAATGCGTTCACTTTTTTGAGCACATGAATTAAAAACTATAAAAGAAAGTCACGCAAAATTTTCCCTGGGCAAAAAATTACGCTAACTTCCTCGGAGAGACTAGCGAAACGTGAAAGAAGCTCGTTTTAACTGAGATATTCTCACATTGATTTCAAAAGCGTCAAACTTGCTTAGAAGAGCACCCAATTTGGTTTCGAAAACTGCCGAATTTGATGAGAAATTGGTAAAATAAGCAGCCATAAGCGTGGAAGATCTAGGTTGAAAATTGTTTGGTACAGGTTTACAGATACCTAACAAAGGTTCTTGTTGTTGCTCCAAATTCTTGCTAAAAATAAGGTTGACCAGTTACTGATTTTAGGTGCTTATGGTAGAGCAGTTACTGACCACTGGAGGCGGTTGGCAGGATCAAGTGGGTTGTCTATACCCAGGAATAAAAAAAGGTTTCGCTCATCAGCACTTGTTTTTTCAGACAGAAAAATGGAGAAACACTTCAGTAAAACCTTCGCACTATTCGAGATCTCATGTACATCGAAAACTATCTGTACTTCCTTATTGTCGAGCAAAAAATTGAAAGCAATCGAAGACTCGTCCCGTTCCTACATCTAGGCAGACAATAATGAGGCAAAACCCAAAGAGCAAAGTCTATCTCGCAACTTCTCAGTAGAGTTTTAGCCTTTATAAGACCTCAGCAATATCTGTTACGTGGAAAAATGTGCGGTGCATCGCAACAAGCTTTACTGACGCCGGTTTTCTACTTTTTTATAGCAAAAATAAATAGCGGAATAAAACTATCAGCTTCGAGGCGTTTGAAAATACCCGTCGTTTAAGGGTACGTTTCCGCAGTCGATGGAAGCGTGAGCGTGGAAAGATTGAATGTGACCAGGGAATTCGAGGAGATAATAAACCGTCGCTTGGTCCTTGTGTACACTGGCAAAACCAGACTGGCAAAAAATCTCCTTCAGGCAAGTCAACTTTGTCCTTCTTTTTTCCATCATTTATAGTTTTCTGTTGCAAGAATTAAGACTTCAAATGGAAAACAAATACTAGTAGATCGCACTGGAAAGTAACTGAAACCTTAAAAAATTGTGAAGGCAATCTTTCAGATCCTACGTTCATAACTCGTTTTATAAAAAGCTCAAGTGCAAAATAGAATGTTTGTGGACCAAAAAGCACAGAGCATTTGCATACCCTTGACTCCAGCGCTTTTACTGACTGTAACACTAATGTGTGCACGTGAAGACGTTCGAGCATTCAGGAGGTGGTTCGCGGCTGGTATTCAGGTGGACCTATTCGAGACGTTATCGCATCGATGGAGAACAATGTGTGTCGATTTGCTAGCTCCATGGAAAAAGGTGTGCTGCTAAGCGATATTCATGATAATCTATTAACATTCCTTGGAACATCTATGATGTACTAGTTATTGCTGCTGTTCGATCCTCTTTAAATTCGATCTAAGAAGGAAACAATATCATGGGACTTCGAGATGAGATGTATATCACGGGATTCTACTTCGAACGCTGATTCCAAATATGTGTTCTGCCTCTGCTGAACGCATCTACCAGCGGAGTTGTGAACCATTTTCAGCTGGGCTCCTTGGACTTCCGCGCTGTCCGCCAATCATAAAAAGGTGCGACCTTATGTAGGCTGGAAACAGCACTGGCCGCTGAGCAGTGGTGGTGCAGGCGATAGAGGAGCGGCGTGGTGAGACGGCGTGGTTTGTAGTTCGACTCACGGGTGATGCGGGACCACGAAAACAGGAGCAATTAAAACGGGAAATGCTTATTAAAGAACAATGGAACAAGTAACAAGAAAGACTACAGGATGCAGGGTTGGGAAACCGCAAAATGTATGGGATGAGGCTAAATCGACATTCTACCGTAGAGACAAATACAGGAAACCGCGCATCTATAAGGTTCCATCCAGGACACCACCAGTTTCTCTCGAAAGCCACACTATATATGGGCCAGCTCGGAGATCGTGAAACAAGCAATGGGTGGCCATAGTTAAGCAGTAACATATCGATTTTTGCCGGGGATTTCCAGGGAAAATCGATGTGCTTGCTTTGCTCACATGACCAGTCGCAAACCTCGCAAACTGCGAACAGGCCTAATATGGATCTATCTAAGTGGGGGGGGGGACATTACTCTGACACTTTGACAATGGCGGCAAAGCCAAAAGCAAACTGGTTTCCAAAGACGACACAATGAACTGACTTAGGCCCCGTTTATACTTCGTCGCGGCGCGACGCGACGCCACGTATAGTGGCCATATTGATTGTGCGAGGCGATCGATCAATACGGCCTCATTGCGTGGCCATCGCGTCGCGCCGCGACGAAGTATAAACGGGGCCTTAAGTGATGAGGTTTCTTTGCAATTTCCTAGCCGAGACAGGCCAAACTGTATACATTTTGGTTCCCTTTTCTAACGACTCCTCCATCCGCGTAGGATAGATCACCCCCCCCCCCCTCCCCAACGTCTCTCACCGTCCTCGATATAACTGTAGAGCCTGAATTCTGGAAGGGGGCCGGCCAAAGACCGTTACCCTGACACTGTTAAAAATGGTCAACAAAAATATGTAGTTTAATCAAGCAAGGGCACATGTCGGCTTTTATTGTTTACTTTAATTTCCTTTATGGGGGCGGCGTTGCTCATTATACACTGATTCCAGGTGTGATGCCAATCGACCTGATCGAGCTGTACTACAGCGCAAAGAAGAAGTTGGCGTCCGGTTGCGAGCCAGAATTCGTCTCCTCTCTGATATCTCGCTTAAAGGCGTTAGTGAACCTTAAGCTTTAATTAGCTTTCTCTTCCACCAATAGACCCCATATCTGTTCCAGCGAAGACCTCATCGAGACGGCTTGGCTCGCCGGAGCAGGAGGTGGAGGTTTCCTCTATGTTTGGCTGAAGGACGGGATCACAGTCGAACAAATTCGCCTCTTTGTCGGTCATTACGGAACACCAGAGATGTCTGTTCACACGGCAACTATCGACAACTCCCCTCTGGTTGTGATACTGAAATAAACCTTCAGGGGCCCGTTTATAGTACGCGAAGGCAGCGCCTGAGTCACTTGTGCAAAGCATACGGATCTATTGATAACGAGCGATCGTTTAGCATATATCGATATCAATGCTGTATTCTAGCCACTGGTCGCTAGAACCTGTCGTTCCCGCCGCTATGAACAAGCCATTACTTGCATACTGTTGTACCAATTTAAGCAAAACTGTGATTTGTCACTTTCCTCTTTGATTTGTCGCTTTTTATCACATTCCTACTAGCGGGTATCCAGTGCCTTATTCCCCACACGCCTGCCCAGTTCCTTCTCCTTGTGTAAAATCATACCACAGTTCGAGTGATTGAGAACGATATGCACGAGTTGTTCACCTAACCATGAGCATAATAAATATGAGCTCGATACCCGTTTTTTACTGAACATTGAGGCAGACTAGAAAAATCGATAATTTTTTTTAGATGAAATGACAAGAGTTATTTTTCAAAAATAAAAACAGAAACGGACCTCGGAGGGATGAGGCGGCTAGCTGCGAAACGAGCAATGAATCGAATTCGGGTGCAGTTAGAACTGGCCTTCCGACTACGCCACATGTGGTTGCACTAAATATCCGTTTACATCATGAAACAGGTCGCTGTTTCTCCTTCGGCTGTAGATATTTGTATGGAAGATGCTATAGACCAACGTAACAATAGACATATGATTAATGAAGTAAGGTTGGCCCTGGAAAACAGATAAATATCTGAAATACTCTGCGCGCTTACAGCAAGACTTGAGTTTGTTCTCTCGAACTTTGATAGCTTTCCTATTTGAAGGGCGCAATTTCAATCCGAGCCTCTTGAAAACTACACAGTTTTGCAGATCTCGAAAATTCGGACAGTCAGCATGAAGCTAAACAGCAACAAGTGTATGAGAAAATATCTTGAGGTTACTACCCAGTATACAATGGATCCCAATAAATCATTTTAGGACATCCGATCCGAGTCATCCTAAAACCCAGTTCGGCAAAACCGCCCTTATCCGAATCATCCAATTATCGGAAGATTTTCGATCGTATCCAATGCATATTTACCTAGTATACAACGGCCATCCGGATCAGCTTTGCTCTTCACACAACGCGCTCGAATTCGCTTCCCAAATTGGGCTTCGGAGGAAGCCGTGACTCCTTCAGATGCCGCTGCTCTTGGTGGAGGATGGTGTGGCGGTGCTGCTGACCACGGTGGCTTCTTCGAACAACCGAAGCGGACAGACGGACGGGTAGCGATCGATGACTGCGGAACGGCAGTGGCAGCAACTGCTCCCCGCATGATGACCCCGTGCCCCTGCCGCTGGCTGGTCATGACCCACCTCGCTGAAACGCCCACTGCTCTCATCCTCTGCCCTTCTGGGCTAATGCCTTCAGTCGAAGTGAGGCTCTCCTGTTTTGGACGACCTGTTGGGTTTCGCCCTCCCTTCCGCTTCACCCTCTGTCAACAGCTGTTGTGCTTCTCTTACAATGAATATGCACAAATGTTGCGGTGAAGAACGGCAACTTGATATTGGCGGCAATTCGAGTGATTCCATAAGCCAAATGAGCGCTCCTGTGCGTAGAAATATTTGTCTTGAAGTAGTAGCATTTTTGGCGACCTGCTGAATACAGAATAGGAGCAGTTCTAGAGGTAGTCCTAATGCCTTTGCTTCTGTGAGCATTTTAGGCCGTGAAAACCCTAGGGCAAAGGGCGCGCGTGCGGTGTTGTTCTAGATAACCTCCATGATTTTCTTGCTCTCGTCCTGCAACGCACTCGACAAGACAACGGAAGAGTATAATTACTAGCCTGCAATCATTCACTGTAGATTTCAAGCAGATTTTTTGCTATTATTCGAATAAAAATCGCCACGATCTAGTCGAGCGCAAGACATGGTCCCTTCTTTCAATATAATGAATGATAAAGGCCTCCTTCCGCTTTATGTGTCAGTTTGTTCACTTACTGAACAGGAGTTTACAAAAGTTCATTGAAAGTTGTACTAAATTCTCCTCAGACAAACAACTTTCCCAAATATTTTGAAAAGTCTTGCTTAGTGTAGGAGTCCGTTTTGATTTGGAAGTCGAGTTCATGGCGCGATCTCTTCTTCTTGGTTTCAAAGGCGTCAAATTTGCTTAGAAAAATGTATAATTTGATTTAAAAAGTGTCCAGCTTGACGTGAAAATATACTTGAGTATACTTTTCTGCAATTTCTACTGACTTGAATACATTCCAGTAGTTATGCGAACACGCGAACACTTTCAAAAAAGCGTAAGGCCCCGTTTATACTTCGTCGCGGCGCGACGCAGTGAGGCCAGATTGATCGATCGCGTCGCACAATCAATATGGCCACTATACGTGGCGTCGCGTCGCGCCGCGACGAAGTATAAACGGGGCCGAAGCGGCTTGCTATGCAAACAAGGCGTAAGAGTATTCCCCAAGTGCACTGCATGCTCTCCGACTCCGTATTTTTTCTGAATTTGGCGAGACACATGTCTGATGATCGTTACACGGACTGTTTTTCACGGTTTTGGCATGCTGTGCAGCGCTTAATACAAAGAAGCGTTACATCTACTATTGTGCGTATACTTTGCTCTTTCGTTCATTCAGTCCTCTAGCAGGAAGGCGGCTCTTGATCTCTTGGAAACTTTCTAACCCTCATCCGGTCGGAATATGTGTGCAATGACGTCCTATAAATTAATCATCAAGCTCTGCATCTCAGTTTGTTCGCTGTTGTTTTTCACTAATTACTATATTATGAGCGCACTTAAGTGCAGCTATAAATATATAGATCAACAAAAAGATGACGTCAAGAAAATGGGCTGCATTATCTTTGCAATTTATAAAGCCATAGGCATCTGGCATACACTCGTGTTGTTATCTTATCTACAGAAACGCCTGCCCCGTCCTGATCACCGATCCGATAAGCGCTAAGGAAGGTTTACGAGTACGACACCATTCATCTAGACAAGTTCAATGCTTAGCTTAACTTCGTCTTACAACTGAATCTGGCGTTTAATGTCTTAGTTTCAGGAAAACGTAATTCTTGGATAAAATGTGCACATCATCCATTCATCCGCTTGTCGATTAGATTTCAAAAAATTGTTGAGTTTCAATGCTTTTCGCCGGCAGCTTTTTGAAGCAAAACCTTTCCATGGATGTGACTTCTTAGGTGCACCATCTATCCGAGGGTGATGGAGTAGGATAATTTGTGCTGACAACTGTAACAGTGATGAAAATTTCATACATCATTGGATCCCCAGCATACTCTACGGGCCCCAGTAAGGCTTAAAGTGCGAAATTCCAGTTCTTAAGAGTGTGGGCACGTTCTAGCGAGGATATCATCCCGAACACGTGGCCCAGGTATAAGCTTCTTAGCGCACCACCGGTTTCTTCGATGCTCGCGTCAGTCTTAGCAGCTCCTTCCTCAATATTTTTGTGTCAGACAGTCCTGCTCCTTTGCAATGTGGTCTCTTGTAACTCACCGATGAAAATATAATGAGTTCAGTCAACCATGTCATAACTCGGCGTTGGTGCAGTTCTTGTTTGAAGGAACCCAATAGCGTCTTGCCCCAACACCCTCTACCTAGACGCTCAAGAACCCCAAGTGCTATTTCGTGATGTGAGAGCGCTTGTGCAGTTTCAACGGAGGGGTGGTGAGGCATAGGAGAGGAAAGAATTGTTCCAACTGTAGATGGTCCCTCCAAGCTAGGACTGCACCCCAGCATTCTCAATCACGGCTGATGGAATGAGATGCAAATCTAAACCAGGGAGGTGTTCACCTTGCAGCTCTTCAATCCTGTCAGTTTATCCTAGCCGAAACAATCTTACAAGGAAAGGTTCTCAACTCAAGGTGAGCTTTTGCGATGCTTTTTTAAAAGGATGTAGGGCAGTGTGAGCGGAGTCCAAAACCACAGTTAGTTTTTGCTGAACGCTTCTTAAACACCGGAGAAAAATTTGTAAAAACGTGTGCGCTCATCAACCCCTATCACACCCCATGAGATATGCCTCAGTGGCGCAGTCGGTTGGAGTGCCTACTCATAGGAGCACACCGGTGGGCTTTTGAGTTCGAATCCGCATACTAGCAACATCTTTGCACATATTAGTTTGTTGTTATTACGCTTTCTCATGAGCACAGGAGTCAACTTTAGACCACCAATGCTTACAACAAACCAAGGCTGTATATTTGCGCACTCATATGTGGTAATTTTCAACCATGCGTATCTGCACCACGACCATATCCTACCATATCACCCATAATATCGTCTGCACACAAATACGCATACCTCACAGTTGAATATTATTAGGTTGGTGAAAGTCTTGTACCAAAAATTTTTAAAAAATTTGTCAAGATTTAACAGGAACTTCCAAGGACTGTTTGGTGCTACGTTGTTGTAGCACAAACATTCTAGAATATTTCGCATACGTGGCAATTTGCTTTTGATGCAAATAAACACTACGATTTCAATGAAGACTGACCGACTCCGTGACTCGGACAAGCCTTCGCGACTGACTATCGCTCAGTCTCTCATTGTTCGTTTTCGTAAGAAGGACTTTCTCGAGAATGTCGTCACGGGAGATGAATCCTGAGTCTTCCTTGTTAACCATGCTCGGAAGGCCCAGTGGCTCCCTCAAGGAGAACCACAACTTCAAGGTGGACATCCAACAGAGGAAGGTAATGCTGTGCTGTTGGTGGGATTCTCGAGGAATGCTCTATCTTGACCTCCTTAACGACGGCACCGCAGTAACAGCGAACATCTACGCTACACAGCTGCAGAAGCTGAACAAGGCCATGTCGCGGAAATGGTGCGGCGGAAGAATGCTTACCTTCTTGACGACAATGCTCGCCCCCACGTTGCAAGATCGTCTCGCCAGAAGTTGCAGGAGCTTAGGTGGGAGGTGCTGCCCCACCCACCGTACTCTCTAGATCTTGCGCCATCGGACTATTACCTCTTCCTAGCCCTCAAGCAACACTTTGGGGAAAGGTGCTTCAACGACCGAACCGAACTGGAATCCGAAGTGTGCGCACTTCTTCGAGTCACAACCAACTTAATTCTGAAAGGAGGGTATGATCTTCCCATCAGTTGGCAGAAGGTTGTAGATGTAAATGGTAGTTACTTTGTAGATCGAAGTCGCTCGCAAAAAAAAAACAAAATTTTGAAAAAAATACGCTTTGGTGCAAGACTTTTTCACCAACCTAATATGAACCCAGTTCATATCGGTACATTAGTGTACTTAGAATATCAAAAAAGTGCACAAAACGGTCTAGAATTGACTCCTGTGATCATGAAGAACGTAATGTTAACAAAATAACATGTGCAAAGGTATTGGCAGTGCGCGGCTCGAACTCAAAAGTCCACCGGTGCGCTCCCATGAGGCGGCACTTCTACCGACTGCGCCGCCGAGAAACATCTCGTGGAGCTTGTGGCGCACACCTTCACACCTCATTTTCCGGTCTTAAAAAAGCGCTCAGCAAAAAATAACTGTACTTCAGAAGTCCGCTCACACGGCGCTACACCCTGTCAAAATAACATCGCAAAAGCTCACCATCACTGGGGACCTTTCCTGGTTAGATGACCTTCAACAGCTACAATGTAAATGTGCGCAAGCCTAATGTCTCCACGTTGAAAGCTTTCGAACACATTGTTAGGGTTTTCTGGAGGAAAATGAGTGTAGACCCTTCTTCCTACACTTGCATCTAATTGATTAAGACAATCCCTCAGGTAGAGCGCGTAGTAGCGCAGCCGGAAGAGGCGCCGACAGTTGCGTCCAATCTGATTGAAGAGTCTAGGATCGGATTTCCCGCCCAGGCCAACCAGGCTTTCTATTGCTTCAGGGTCGGTGAATTAGTACCAGGATTGTCTGGGAAGGATAAAACACCAACTTCTCCATCGGCTGGTCACCGCAAGTTGTTGCATAGGCCAAAGCTACAGTTAGCAAGCACTCGTTTACTGTCAAGTCAGCTTATTTCAGGCTCACTAAAGCTTAACGCTCCCCTGCTCTCTTCTCTCATTTAAAAGGTTGGCGCTTACAAGCACCACTTACCTGGAGATTTCAACAGTAGGTAGGAGCGGCTCAAGCGTTGTATATGGACAGAATCGCCTCTCTCTGGGAAACAATAAAATTCAAATATCTCCACCCCAATACAACTCTGCGCAGAGTTAGGGACGACGGAAGTTGGCCCGTTGGCGGCGTTAGTCCTATGCTTGCACATGGAGGGCGGGCTCAAGTTGGCTGGAAACAGCGATCATGGGAATTACGCCGTAGCTCAATCCACTACGCCAGCGCCGCTCGCTCGTCATCGCTGCTTCCAGCCAACTTGAGCCCGCCCTTCGCGCGCAGGCAGGGGTACAACGTTGTTTACCAGAGAGAGGCGATTCTGCCCATATACAACACTTGGGTCGTTCCGATTTACCGTTGAGATAGTCTTCTGGTTAGCCTGGATTTCACCTTACTCGGATGTTGCGGCTGTTTTGTACTCTTGCTTTTTAAGCATTGTTAGTTGTTCTGGTCCGATTACATTTCTAGCGTCTGTCTTGAACGGCGTAACAAGTAACAATATCCTTGTCAATACCGTTCAAGTTGCTTCCACGATATCCCGCAGAAGAAGGATGCGTGGCGCATCCCGCAAAAAAAAGATTGACCACTGCCGACTTTTATCTCTTATCCTCATTCTTCAGGGGGATGTGGTTAGCCCTGCTCATAGCGGTCGCAAGCTGCGCCGTCCGGGCAGATGTGCTGCGCATGGACTGCCACCCCGAACCGGACGCCAACCAACAGAACTGCGAAGCAAGGGACTGCATCTGGTTGCCGCCACCGGATGAAACGGTAACTCGTCAAATGCCAGAAGTCGATAGATATGCTATCATTTTACATTAGTCAATATATAGTCCAGGCTAAGGCTTTCAGTTTAGGCGACTACACCATGGTGCTATATGAAGCCCGGCATTGGGTATATCAACGTGTCTTCAACTGAAACGGTGAGAGCCCATTTCTCTTCTTCTATGCCGACATGAGCATAGAACACATTTTAATACATTTCCGTGTTTCACAGCGCCTCTTCATCTCCTTCCGAAGCCAAGACAAATCCGCCCGATTTACAAAACTTGCCGACAGAGCTTTTTGTTGTGCTACCGGACGCAACATCCCAAATACGGCCGAATCTTGCAAAGCTTGCAACTTTTGCTCAAAATGCTTCTTGGACACTTCTACTTTTTCGCATGATTCCCTAGTCCCCCCCCCCCCCCCGCCTTGCGAACGCTTTTAAACTGTCGCCATCTCATCCTGCCAGGAAAGGGGTCTAACCGTATGCCTGAAGAAAGAGGAAATGAGCGCCGCTGGGGGATTCTCAACCCTTCAAAAAGTAGAAAAGTCTCCTTTTTTGCACGGTCCTTGAGCCTTCCAAGTTATGTACATAGGTACCCCGATGGTTTACTATGGAATTCCAGACATCGAATACTCAGAAAAATGCGAAAGTACTGCTTCACAGGCGCGGATCAGATGTTCGCTTCCTCTCTTTACAGTATTTTTGCATTTTTTCTACACATTCGATGTTCGGAAGGTATTGCTTTGTGTGACTGTGCATAAAGCACAAAGCACTAAAGCATCTGGACCCTTACTCGGTAGGTTCAAGAAGTTTGCAAAAATGGAACAGACGTTCCTGCTACTTGAAGAATGGAGATTTTCACTGTGGGTACCCATTTTCGTCCTTCAGATATACGCCTGAGACCCACCCCTAATGTGCTGCCGTAGGATCGAACTTCCGGGTGCTCTGAACTGTGCGACTCCGACTCCAGACGGACTGGCACTATCTTCGTTACTGTCATGAGATCCACGTTGCTTATTCGACCCGCCACGTACATCTTCATACCATTCTGCAGGGGCTATCGCTCCTAAGCCCTACCCAAAACCAGCACTCACTTCCGTAGTGGAGAGCTGTTCACGGTCAAACGTAAACCGTTGTTGGCGAAAGCTTTCTGCCATATCTCTGCATTCGCCCATCATTTCCCACGACTATCGGCTACTACAGCGATGTCGCGCATGCACAAAATGCCGCCAAGCAGAAATTTTCAGAAACACTTCACTGTGCGATCGAGCATTAGCGAGAATCGAAAAAACCCAAAGGTAGCACTGAAAAAGCCCGCGCTCAACCTTCTTCGTCGCCTTTTGCGCGGTTTGTAGCCAGTTTTCGAGCCCACATGCATGTCCCGCACTTCTTCCTCGGTGTCACCCACAGCATCGCACGGATAGAATACCCCAGGGTTTCTTTACGTTCAGAAGTGCTTCTGGATCTGCTTCCCCTAGTCCATTCTATTGTTCAAATCAGAAAAAAAGAGTTTAGCTGCTTCCGTGAAATGATATAGAAGTATTAGGTTGTCCCATAAGTCCCCGCCGTTTTTTTCAACGATTCACTGCAGATTTCGCCGGCGGTCTCTTGCATAGCGCTGCATAGCTTTCGAAAGGGAATGCATTGCTCTATCAGAGCATGTATTGCATTTCTTTTTTCATCATGAAATTTGTCAATTTTTAGGTCGTTGAAGTGAAAAGTGAAAAAGTGAAAAAGTTGCCATTTGCGCACTTGTTGTCTCCGCTTAGGTTTGTAATTTTTTGCGCAGTTTTTTATAGCATTTGCAAGACAATGTTCTGTACTACAAGAATATGTGTTAGTGCTATTTGCTCATTTTTCCTTTATTGATTTTTAGGTCATCAAATTGGGACGTCCGAAGGAGGATGGTTATTTTTGCCGACAGCTGCTCTGTGGTTGGAGTTCTTGAGTTGGTGTTATATGTCATTCGAAAGAAAATGTCTTGATCTATAAGAAAATGTGTCGCGTTTATTGATTTCTATTGAATGTCAACAAAATGCCAAAAAGAGAAAAATCGTCTTCACCAACAACTCCATCTCATTCTTCAGTTGTTGATATTCGACAGAAATCAGCGTGAGCCAATAAACGCGACACAAATCCTTACTGAGCAAGACATCCTCTTCCAAGCGACATATACCACCAAGCAAAAAAGTCCAACCACAGAAGCGGAGTTTCGGTAAAAATTCCGACGGATAAGTCGGATCCCAATTTGATGGCCTAAAAATCAATAAAGGGCAAGTGAGAAAATAGGACCAACACATATTCTTGTAGTACAGAACATTGTCTTCCAAATGCTTGAAAAAACTGCGCAAAAAATCACAAACCTAAGCGGAGAGAACAAGTGCGCAAATGGCTACTTTTTCACTTTTTCACTTTTCACTTCGACGACCTAAAAATTGACAAAATTCATGATGAAAAAAGGAATGCAATACACGTTCTGATAGAGCAAATCATTCTCTTTCGAAAGCTATGCAGCGCTATGCAAGAGATCGCCGGCGAAATCTGCAGTGAATCGTTGAAAAAAACGGCGGGGACTTATGGGACAACCTAATAGAAGAAGACATAGCGGTAACGGAAAATAACTAGGTCCGCCTGGCACCATGAGCGACCACCTGTGCGAAGCTCCCACCACCACGCTCTTCCTGCCGCATCATACCTCAGTTTTTCCAACTCCCGTAAACGGTGATCCCACCAGGAATTCACTCTCTGTTCTGAATACATCCACAGAGAGCGTTTTCAGGCGACCACACTAAGGAGAAACAGCGGACCCAAAAATCCGTGGGGAGACGACATTCAGGAGATCCAGTTCAAAACTGGCGTAATTGGAAAAACGCTAAACATCAAGCTATTCATTGATGGAAGGTAAGCTCCTCTTTGACTGATGTTACTACACCAAGCCGCTGAACAGCTCCTATCGTTAGAGGCATACTTTCGCGCGTCGATAGTAAGGTCTTCCATATTTTCTTCATCGCCTAACTGTTACAGCGCGTAATTTTATTTATATTTATACATATTTGCACGTCAAATTAGGCATTTTCAAATCAGATTGGACACTCTTCTAGAAAAGCTTGATGCTTTTGAATCAAAGAAACACTTTCCAAGTAAAAGTGAGCGTCTTTCGAATTCAACTGATGTCTCTTATTAAGGCTAGACCAATTGTTGGCCTAGGGAAAATTAGGTAGAGCTTTCTTTGCTATTTCAACTACCCCAAAGAATTCAACACACCATTTGAAATTCGATAAAATTTATATTTGTCAAAAATTTAATACTGATTGCAAAGCGCAGAAAGTCAGAAACTCTTTGATGCGTTAAAAGAAGAGATCGCTCCATCGACTTGTCTGGTTCGGCGCGATTTTTTTCTTGATTGATAGCGTAAATGTTATTTTCTTGGAACATTGTAGTGAGGATATGTGTTTCCCATATGTGTTTCCAATTGTTTTTGGGATCTATCCTAATCCGGGGGGGGGGCACATAAATAAAAAGTATTATATGTAACGAATCCATTCGAGACTTACCGTGCGGCTCCTACAGAGCAACATCTAAACCTAAACAAGAAAAGTCGCAAAGAAAAAACGAAAAAACACATTTGTTGCGGTTGTAAACGGGCAAGGTTGTGTGCCCTCCTTACCATGTTAGATCCTGGTTATAACATGTCAGGCGGCGGTCAGCACGCGGCATGTCTCCATTCCGTCGCTCTTTGACCGCCGAGACGGTTGTAAGCCGGGACGATTTTTTATTTTTTTATTTGTTCGTTCGCTTTTTAATCCCTTTTAGGTTGCATTTCGTTTTCTAGGAGCCGCTCGGTAAGTTTCAATTTATTTTGTTATCTACTTTTTAGTTATGTGGCCCCCCGGACTAGGATAGATCCTGTTTTTGTTGTACCGCTGAAAAGCGTTTAACCCCCACGCAACTAGAATTACAGAATTTTTGCTATCAGTCAAGGAAAAATCGCGGCGACAAGTGCAAAGCGCAATTTCCTCTTTTAGAACCCGAGAATTGCTGCCTTCGTGCGCTTAAAAGTAAGCGTTAAGTGATTTTTTTCCTCAAAACTTTTTATAAAATTTCAAACAATGTGTTCTCTTTTTGGGGCAGGTAAATTAAACGTTTCCAAGAAAGAGGCATGAATTTTCCTAGGAGAACATTTTGAACCTTCTCAAAATCTCTAGTACGGTCTGGAAGACGTTCGTTTTACTTTGAAATAAGATTTGTTTGATTTCAAAAGCGTCACGCTTGCTTAAAATAGTATCCAATTTGACTAGGAAATGTCACAAATCAACGCCACTACGCAAACGACTTTTGAATGCCTACATCGCACCCAGAAAGGTTTTATTTGCTCCACCCTTCAAAACAGTTCCAATTGACCTCAACTGAAATCAAAATGCTATAAGTTTTCCGGCAATTTATTTTTTTTTTGGCGAAAAGCTGGTGCTTCGAACGATAACTCTCTAATGCTCGTGTTTCTTCAGATATGAACCTCCTGTTGATTTCCCGAGAAATCCGTCGACCTCTGCTGACAGCTTACAGGTAGTTAACTACATAATATTCGTGAACGAAACAAGTAAATATTCAAAAATTTCATTAATTGGTCGAACTGATCGTTTCCGCCGCCTTGCTGTCTTAGATGTTCAATCTTTTAAAGGCCTTCCTTTCAAATAGGAGATTTGGGGATCACTCTACGTTCTGAAAATGGTTATAATATTTCTAGATTTGTGGCGACTTTTTTGCCAGTACAAAAACCCGATTTTCATCACATCGCGTTTTGTGCCACGAGTCAGGGGCAGGATTGGTTCGGCTCCACGTTAGGACGAAATCGAATAAGAAGGCAACAGTTGAAGAACTGTATGGGATGCTTTGATCAGAAGATACTGAATACAAAGGTGACGAATATCTTCAGACGAAGATCTTCATCGCCATCTCCTGAGTTATAGCCACCCAAATTTTTAGAACTTGGACATTGTTCTTACAAAGAAAGCCTCCAAACTGGCGGTGAGCTTTTGCGATGCAATGTTTGTAGGGTGTAGGGTGTAGGGTCCCGTGTGGTAAATCCAAAGCCATATAGTTACTTTTTTCGGAATACTCTTCTGTGGTCGAGAAAAAAGCGTGTGGACGCGTGAGCGCGAAGTTCATAACGCCCTGCTGCCACTCAGCCCAGCGTGGTTGGTTGGCGTAGTGGTAGTGTTGCAGCTTCACAAGTGCATGCTCTTGGGTTCGATTCCCCCTTGCACTGGTGTTTTTGCATTTCGCGATTTATCGTCAGTGGGACCTTTTATCCCCATTTCCAATCCATATTTTGAACAAAAACACGGCAACAAATGTCGAAGTCGTTTACGTGCATCGAGCACTTTGGAAGTGGAGAGGTGAAAATTTTTGAATCCCAAGTTAAGCGAGTCAAAAACCGGTTCCAGATTCGTGATCAGCACCCCAAATAACCCCCACGCACAAAGTTTGGGCGAGATGAAATGAAGATAAAGATAAAGATATTGGTTCTTCTGACCTCATCGCCCTTACTCGAACCTGGCCCTAGAGCGGACTTTGCACCTCGGTCTTCATGGTAAAACTAAGCCGGGCATTGAGGTGTGAAGCCATTCAAGGTGGAAACCAATTGAATGCGTTAAGCAATGGAGGGCTACACAGAAAGTAAAATATCGATGCTACTACGTCCTTCTTTTTGAACGGGAGGTAGATAGAAACGTAGATGTTCAGCCGGTGAGCAGAGTATTTTGCTTACATTCTTTTTTGCAATTCTCCATCATTGTTGAAGAAGGTTGTTACATCATTAGCTATTCTTACGTGTTGGTTACTACGTTTTGACTCCACCCATGCAAAGAATATAATAGAATTTGCTATCTACAACACCTCATCTTGAAATAGTCTGACTGTTCGAAAATCAAAAGGGCCCTTGCACTGTACTAGCGAGGTCGAAAAAAATCATTATTCATACATCGGTTACGAGTGTCACTTGGAGTGCTGATCATAAATCTAACATCGGTTTCTGGATTTCCCGTTTTCTTATGACAGGTTAGAGAAGGTGTGAGTGAGGATGGTGAGGTCGAATGCACCAATTCCCCTCATGCGCGGAGGTCATTTGGGGTGCTGACCACGAATCTGGGGCATCAGTTTTTTACTCTTGCTCAACCTGGAAATCAAAAATTCTTACCTTTCCACTTTCAAAGAGCTCCATGAACGTAAACCACATTTGTTGCCGTGTTTTTGTTCAAAAATGTGTTGGAAAGGAGGATAAAGGGTTTCACTGACGATAAATCGCAAAATGCAAAAACACCAGTACAATGGGGAATCGAACCCACGAGAATGCACCTGTGAAGCTACAACACTACCACTACGCTGACCGACCACATTTGGCTGAGTGGCAGCAGGGCGTCATGAACTTCGCGCTCACGTGTCCACACGCTTTTTTTCGACCACAGCAAAAAAAAGCTTCCGAAAAAAATTAACTATGGTTTGGACTTCCCACACGGGACCCTACATCCTGTAAAAATTGCATCGAAAAAGCTCATCGCCAGTTTGGAAGCTCTCCTTGTTAGTGTGTTTCTTCGGCAGCGTTATGAAAAGGATACTAGTTCTTACCATTGTTAAAACAGTTACAGTTGGATGAAGCTATGATCATCTGAATGGAGAAGTTAGAACATAAAACGGCAGAAACTTTCTGACCAAGTTTATCCTTTAGCTTATCAGTTCTTTGTTGATTCGGGTTGTGACCAAAAAAATCTTTTAAAAAAGTCATTGTCGTCTCAGTTCTGTACATACAGCTCCTAATTTCAGATCGAGACGGGTGTTTCCCAAGACATGTTCTATTTCGTCGTGAAAAGAAAGTCCAACGGGAGACGTTTGTTTGACACGTCAGCCGGTTAGTCTTTCGACTTCGTTCGACCTCACATCTATGCGGTATGATTCTGAAAGAGTGATCTTCAGGTGGTCTGATCTTCTCGGACAAATTCATCCAACTGGTCACCTATCTGCCGTCAGACGCCATGTACGGATGGGGAGAAAACGTCCATCTGACGCTCAAGGTTTCCACAAGAAAAAACCTTGGCCTTTCTCTTCCTAGGTCTCCGTCACCTTTAACTGTTTGCAGCACGATTTTTCCGTCTACCGCACATGGGGAATGCTTGCACGGGATGAACCTCCGAATTCAGCTCAGGTGGACACGAAGAACCTCTATGGTACCTGCTGCTTCTTACAAGGGAGCGAGCTCTGTGAGCTAATTCCAACAGTTTTCAACAAAACCTATATGGTCTTGTGGGGCATATAATTAGGTGCCCTGGAGGATCATTTGGGTCTCCCTGAGAATCGTTGGGGTAAGCTCACAGATGTCCCTTGTTAGCCATATCCTCACGTGCGCCTTGGGAGCAATTCCTAACGTTGTTACAGGAGTTCACCCTTTCTACATGGTGCTAGAACCAGACGGCAACGCTCATGGAGTACTCATTCTGAATAGCAACGCACAGGTAGATAATCTATGGCCCATAATATGCAAACAGTGGAGTGGCATAAAAAACAGTTAGTGTTCAGGAAGTGACCACGGCGCCAGGCCCAGCGTTGATCTACAGAACAATTGGCGGGAATTTGGACCTCTTCTTCTTTCCCGGCCCTTCTCCGGAAGAAGTCATCGAGCAGTATTTAGCACTGATTGGGACGCCCTTTCTTCCGGCCTACTGGGCTCTAGGCTATCAGGCGAGAAATTCTATATTGCAGGAGTTTTGCTCTTGCTCATCCTAATGAAGATCTGCCTCCAGATATCTCGCTACGGTTATAAGGATCTGAATGAAATGATGACGATAATCGAAAGGAATACAGCAGCCGGAATACCTCTGGACACTGCAGTAGCCGACATAGATTATATGGACAGATATAAGGATTTCTCCATTGGTAAGGTGAGCACATTGTAAGTAATGATGTTCAGATGAATGAGAAAATTTTCAAGTGGCATTCTAAATTGACTCGAAATTAAAAGGAATGCCTTATATCTTAAGTTTAATTTTCCTAATTGCAAGAAGGGGCGCGTGTAGCGCAGTCGGAGGAGGCGCCGATTGTCGCGTGCACCCGACACCAGGTTCCTGGTTCGGATTTCCCGCGCAGGCCAACCAAGCCTTCCATCCTTCCGGGGTTGGTGAATAGGTACCAGACTTGTCTGGGAAGGATAGAGCGCTGACTTGTTCATCGGCTGGCCACCGCAAGTCATTGTATGGCCAAATACGTATTCATGTCGCCTCCACGATATCCCGTAGAAATAGAATGCGTGGCGCATCCCAAAAGAGATTGAGTAACGCCGTCCTTTATCCTTTTATCCTTTAATTGCAAGAAGACCACGATAGACAGCCCAGTATGGCTTTCTTTGAAAATTCAACTGCCTCCAACAAGTGAAAAGAGTGCTTGACATTTAATAAAACTTCTAGTTTTAGCAAAACATGGTTTCAAGCTTATTTAAAACTATAAAATAGCAGCCGTTTTTGAGTGTACGTACTACAAGAAAAGATCGCGCCATGCACTTGCCTAGCAAGTCTCTCGTTTATCTAGTTGTATTTTAAATATCATACATAAAGCTGCGCAGTAGAGAGGTATGCGAGTTCTTTGCAATTTTCTCCGTTGCAACGTTGACTGGTGCGCAACCCTATGCAGGAAGAATTTTTGTTATTAATCACAGAAGTCGAGACGTGCTCCATGAATGAATGGCGTGACCACCTCTTGTAACGTATTCAAAATTTGGTGTTCCTTTGCACATTAAAATAAGCCTATAATTATAAACGAAGCTATGATATTTCTTCATATAAGACAAAAATTTCTGAAAATTCAAGCACGGTGAGCTAGGGCGTATGAGCTATAATTCTCAGATTAGTGGAAGTTATAGTAACATTCATGAAAACAAGCACTTATTTCGTGCTTTTCAGCGAGTGTCTAGTTTAAGCCGGAACGACTTTCAAGTGGAAGTCGTTGCTTTCCATTTGAAAGTCGTTCGTTTAATGTCAAAAATGTCCGATTTGATTCAAGGTGTAGTTCAACATATATCTGGTGTACAGGTCTCCAGTATAGGAGTGACGCTGTATATCCCTAAGAAGATGGCAAAACACACTCCACTCTCAAAATAAAAAAGATGGAGCTCTACATCCTTATGATCACGACAAAACTAGGACTTTTCCTCCTTGAAGCAAAGCGCTGCTGAATGAATCAAATGATAATCTATGGGCCAAGAATTCGTTGTCGAAGTTATATGTAGTTAACCCTCTGCGCTTGACTTGAAAACACCAAAACCAATATAATGAGGACCGAGCCCCTATCATCATGACCGATTTTACCTATTACCGTGTGACTCGATGATTCGACAGAATGCAGAGTGTTCAAGAATTTGTTCAGGATTGGGAAGGACTTGCGGACTATGTGAAGAAACTGCACAGTTGGGGCATGCGCTCAATTCTCATCTACGATCCAGCTATTCAAGTCGACTACGATTCCTTCCAGCGAGGAATCACCTCGGTCAGTGATTCTAGGGGAATGGTAAAGAAACATCACTCGAAGCAGAACGCGATGCAGTGGGAAAACCTTGCTTCAAATTACCTTGCTAACTGCTGATACTGTCAACTGCAGGTCAGAGATGTACGTACATAGAGGCAGCGTAGTAATTTTGAGCTCTGAGTTCTGGTCAGGGTTATTTACTTACAAGACCCTCTGACTTCGATTGGCAATTCTGGTGTGCATAGTCTGATCGATGCTACATTTCCAGAATGCTCGATTCATAGAGTGGGAACGCCAAGATCAGGTGATGCGGTCAATTCAGGTAAGCAATCTGTTGCACGACATACAGAAATGCAGTCTAGCACTGTGGTGGCAACCCTTTAGTGTTAATTTTGTTCGTTGTACGTAATTGTAGAAACGTTTTGGATCCGCTAGCTCTCAAGGTTTGAACTTACGTTTTTATTAAGCGCCAACAGCGGAGAGAAGCGTATAAATTTCTTGTCATATATCATTAATTACTACTTGAATGATATCGTGTTGAGCAAAACAGAAACCGAAACCATGCCAACTGGTGAGCATAGAAGCAACATCATACAGTTCTTGAACACAAAAATAAGAACCCCTGATCATTACTTAAGCCGGGAGAAGGTGATTATCCAATGATGCCTTGAATAGCGACAAACTGTTAGAGCTGCGATGCGTTTTGAAAACTTTAAGAAATGGAGTTCCAGCTCTCATTAAGGAGAAGGGGTTACATGAAGAGTTTCAGTGCGAATTATTCATTCAGGTTGAGTAGGAAAACCGATATCTAATGATTCAATTCATTTTCTCTGAGCCTTAAGTGACTGGAATCGAGGTAGGAAGCTCTCAAAAAGATGTTTTTTGCCCAGGCGGGACTAGAACCAGCCCTTTCTGCTGACCGGGTGAGAATACCCTACACCATTACACCACCGGCGCTGTTTGATCGAACACAACAAAACATCGCTATCTAATGGCTAAGTACGCTAGAGCAACAGGCCATTTTTACTCTTTGGTATACAGTATACGCTGGATGCAGACAAATCAATTCCGGATATCGGTCGGTTGTATCCTATTCGAATTATTCAAAAATCCGGAGCCCGCAAAATCATCCCTGTCTGAATCATCCAATTATCCAAATATTTTCGATCGAATCCGATGTATATTATGCACGAAATGATAATCGGTGGGGGACAGATCTGGTGAATATGCTGTGGTGGCAGTTCCGTATAATTAAAAATTCAATAGTCTTGGTCTACTAGATAAAGAACGAAAGTATTTCTGTACAGTCTAACAATCACAGTGAAGGTGAATGGCTGAGCGACAATGATTGAACCGATGATTCTTTTTCAGGATTTGTATCCTTTGGTGAAAGACACGAAAATTATGCTTGGCGTTGTGTGGCCGGATCGTCACGTCGCTTTCCCTGACTTTTTCGATCCCACGAACGCGACACTTAAGTGGTGGATCGACGAATTCGTCAGATTCCAGCAGCAGGTAATTCATGATTTCCTTTTATCTCCTCTGGAGCAGAAAAGAAGAATTCAAATTAAAACGCAGCAGCTGGATCTTCGCAAAGAATATGTAAAAGGTGAATGATGCACAATATTTTACATGCTTTTTGAAGCCTAGAATGGCAGTTATAGAGACAATAAGATGCTAAAAGCATGTTTTGCGACCAAAACTCTTGCGCCGGACGAACCCCGTCTGCTTTCCGTGCAGAGTGCTAGCTCACTACACCATCAGCGCTGTTTTGACCACGTGTAGTATCCATGATATCACAGGTACGTGCTGTTAGGCCATTGCCTCGAGGATATCGTGCTATGTGTGGTCAAAACTGCGCTGGCGGTGTAATGGACTGGCATCCTGCCCGTGGACAGAGGACGCTGATTCTAGCTCCGTCTGGCGCAACAGCTTGCAGGTGCAGTTGCTACAGAATCTGTCCGAAGGAGTTTGTCATTACTTGAGAAAGAAACGCTTCAGGTGCCCTACGATGGCATCTGGATCGATATGAACGAGCCGGCGAACTTCGGCACAAATGAGGGCCGTCCGTGGTATTTTGACAGTCCTGACCATCCTAACGATCAGCCATTGATGTGTCCGATGAATAGCACAGATGGCGAATGGGACATGCCCCCGTACAAAACGCATGCCGTTTACAACTACGGCCAGGTAAGAAGGCAGATCTTGTTACTGACTTTGTATACACCACGAACGGTACAAAGCAGGGGTGCATACAATGTCCTGGGCGTCAAAATTTTTTAACGAATTTTTTAATGGACAATTTTCGTTAAATTTCGTTAAAACACACAATTTGCTGCTAACTATTATTTGAAACGATAAAAATCAGGAAAATTTTGTATGTTCTTACTTCAACAGGTTAACAAGTAAAGTTCAGCGAACGCGGTGTAACATATTAGTACAATGTAGCATAAACCATGCACTACCAACAAAGAGAGAACGGCAAAATAAACCAGCTTTTAGAAACAAATTCAAGTTCAAATTAAATCAGACAGACTATTGTTGTGCTCGAATGACCTATTCGAGTAGGTATTCGAACGATTTTCATTCAACAGTGACTGTTTGTGGAAAAGCGTCTCGTTTCCTTTATATACTTCAGTGCCGAACGAGGTGGATCAGTCTTGAGTTGCCTAACGTTTCGACGCGTTCATCTTTACAAGCGTTGAAATTGCTCAACGATTCGGACATTCAATGGGCCAGGATGGAATTTATTGAATTGGAATTCGAATATTCGAATCCTACATTCGAATTCGAATACTCGAATCAATTATCGAATTCGAATATTCAAAAAACGCGTTTTCCAAATACATTAGAAATCGGATATTCAGAAAAATCGTGTCTGTCGAATATATTCGAATTCGAATATTCCAAACTTCTGAGGATTCAAAACCATTCGAATATTCGAAAAAATTGGAGAGCGCAACTATAAGGCAGGTCCTAGAATTCCCTCCTCTTCCTATTTCTCTGCGAAACCGTGTGGGGTCTTTTTTGCAGGTATGTACAATCTCGCTGCGGGGCGCAGCCCGCTAAGGACCGTAGGAATCAGCAATGGCCCATACCAGTTCACCATTGGGGTGAAACACAACGGTGCTGCATAGGACTTAATTTTGTAAACACCTATCCCACAAGGTGACCAGCTCGTAGTCTATTCAAGCTGAAGGAACTAATAAAAAGTACAATTAAAACCTATAGTGGAATGTTAACGTTTAGGAACAGTAGCTTACAATTTTTTTTGTTTTTTTAGCTTTTTTCGCAAATCATTTCGAATACGTCCAACGGCTGAAAACATCCTCTCCGTCTCGACTGTTGCAGATGACAAACAAAAGTATTTTGGAATAAGCAGTGCCAAATGGGGATAGGCAGATCTTACGAGGGGTTCATACAGTATCTTGGATTCGCTGACGTGATTGGCGGCTCGGCGAGGAATTTTTCTATCTCCTAAATGCATTACTTCTAGGAACTCACATGTGCCATTGAAGGTAGGGTATGCATAGCATGGAAATAAAAATAACGAAGAATTCGCGCACTGTGCCTGTCACGGGAGCAAGCCCTTAGGTCAAGCCCAAACAGTTACCGGAGCGCAATATCATCTCGCCATTTACGGATTTGCTAGAGCGAATCGTTTTGTTTATTATTGCTGACTTCAGGCCAGATTTTAGCGAAAAATGCCGTTAACCCGTTAAATCGTTAACCTTAAATGTGCACCCATGGTACAAAGAGCTTAGCCTTTGTATTAGGTTGTCCCATAAGTCTTTGCCGTTTTTTTTCAACGATTCACTGCAGATTTCGCAGGCGGTCTCTTGCAAGCGCTGCTCAGCTTTCGAAAGAGAATGATTTGCTCTATCAGAGCATGTATTGCATTTCTTTTTTCATCCTGAATTTTGTCAAATTTTAGATCGTTAAGGTGAAAAGTGAAAAAGTGAAAAAGTAGCCATTTGCGCACTTGTTCTCTCCGCTTAGGTTTGTAATTTTTTGCGCAGTTTTTTATAGCATTTGGAAGACAATATTCTGTACTACAAGAATATGTGTCCTTCCTATTTGCTCACTTGCCCTTTATTGATTTTTAGGCCATCAAACTGGGACGTCCGAAGGAGGATGGTTATTTTTGCCGACAGCTCCTGCTCTGTGGTTGGAGTTCTTGGGTTGGTGTTATATGTCATTCGAAAGAGAATGTCTTGCTCTATAAGAATATGTGTCGCGTTTATTGATTTCTTTTGAATATCAACAAAATGCCAAAAAGAGAAAAATCGTCTTCACTAGTAACTCCTTCTCCTTCTTCAGTTGTTGATATTCGACAGAAATCAGCGGGAGCCAATAAACGCGACACAAATTCTTACTGAGCAAGACATCCTCTTCCAAACGACATATAACACCAAGCAAAAAAGTCCAACCACAGAACCGGAGTTTTGGTAAAAATTCGGGTGGAAGAGTCGGAATTCCCAATTTGGTGACCTAAAAATCAATAAAGGACAAATGAACAAATAGCACTAACACATATTCTTGTAGTACAGAACATTGTCTTCCAAATGCTATGAAAAATTGCGCAAAAAATTACAAACCTAAGCGGAGAGAACAAGTGCGCAAATGGCTACTTTTTCACTTTTTCACTTTTCACTTCAACGACCTTAAAATTGACAAAATTCATGATGAAAAAAGAGATGCAATACATGTTCTGATAGAGCAAATCATTCTCTTTCAAAAGCTATGCAGCATTATGCGAGAGACCACCGGCGAAATCTGCAGTGAATCGTTGAAAAAAACGGCGGGGATTTATGGGACAACCTAATAGTATATGGTAAAGTAAAGTGGGCACTACTCGCTAGTGGCTAGATTGTATAGAATTTTTCCCATTCCTACTGCTCTTTGAGGGAGCTTATTTGGCTACGAAGACGCTGTGTATGCTGGCCGTGCAAGCAAATGGAACTCAGCGCTTCTACAATTTGAAGAATCTCTACGGATGGAGTGAAGCGAAGGCGACCCAACAGGCGCAACATGCGGCAACGGCAAAGAGAGGGGCTGTGATTTCTCGGTGAGACGAAATCCCCCGTTTTCCTTTTGTTGTTCGTCCAACAGAAAGCTTAATCCTCAGCAGTATAGAGCATAGGCTCCTAAGTCAGGATATCGTCTAGAGCAAAAAAAATCGAACTGCTCAGGTTTTCCTCTGTTAAGTTGGAAACTAAGTCCTGCCGTTTTTTGAACATTTTATTCTGAACTTCGCTGAAAGTATGATGCAACGTTGTATGCCATTCGAAAGGGAATGACATGCTCTGTCAGAAAGTATGTTTAGTTTCTGTCTGCTTCGGTTTGGCAATTTCCAGGTCAATAAAGTGGAATGTCAAAAAATGACCTTTACCGACAGCTCCTTTCCTCTGCTTACGTTTGAGACTTTTTTGCCCAAGTTTATACACCACTCGAAAAAGGATGACTTGCTCCACCAGAACATTTGTTTTTTCGTTCACCTAAATTTTCGTTAATTTTCAGCGCATTAAATTGCAATATCCAGGAGGCATAGATTAATTTTACCAACAGCTCCTACTCTTTGGCTAATTGTTTTAAACCGAACCTGATAATCTAAAAATGAGGAAAATTCGGAATGACCGAAGAACAAGACGTGTATCCTGATAGAATGAAATATTCTCTTTAAAATGACATGTGACACTATGTAAAAAAATGGTAAAGGTTATTTTTCTCCTTTTGTAATATTCCGCAAATAAACCGAAAATGAGCAAATAAACACAACACACTTTGATAAAGCGAAACATTCTCTTCCGAAAGACACAACATTGTCCAAAAAATTAACCAAAGCTGTTGGCAAAAACACATTTTAGTTCCCTGAAAATTAGTGAAAATGAAAACTAATGAAAAAACCAACAAACGTTCTAGTAGAACAAATCAACGCCTCTCGAATGGTGTATAACGTTATGCAAAAAACTTTCAGCAAAAGTCAGAATGAAAATTTCAAAAAACGGAGGGACTTTATTTTCAAGCTAATAGATTTTCCTACTTTTACGTTCTGAATAAGGCTCCTTCCCGTTTGTGACTGAATTTACTAGCGACAGGAGAAAGTATTTCTGCAAAAGAAGCTCTTACGTCCAGCTGCTGATTCAAGCGGCTAATCTTGTTCAAAACAACAAAGAAGGCAGTTAGCCGCGTAGCGCAGATCGGAATTTCCAGATCAACATTCCCGTCAAGCGGTCGGTTCGCTGGTCACTGGCTGGGCGACAACACCGCTACTTGGGCAGATCTCCGATCGTCGATTATTGGAGCTCAAGAATTCAATCTCTTCGGCATACCGTGAGAATTTAGATCGTCTAAAGCATTGCAGCTGCTAGTTTCACCCGCCATCCATGGAAGTACACCTATTAGGTACGTGGGTTCTGACATCTGTGGATTCAACGGCGAAACTAACGAAGAACTATGTCTCCGCTGGCAGCAAATGGGCGCCTTCCATCCATTCATGAGGTGAGTGCTAGTAGTACAAAGTAATACAAGTATACCACTTTCAAGACACTTTTGAAAGCCAACTGAAAACTTCTGAAACCAAACAACATCTTCCAAATCAAAACGAGCCGGTTACAGATCAAAGCATGCGCTCTATTGAAGGTCGAAATAAAGTCTTCTCTCAAGAAAAGCTAACAAATGCTTTCTTAAAGAAGTTGTAGCTCATCCGCCCCAGAAAGGTGACCTCAATGTTTGAAACTCCCAGCCCTTTTTAGTTTTCTACGAAAAATAATGGATCAACACCTACCTTAAAGTGAAAAAGGAGATCAAGCCATGCACTCGTCTACCACGTCGCAATATACCTTCGATTGATAGTGAAAATTCTGCTTGCGTGAAGTTAGTTACACACTATTTTACGGTACAACAGAAACAATTGTGCAGATCAGGCAATTCCCCACTTCGCAGTGTCAAGAAAGCAGCAATTACATTACCAATCAGAGGCAAATTCTAACGCGCTGGACGACTGCACGGCGCAATCTTTCTTGTAACTCGGCCAAAAACTCCTGTTTCCTTCACGTGCTTCTTTTCTTG